>OU026156.1:106771184-107396184 GCA_907269105.1 Volucella inanis
ACCTACTGAGATGTGTCTGAAATTCAACATTTTGATGACCCCCGGGTCATCTCCTTTTTTTGGCCGAAAAACGTAAAAATTTCTATTGCGATAAAAGGGTGGTTATCTTGTTAAATAGGTCACACAGATTACGCACATGTATAATTTGTTGATGACAGACCATTAATTTGCTGTAGAGAGCCGTTTTTCCACCTACTGAGATGTGTCTGAAATTCAACATTTTGATGACCCCCGGGTCGTCTCCTTTTTTTGGCCGAAAAACGTAAAATTTTCTATTGCGATAAAAGGGTGGTTATCTTGTTAAATAGGTCACACAGATTACGCACATGTATAATTTGTTGATGACAGACCATTAATTTTCTGTAGAGAGCCGTTTTTCCACCTACTGAGTTGTGCCTGAAATTCAACATTTTGATGACCCCCGGGTCGTCTCCTTTTTTTGGCCGAAAAACGTAAAATTTTCTATTGCGATAAAAGGGTGGTTATCTTGTTAAATAGGTCACACAGATTACGCACATGTATAATTTGTTGATGACAGACCATTAATTTGCTGTAGAGAGCCGTTTTTCCACCTACTGAGATGTGTCTGAAATTCAACATTTTGATGACCCCCGGGTCATCTCCTTTTTTTGGCCGAAAAACGTAAAATTTTCTATTGCGATAAAAGGGTGGTTATCTTGTTAAATAGGTCACACAGATTACGCACATGTATAATTTGTTGATGACAGACCATTAATTTGCTGTAGAGAGCCGTTTTTCCACCTACTGAGATGTGTCTGAAATTCAACATTTTGATGACCCCCGGGTCGTCTCCTTTTTTTGGCCGAAAAACGTAAAATTTTCTATTGCGATAAAAGGGTGGTTATCTTGTTAAATAGGTCACACAGATTACGCACATGTATAATTTGTTGATGACAGACCATTAATTTGCTGTAGAGAGCCGTTTTTCCACCTACTGAGATGTGTCTGAAATTCAACATTTTGATGACCCCCGGGTCGTCTCCTTTTTTTGGCCGAAAAACGTAAAATTTTCTATTGCGATAAAAGGGTGGTTATCTTGTTAAATAGGTCACACAGATTACGCACATGTATAATTTGTTGATGACAGACCATTAATTTGCTGTAGAGAGCCGTTTTTCCACCTACTGAGATGTGTCTGAAATTCAACATTTTGATGACCCCCGGGTCGTCTCCTTTTTTTGGCCGAAAAACGTAAAATTTTCTATTGCGATAAAAGGGTGGTTATCTTGTTAAATAGGTCACACAGATTACGCACATGTATAATTTGTTGATGACAGACCATTAATTCGCTGTATAGAGCCGTTTTTCCACCTACTGAGATGTGTCTGAAATTCAACATTTTGATGACCCCCGGGTCGTCTCCTTTTTTTGGCCGAAAAACGTAAAATTTTCTATTGCGATAAAAGGGTGGTTATCTTGTTAAATAGGTCACACAGATTACGCACATGTATAATTTGTTGATGACAGACCATTAATTTTCTGTAGAGAGCCGTTTTTCCACCTACTGAGTTGTGCCTGAAATTCAACATTTTTATGACCCCCGGGTCGTCTCCTTTTTTTGGCCGAAAAACGTAAAATTTTCTATTGCGATAAAAGGGTGGTTATCTTGTTAAATAGGTCACACAGATTACGCACATGTATAATTTGTTGATGACAGACCATTAATTTGCTGTAGAGAGCCGTTTTTCCACCTACTGAGATGTGTCTGAAATTCAACATTTTGATGACCCCCGGGTCATCTCCTTTTTTTGGCCGAAAAACGTAAAAATTTCTATTGCGATAAAAGGGTGGTTATCTTGTTAAATAGGTCACACAGATTACGCACATGTATAATTTGTTGATGACAGACCATTAATTTGCTGTAGAGAGCCGTTTTTCCACCTACTGAGATGTGTCTGAAATTCAACATTTTGATGACCCCCGGGTCGTCTCCTTTTTTTGGCCGAAAAACGTAAAATTTTCTATTGCGATAAAAGGGTGGTTATCTTGTTAAATAGGTCACACAGATTACGCACATGTATAATTTGTTGATGACAGACCATTAATTTTCTGTAGAGAGCCGTTTTTCCACCTACTGAGTTGTGCCTGAAATTCAACATTTTGATGACCCCCGGGTCGTCTCCTTTTTTTGGCCGAAAAACGTAAAATTTTCTATTGCGATAAAAGGGTGGTTATCTTGTTAAATAGGTCACACAGATTACGCACATGTATAATTTGTTGATGACAGACCATTAATTTGCTGTAGAGAGCCGTTTTTCCACCTACTGAGATGTGTCTGAAATTCAACATTTTGATGACCCCCGGGTCATCTCCTTTTTTTGGCCGAAAAACGTAAAATTTTCTATTGCGATAAAAGGGTGGTTATCTTGTTAAATAGGTCACACAGATTACGCACATGTATAATTTGTTGATGACAGACCATTAATTTGCTGTAGAGAGCCGTTTTTCCACCTACTGAGATGTGTCTGAAATTCAACATTTTGATGACCCCCGGGTCGTCTCCTTTTTTTGGCCGAAAAACGTAAAATTTTCTATTGCGATAAAAGGGTGGTTATCTTGTTAAATAGGTCACACAGATTACGCACATGTATAATTTGTTGATGACAGACCATTAATTTGCTGTAGAGAGCCGTTTTTCCACCTACTGAGATGTGTCTGAAATTCAACATTTTGATGACCCCCGGGTCGTCTCCTTTTTTTGGCCGAAAAACGTAAAATTTTCTATTGCGATAAAAGGGTGGTTATCTTGTTAAATAGGTCACACAGATTACGCACATGTATAATTTGTTGATGACAGACCATTAATTTGCTGTAGAGAGCCGTTTTTCCACCTACTGAGATGTGTCTGAAATTCAACATTTTGATGACCCCCGGGTCGTCTCCTTTTTTTGGCCGAAAAACGTAAAATTTTCTATTGCGATAAAAGGGTGGTTATCTTGTTAAATAGGTCACACAGATTACGCACATGTATAATTTGTTGATGACAGACCATTAATTTGCTGTAGAGAGCCGTTTTTCCACCTACTAAGATGTGTCTGAAATTCAACATTTTGATGACCCCCGGGTCGTCTCCTTTTTTTGGCCGAAAAACGTAAAATTTTCTATTGCGATAAAAGGGTGGTTATCTTGTTAAATAGGTCACACAGATTACGCACATGTATAATTTGTTGATGACAGACCATTAATTTGCTGTAGAGAGCCGTTTTTCCACCTACTGAGATGTGTCTGAAACTCAACATTTTGATGACCCCGTCTCCTTTTTTTGGCCGAAAAACGTAAAATTTTCTATTGCGATAAAAGGGTGGTTATCTTGTTAAATAGGTCACACAGATTACGCACATGTATAATTTGTTGATGACAGACCATTAATTTGCTGTAGAGAGCCGTTTTTCCACCTACTAAGATGTGTCTGAAATTCAACATTTTGATGACCCCCGGGTCGTCTCCTTTTTTTGGCCGAAAAACGTAAAATTTTCTATTGCGATAAAAGGGTGGTTATCTTGTTAAATAGGTCACACAGATTACGCACATGTATAATTTGTTGACGTCAGACCATTAATTTGCTGTAGAGAGCCGTTTTTCCACCTACTGAGATGTGTGTGAAATTCAACATTTTGATGACCCCCGGGTCGTCTCCTTTTTTTGGCCGAAAAACGTAAAATTTTCTATTGCGATAAAAGGGTGGTTATCTTGTTAAATAGGTCACACAGATTACGCACATGTATAATTTGTTGACGTCAGACCATTAATTTGCTGTAGAGAGCCGTTTTTCCACCTACTGAGATGTGTGTGAAATTCAACATTTTGATGACCCCCGGGTCGTCTCCTTTTTTTGGCCGAAAAACGTAAAATTTTCTATTGCGATAAAAGGGTGGTTATCTTGTTAAATAGGTCACACAGATTACGCACATGTATAATTTGTTGACGACAGACCATTAATTCGCTGTAGAGAGCCGTTTTTCCACCTACTGAGATGTGTCTGAAATTCAACATTTTGATGACCCCCGGGTCGTCTCCTTTTTTTGGCCAAAAAACGTAAAATTTTCTATTGCGATAAAAGGGTGGTTATCTTGTTAAATAGGTCACACAGATTACGCACATGTATAATTTGTTGATGACAGACCATTAATTTGCTGTAGAGAGCCGTTTTTCCACCTACTGAGATGTGTCTGAAATTCAACATTTTGATGACCCCCGGGTCGTCTCCTTTTTTTGGCCGAAAAACGTAAAATTTTCTATTGCGATAAAAGGGTGGTTATCTTGTTAAATAGGTCACACAGATTACGCACATGTATAATTTGTTGATGACAGACCATTAATTTGCTGTAGAGAGCCGTTTTTCCACCTACTGAGATGTGTCTGAAATTCAACATTTTGATGACCCCCGGGTCGTCTCCTTTTTTTGGCCGAAAAACGTAAAATTTTCTATTGCGATAAAAGGGTGGTTATCTTGTTAAATAGGTCACACAGATTACGCACATGTATAATTTGTTGATGACAGACCATTAATTTGCTGTAGAGAGCCGTTTTTCCACCTACTGAGATGTGTCTGAAATTCAACATTTTGATGAAAAACGTAAAATCTTCTATTGCGATAAAAGGGTGGATATCTTGTTAAATAGGTCACACAGATTACGCACATGTATAATTTGTTGATGACAGACCATTAATTTGCTGTAGAGAGCCGTTTTTCCACCTACTAAGATGTGTCTGAAATTCAACATTTTGATGACCCCCGGGTCGTCTCCCTTTTTTGGTCGAAAAACGTAAAATTTTCTATTGCGATAAGAGGGTGTTTATCTTGTTAAATAGGTCACACAGATTACGCACATGTATAATTTGTTGATGACAGACCATTAATTTGCTGTAGAGAGCCGTTTTTCCACCTACTGAGATGTGTCTGAAATTCAACATTTTGATGACCCCCGGGTCGTCTCCTTTTTTTGGCCGAAAAACGTAAAATTTTCTATTGCGATAAAAGGGTGGTTATCTTGTTAAATAGGTCACACAGATTACGCACATGTATAATTTGTTGATGACAGACCATTAATTTGCTGTAGAGAGCCGTTTTTCCACCTACTAAGATGTGTCTGAAATTCAACATTTTGATGACCCCCGGGTCGTCTCCTTTTTTTGGCCGAAAAACGTAAAATTTTCTATTGCGATAAAAGGGTGGTTATCTTGTTAAATAGATTACGCACATGTATAATTTGTTGATGACAGACCATTAATTTGCTGTAGAGAGCCGTTTTTCCACCTACTGAGATGTGTCTGAAATTCAACATTTTGATGACCCCCGGGTCGTCTCCTTTTTTTGGCCGAAAAACGTAAAATTTTCTATTGCGATAAAAGGGTGGTTATCTTGTTAAATAGGTCACACAGATTACGCACATGTATAATTTGTTGATGACAGACCATTAATTGGCTGTAGAGAGCCGTTTTTCCACCTACTAAGATGTGTCTGAAATTCAACATTTTGATGACCCCCGGGTCATCTCCTTTTATTGGCCGAAAAACGTAAAATTTTCTATTACGATAAAAGGGTGGTTATCTTGTTAAATAGGTCACACAGATTACGCACATGTATAATTTGTTGATGACAGACCATTAATTTGCTGTAGAGAGCCGTTTTTCCACCTACTGAGATGTGTCTGAAATTCAACATTTTGATGACCCCCGGGTCGTCTCCTTTTTTTGGCCGAAAAACGTAAAATTTTCTATTGCGATAAAAGGGTGGTTATCTTGTTAAATAGGTCACACAGATTACGCACATGTATAATTTGTTGATGACAGACCATTAATTTGCTGTAGAGAGCCGTTTTTCCACCTACTGAGATGTGTCTGAAATTCAACATTTTGATGACCCCCGGGTCGTCTCCTTTTTTTGGCCGAAAAACGTAAAATTTTCTATTGCGATAAAAGGGTGGTTATCTTGTTAAATAGGTCACACAGATTACGCACATGTATAATTTGTTGATGACAGACCATTAATTTTCTGTAGAGAGCCGTTTTTCCACCTACTGAGATGTGTCTGAAATTCAACATTTTGATGACCCCCGGGTCGTCTCCTTTTTTTGGCCGAAAAACGTAAAATTTTCTATTGCGATAAAAGGGTGGTTATCTTGTTAAATAGGTCACACAGATTACGCACATGTATAATTTGTTGATGACAGACCATTAATTTGCTGTAGAGAGCCGTTTTTCCACCTACTGAGATGTGTCTGAAATTCAACATTTTGATGACCCCCGGGTCGTCTCCTTTTTTTGGCCGAAAAACGTAAAATTTTCTATTGCGATAAAAGGGTGGTTATCTTGTTAAATAGGTCACACAGATTACGCACATGTATAATTTGTTGACGTCAGACCATTAATTTGCTGTAGAGAGCCGTGTTTCCAACTACTGAGATGTGTCTGAAATTCAACATTTTGATGACCCCCGGGTCGTCTCCTTTTTTTGGCCGAAAAACGTAAAATTTTCTTTGCTAAAAAGGGCGATTATCTTGTTATATAGGTCACACAGATTACGCACATGTATAATTTGTTGACGACAGACCATTAATTTGCTGTAGAAAGCCGTTTTTCTACCTACTGAGATGTGTCTGAAATTCAACATTTTGAGGACCCCCGGGTCGTCTCCTTTTTTTGGCCGAAAAACGTAAAATTTTTTATTGCGATAAAAGTTTGGTTATCTTGTTAAATAGGTCACACAGATTACGCACATGTATAATTTGTTGACGTCAGACCATTAATTTGCTGTAGAGAGCCGTGTTTCCAACTACTGAGATGTGTCTGAAATTCAACATTTTGATGACCCCCGGGTCGTCTCCTTTTTTTGGCCGAAAAACGTAAAATTTTCTTTGCTAAAAAGGGCGATTATCTTGTTATATAGGTCACACAGATTACGCACATGTATAATTTGTTGACGACAGACCATTAATTTGCTGTAGAAAGCCGTTTTTCTACCTACTGAAATGTGTCTGAAATTCAACATTTTGAGGACCCCCGGGTCGTCTCCTTTTTTTGACCGAAAAACGTAAAATTTTCTTTGCTAAAAAGGGCGATTATCTTGTTATATAGGTCACACAGATTACGCACATGTATAATTTGTTGACGACAGACCATTAATTTGCTGTAGAAAGCCGTTTTTCTACCTACTGAGATGTGTCTGAAATTCAACATTTTGAGGACCCCCGGGTCGTCTCCTTTTTTTGGCCGAAAAACGTAAAATTTTCTATTGCGATAAAAGGGTGGTTATCTTGTTAAATAGGTCACACAGATTACGCACATGTATAATTTGTTGACGTCAGACCATTAATTTGCTGTAGAGAGCCGTTTTTCCACCTACTGAGATGTGTGTGAAATTCAACATTTTGATGACCCCCGGGTCGTCTCCTTTTTTTGGCCGAAAAACGTAAAATTTTCTATTGCGATAAAAGGGTGGTTATCTTGTTAAATAGGTCACACAGATTAAGCACATGTATAATTTGTTGACGTCAGACCATTAATTTGCTGTAGAGAGCCGTGTTTCCAACTACTGAGATGTGTCTGAAATTCAACATTTTGATGACCCCCGGGTCGTCTCCTTTTTTTGGCCGAAAAACGTAAAATTTTCTTTGCTAAAAAGGGCGATTATCTTGTTATATAGGTCACACAGATTACGCACATGTATAATTTGTTGACGACAGACCATTAATTTGCTGTAGAAAGCCGTTTTTCTACCTACTGAGATGTGTCTGAAATTCAACATTTTGAGGACCCCCGGGTCGTCTCCTTTTTTTGGCCGAAAAACGTAAAATTTTCTATTGCGATAAAAGGGTGGTTATCTTGTTAAATAGGTCACACAGATTACGCACATGTATAATTTGTTGACGTCAGACCATTAATTTGCTGTAAAGAGCCGTTTTTCCACCTACTGAGATGTGTCTGAAATTCAACATTTTGATGACCCCCGGGTCGTCTCCTTTTTTTGGCCGAAAAACGTAAGATTTTCTATTTCGATAAAAGGGTGGTTATCTTGTTAAATAGGTCACACAGATTACGCACATGTATAATTTGTTGACGTCAGACCATTAATTTGCTGTAGAGAGCCGTGTTTCCAACTACTGAGATGTGTCTGAAATTCAACATTTTGATGACCCCCGGGTCGTCTCCTTTTTTTGGCCGAAAAACGTAAAATTTTCTTTGCTAAAAAGGGCGATTATCTTGTTATATAGGTCACACAGATTACGCACATGTATAATTTGTTGACGACAGACCATTAATTTGCTGTAGAAAGCCGTTTTTCTACCTACTGAGATGTGTCTGAAATTCAACATTTTGAGGACCCCCGGGTCGTCTCCTTTTTTTGGCCGAAAAACGTAAGATTTTCTATTTCGATAAAAGGGTGGTTATCTTGTTAAATAGGTCACACAGATTACGCACATGTATAATTTGTTGACGACAGACCATTAATTTGCTGTAAAGAGCCATTTTTCCAACTACTGAGATGTGTCTGAAATTCAACATTTTGATGACATCCGGGTCGTCTCCTTTTTTTGGCCGAAAAACGTAAGATTTTCTATTTCGATAAAAGGGTGGTTATCTTGTTAAATAGGTCACACAGTTACGCACATGTATAATTTGTTGACGACAGACCATTAATTTGCTGTAAAGAGCCGTTTTTCCACCTACTGAGATGTGTGTGAAATTCAACATTTTGATGACCCCCGGGTCGTCTCCTTTTTTTGGCCGAAAAACGTAAAATTTTCTATTGCGATAAAAGGGTGGTTATCTTGTTAAATAGGTCACACAGATTACGCACATGTATAATTTGTTGACGTCAGACCAATAATTTGCTGTAGAGAGCCGTTTTTCCACCTACTGAGATGTGTCTGAAATTCAACATTTTGATGACCCCCGGGTCGTCTCCTTTTTTTGGCCGAAAAACGTAAGATTTTCTATTTCGATAAAAGGGTGGTTACCTTGTTAAATAGGTCACACAGATTACGCACATGTATAATTTGTTGACGTCAGACCATTAATTTGCTGTAGAGAGCCGTTTTTCCACCTACTGAGATGTGTGTGAAATTCAACATTTTGATGACCCCCGGGTCGTCTCCTTTTTTTGGCCGAAAAACGTAAAATTTTCTATTGCGATAAAAGGGTGGTTATCTTGTTAAATAGGTCACACAGATTAAGCACATGTATAATTTGTTGACGTCAGACCATTAATTTGCTGTAGAGAGCCGTGTTTCCAACTACTGAGATGTGTCTGAAATTCAACATTTTGATGACCCCCGGGTCGTCTCCTTTTTTTGGCCGAAAAACGTAAAATTTTCTATTGCGATAAAAGGGTGGTTATCTTGTTAAATAGGTCACACAGATTAAGCACATGTATAATTTGTTGACGTCAGACCATTAATTTGCTGTAAAGAGCCGTTTTTCCACCTACTGAGATGTGTCTGAAATTCAACATTTTGATGACCCCCGGGTCGTCTCCTTTTTTTGGCCGAAAAACGTAAGATTTTCTATTTCGATAAAAGGGTGGTTATCTTGTTAAATAGGTCACACAGATTACGCACATGTATAATTTGTTGACGTCAGACCATTAATTTGCTGTAGAGAGCCGTGTTTCCAACTACTGAGATGTGTCTGAAATTCAACATTTTGATGACCCCCGGGTCGTCTCCTTTTTTTGGCCGAAAAACGTAAAATTTTCTTTGCTAAAAAGGGCGATTATCTTGTTATATAGGTCACACAGATTACGCACATGTATAATTTGTTGACGACAGACCATTAATTTGCTGTAGAAAGCCGTTTTTCTACCTACTGAGATGTGTCTGAAATTCAACATTTTGAGGACCCCCGGGTCGTCTCCTTTTTTTGGCCGAAAAACGTAAGATTTTCTATTTCGATAAAAGGGTGGTTATCTTGTTAAATAGGTCACACAGATTACGCACATGTATAATTTGTTGACGACAGACCATTAATTTGCTGTAGAGAGCCGTTTTTCCACCTACTGAGATGTGTGTGAAATTCAACATTTTGATGACCCCCGGGTCGTCTCCTTTTTTTGGCCGAAAAACGTAAAATTTTCTATTGCGATAAAAGGGTGGTTATCTTGTTAAATAGGTCACACAGATTACGCACATGTATAATTTGTTGACGTCAGACCAATAATTTGCTGTAGAGAGCCGTTTTTCCACCTACTGAGATGTGTCTGAAATTCAACATTTTGATGACCCCCGGGTCGTCTCCTTTTTTTGGCCGAAAAACGTAAGATTTTCTATTTCGATAAAAGGGTGGTTACCTTGTTAAATAGGTCACACAGATTACGCACATGTATAATTTGTTGACGTCAGACCATTAATTTGCTGTAGAGAGCCGTTTTTCCACCTACTGAGATGTGTCTGAAATTCAACATTTTGATGACCCCCGGGTCGTCTCCTTTTTTTGGCCGATAAACGTAAGATTTTCTATTTCGATAAAAGGGTGGTTATCTTGTTAAATAGGTCACACAGATTACGCACATGTATAATTTGTTGACGTCAGACCATTAATTTGCTGTAGAGAGCCGTTTCTCCACCTACTGAGATGTGTCTGAAATTCAACATTTTGATGACCCCCGGGTCGTCTCCTTTTTTTGGCCGAAAAACGTAAGATTTTCTATTTCGATAAAAGGGTGGTTATCTTGTTAAATAGGTCACACAGATTACGCACATGTATAATTTGTTGACGTCAGACCATTAATTTGCTGTAGAGAGCCGTGTTTCCAACTACTGAGATGTGTCTGAAATTCAACATTTTGATGACCCCCGGGTCGTCTCCTTTTTTTGGCCGAAAATAGTAAAATTTTTTATTGCGAAAAAAGGGTGGTTATCTTGTTAAATAGGTCACACAGATTACGCACATGTATAATTTGTTGACGTCAGACCATTAATTTGCTGTAGAGAGCCGTTTCTCCACCTACTGAGATGTGTCTGAAATTCAACATTTTGATGACCCCCGGGTCGTCTCCTTTTTTTGGCCGAAAAACGTAAGATTTTCTATTTCGATAAAAGGGTGGTTATCTTGTTAAATAGGTCACACAGATTACGCACATGTATAATTTGTTGACGACAGACCATTAATTTGCTGTAAAGAGCCATTTTTCCAACTACTGACATGTGTCTGAAATTCAACATTTTGATGACCCCCGGGTCGTCTCCTTTTTTTGGCCGAAAAACGTAAAATTTTCTATTGCGATAAAAGGGTGGTTATCTTGTTAAATAGGTCACACAGATTATGCACATGTATAATTTGTTGATGACAGACCATTAATTTGCTGTAGAGAGCCGTTTTTCCACCTACTGAGATGTGTCTGAAATTCAACATTTTGATGACCCCCGGGTCGTCTCCTTTTTTTGGCCGAAAAACGTAAAATTTTCTATTGCGATAAAAGGGTGGTTATCTTGTTAAATAGGTCACACAGATTACGCACATGTATAATTTGTTGACGACAGACCATTAATTTGCTGTAGAGAGCCGTGTTTCCAACTACTGAGATGTGTTTGAAATTCAACATTTTGATGACCCCCGGGTCGTCTCCTTTTTTTGGCCGAAAATAGTAAAATTTTTTATTGCGATAAAAGGGTGGTTATCTTGTTAAATAGGTCACACAGATTACGCACATGTATAATTTGTTGACGACAGACCATTAATTTGCTGTAAAGAGCCATTTTTCTAACTACTGAGATGTGTCTGAAATTCAACATTTTGATGATATCCGGGTCGTCTCCTTTTTTTGGCCGAAAAACGTAAGATTTTCTATTCCGATAAAAGGGTGGTTATCTTGTTAAATAGGTCACACAGATTACGCACATGTATAATTTGTTGACGACAGACCATTAATTTGCTGTAAAGAGCCGTTTTTCCACCTACTGAGATGTGTGTGAAATTCAACATTTTGATGACCCCCGGGTCGTCTCCTTTTTTTGGCCGAAAATAGTAAAATTTTTTATTGCGATAAAAGGGTGGTTATCTTGTTAAATAGGTCACACAGATTACGCACATGTATAATTTGTTGACGACAGACCATTAATTTGCTGTAAAGAGCCATTTTTCTAACTACTGAGATGTGTCTGAAATTCAACATTTTGATGATATCCGGGTCGTCTCCTTTTTTTGGCCGAAAAACGTAAGATTTTCTATTCCGATAAAAGGGTGGTTATCTTGTTAAATAGGTCACACAGATTACGCTCATGTATAATTTGTTGACGTCAGACCATTAATTTGCTGTAGAGAGCCGTTTTTCCACCTACTGAGATGTGTGTAAAATTCAACATTTTGATGACCCCCGGGTCGTCTCCTTTTTTTGGCCGAAAAACGTAAAATTTTCTATTGCGATAAAAGGGTGGTTATCTTGTTAAATAGGTCACACAGATTACGCACATGTATAATTTGTTGACGTCAGACCATTAATTTGCTGTAGAGAGCCGTTTTTCCACCTACTGAGATGTGTCTGAAATTCAACATTTTGATGACCCCCGGGTCGTCTCCTTTTTTTTGGCCGAAAAACGTAAGATTTTCTATTTCGATAAAAGGGTGGTTACTTTGTTAAATAGGTCACACAGATTACGCACATGTATAATTTGTTGACGACAGACCATTAATTTGCTGTAGAGAGCCGTGTTTCCAACTACTGAGATGTGTCTGAAATTCAACATTTTGATGACCCCCGGGTCGTCTCCTTTTTTTGGCCGAAAATAGTAAAATTTTTTTTTGCGATAAAAGGGTGGTTATCTTGTTAAATAGGTCACACAGATTACGCACATGTATAATTTGTTGACGTCAGACCATTAATTTGCTGTAGAGAGCCGTGTTTCCAACTACTGAGATGTGTCTGAAATTCAACATTTTGATGACCCCCGGGTCGTCTCCTTTTTTTGGCCGAAAAACGTAAAATTTTCTATTTCGATAAAAGGGTGGTTACCTTGTTAAATAGGTCACACAGATTACGCACATGTATAATTTGTTGACGACAGACCATTAATTTGCTGTAGAGAGCCGTGTTTCCAACTACTGAGATGTGTCTGAAATTCAACATTTTGATGACCCCCGGGTCGTCTCCTTTTTTTGGCCGAAAATAGTAAAATTTTTTATTGCGATAAAAGGGTGGTTATCTTGTTAAATAGGTCACACAGATTACGCACATGTATTATTTGTTGACGTCAGACCATTAATTTGCTGTAGAGAGCCGTTTTTCCACCTACTGAGATGTGTCTGAAATTCAACATTTTGATGACCCCCGGGTCGTCTCCTTTTTTTGGCCGAAAAACGTAAGATTTTCTATTTCGATAAAAGGGTGGTTATCTTGTTAAATAGGTCACACAGATTACGCACATGTATAATTTGTTGACGTCAGACCATTAATTTGCTGTAGAGAGCCGTTTTTCCACCTACTGAGATGTGTCTGAAATTCAACATTTTGATGACCCCCGGGTCGTCTCCTTTTTTTGGCCGAAAAACGTAAGATTTTCTATTTCGATAAAAGGGTGGTTATCTTGTTAAATAGGTCACACAGATTACGCACATGTATAATTTGTTGACGACAGACCATTAATTTGCTGTAGAGAGCCGTGTTTCCAACTACTGAGATGTGTCTGAAATTCAACATTTTGATGACCCCCGGGTCGTCTCCTTTTTTTGGCCGAAAATAGTAAAATTTTTTATTGCGATAAAAGAGTGGTTATCTTGTTAAATAGGTCACACAGATTACGCACATGTATAATTTGTTGACGTCAGACCATTAATTTGCTGTAGAGAGCCGTGTTTCCAACTACTGAGATGTGTCTGAAATTCAACATTTTGATGACCCCCGGGTCGTCTCCTTTTTTTTGCCGAAAAGCGTAAGATTTTCTATTTCGATAAAAGGGTGGTTACCTTGTTAAATAGGTCACACAGATTACGCACATGTATAATTTGTTGACGACAGACCATTAATTTGCTGTAGAGAGCCGTGTTTCCAACTACTGAGATGTGTCTGAAATTCAACATTTTGATGACCCCCGGGTCGTCTCCTTTTTTTGGCCGAAAATAGTAAAATTTTTTATTGCGATAAAAGGGTGGTTATCTTGTTAAATAGGTCACACAGATTACGCACATGTATAATTTGTTGACGTCAGACCATTAATTTGCTGTAGAGAGCCGTTTTTCCACCTACTGAGATGTGTCTGAAATTCAACATTTTGATGACCCCCGGGTCGTCTCCTTTTTTTGGCCGAAAAACGTAAGATTTTCTATTTCGATAAAAGGGTGGTTATCTTGTTAAATAGGTCACACAGATTACGCACATGTATAATTTGTTGACGTCAGACCATTAATTTGCTGTAGAGAGCCGTTTTTCCACCTACTGAGATGTGTCTGAAATTCAACATTTTGATGACCCCCGGGTCGTCTCCTTTTTTTGGCCGAAAAACGTAAGATTTTCTATTTCGATAAAAGGGTGGTTATCTTGTTAAATAAGTCACACAGATTACGCACATGTATAATTTGTTGACGACAGACCATTAATTTGCTGTAGAGAGCCGTGTTTCCAACTACTGAGATGTGTCTGAAATTCAACATTTTGATGACCCCCGGGTCGTCTCCTTTTTTTGGCCGAAAATAGTAAAATTTTTTATTGCGATAAAAGGGTGGTTATCTTGTTAAATAGGTCACACAGATTACGCACATGTATAATTTGTTGACGACAGACCATTAATTTGCTGTAGAGAGCCGTTTTTCCACCTACTGAGATGTGTCTGAAATTCAACATTTTGATGACCCCCGGGTCGTCTCCTTTTTTTGGCCGAAAAACGTAAGATTTTCTATTTCGATAAAAGGGTGGTTATCTTGTTAAATAGGTCACACAGATTACGCACATGTATAATTTGTTGACGTCAGACCATTAATTTGCTGTAGAGAGCCGTTTTTCCACCTACTGAGATGTGTCTGAAATTCAACATTTTGATGACCCCCGGGTCGTCTCCTTTTTTTGGCCGAAAAACGTAAGATTTTCTATTTCGATAAAAGGGTGGTTATCTTGTTAAATAGGTCACACAGATTACGCACATGTATAATTTGTTGACGACAGACCATTAATTTGCTGTAGAGAGCCGTGTTTCCAACTACTGAGATGTGTCTGAAATTCAACATTTTGATGACCCCCGGGTCGTCTCCTTTTTTTGGCCGAAAATAGTAAAATTTTTTATTGCGATAAAAGAGTGGTTATCTTGTTAAATAGGTCACACAGATTACGCACATGTATAATTTGTTGACGTCAGACCATTAATTTGCTGTAGAGAGCCGTGTTTCCAACTACTGAGATGTGTCTGAAATTCAACATTTTGATGACCCCCGGGTCGTCTCCTTTTTTTTGCCGAAAAGCGTAAGATTTTCTATTTCGATAAAAGGGTGGTTACCTTGTTAAATAGGTCACACAGATTACGCACATGTATAATTTGTTGACGACAGACCATTAATTTGCTGTAGAGAGCCGTGTTTCCAACTACTGAGATGTGTCTGAAATTCAACATTTTGATGACCCCCGGGTCGTCTCCTTTTTTTGGCCGAAAATAGTAAAATTTTTTATTGCGATAAAAGGGTGGTTATCTTGTTAAATAGGTCACACAGATTACGCACATGTATAATTTGTTGACGTCAGACCATTAATTTGCTGTAGAGAGCCGTTTTTCCACCTACTGAGATGTGTCTGAAATTCAACATTTTGATGACCCCCGGGTCGTCTCCTTTTTTTGGCCGAAAAACGTAAGATTTTCTATTTCGATAAAAGGGTGGTTATCTTGTTAAATAGGTCACACAGATTACGCACATGTATAATTTGTTGACGTCAGACCATTAATTTGCTGTAGAGAGCCGTGTTTCCAACTACTGAGATGTGTCTGAAATTCAACATTTTGATGACCCCCGGGTCGTCTCCTTTTTTTGGCCGAAAATAGTAAAATTTTTTATTGCGATAAAAGGGTGGTTATCTTGTTAAATATGTCACACAGATTACGCACATGTATAATTTGTTGACGTCAGACCATTAATTTGCTGTAGAGAGCCGTTTTTCCACCTACTGAGATGTGTCTGAAATTCAACATTTTGATGACCCCCGGGTCGTCTCCTTTTTTTGGCCGAAAAACGTAAGATTTTCTATTTCGATAAAAGGGTGGTTATCTTGTTAAATAGGTCACACAGATTACGCACATGTATAATTTGTTGACGTCAGACCATTAATTTGCTGTAGAGAGCCGTTTTTCCACCTACTGAGATGTGTCTGAAATTCAACATTTTGATGACCCCCGGGTCGTCTCCTTTTTTTGGCCGAAAAACGTAAGATTTTCTATTTCGATAAAAGGGTGGTTATCTTGTTAAATAGGTCACACAGATTACGCACATGTATAATTTGTTGACGACAGACCATTAATTTGCTGTAGAGAGCCGTGTTTCCAACTACTGAGATGTGTCTGAAATTCAACATTTTGATGACCCCCGGGTCGTCTCCTTTTTTTTGCCGAAAAGCGTAAGATTTTCTATTTCGATAAAAGGGTGGTTACCTTGTTAAATAGGTCACACAGATTACGCACATGTATAATTTGTTGACGACAGACCATTAATTTGCTGTAGAGAGCCGTGTTTCCAACTACTGAGATGTGTCTGAAATTCAACATTTTGATGACCCCCGGGTCGTCTCCTTTTTTTGGCCGAAAATAGTAAAATTTTTTATTGCGATAAAAGGGTGGTTATCTTGTTAAATAGGTCACACAGATTACGCACATGTATAATTTGTTGACGTCAGACCATTAATTTGCTGTAGAGAGCCGTTTTTCCACCTACTGAGATGTGTCTGAAATTCAACATTTTGATGACCCCCGGGTCGTCTCCTTTTTTTGGCCGAAAAACGTAAGATTTTCTATTTCGATAAAAGAGTGGTTATCTTGTTAAATAGGTCACACAGATTACGCACATGTATAATTTGTTGACGTCAGACCATTAATTTGCTGTAGAGAGCCGTGTTTCCAACTACTGAGATGTGTCTGAAATTCAACATTTTGATGACCCCCGGGTCGTCTCCTTTTTTTGGCCGAAAATAGTAAAATTTTTTATTGCGATAAAAGGGTGGTTATCTTGTTAAATAGGTCACACAGATTACGCACATGTATAATTTGTTGACGTCAGACCATTAATTTGCTGTAGAGAGCCGTGTTTCCAACTACTGAGATGTGTCTGAAATTCAACATTTTGATGACCCCCGGGTCGTCTCCTTTTTTTTGCCGAAAAGCGTAAGATTTTCTATTTCGATAAAAGGGTGGTTACCTTGTTAAATAGGTCACACAGATTACGCACATGTATAATTTGTTGACGACAGACCATTAATTTGCTGTAGAGAGCCGTGTTTCCAACTACTGAGATGTGTCTGAAATTCAACATTTTGATGACCCCCGGGTCGTCTCCTTTTTTTGGCCGAAAATAGTAAAATTTTTTATTGCGATAAAAGGGTGGTTATCTTGTTAAATAGGTCACACAGATTACGCACATGTATAATTTGTTGACGTCAGACCATTAATTTGCTGTAGAGAGCCGTTTTTCCACCTACTGAGATGTGTCTGAAATTCAACATTTTGATGACCCCCGGGTCGTCTCCTTTTTTTGGCCGAAAAACGTAAGATTTTCTATTTCGATAAAAGGGTGGTTATCTTGTTAAATAGGTCACACAGATTACGCACATGTATAATTTGTTGACGTCAGACCATTAATTTGCTGTAGAGAGCCGTTTTTCCACCTACTGAGATGTGTCTGAAATTCAACATTTTGATGACCCCCGGGTCGTCTCCTTTTTTTGGCCGAAAAACGTAAGATTTTCTATTTCGATAAAAGGGTGGTTATCTTGTTAAATAGGTCACACAGATTACGCACATGTATAATTTGTTGACGACAGACCATTAATTTGCTGTAGAGAGCCGTGTTTCCAACTACTGAGATGCGTCTGAAATTCAACATTTTGATGACCCCCGGGTCGTCTCCTTTTTTTGGCCGAAAATAGTAAAATTTTTTATTGCGATAAAAGAGTGGTTATCTTGTTAAATAGGTCACACAGATTACGCACATGTATAATTTGTTGACGTCAGACCATTAATTTGCTGTAGAGAGCCGTGTTTCCAACTACTGAGATGTGTCTGAAATTCAACATTTTGATGACCCCCGGGTCGTCTCCTTTTTTTTGCCGAAAAGCGTAAGATTTTCTATTTCGATAAAAGGGTGGTTACCTTGTTAAATAGGTCACACAGATTACGCACATGTATAATTTGTTGACGACAGACCATTAATTTGCTGTAGAGAGCCGTGTTTCCAACTACTGAGATGTGTCTGAAATTCAACATTTTGATGACCCCCGGGTCGTCTCCTTTTTTTGGCCGAAAATAGTAAAATTTTTTATTGCGATAAAAGGGTGGTTATCTTGTTAAATAGGTCACACAGATTACGCACATGTATAATTTGTTGACGTCAGACCATTAATTTGCTGTAGAGAGCCGTTTTTCCACCTACTGAGATGTGTCTGAAATTCAACATTTTGATGACCCCCGGGTCGTCTCCTTTTTTTGGCCGAAAAACGTAAGATTTTCTATTTCGATAAAAGGGTGGTTATCTTGTTAAATAGGTCACACAGATTACGCACATGTATAATTTGTTGACGTCAGACCATTAATTTGCTGTAGAGAGCCGTGTTTCCAACTACTGAGATGTGTCTGAAATTCAACATTTTGATGACCCCCGGGTCGTCTCCTTTTTTTGGCCGAAAAACGTAAGATTTTCTATTTCGATAAAAGGGTGGTTACCTTGTTAAATAGGTCACACAGATTACGCACATGTATAATTTGTTGACGACAGACCATTAATTTGCTGTAGAGAGCCGTGTTTCCAACTACTGAGATGTGTCTGAAATTCAACATTTTGATGACCCCCGGGTCGTCTCCTTTTTTTGGCCGAAAAACGTAAGATTTTCTATTTCGATAAAAGGGTGGTTATCTTGTTAAATAGGTCACACAGATTACGCACATGTATAATTTGTTGACGTCAGACCATTAATTTGCTGTAGAGAGCCGTTTTTCCACCTACTGAGATGTGTCTGAAATTCAACATTTTGATGACCCCCGGGTCGTCTCCTTTTTTTGGCCGAAAAACGTAAGATTTTCTATTTCGATAAAAGGGTGGTTATCTTGTTAAATAGGTCACACAGATTACGCACATGTATAATTTGTTGACGTCAGACCATTAATTTGCTGTAGAGAGCCGTTTTTCCACCTACTGAGATGTGTCTGAAATTCAACATTTTGATGACCCCCGGGTCGTCTCCTTTTTTTGGCCGAAAAACGTAAGATTTTCTATTTCGATAAAAGGGTGGTTATCTTGTTAAATAAGTCACACAGATTACGCACATGTATAATTTGTTGACGACAGACCATTAATTTGCTGTAGAGAGCCGTGTTTCCAACTACTGAGATGTGTCTGAAATTCAACATTTTGATGACCCCCGGGTCGTCTCCTTTTTTTGGCCGAAAATAGTAAAATTTTTTATTGCGATAAAAGAGTGGTTATCTTGTTAAATAGGTCACACAGATTACGCACATGTATAATTTGTTGACGTCAGACCATTAATTTGCTGTAGAGAGCCGTGTTTCCAACTACTGAGATGTGTCTGAAATTCAACATTTTGATGACCCCCGGGTCGTCTCCTTTTTTTGGCCGAAAAACGTAAGATTTTCTATTTCGATAAAAGGGTGGTTACCTTGTTAAATAGGTCACACAGATTACGCACATGTATAATTTGTTGACGACAGACCATTAATTTGCTGTAGAGAGCCGTGTTTCCAACTACTGAGATGTGTCTGAAATTCAACATTTTGATGACCCCCGGGTCGTCTCCTTTTTTTGGCCGAAAATAGTAAAATTTTTTATTGCGATAAAAGGGTGGTTATCTTGTTAAATAGGTCACACAGATTACGCACATGTATAATTTGTTGACGTCAGACCATTAATTTGCTGTAGAGAGCCGTTTTTCCACCTACTGAGATGTGTCTGAAATTCAACATTTTGATGACCCCCGGGTCGTCTCCTTTTTTTGGCCGAAAAACGTAAGATTTTCTATTTCGATAAAAGGGTGGTTATCTTGTTAAATAGGTCACACAGATTACGCACATGTATAATTTGTTGACGTCAGACCATTAATTTGCTGTAGAGAGCCGTTTTTCCACCTACTGAGATGTGTCTGAAATTCAACATTTTGATGACCCCCGGGTCGTCTCCTTTTTTTGGCCGAAAATAGTAAAATTTTTTTTTGCGATAAAAGGGTGGTTATCTTGTTAAATAGGTCACACAGATTACGCACATGTATAATTTGTTGACGTCAGACCATTAATTTGCTGTAGAGAGCCGTTTTTCCACCTACTGAGATGTGTCTGAAATTCAACATTTTGATGACCCCCGGGTCGTCTCCTTTTTTTGGCCGAAAATAGTAAAATTTTTTATTGCGATAAAAGGGTGGTTATCTTGTTAAATAGGTCACACAGATTACGCACATGTATAATTTGTTGACGTCAGACCATTAATTTGCTGTAGAGAGCCGTTTTTCCACCTACTGAGATGTGTCTGAAATTCAACATTTTGATGACCCCCGGGTCGTCTCCTTTTTTTGGCCGAAAAACGTAAGATTTTCTATTTCGATAAAAGGGTGGTTATCTTGTTAAATAGGTCACACAGATTACGCACATGTATAATTTGTTGACGACAGACCATTAATTTGCTGTAAAGAGCCATTTTTCCAACTACTGAGATGTGTCTGAAATTCAACATTTTGATGACCCCCGGGTCGTCTCCTTTTTTTGGCCGAAAAACGTAAGATTTTCTATTTCGATAAAAGGGTGGTTATCTTGTTAAATAGGTCACACAGATTACGCACATGTATAATTTGTTGACGTCAGACCATTAATTTGCTGTAGAGAGCCGTTTTTCCACCTACTGAGATGTGTCTGAAATTCAACATTTTGATGACCCCCGGGTCGTCTCCTTTTTTTGGCCGAAAAACGTAAGATTTTCTATTTCGATAAAAGGGTGGTTATCTTGTTAAATAGGTCACACAGATTACGCACATGTATAATTTGTTGACGACAGATCATTAATTTGCTGTAGAGAGCCGTGTTTCCAACTACTGAGATGTGTCTGAAATTCAACATTTTGATGACCCCCGGGTCGTCTCCTTTTTTTGGCCGAAAATAGTAAAATTTTTTATTGCGATAAAAGGGTGGTTATCTTGTTAAATAGGTCACACAGATTACGCACATGTATAATTTGTTGACGTCAGACCATTAATTTGCTGTAGAGAGCCGTTTTTCCACCTACTGAGATGTGTCTGAAATTCAACATTTTGATGACCCCCGGGTCGTCTCCTTTTTTTGGCCGAAAAACGTAAGATTTTCTATTTCGATAAAAGGGTGGTTATCTTGTTAAATAGGTCACACAGATTACGCACATGTATAATTTGTTGACGTCAGACCATTAATTTGCTGTAGAGAGCCGTTTTTCCACCTACTGAGATGTGTCTGAAATTCAACATTTTGATGACCCCCGGGTCGTCTCCTTTTTTTGGCCGAAAAACGTAAGATTTTCTATTTCGATAAAAGGGTGGTTATCTTGTTAAATAGGTCACACAGATTACGCACATGTATAATTTGTTGACGTCAGACCATTAATTTGCTGTATAGAGCCGTTTTTCCACCTACTGAGATGTGTCTGAAATTCAACATTTTGATGACCCCCGGGTCGTCTCCTTTTTTTGGCCGAAAAACGTAAGATTTTCTATTTCGATAAAAGGGTGGTTATCTTGTTAAATAGGTCACACAGATTACGCACATGTATAATTTGTTGACGACAGATCATTAATTTGCTGTAGAGAGCCGTGTTTCCAACTACTGAGATGTGTCTGAAATTCAACATTTTGATGACCCCCGGGTCGTCTCCTTTTTTTGGCCGAAAATAGTAAAATTTTTTATTGCGATAAAAGGGTGGTTATCTTGTTAAATAGGTCACACAGATTACGCACATGTATAATTTGTTGACGTCAGACCATTAATTTGCTGTAGAGAGCCGTTTTTCCACCTACTGAGATGTGTCTGAAATTCAACATTTTGATGACCCCCGGGTCGTCTCCTTTTTTTGGCCGAAAAACGTAAGATTTTCTATTTCGATAAAAGGGTGGTTATCTTGTTAAATAGGTCACACAGATTACGCACATGTATAATTTGTTGACGTCAGACCATTAATTTGCTGTAGAGAGCCGTTTTTCCACCTACTGAGATGTGTCTGAAATTCAACATTTTGATGACCCCCGGGTCGTCTCCTTTTTTTGGCCGAAAAACGTAAGATTTTCTATTTCGATAAAAGGGTGGTTATCTTGTTAAATAGGTCACACAGATTACGCACATGTATAATTTGTTGACGACAGACCATTAATTTGCTGTAGAGAGCCGTTTTTCCACCTACTGAGATGTGTGTGAAATTCAACATTTTGATGACCCCCGGGTCGTCTCCTTTTTTTGGCCGAAAAACGCAAAATTTTCTTTGCTAAAAAGGGCGGTTATCTTGTTATATAGGTCACACAGATTACGCACATGTGTAATTTGTTGACGACAGACCATTAATTTGATGTAGAGAGCCGTTTTTCTACCTACTGAGATGTGTCTGAAATTCAACATTTTGAGGACCCCCGGGACGTCTCCTTTTTTTGGCCGAAAAACGTAAAATTTTCTATTGCGATAAAAGGGTGGTTATCTTGTTAAATAGGTCACACAGATTACGCACATGTATAATTTGTTGACGACAGACCATTAATTTGCTGTAGAGAGCCGTTTTTCCACCTACTGAGATGTGTGTGAAATTCAACATTTTGATGACCCCCGGGTCGTCTCCTTTTTTTGGCCGAAAAACGTAAAATTTTCTATTGCGATAAAAGGGTGGTTATCTTGTTAAATAGGTCACACAGATTACGCACATGTATAATTTGTTGACGTCAGACCATTAATTTGCTGTAGAGAGCCGTTTTTCCACCTACTGAGATGTGTCTGAAATTCAACATTTTGATGACCCCCGGGTCGTCTCCTTTTTTTGGCCGAAAAACGTAAGATTTTCTATTTCGATAAAAGGGTGGTTATCTTGTTAAATAGGTCACACAGATTACGCACATGTATAATTTGTTGACGACAGACCATTCATTTGCTGTAGAGAGCCGTTTTTCCACCTACTGAGATGTGTGTGAAATTCAACATTTTGATGACCCCCGGGTCGTCTCCTTTTTTTGGCCGAAAAACGTAAAATTTTCTTTGCTAAAAAGGGCGGTTATCTTGTTATATATGTCACACAGATTACGCACATGTGTAATTTGTTGACGACAGAACATTAATTTGCTGTAGAGAGCCGTTTTTCTACCTACTGAGATGTGTCTGAAATTCAACATTTTGATGACCCCCGGGTCGTCTCCTTTTTTTGGCCGAAAAACGTAAAATTTTCTATTGCGATAAAAGGGTGGTTATCTTGTTAAATAGGTCACACAGATTACGCACATGTATAATTTGTTGACGACAGACCATTAATTTGCTGTAGAGAGCCGTTTTTCCACCTACTGAGATGTGTGTGAAATTCAACATTTTGATGACCCCCGGGTCGTCTCCTTTTTTTGGCCGAAAAACGTAAAATTTTCTATTGCGATAAAAGGGTGGTTATCTTTTTAAATAGGTCACACAGATTACGCACATGTATAATTTGTTGACGTCAGACCATTAATTTGCTGTAGAGAGCCGTTTTTCCACCTACTGAGATGTGTCTGAAATTCAACATTTTGATGACCCCCGGGTCGTCTCCTTTTTTTGGCCGAAAAACGTAAGATTTTCTATTTCGATAAAATTGTGGTTATCTTGTTAAATAGGTCACACAGATTACGCACATGTATAATTTGTTGACGACAGACCATTAATTTGCTGTAGAGAGCCGTGTTTCCAACTACTGAGATGTGTCTGAAATTCAACATTTTGATGACCCCCGGGTCGTCTCCTTTTTTTGTCCGAAAATAGTAAAATTTTTTTTTGCGGTAAAAGGGTGGTTATCTTGTTATATAGGTCACACAGATTACGCACATGTGTAATTTGTTGACGACAGACCATTAATTTGATGTAGAGAGCCGTTTTTCTACCTACTGAGATGTGTCTGAAATTCAACATTTTGATGACCCCCGGGACGTCTCCTTTTTTTGGCCGAAAAACGTAAAATTTTCTATTGCGATAAAAGGGTGGTTATCTTGTTAAATAGGTCACACAGATTACGCACATGTATAATTTGTTGACGTCAGACCATTAATTTGCTGTAGAGAGCCGTTTTTCCACCTACTGAGATGTGTCTGAAATTCAACATTTTGATGACCCCCGGGTCGTCTCCTTTTTTTGGCCGAAAAACGTAAGATTTTCTATTTCGATATAAGGGTGGTTATCTTGTTAAATAGGTCACACAGATTACGCACATGTATAATTTGTTGACGACAGACCATTAATTTGCTCTAGAGAGCCGTTTTTCCACCTACTGAGATGTGTGTGAAATTCAACATTTTGATGACCCCCGGGTCGTCTCCTTTTTTTGGCCGAAAAACGTAAAATTTTCTATTGCGATAAAAGGGTGGTTATCTTGTTAAATAGGTCACACAGATTACGCACATGTATAATTTGTTGACGTCAGACCATTAATTTGCTGTAGAGAGCCGTTTTTCCACCTACTGAGATGTGTGTGAAATTCAACATTTTGATGACCCCCGGGTCGTCTCCTTTTTTTGGCCGAAAAACGTAAAATTTTTTATTGCGATAAAAGGGTGGTTATCTTGTTAAATAGGTCACACAGATTACGCACATGTATAATTTGTTGACGACAGACCATTAATTTGCTGTAGAGAGCCGTTTTTCCACCTACTGAGATGTGTGTGAAATTCAACATTTTGATGACCCCCGGGTCGTCTCCTTTTTTTGGCCGAAAAACGTAAAATTTTCTATTGCGATAAAAGGGTGGTTATCTTGTTATATAGGTCACACAGATTACGCACATGTATAATTTGTTGACGACAGACCATTAATTTGCTGTAGAGAGCCGTTTTTCCACCTACTGAGATGTGTGTGAAATTCAACATTTTGAGGACCCCCGGGTCGTCTCCTTTTTTTGGCCGAAAAACGTAAAATTTTCTATTGCGATAAAAGGGTGGTTATCTTGTTAAATAGGTCACACAGATTACGCACATGTATAATTTGTTGACGACAGACCATTAATTTGCTGTAAAGAGCCATTTTTCCAACTACTGAGATGTGTCTGAAATCCAACATTTTGAATATACCCGGGTCGTCTCCTTTTTTTGGCCGAAAAACGAAAATTTTTTTTGCGGTAAAAGGGTGGTTATCTTGTTAAATAGGTCACACAGATTACGCACATGTATAATTTGTTGACGACAGACCATTAATTTGCTGTAGAGAGCCGTTTTTCCACCTACTGAGATGTGTGTGAAATTCAACATTTTGATGACCCCCGGGTCGTCTCCTTTTTTTGGCCGAAAAACGTAAAATTTTCTATTGCGATAAAAGGGTGGTTATCTTGTTATATAGGTCACACAGATTACGCACATGTATAATTTGTTGACGACAGACCATTAATTTGCTGTAGAGAGCCGTTTTTCCACCTACTGAGATGTCTGTGAAATTCAACATTTTGATGACCCCCGGGTCGTCTCCTTTTTTTGGCCGAAAAACGTAAAATTTTCTTTGCTAAAAAGGGCGGTTATCTTGTTAAATAGGTCACACAGATTACGCACATGTATAATTTGTTGACGACAGACCATTAATTTGCTGTAGAGAGCCGTTTTTCCACCTACTGAGATGTGTGTGAAATTCAACATTTTGATGACCCCCGGGTCGTCTCCTTTTTTTGGCCGAAAAACGTAAAATTTTCTATTGCGATAAAAGCGTGGTTATCTTGTTATATAGGTCACACAGATTACGCACATGTATAATTTGTTGACGACAGACCATTAATTTGCTGTAAAGAGCCATTTTTCCAACTACTGAGATGTGTCTGAAATTCAACATTTTGATGACCCCCGGGTCGTCTCCTTTTTTTGGCCGAAAATAGTAAAATTTTTTATTGCGATAAATGGGTGGTTATCTTGTTAAATAGGTCACACAGATTACGCACATGTATAATTTGTTGACGACAGACCATTAATTTGCTGTAGAGAGCCGTTTTTCCACCTACTGAGATGTGTGTGAAATTCAACATTGTGATGACCCCCGGGTCGTCTCCTTTTTTTGGCCGAAAAACGTAAAATTTTCTATTGCGATAAAAGGGTGGTTATCTTGTTATATAGGTCACACAGATTACGCACATGTATAATTTGTTGACGACAGACCATTAATTTGCTGTAAAGAGCCATTTTTCCAACTACTGAGATGTGTCTGAAATTCAACATTTTGATGACCCCCGGGTCGTCTCCTTTTTTTGGCCGAAAATAGTAAAATTTTTTATTGCGATAAATGGGTGGTTATCTTGTTAAATAGGTCACACAGATTACGCACATGTATAATTTGTTGACGACAGACCATTAATTTGCTGTAGAGAGCCGTTTTTCCACCTACTGAGATGTGTGTGAAATTCAACATTTTGATGACCCCCGGGTCGTCTCCTTTTTTTGGCCGAAAAACGTAAAATTTCCTATTGCGATAAAAGGGCGGTTATCTTGTTAAATAGGTCACACAGATTACGCACATGTATAATTTGTTGACGACAGACCATTAATTTGCTGTAGAGAGCCGTTTTTCTACCTACTGAGATGTGTCTGAAATTCAACATTTTGAGGACCCCCGGGTCGTCTCCTTTTTTTGGCCGAAAAACGTAAAATTTTCTATTGCGATAAAAGGGCGGTTATCTTGTTAAATAGGTCACACAGATTACGCACATGTATAATTTGTTGACGACAGACCGTTAATTTGCTGTAGAGAGCCATTTTTCCAACTACTGAGATGTGTCTAAAATTCAACATTTTGATGACCCCCGGGTTGTCTCCTTTTTTTGGCCGAAAAACGTAAAATTTTCTATTGCGATAAAAGGGTGGTTATCTTGTTAAATAGGTCACACAGATTACGCACATGTATAATTTGTTGACGACAGACCATTAATTTGCTGTAGAGAGCCGTTTTTCTACCTACTGAGATGTGTCTGAAATTCAACATTTTGAGGACCCCGGGTCGTCTCCTTTTTTTGGCCGAAAAACGTAAAATTTTCTATTGCGATAAAAGGGCGGTTATCTTGTTAAATAGGTCACACAGATTACGCACATGTATAATTTGTTGACGACAGACCGTTAATTTGCTGTAGAGAGCCATTTTTCCAACTACTGAGATGTGTCTAAAATTCAACATTTTTATGACCCCCGGGTCGTCTCCTTTTTTTGGCCGAAAAACGTAAAATTTTCTATTGCGATAAAAGGGTGGTTATCTTGTTAAATAGGTCACACAGATTACGCACATGTATAATTTGTTGACGACAGACCATTAATTTGCTGTAGAGAGCCGTTTTTCTACCTACTGAGATGTGTCTGGAATTCAACATTTTGAGGACCCCCGGGTCGTCTCCTTTTTTTGGCCGAAAAACGTAAATTTTCTTTGCTAAAAAGGGCGGTTATCTTGTTAAATAGGTCACACAGATTACGCACATGTATAATTTGTTGACGACAGACCATTAATTTGCTGTAGAGAGCCGTTTTTCTACCTACTGAGATGTGTCTGGAATTCAACATTTTGAGGACCCCCGGGTCGTCTCCTTTTTTTGGCCGAAAAACGTAAAATTTTCTTTGCTAAAAAGGGCGGTTATCTTGTTAAATAGGTCACACAGATTACGCACATGTATAATTTGTTGACGACAGACCATTAATTTGCTGTAAAGAGCCATTTTTCCAACTACTGAGATGTGTCTGAAATTCAACATTTTGATGATACCCGGGTCGTCTCCTTTTTTTGGCCGAAAAACGAAAATTTTTTTTGCGGTAAAAGGGTAGTTATCTTGTTAAATAGGTCACACAAATTACGCACATGTATAATTTGTTGACGACATACCATTAATTTGCTGTAAAGAGCCATTTTTCCAACTACTGAGATGTGTCTGAAATTCAACATTTTGATGACCCCCGGGTCGTCTCCTTTTTTTGGCCGAAAATAGTAAAATTTTTTATTGCGATAAATGGGTGGTTATCTTGTTAAATAGGTCACACAGATTACGCACATGTATAATTTGTTGACGACAGACCATTAATTTGCTGTAGAGAGCCGTTTTTCCACCTACTGAGATGTGTGTGAAATTCAACATTTTGATGACCCCCGGGTCGTCTCCTTTTTTTGGCCGAAAAACGTAAAATTTTCTATTGCGATAAAAGGGCGGTTATCTTGTTAAATAGGTCACACAGATTACGCACATGTATAATTTGTTGACGACAGACCATTAATTTGCTGTAGAGAGCCGTTTTTCTACCTACTGAGATGTGTCTGAAATACAACATTTTGAGGACCCCCGGGTCGTCTCCTTTTTTTGGTCGAAAAACGTAAAATTTTCTATTGCGATAAAAGGGTGGTTATCTTGTTAAATAGGTCACACAGATTACGCACATGTATAATTTGTTGACGACAGACCATTAATTTGCTGTAGAGAGCCATTTTTCCAACTACTGAGATGTGTCTAAAATTCAACATTTTGTTGACCCCCGGGTCGTCTCCTTTTTTTGGCCGAAAAACGTAAAATTTTCTATTGCGATAAAAGGGCGGTTATCTTGTTAAATAGGTCACACAAATTACGCACATGTATAATTTGTTGACGACAGACCATTAATTTGCTGTAAAGAGCCGTTTTTCTACCTACTGAGATGTGTCTGAAATACAACATTTTGAGGACCCCCGGGTCGTCTCCTTTTTTTGGTCGAAAAACGTAAAATTTTCTATTGCGATAAAAGGGTGGTTATCTTGTTAAATAGGTCACACAGATTACGCACATGTATAATTTGTTGACGACAGACCATTAATTTGCTGTAGAGAGCCATTTTTCCAACTACTGAGATGTGTCTAAAATTCAACATTTTGTTGACCCCCGGGTCGTCTCCTTTTTTTGGCCGAAAAACGTAAAATTTTCTATTGCGATAAAAGGGTGGTTATCTTGTTATATAGGTCACACAGATTACGCACATGTATAATTTGTTGACGACAGACCATTAATTTGCTGTAGAGAGCCGTGTTTCCAACTACTGAGATGTGTCTGAAATTCAACATTTTTATGACCCCCGGGTCGTCTCCTTTTTTTGGCCGAAAAACGTAAAATTTTCTATTGCGATAAAAGGGTGGTTATCTTGTTAAATAGGTCACACAGATTACGCACATGTATAATTTGTTGACGACAGACCATTAATTTGCTGTAGAGAGCCGTTTTTCCACCTACTGAGATGTGTGTGAAATTCAACATTTTGATGACCCCCGGGTCGTCTCCTTTTTTTGGCCGAAAAACGTAAAATTTTCTATTGCGATAAAAGGGCGGTTATCTTGTTAAATAGGTCACACAGATTACGCACATGTATAATTTGTTGACGACAGACCATTAATTTGCTGTAGAGAGCCATTTTTCCAACTACTGAGATGTGTCTAAAATTCAACATTTTGTTGACCCCCGGGTCGTCTCCTTTTTTTGGCCGAAAAACGTAAAATTTTCTATTGCGATAAAAGAGCGGTTATCTTGTTAAATAGGTCACACAGATTACGCACATGTATAATTTGTTGACGACAGACCATTAATTTGCTGTAGAGAGCCGTTTTTCTACCTACTGAGATGTGTCTGAAATTCAACATTTTGAGGACCCCCGGGTCGTCTCCTTTTTTTGGCCGAAAAACGTAAAATTTTCTATTGCGATAAAAGGGTGGTTATCTTGTTATATAGGTCACACAGATTACGCACATGTATAATTTGTTGACGACAGACCATTAATTTGCTGTAGAGAGCCGTTTTTCCACCTACTGAGATGTGTGTGAAATTCAACATTTTGATGACCCCCGGGTCGTCTCCTTTTTTTGGCCGAAAAACGTAAAATTTTCTTTGCTAAAAAGGGCGGTTATCTTGTTAAATAGGTCACACAGATTACGCACATGTATAATTTGTTGACGACAGACCATTAATTTGCTGTAAAGAGCCATTTTTCCAACTACTGAGATGTGTCTGAAATTCAACATTTTGATGACCCCCGGGTCGTCTCCTTTTTTTGGCCGAAAATAGTAAAATTTTTTATTGCGATAAATGGGTGGTTATCTTGTTAAATAGGTCACACAGATTACGCACATGTATAATTTGTTGACGACAGACCATTAATTTGCTGTAGAGAGCCGTTTTTCCACCTACTGAGATGTGTGTGAAATTCAACATTTTGATGACCCCCGGGTCGTCTCCTTTTTTTGGCCGAAAAACGTAAAATTTTCTATTGCGATAAAAGGGTGGTTATTTTGTTATATAGGTCACACAGATTACGCACATGTATAATTTGTTGACGACAGACCATTAATTTGCTGTAAAGAGCCATTTTTCCAACTACTGAGATGTGTCTGAAATTCAACATTTTGATGACCCCCGGGTCGTCTCCTTTTTTTGGCCGAAAATAGTAAAATTTTTTATTGCGATAAATGGGTGGTTATCTTGTTAAATAGGTCACACAGATTACGCACATGTATAATTTGTTGACGACAGACCATTAATTTGCTGTAGAGAGCCGTTTTTCCACCTACTGAGATGTGTGTGAAATTCAACATTTTGATGACCCCCGGGTCGTCTCCTTTTTTTGGCCGAAAAACGTAAAATTTCCTATTGCGATAAAAGGGCGGTTATCTTGTTAAATAGGTCACACAGATTACGCACATGTATAATTTGTTGACGACAGACCATTAATTTGCTGTAGAGAGCCGTTTTTCTACCTACTGAGATGTGTCTGGAATTCAACATTTTGAGGACCCCCGGGTCGTCTCCTTTTTTTGGCCGAAAAACGTAAAATTTTCTATTGCAATAAAAGGGTGGTTATCTTGTTATATAGGTCACACAGATTACGCACATGTATAATTTGTTGACGACAGACCATTAATTTGCTGTAAAGAGCCATTTTTCCAACTACTGAGATGTGTCTGAAATCCAACATTTTGAATATACCCGGGTCGTCTCCTTTTTTTGGCCGAAAAACGAAAATTTTTTTTGCGGTAAAAGGGTGGTTATCTTGTTAAATAGGTCACACAGATTACGCACATGTATAATTTGTTGACGACAGACCATTAATTTGCTGTAGAGAGCCGTTTTTCCACCTACTGAGATGTGTGTGAAATTCAACATTTTGATGACCCCCGGGTCGTCTCCTTTTTTTGGCCGAAAAACGTAAAATTTTCTATTGCGATAAAAGGGTGGTTATCTTGTTATATAGGTCACACAGATTACGCACATGTATAATTTGTTGACGACAGACCATTAATTTGCTGTAAAGAGCCATTTTTCCAACTACTGAGATGTGTCTGAAATTCAACATTTTGATGACCCCCGGGTCGTCTCCTTTTTTTGGCCGAAAATAGTAAAATTTTTTATTGCGATAAATGGGTGGTTATCTTGTTAAATAGGTCACACAGATTACGCACATGTATAATTTGTTGACGACAGACCATTAATTTGCTGTAGAGAGCCGTTTTTCCACCTACTGAGATGTGTGTGAAATTCAACATTTTGATGACCCCCGGGTCGTCTCCTTTTTTTGGCCGAAAAACGTAAAATTTCCTATTGCGATAAAAGGGCGGTTATCTTGTTAAATAGGTCACACAGATTACGCACATGTATAATTTGTTGACGACAGACCATTAATTTGCTGTAGAGAGCCGTTTTTCTACCTACTGAGATGTGTCTGAAATTCAACATTTTGAGGACCCCCGGGTCGTCTCCTTTTTTTGGCCGAAAAACGTAAAATTTTCTATTGCGATAAAAGGGTGGTTATCTTGTTAAATAGGTCACACAGTTTACGCACATGTATAATTTGTTGACGACAGACCATTAATTTGCTGTAGAGAGCCATTTTTCCAACTACTGAGATGTGTCTAAAATTCAACATTTTGTTGACCCCCGGGTCGTCTCCTTTTTTTGGCCGAAAAACGTAAAATTTTCTATTGCGATAAAAGGGCGGTTATCTTGTTAAATAGGTCACACAGATTACGCACATGTATAATTTGTTGACGACAGACCATTAATTTGCTGTAGAGAGCCGTTTTTCTACCTACTGAGATGTGTCTGAAATTCAACATTTTGAGGACCCCCGGGTCGTCTCCTTTTTTTGGCCGAAAAACGTAAAATTTTCTATTGCGATAAAAGGGCGGTTATCTTGTTAAATAGGTCACACAGATTACGCACATGTATAATTTGTTGACGACAGACCGTTAATTTGCTGTAGAGAGCCATTTTTCCAACTACTGAGATGTGTCTAAAATTCAACATTTTGATGACCCCCGGGTCGTCTCCTTTTTTTGGCCGAAAAACTTAAAATTTTCTATTGCGATAAAAGGGTGGTTATCTTGTTAAATAGGTCACACAGATTACGCACATGTATAATTTGTTGACGACAGACCATTAATTTGCTGTAGAGAGCCGTTTTTCTACCTACTGAGATGTGTCTGAAATTCAACATTTTGAGGACCCCCGGGTCGTCTCCTTTTTTTGGCCGAAAAACGTAAAATTTTCTATTGCGATAAAAGGGTGGTTATCTTGTTAAATAGGTCACACAGTTTACGCACATGTATAATTTGTTGACGACAGACCATTAATTTGCTGTAGAGAGCCATTTTTCCAACTACTGAGATGTGTCTAAAATTCAACATTTTGTTGACCCCCGGGTCGTCTCCTTTTTTTGGCCGAAAAACGTAAAATTTTCTATTGCGATAAAAGGGCGGTTATCTTGTTAAATAGGTCACACAGATTACGCACATGTATAATTTGTTGACGACAGACCATTAATTTGCTGTAGAGAGCCGTTTTTCTACCTACTGAGATGTGTCTGAAATTCAACATTTTGAGGACCCCCGGGTCGTCTCCTTTTTTTGGCCGAAAAACGTAAAATTTTCTATTGCGATAAAAGGGCGGTTATCTTGTTAAATAGGTCACACAGATTACGCACATGTATAATTTGTTGACGACAGACCGTTAATTTGCTGTAGAGAGCCATTTTTCCAACTACTGAGATGTGTCTAAAATTCAACATTTTGATGACCCCCGGGTTGTCTCCTTTTTTTGGCCGAAAAACGTAAAATTTTCTATTGCGATAAAAGGGTGGTTATCTTGTTAAATAGGTCACACAGATTACGCACATGTATAATTTGTTGACGACAGACCATTAATTTGCTGTAGAGAGCCGTTTTTCTACCTACTGAGATGTGTCTGAAATTCAACATTTTGAGGACCCCGGGTCGTCTCCTTTTTTTGGCCGAAAAACGTAAAATTTTCTATTGCGATAAAAGGGCGGTTATCTTGTTAAATAGGTCACACAGATTACGCACATGTATAATTTGTTGACGACAGACCGTTAATTTGCTGTAGAGAGCCATTTTTCCAACTACTGAGATGTGTCTAAAATTCAACATTTTTATGACCCCCGGGTCGTCTCCTTTTTTGGCCGAAAAACGTAAAATTTTCTATTGCGATAAAAGGGTGGTTATCTTGTTAAATAGGTCACACAGATTACGCACATGTATAATTTGTTGACGACAGACCATTAATTTGCTGTAGAGAGCCGTTTTTCTACCTACTGAGATGTGTCTGAAATTCAACATTTTGAGGACCCCCGGGTCGTCTCCTTTTTTGGCCGAAAAACGTAAAATTTTCTATTGCGATAAAAGGGTGGTTATCTTGTTAAATAGGTCACACAGATTACGCACATGTATAATTTGTTGACGACAGACCATTAATTTGCTGTAGAGAGCCGTTTTTCCACCTACTGAGATGTGTGTGAAATTCAACATTTTGATGACCCCCGGGTCGTCTCCTTTTTTTGGCCGAAAAACGTAAATTTTCTTTGCTAAAAAGGGCGGTTATCTTGTTAAATAGGTCACACAGATTACGCATATGTATAATTTGTTGACGACAGACCATTAATTTGCTGTAGAGAGCCGTTTTTCTACCTACTGAGATGTGTCTGGAATTCAACATTTTGAGGACCCCCGGGTCGTCTCCTTTTTTTGGCCGAAAAACGTAAAATTTTCTTTGCTAAAAAGGGCGGTTATCTTGTTAAATAGGTCACACAGATTACGCACATGTATAATTTGTTGACGACAGACCATTAATTTGCTGTAAAGAGCCATTTTTCCAACTACTGAGATGTGTCTGAAATTCAACATTTTGATGATACCCGGGTCGTCTCCTTTTTTTGGCCGAAAAACGAAAATTTTTTTTGCGGTAAAAGGGTGGTTATCTTGTTAAATAGGTCACACAGATTACGCACATGTATAATTTGTTGACGACAGACCATTAATTTGCTGTGAAGAGCCATTTTTCCAACTACTGAGATGTGTCTGAAATTCAACATTTTGATGACCCCCGGGTCGTCTCCTTTTTTTGGCCGAAAATAGTAAAATTTTTTATTGCGATAAATTGGTGGTTATCTTGTTAAATAGGTCACACAGATTACGCACATGTATAATTTGTTGACGACAGACCATTAATTTGCTGTAGAGAGCCGTTTTTCCACCTACTAAGATGTGTCTGAAATTCAACATTTTGATGACCCCCGGGTCGTCTCCTTTTTTTGGCCGAAAAACGTAAAATTTTCTATTGCGATAAAAGGGTGGTTATCTTGTTAAATAGGTCACACAGATTACGCACATGTATAATTTGTTGACGACAGACCATTAATTTGCTGTAGAGAGCCATTTTTCCAACTACTGAGATGTGTCTAAAATTCAACATTTTGTTGACCCCCGGGTCGTCTCCTTTTTTTGGCCGAAAAACGTAAAATTTTCTATTGCGATAAAAGGGCGGTTATCTTGTTAAATAGGTCACACAGATTACGCACATGTATAATTTGTTGACGACAGACCATTAATTTGCTGTAGAGAGCCGTTTTTCTACCTACTGAGATGTGTCTGAAATACAACATTTTGAGGACCCCCGGGTCGTCTCCTTTTTTTGGTCGAAAAACGTAAAATTTTCTATTGCGATAAAAGGGTGGTTATCTTGTTAAATAGGTCACACAGATTACGCACATGTATAATTTGTTGACGACAGACCATTAATTTGCTGTAGAGAGCCGTTTTTCCAACTACTGAGATGTGTCTAAAATTCAACATTTTGTTGACCCCCGGGTCGTCTCCTTTTTTTGGCCGAAAAACGTAAAATTTTCTATTGCGATAAAAGGGCGGTTATCTTGTTAAATAGGTCACACAGATTACGCACATGTATAATTTGTTGACGACAGACCATTAATTTGCTGTAGAGAGCCGTGTTTCCAACTACTGAGATGTGTCTGAAATTCAACATTTTTATGACCCCCGGGTCGTCTCCTTTTTTTGGCCGAAAAACGTAAAATTTTCTATTGCGATAAAAGGGTGGTTATCTTGTTAAATAGGTCACACAGATTACGCACATGTATAATTTGTTGACGACAGACCATTAATTTGCTGTAGAGAGCCGTTTTTCCACCTACTGAGATGTGTGTGAAATTCAACATTTTGATGACCCCCGGGTCGTCTCCTTTTTTTGGCCGAAAAACGTAAAATTTTCTATTGCGATAAAAGGGCGGTTATCTTGTTAAATAGGTCACACAGATTACGCACATGTATAATTTGTTGACGACAGACCATTAATTTGCTGTAGAGAGCCATTTTTCCAACTACTGAGATGTGTCTAAAATTCAACATTTTGTTGACCCCCGGGTCGTCTCCTTTTTTTGGCCGAAAAACGTAAAATTTTCTATTGCGATAAAAGGGTGGTTATCTTGTTAAATAGGTCACACAGATTACGCACATGTATAATTTGTTGACGACAGACCATTAATTTGCTGTAGAGAGCCGTTTTTCTACCTACTGAGATGTGTCTGAAATACAACATTTTGAGGACCCCCGGGTCGTCTCCTTTTTTTGGTCGAAAAACGTAAAACTTTCTATTGCGATAAAAGGGTGGTTATCTTGTTAAATAGGTCACACAGATTACGCACATGTATAATTTGTTGACGACAGACCATTAATTTGCTGTAGAGAGCCGTTTTTCTACCTACTGAGATGTGTCTGAAATTCAACATTTTGAGGACCCCCGGGTCGTCTCCTTTTTTTGGCCGAAAAACGTAAAATTTTCTATTGCGATAAAAGGGCGGTTATCTTGTTAAATAGGTCACACAGATTACGCACATGTATAATTTGTTGACGACAGACCGTTAATTTGCTGTAGAGAGCCATTTTTCCAACTACTGAGATGTGTCTAAAATTCAACATTTTGATGACCCCCGGGTCGTCTCCTTTTTTTGGCCGAAAAACGTAAAATTTTCTATTGCGATAAAAGGGTGGTTATCTTGTTAAATAGGTCACACAGATTACGCACATGTATAATTTGTTGACGACAGACCATTAATTTGCTGTAGAGAGCCGTGTTTCCAACTACTGAGATGTGTCTGAAATTCAACATTTTGATGACCCCCGGGTCGTCTCCATTTTTTGGCCGAAAATAGTAAAATTTTTTATTGCGATAAATGGGTGGTTATCTTGTTAAATAGGTCACACAGATTACGCACATGTATAATTTGTTGACGACAGACCATTAATTTGCTGTAGAGAGCCGTTTTTCCACCTACTGAGATGTGTGTGAAATTCAACATTTTGATGACCCCCGGGTCGTCTCTTTTTTTTGGCCGAAAAAGTAAAATTTTCTATTGCGTTAAAGGGCGGTTATCTTGTTAAATAGGTCACACAGATTACGCACATGTATAATTTGTTGACGACAGACCATTAATTTGCTGTAGAGAGCCATTTTTCCACCTACTGAGATGTGTGTGAAATTCAACATTTTGATGACCCCCGGGTCGTCTCCTTTTTTTGGCCGAAAAACGTAAAATTTTCTATTGCGATAAAAGGGTGGTTATCTTGTTAAATAGGTCACACAGATTACGCACATGTATAATTTGTTGACGACAGACCATTAATTTGCTGTAGAGAGCCGTTTTTCTACCTACTGAGATGTGTCTGAAATTCAACATTTTGAGGACCCCCGGGTCGTCTCCTTTTTTTGGCCGAAAAACGTAAAATTTTCTATTGCGATAAAAGGGCGGTTATCTTGTTAAATAGGTCACACAGATTACGCACATGTATAATTTGTTGACGACAGACCGTTAATTTGCTGTAGAGAGCCATTTTTTCAACTACTGAGATGTGTCTAAAATTCAACATTTTGAGGACCCCCGGGTCGTCTCCTTTTTTTGGCCGAAAAACGTAAAATTTTCTATTGCGATAAAAGGGTGGTTATCTTGTTAAATAGGTCACACAGATTACGCACATGTATAATTTGTTGACGACAGACCATTAATTTGCTGTAGAGAGCCGTTTTTCTACCTACTGAGATGTGTCTGAAATTCAACATTTTGATGACCCCCGGGTCGTCTCCTTTTTTTGGCCGAAAAACGTAAAATTTTCTATTGCGATAAAAGGGTGGTTATCTTGTTAAATAGGTCACACAGATTACGCACATGTATAATTTGTTGACGACAGACCATTAATTTGCTGTAGAGAGCCGTTTTTCTACCTACTGAGATGTGTCTGAAATTCAACATTTTGAGGACCCCCGGGTCGTCTCCTTTTTTGGCCGAAAAACGTAAAATTTTCTATTGCGATAAAAGGGTGGTTATCTTGTTAAATAGGTCACACAGATTACGCACATGTATAATTTGTTGACGACAGACCATTAATTTGCTGTAGAGAGCCATTTTTCCAACTACTGAGATGTGTCTAAAATTCAACATTTTGATGACCCCCGGGTCGTCTCCTTTTTTTGGCCGAAAAACTTAAAATTTTCTATTGCGATAAAAGGGCGGTTATCTTGTTAAATAGGTCACACAGATTACGCACATGTATAATTTGTTGACGACAGACCATTAATTTGCTGTAGAGAGCCGTTTTTCTACCTACTGAGATGTGTCTGAAATTCAACATTTTGAGGACCCCCGGGTCGTCTCCTTTTTTTGGCCGAAAAACGTAAAATTTTCTATTGCGATAAAAGGGTGGTTATCTTGTTAAATAGGTCACACAGATTACGCACATGTATAATTTGTTGACGACAGACCATTAATTTGCTGTAGAGAGCCGTTTTTCCACCTACTGAGATGTATATGAAATTCAACATTTTGATGACCCCCGGGTCGTCTCCTTTTTTTGGCCGAAAAACGTAAAATTTTCTATTGCGATAAAAGGGCGGTTATCTTGTTAAATAGGTCACACAGATTACGCACATGTATAATTTGTTGACGACAGACCATTAATTTGCTGTAGAGAGCCGTTTTTCTACCTACTGAGATGTGTCTGAAATTCAACATTTTGAGGACCCCCGGGTCGTCTCCTTTTTTTGGCCGAAAAACGTAAAATTTTCTATTGCGATAAAAGGGTGGTTATCTTGTTAAATAGGTCACACAGATTACGCACATGTATAATTTGTTGACGGCAGACCATTAATTTGCTGTAGAGAGCCGTTTTTCTACCTACTGAGATGTGTCTGAAATTCAACATTTTGATGACCCCCGGGTCGTCTCCTTTTTTTGGCCGAAAAACGTAAAATTTTCTATTGCGATAAAAGGGTGGTTATCTTGTTAAGTAGGTCACACAGATTACGCAGATGTAGAATTTGTTGATGACAGACCATTGGCTTGCTGTAGAGAGCCGTTTTTCCACCTAGAGAGATGTGTCTGAAATTCAACATTTTGATGACCTCCAGATCGTCTTCTTTTTTTGCCGAAAATTGGAAAAAATATAATTGTGTTAAAACGTTAGCTATATTGTCAAGTAGGTCACACAGATTACGAACATGTATAATTTGTTGATGGGAGAAAATTACTTTGGTGTATAGAGCCGTTTTGCCACCTAGTGAGATGTATCTGAAATTCAATGTTTCGATGGCCCCTGGTCCTCTCTTTTGCCAAAAATTGTGAAATTTTTAACTGCAATAGAAGGGTGGTTTTACTGTTAAGTAGGTCACACAGATTACGCACATGTATAATTTGTTGATGGCAGACCATTAATTTGTACTACACAGATAGCCGTTTTGCCACTTAGTGAGATGTGTCTGAAATTCAATATTTTGATGACCCCCTGATCTTCTATTTTCCCGGAAAATGACAAATTTTTTATTGCATTAGGAGGGTGGCTCTCTTTTTAAGTCGATTGCAGACTATTATTTTGGTGTAGAGAGCCGTTTTGCCACTTAGTGAGATGTGTCTGAAATTCAACATTTTGATAACCTCTGGGTCGACTTTTTCCCGAAAAATGAGAAATTTTTTATTGCGTTAAAATGGTGGCTATCTTCATTTCATTTTATTTATTAATTTCTTAAGGCTTAACAATTTGTATACTTTTCCGCGAAGCCTCAATGGCTTTTCTGCAGAAGATTGCGTATCAAAAAAGTTGGTTAACAAGTAAACCTGTGATCAAGTTTTTTGAATAAAAAATTAAAATTTAAACTTGATTACAGTTTGCTATAAAAAAACGCAATTGGAAAATTTTCAAGATACTTATTTTAAATTATCGGATTGCAAAACATTGTAAATTTATACATTTAAAAAGAAATTTTTAATCACTTTCTTTCTACTGAGTAAGTTCTTTATTGTTGTGTTCAATCACATAGTAAACACAGCGTAACCGGGGATAACACTGGTAGTGATAGTTATAGTGAGTTATCAAACAAATATCCAATAAATGTGGTGTAAGATGAGACTGACGTGTACATCATTGTAGCTAGACAAAAATATCTAGCGGAGGAGCTAAAGAAAACTAGCAGAAATTTTGGCAAGGACAATCCAGTACGAAAAACTGCAAAATATTTAGAAGAAAAATTGAAACTGATAGAGGAAATCTGGGCAGAGTTCCTGGAGAACCACAAAAAAATTAAGGAAACTATAAAGCATGAGACACCGTACATGCAAAACAAGACGGTAGAGAAAGTTCAGCAACTGTATGAAGAGTTAAGGGGAAAAACGAAAAAACGAAAACAAGCCCATAAGTTAGCGAACCAGCACCCTCAGAAGAAAAAATAGGACGAGAGCAATCACAGAGGTTACGCAAATTAAAAACAGAGATGAACGCCATCATTAACAATGTAATGGAATTTGAAGAAGCTATTCTAATAGGCTATTCAACTGAAGTCCAGGATTTCCAACAAAAAATATTGCTGAAGCAATCTGAGAAAGATGAGTACAAGGAGGTACAAAAGGAATTAAATCGGTGTCTTCATGACAATCCCTGCCAAACTATTAATGCAACGGATTTGGAAGGCTGACCTCGAGTCAGCCAATATTGGATCAACTTTAAAAATGAACTTCCAGATGCAGAGGCTATAACAATTTCTAGATGGATTAATACGAACAAGGTCCAAAAAATAGAGTAACACGGATTTTCTGATATTTTGGACGGAACTTACGCAGCTGTGGTTTACTCCAAAGTCTTCTATGATAATGGATATTGCGCAGTTAAAGGATAAACTTACTATACCAAAGCTAGAATAGTGTGGCGCGAATCTATTGTCGACAGCAAACTGCTGTCATTAGATCCCCTACTAAATGACGATGGCATTTTAACTGTTGGGGATAGTCTGGAAAACGCAAATCTACCACAAATCTAACGGCATCCTTACATCCTACCATATGCCGATAGTTTCACCAAATTATTGGTGGAGAATGTACGCAATAAAACACTACATGGCGGAATAAAACTAACAACTGGTACGGAAAGTTTTACAAACTGCGTTCGATGTCATAGATTTAAAACATCGAATAGACAAGAGTGTCACCATCAAGGCCATTCACTCATTCCGGAGTAGAATATTAAAGGCCATTTCAAATAAGAATGGCAAAGGGAAGAGAAAATCGATCGACAAAGCACTACGTTACAGTTTTCGTTTGCTTCGCTACTAAGGCAAATTATCTCGAATTAGTCAGCGATCTGACATCAGAAACATTTTTGGCCGCAGTACGAACATTCGTGTCCATAAAGGGAATCTGTTTAAACTTCTATAGTGATTGCGGGAGCTATAGAACATTTATAAGCTTGTTGCCCAACAACTGAAAATAAACGTAGCAGATAAATTGCTCTTGGATGGCATACAAATGGAATTTAATTCTTTCAGCTGCACCCCACTTTGGAGGGTTATGGGAAGCCGCGGTGAAATCAATGAAGTACCACCTGAAAAGTGTAGTTGGCTATACCATGTTCACATTTGAAGAAGTCACTACAACATTAACCCAGATCGAAGCTTGATTGAATTCTCGCCCATTGACCAGTATTAATAACGACATTAACGATAGTCCGATTTTAACTTCGGGACATTTCTTAATTAGATCAGCACTAAATGCCTTACCAGATCCCACACTGGATCAAAAAAAGACTTATCGCTCCCGATGGTTACTGATCCAAAAAATGGTTCAAGATTTTTGGCAAACCTGGTCGTCAGAATATCTAACACAGCTGCAACATCGCGGCAAATGGAAGCAAATGAGAGCTAATATAAATGTTGAAGATATAGTACTGCTTAAGGACGAACGCCTTCCACCTACTAAATGGAATTTGGGGAAAGTCAGTGAGATACATCCTGGAATAGATGGACAAGTTCGTGCAGTCACGGTGTACTCCAACAAGAGGTTCACGAAAAAACCTATAACAAAACTGTGTCCTTTGCCCATCGAAAATAATGCCGAAACAATAACTTCGACTGAAATTAAAGCAAGTTTTTTAGAGGAAAAAAATAAAGCTGCTGTTTTATTGGGAAGAAGAATGAGTTTGAAACCACTTATTTTGATGTGCATATAAGTATTATATCTGGCCAACAAGTAACTGCAAACTACAAGGTCACAAGCTTCGAAACAACAACGGGAATATATTTCGAAGATATTTGACATGCAAACATGGTTGTTGGTTCATGGAAAAGCATAGTGTTCTTCAATTTCAAGAATTATTGGACCGGTGTCAATACGTACCGGAAGGTCATAAGACACATGAAAGAGATCTGCCTGAAGACAAATCTATCGAAATCAAATACACTGCTTTGTCTGAGCAGTCTACAACTCTTTGATCGGCAATTACAACAAATTGAAGTAAACAATTACGTGCTGCGTCACGCCAACAACGAATCACCACAAAGTATGAAACGCTCACCCTTTAATTTCATCGGAACAGTCAGCAACAAGTTATTTGACATACTGGATCAAAACTTTGCTCTTCAATATGAGCAGACAATAGCAGAAATTACAGAGAACGAAAACCATCTGCTTAATCTAATTAAAAACCAAGTAGAAGTAAGAAGCCCAAGAGGACAATGAACATGTCTTTCAAATGTTCATATCAACAGCCTTTCCTGCGATGTTAACTATGATGAACTTCTACAGTACTCAGAAAACATTATTAGAAATCATACTTGCAACGCACCATGGACAGATTCACCCGTTAGTTTTGGCTGTTAATCAATTGAAAGGGGAACTCTCTCGAGTGCACGACAACATACCAAGAAGCATTATGATACCAGGAGAGGGAAATCACGAGTCAATTATTCAACTATACAAGATATTACAGCCAAGGGCAAGAATGACGGAAAAAAATGTCATCATCGAAATAATGCTTCCACCCTTAGTAAACGAAGAGTACTTCTTTTGGTACCATCTTGGCGAAGAATCAAATTCGCGTTTATTGTACCATCACCAGAGTACTTGATAGTCAATTTGGAAGGCGATCACTTCTACCCTTTAAACGAAGTGTCATTTTCGATGTGTTGGCAACGATCGTCAGGATGTACCAAACAGAGTCGAAAATTACTTCCTGTAAAATGGGTCTCTTGAGACACACGAAGGAGATTCCACCTTCGTGTGTTATCCAAAACGTCAATCCTCAATTATATTGGATACAAATGCACCACACGAACACATGGATACATAGTACACCAAGCGCGGTCAAAATTGACATAGCATATGGCATGGTATCTTCGACAGCACAATTGATGACAACTGGAATAGTGCAGTTGCAACCAAAATTCAGTATTCTTCAACCAAGCATGATATTGTTTAGCAGGCAGTCAGTAACAACGAGGATAACTTCATCCTATTTACCACTGCCAAACATTTCCTATTTTCCAGCAGATCAACATTATCAGATCGAAGAACCACCTGTTGTAGGAACAAGGGTTACACAGCAGATCTCAAAATTACAACATGAGATCGTTCTCCAAAGAAACCAAGAAGTACTATCGAACGAAATCCGAAGCCACAAGATCCAGCAGTATACGAAAATGGCTTCGACAAATTAGGTCTGCCAACATTAACATCGTGACCTCTCCCAACCCAGCATCCCGTAGACGACAAAGTGAATCAGTTGCGTTAACAATATTCTGTGACGAACACTTTATCATCTAGAGGGCCCCAGCATGTTGTGTTCAATCACAACAATTTATGACATACGGGGCCAGACGATGTCAGTCACCAAAAACATACAATTACACAATTGCGTACGCCGATTTGCACCTCTATTCATTTTTTGCTTATCATATTACCTCTATGTGTAGACTGTAGAATAAGCAAATTGTACTTTATGTGTATATTTGTAGAATAGGCAAAATTTTACTATTTAAAGCGAGTGTATGCGCAAATAAAGTTCAGTTCGTTAGAATACACCTGACTGTTTATTGATTTGACTTCCCCCCACCAGCGGTAAGGGGTCAGAGTAATTAATTCACTCAAACATTATGTTCCTTAGATTTTCAGGTAATTCATTTAAAATTGAAGGATTGGTATATATAAGTTGCCTTGTACCATAATTATTATAATTTCGAGGCACTTCGAACTTACCCTGAGCACGTCTTCTAGTTCTAATTTCATTGGTCGGCTTTCTAAAACGTAGGTCGTCATTATACTAAAGAATAACTTCCATGTTGTATATATTTTGAACGGTCATAGCTTTGACGTGTCTTTCTTCAGAGATCGAATTGTGATTAATTATCCTCAGCGCCATATTTTGCAGCTTTTAAAGTTTCATTATATGCGAGTGTGATGAGCTTCCCTAAGCAAGCATACCATACCTTATCTTGAACTCAACCAAGAAGATCAGACAGATTACGAACATGTATAATTTTTTAGTGACAGACAACTACTTTGTTGTATATAGCCGTTTTGCCACCTAGTGAGATGTGTCTGAAATTCAACATTTTGATGACCCCCGGGTCGTTTTCTTTGTCGAAAAATTAAAAATTTTGTATTGCGTTAAAAGTATGCCTATTTTGTTAAGAAGGGAAGACAGATTACGGACATGCATAATTTGATGATGGCATACTATTGCTTTGGATTAAATAGCCGTTTTCCCATCTAGTGAGATGTGTCTGAAATTTAATATTTTGATGATCACCGGGTCGTCTCTTATGCCTAAAAATGAAAAATTGTTATAGCGTTTTTAATTTGGTCACGCAGATTACGTACATGTATAATTTGTTTATGGCAGACCACTACTTAGGTGTACAGAGCTGTTTTGCCACCCAGTGAGATGTGTCTGAAATTCAACACTTTGATGACCCCGGGATCGCCTCTTTTGCCGAAAAATGAGAACTTTTTTTATTACGTTTGAAAGGCAGGTATCTTGTTAAGAAGGTCATACAGATTACACACCATGTATAATTTTTTGATGTTAAACCATTTATTTGCTGTAGAGTGTCATTTTGCCACCTAGAGCCGTTTTGCCACCCAGTGAGATGTGTCTGAAATTTAATATTTTGATGACCACCGTTTAGGTTGTTGTAAAAGAAGGCTCCTAGGTGGAGTTTTCTTTTCTGGGAGAGAGCTAAGCATGTACAGAGAAGTTGGAGAATTGTCTCCTCTTCCTCCTCGTACATGGAGCTTCTACAGAAATCTTTTCTTAAAGCGCCAAGCCTTCTTGCATGCTGGCTTATAAAGCAGTGTCCAGTAATGACACCTATAATGGCGCTGAGATGTTTGCTATTTTAAAGAATCAGACTCTTATAACGATTCAGATCCAACATCGGCCAGATCTATTTAGTCGCTGGACATCTTGGCTCACCGGTCCATCTAAGGTCTGTTTTTTTATTAGCATCCAGCTTAAATAATAATTTGCACTTAGCGATTGGTATAAATATGGTGCCCTTTTCCGGCAGAATAGGTAGAGTAGTAGGTAGAGGTTCCAATTTTCCGTGGAATGACTCTGTAGCCCGGCGCCCAACAACGGTGAAAGTTGAAATTCTCTATCATCTCCGTAAGAGATGATCGGTATTCAAGTGCGGTTTTAGAATTTAGTGAGACCGATTATCCGAAAAGATGCGGATATCCTTTGCAGATATCACGTTTTTTTCAACTAGGACAGAGCTTTCTTAATCGCTAAAATTTTGGCATGGAATACGCTACTGTGATTTGGAAGACGGAAGGATTTGAGTTTAGATTTAGATTATCTGAGAAGATACAACCACGAACCCCGTTATCGGGTTTAGATCATCTGTAAAGAAGTGGATAGACTAGTTTTCCATGAAAGGATCTTCCCCCCAGAAGAATCTCGAAGGGCTGTTGAAGATGTCAAGGTGTGTCAAGTGAAACAGAATGTTTAAAGCATCGGAGGGAGTGGTGCGTAGAGTTTCACTTATGCATATACATGATATTCTTCGGACTCTGCTTAGTTTGTTCAGTTGGCTGCAATTTCTGAGGCTGTCCACCAGCCACATAGGTGGCTCACCATAGTGAGTTATACGAGGTTGAAGGCCCCATTTGTTTTCAATGGCTTTCTTGCAAGAGAATAAAGCTACTGTAGACTTTTTGACTTTTTCTTGAATGTTAGGTTTCCAATTTAGTTTCCTGTGAGAAATGAGACCCAGGTATTTAGCTGTATCGGAAAACACTAAACTGATTGAGGGGGGTCTATAGTTGGAATTTTATATTTCCTGAAAAAGTTGTATGGGGGTTAACTCCCAATCCACAGCGATTCGCCCGACGTCTTAATCTGTTAAGACTTAGCTGAAGGGGCTCCTAGCAATCACCCTGCTCCTTCCTGCTTCCGGGTATGTCAGCAGTTCATTTACCACAAATATTAAGAGAAGGAGAGAAAAGACACCTCGTTGGAGAGTGCCTCTCCTGACATATCTTTTAGCAGAAGTCCCATCCAGTTTGAAGCTGATTATCCTGCTATTTATCATAAGACTGATCAACTCACAAGTGAGTCGTCTACCTGCAGGTGTGGCAGTGCCGTCGCTTGACGCTTTCCTTTCCCCAGTTCTTTTTTATATATTTTGAGGGATTCTCTGTATGAGTCCCAGTCAGTCATTTTTTTTTTTGTGCTTTTGCAAGGTTGAGAAGCGGTTCTTGTACTAATGTCCACCATTTGGGTTTTTTTGATAGTGTTTCTGAGAGTATTTCTCTGTATTTTGGCAAATCAGTTTTCCGGTAGTTCCGGGGGGAGCATCCTTCAGGCAGAATTGCATGTAACTGTGGTCTGAAAACGAGTGTTCAGTCGATACCATCCAGTTCGTTAGCATTTGAGTGATATTGTATGAGACTAGAGTTATATCTAGCATATCCTGTCGGTTTCTTGTTATAAAAGTGGGCTCATTGCTAATGTTGCAAACAATGAGGTTGATGTCGGTACTGCTTCATACCGTGTGATGAGCGTTAGCATCGCATCTGAAGATGAGGCTGGTTTTTTGCCTTCCAAATTCCAGTACCACTCGGGAGGGGGCCCACATGATCGTGGCCAACATACGCCGATGCCAAGATGTTGCTAGTCTCTAGACTGGCAACAGTTAAGTTGGGAATTAGGAATTAAAAATGCATTAAGTCTACAAGCTCTAATATTACCATTGTATTTTGTATAGAGTGGAGCGTATAAAGGTGAAAGACGCAGAAAAAGTGCGGCCGAAACCTTTTTTTAGTGATAAAGATTAATCTGGAGAAACCATATCATTTACAATTTCCCAGAGTGGCCTCCACCACGGTGTTATTTGAGTCCTCCGATTCTGAAAATGAGCTCATCATCTCCCTCTGATCGTTTGGGATCGCTTTTTATTTCTTTAACGGTTTCCATTTCCGACAGAATGCCAGAAGAAGAGGCCAACGGTTTAATAGTTACCTCGGACGAATTGGAGACGTCGCTGTCCATTTTTGGAAAGGATATCGACGCTACAGATCAAAAGACAGGGTAAAAGAGGAGTAGGTTGGTATCAGCATCCAGCTCATCCTTTTTGTAGATCCTAAGGTGTATTGCCTTGAATCCTGCCCTAGAGGTGTAAGGGATTCCTTATTGATCACTATTAACGCACATCTTTCGCATCAAAGTACGACTTTGCAATCATGAGTCGGAATGGTCGAGTTACTGAGACTGAATGCTTTCTGGAGAGAAGGGTTCAGCTGGAATCTAAATACGAGCTCTAGGCCTGATAGAGATATCCTCGCTAGGGTACCGATATCTATGCGAAACTCGACCGTTACTTTCCGTCAACGAACCTAGCCACGATCAAACGCTCGTGTACGTAGCTCTATCGCGCATAAAGTCTCTCAACGGATAATATATCACTACAGGCGATCGTCAAAATGTATCAAAAAATAAAATTAAGAAAAATAAAAACGTGTCTGACGATGTAATTGTTAACCAAAAACACGGATTTTGTCATAGTGAAGGTCAAAACAATAAAGACTTGCGAACCGAATACACTCGTCTAGAACAGAATCACTTACCTACAATATCCAATAAATGCGAAACATTTATTAAGGAAACTTGTGAGTTTACGTTTGTAACTTTCAATGGGCAAAACCTTCGAGCGCATTACGTGGATACAGAACAGAATTGCCTATTAAGCTCGTTAAGTATCATGGGTCGATAACGATGAAACTTAAGAGATTTCCGGATATCGTCACATGAATCAGTACAAACGAGGAAATGTCCGGGCTGGTGAAGTAGCAATATACGAACGAAACGATTCTACTACAAAGAGCTCTCCACATGAACTCATCAAGATAAAAGAAAACGACTTCGTAACGATCGGTCGTCGAATGTTGGTTACTACTCATTACGGATATATATATGCAATAGATACTACGGTCAACGGACACAATCTTCTTGTAGTCTTCGCCTATATTTCTCCAGGAACGTCTATGAAAGATACAAGATCGTTCCTATTTACAAATCTGAAGATATATACACCAGAAATGGCACAGATATATAAAAAATTCGATGAGGAATTTGGAGATGATCTATCGAAATACTCTACAATACATATACAATGGAGATTTCAATACTGATCTAAGTAAACCAGAAAACTCAGAGTTCGTCGATTTTATGCACAAATAGTTCAATATAATTATTAAACACTGCAACTTATCTATTTACGCCAACGACACTAAGTTCTCCAAAACTATTTCTTTACCCCCATACTCTATTCTCCTTTAAGAAGACATCCATAGATTTTCCACTTAGTGTCTAAAAAATTGCTTAGAGCTTAAAGTCTCCGAATCTCAATCTATGACTTTGTCACGTGAGTCGAATCAATCTCCTCCTCGAATTTATTTTCTTCATGGCCAACCTATACCCCATCGCTTGGTTTTATCAAACGATGGTCTAAAAAAATTTCAACCTCGTCCGGCCCCTTCTCGAATATGCCAGCCAAGTGTGGTCCCATTTTCAGCAAGTTCATACATATATCCCGAATCGGGAACATTCAACGTCGTTTCCTTCGATTTGCCCTTTGAGGACTACACTAGGATGGCCCTTTTACCTTACCACCCTATCGTGACCGCCTTAAACTTCTTAACCGGAATACCCTCGAAAAACGAAGAGATGTAGCTGATATTCTTTTCACTCATCGACTGTTCTCTTGTTATGTGGATTGCACCTCCCTTTACAATTCTATTTCCTTCGATACTAACACTCGTCATTTACGCTTTCCTTTTCTCTATATTCTAACCCATCGCACCTCTTACGGTTACAAAGAACCATTATCCTGCATGCTCCGTAAGGTCAACTTAAACCTTTCCTTTTTGATTTTAACCTGAGCATTTGTCCTCTTAAACTTGATCTCCTCCACTATGCCTTTATTTCCTACCTCTTAATTTTTGATAGTTTTTAAATCCTAGTTTCGTCACCGCCAGCTAGTGCTGCATATCATATTTTTTACAACTCATTGCTCATCGTAAAAGTACATTACCGTGGCTGTTATCAATATCACCTTGAAAAGTTAATTTGACAACAACAAGCATTAAAGATGCAATCCATACCCAATTCCTTATGTACTATAATAACAATCAACTTACAGATTTCAGTCTTAATAGTAAATAAATAGAAGTAATTGCATGTTTAGCCCGAGGGCATGACATTGATTTTATTACATATGGTACCGTGTGATTAAAACCAAAATGAGGACACACAAAGTTACACAAATGCGTTTGACTTGGTATTTCTCAAAAAAAGTGTTACACGAAAATCCGCGCTCATTCGTTGTGGTCTATATCAGCTCTGATGATTTACATAACAAAAGCATTCAACACGAAAGCAAAACAAAAACAGAAAAACGTTAAAGTAGCTACATGAAAAAATTTAAATTCCAATGAACCATGCTAGAGCAACAGCCCAGGTATGTACCTGCAGCTTGAATAGATACGAATACGAATACCTTTTACTGGTTAACTTCCTACTCTAGATGATCTGAAATGAATATTGCGTAACGTTTCTTGTCAGTGGTTGTGTTGATTGGTTTTTGTTTCCTTCCACATCTTCATCTCCCTTTCATTTAGTACAAATACTTGTACATCAGCAGATATACAAAATTGGATTACCTTTATGCAAAAACTCAAGTGACATTTCAACTTTCTCTTCATGGTTTGTCATGACTTTTGCGAGTCACTCCTTAGGTAACCAAGGGTCTTTCATATTTCCTGTTGATTGCAAACAGAATTCGTTTCATAACTGTCCGTCGTATTCATAAGCTTCTTCGCAAGGTCGAACTACAGACGCTGTTGTTGAGTAGGCCTCCCGCTCCCAGTATATTGCATAATTGCTTAGTGTTTAGACGCTAGGTGAAAATCTTTCACATTCATGCTAATAGTCAATAGTGGCTGGGAAAACAAATTGTTTAACGACTATCTTTGGTACTTTACATTTTATGTAAAGAAAGAAACAAACTTCCGCGGGGAAGATGGTTCACTTGTATCTTGTGACTGTCGCTTGTGCTTGAATGCGCATGTTTCTTGGCCTTGCTTTCGATCACTTTCCAGAGCGATCTCCACTTGGATAGTTAATTTCTCTACTTGTTCAACCAGTTACATTGTGACATGGATATTGATTACGAACTTTATCTCATTATGAGGAAGAAAAATTCCAATAATAATGCCACGAAAAAGTAGTTGTCGTATTCCAGTTTTTTGTTAAGAATGGAAGTCTCGTACAATTCAAGTTAGAGCCGATGAAATCGGTGCAGACACACTCGTACAACATAAATTGTTGAAATGAACGGATATTCTTCAGAAAGAAAAAATGCCTAAGCTATTGTAGTCATTTTGAATTTCAACAATATTTTTATGTACTCAAATTAATGTAGGTTACTTTCTTCACTTAAACCCTCAAATGTTTATGGTAATTTGACTATTTTATCTTATTATACAATTGTTGTTTTCTTTTTTAATTTCCGGTTTCTGTCAGGTCATTTCTGTTGCATTGAAAATATACGAATAGATATATATTTGGAAACATTCGTACTAAATATTTGCAGGTAATTCTGTTATTTTTATTAATTTTACATCTGAAACTTAATTTATATTTTAAGTTATAACGGAGCTGGATTGAAAAATAAATTATTATTTACGCAACAATTCGACGTATTTGTACTGTTCGAAACCCATGTATTAGAAATTAAAGAGAGAAGATTTGAAAACATATTTTTAAAATACGAATTGAAGCAGGTGTCCGCAATTAAATCGGCAATATTTGGAAGGGAAGTGGTGGAGAATTGTATTGATATCGGAAAGGTCTTAATTGAGCTTAGTTTTAATAGAATTGAAGAATCGTATGTTCTCAATGTAAGAACGAATATCAGAGTCCTGCTTATAATTCACATTAATTCAACGGTAGTCATTGGCAACACGATTATGAAAATTTTAAGGAAGTACTACAGAATTTTAGGGAGAGAAAATTGGATGGTCATTAGTGACTTTAATGGTCGACTGGGACTTTCTTTTGTGAATGGCTATATATAAGGCTTGGAAGATACTTGATCATGCGGATGCATTAATTAATTGTTTGGTATCTAGTCTCACGAATGAGAGGAATGTAAGGGAACTTGAGCTTGAGCGATTACACACAGCAGATATTTTACCGAATGTCGATGCCTTACTAGTATGATTAAAAACACAGTTCCTAGCTTACATATACGAAGACAAAAAACATTCCGAAGTGGTTTGATTATGCGTGTCTCAGAGCTAGAAATAACTCTTTCAAAGTACTAAAATTTTTAGGGAATATAATACCAGCATATTTAAAGCACTCTATGGCGAAGCAAATAAGACAAACAAATAGCATCGCCACGTCGCTTAAAGCAACAACAACGATTTTAATTTGCTTAATACTTAACAGATCTCACCACCACTGCAATAAGCAGCTCCATTGACGGTCGATGAATTCCTAGATAGCCCATTTTCATTAGAAGAAATCAAAGAATTTCTAAATAAAGCAAAAACCAAAAGGCCCCCGGAAATGACAGAATTCCATACTATTTATGTAAAAACTGCACATATGAATTCATGCCTGCACTCGAATGTGAATTCAATAGAATCTCTGAATCAGCAAATATTCCAGAAAGTTTTAAAAGGGAAATTATCTATCTACTGCACAATAAGGATGACTATGACGATCCTACAAACTATAGAGAAATATCTTTCCTGAACAACTCTGCCAAGTTATTTGCCGCCCTAACATATTACAAACTTACCTGTTGGGTTGAAAAGAAAAAAGTTTTGCAGGAGTTTCCGGCATGTTTTAAGAAGAATTACTTAACAGTCGATCAAGTATTTGTATTACTTTACGTTGCGGAGATATGTAAATTGATACATAAAAAAATATTGTATATGTCTTTTTCGTTGACTTTCGAGCAGCATAGCGCGAGTTAAAGGTTCCACCGAGAGGTTGGCAAAAAACACAACTGCTTTGGACAAAGTAACGCCGTATTCCACGTTATTCACAAGGCTTCAAAAAATTATATTTTATATTGTATTAATATTAAAACTTAATTTATGCTTACTCTACAATAATTGGGAATAAGTTCTGTGGAAAAATGCATTTGTTAATTCAAAGCGAACAAAGTGTAACTGAATATTTATGTTTATTTTACAATAATAGGAACAAATTCTGTCGGAATTTGCATTTATTAATTTAAGGTGAACAAAGTGTAACTGGATAAGTTTAAATATGATAATGAATTAATGCAAGGTACATGAAATGTGGATGTCGTCGTAATGGATATGTAACTTGCGCGAGGCTCTGATTTACAAATTGTATATGTAGTATTGGTTTCTTAACGAAAATAATCAATACCCTAAGTGCAATGTATGCAAATAACGTGGCGTATGTATGGGATGGGGAGACCATATCTGGAGAATTCACAACAACGATGGGTGCGAAACAAGTATCAACGACATATCAGATGCTATAAAAGGAGGTAATCGAGTTCGGAAGCATAAAAATTTCGGCTCTCTTTCGACTCTGCGGATGGGTTGAAGATAATTTTTAATGTTTAATGTAAGTATATATATTTTTTTTTTAATTAAAAGAAAAATGTTTAAATTATTGCCAATCTAGTAGATGGCCAAAGGACAAACCATAATAGACTTAGATTATATTAAATTAAATGTAATGAATTTAAAATGAAAATAAAAGTCATATAAAACTATCTAACTAATATCAGTGTAAACTTTAACTGGGTGCAGTGATCTCACCTATTGCTTTTTGGTATACATTATATATAAACGGAATGTTACTTCTGTCTACTTACACATCTGCTAAACCACATGCGTAAACACATATCATTTTGGCTAAAATTCGTATACTAATATAAGTACTCGTATGTTGTCATGTTGTGAAATCAATATAGTTAAAGCTAAGGATGCTGAAAATAGGTCTATGCGTGCAGTTGGCGAAGAAATGTTCAAATAATATACGAGTATGTATAATAATTGTAGGGAATATGCTTTAGAGACTATCACTTTATAAAGGTGATTCATACAAGGTGCATACTTGGTGAGACGTCTCTCGCTACAGCATCGGGAATGAAAAGAGTCGAAGCTTAATGACATAGTGGGTCATTTAAGGCTAGGGGCAACTATATATATCATATAGTTATGTATAGTAAATCATAAATTCCTTAGTACAAAATAACTATAATATTTATATACGGTTTGGTGATTATTTTTTGGGTTTGTCAATAGCCACTGCAAAATAGCTGAGAGATAATTTCTCGAAATCAAAGAGAAATGTTATGTAGACGCACTTTTAGTGAAAGAAAACTGATTTTCGAATACAGAAGAAGTCTTTTTGTTCACAAAAGGGGAAACAAAAAATTAAAATTTCCTCTAAAAATCATTATCAAGACTTAAGTGTATTGGTGGATCAGTCAGAGAACTGGCCAAGAAAGATTCCACTGATTGCTTACTGTCCCAGATTTTTTAAGTGTCTGTACTTCAAAGGCATAATACCGAGGGAATGCTGGGTATCTTATCCGGACACTGTGATCTTAAATATCACTTACAGAAACTTAAAATTATTCAGGAAATTGGTTTTTTTGAGGGCTAAAAAGTTTAATAACTAGGACCAAAAACTATCAGAAAGACTGAAGAGTTAAGAGCCAAGAGAATGGCGGAGAAGATCTTGTTTGGGACGGGGTGTGCTCAGGCTGAAATCAAAAACGGATAGGATTGAGTTGACCTTCTAAAACATACGAAAGTTTGGTTCGTTGGAGCCGTAAAAGGTGTGGTAGAGAGAAGAAATGAGGACAACGAAGATTACGTGGGTTGTCGTTAAAGGTAATACAGTTAGAAAGGGATGAGCAATCGATTGAACCTGAGAGTAGTCGATGAATGAAAAGAACGTCAGCAACATTCCTACGTTTTTCTAACGAATTCATATTGATGAGTTTAAGGCGGTCCTAATAGGAGAAGAGATTAAAGCGTCCTTCCAGAGCAGACCGCGGAGAGCAAATCGGAAGAATCTACATTAAATACCGTCGATTCGGGAGGCATGAACTCGCTGAAAGAGGGGCTAAGCTAGACTGGCATACTCAAGCGAAAAAAAGTAGAATAAAGAAATCTGGATACGTACGGGTTGGAAATAATGGGTCAGCTTTATGGATTATTTTATCGATATTAGAACGGAAATTAAGCTCATAGTCGAATAATATGTCAAGGTCTTGCTAAGATTGAACCAGCGGAATTGGTCGACCAAAGAAAAAATAAAGTTAGTGAGGAAACGGGTTGCATTTACGTAAGAAGGCTATACAATAAATTGGCATTTTGCGATATCAAGTCCTAAGCAATTTTTGAAGCACCAACTTGAAAACCGATCGAAGTTTTCTTAAAGAAGGGTGGAGTCATGGGGAGAAGAATAAGTTTTAAAAAATGTTGTGTCGTCAGCGTAGAGCGAAAGGGTGGAATGTTAAAGACCCTCCCAAGATCGTTAATAGTAAGAATGAAAAGAAGGGGACCAATATGGATACCTTGTGGAATCCCAGGCCAGGTAGATATAGACCAAACACTATAATATCTGTTTGGCAGATAAGAAGAAATCCATTTTAATAAAAGAAGTGTAAAGCCGAGAGTATACAATTTGAAAAGAATCAATTGATGAAATATCTTATTTATTTTTAGAAGTAATTTACAAAATAAATTTATAAATTAATTTACAAAAGGCATCTAGGCTGCCAGGCCATATGATGATGTCTTTTAGTGAAAAATAATTGTTGCAAAAATATACTATTACTTACATTTACCATATGTACATTATTAAAGGATGTTAATTATGAGGTTATGATTAAAAGAAAAAAAAATAGGCAAACAAAAAATTTTATATTTTATGAAACGCTTTAGTGAAATCGATGACGATAATATCAATTTCTTTGTCATTTTCTAAGGCGACGAGAGCAAAAGACACAAATTTAACTAGATTTGTGGTAGTTGATCTACCTCTTAGAAAACCATGTGGTCTGGGCTAAATTAAAGACTTGCATTTTAAGATTAAAGAGAGAGAGTATAAGAGAGAGAGATATCTTCACTCCTAGATCCCTTTTTGTGTATCGGGATTATAAAAGAGGTCTGGGGAAAATCTCTCTGTGGAAAGGATAGACGATATACGCAAGAAAGGGGGTGAGACAGGTTGGAAGAGCATTTTTTAAGAAAAACGGCGGCGAAAATATCTTGGCCGAGTAGTTTTTCATCTTCACTTTTTAGTAACTATTCTTCAATGATATAAGGATCAAATTTTTGAGTGAGAAAGGAACCAACAAAGAAATTGGGTAGATCATTGAAGTAAGAGGATCGAAGAGGGACGTACCAGATGAAGGAATTATTGGTAAATGATTGTTTGAATAATGTAATAATGTTTTGACAGCAGGACAGTAGGGTAACCGTTGGTCTTACTTTTGCATTTAACAAATTAGAGTCATTTATAAGATTGGCTTGCACACTATTTAGATGGCGTTGATAGAGGAGTTGTAGAGTTCGATAAAATAAAGATATGTACCTAGATAGTTTGAACTTTTTTTTTTAGAAAAAAAAGAACTTAACACTCAAGTGGGTATGAATACTTTTAAAGTGCCTGAGGGCGTGTTAAGTTTTTCAGGACAATAGGAGAGAGAGAAAGAAATATTGTTGGGCTCAATGGTTATATCAATCCATGGGAGAAATTGATTTAATTTAATGAGGATACTAAATTATTAGTGTAATTCGCCTTGTTGTTGTATTCTAAGCAACCACTCATTTAACATGATGAAAAGAAAATAAGCTTAAAGAGAATTGCGGTGGGAAATGACTAGAGGGGAAAATTGTGGAAAAATTAAAGAAAAAGAGGAGGAAAAAAATTATGCCTTCAGATGGAACAAGACTTACAAGCAGTGCCCTAACTATGCCATTAAAATCGTCCTCGGCAACTTTAATGTAAATCTAGTAAGAGAGGGCATATTTGGTGGTACTGTACTACTAATCGACAAAGAAAACAAAAAAAAACAAGTGTGGCAAAACACTGTCGTAGCTAGCACGCGGTTCAGCTCCTCGGTATTCACAAAAAGACTTGGAGACCTCCAGATCAATAACTGTTAGATCTCCTGATAACCCACACTGTGGTTGCCATAAGCCACTCCTCTAGTATTATCGATATCCAAACGTTCCGAGAAGCCAAAATCGACTCGGACTCGTATCCACAATTCGGTTGCATCATAAAGGCAATCTAAAACTGTGAGGAAGTTTGACGTCGGACGGCTACAATCTCAAGAGATCGCCAAATTATTTTCCAATCGAGTCTCCACCAACATCAAGTATAAAAGACCACTGACAACATTGCTAAAAAGCCATCACCACAAAAAAACTCCTAGTTTGAGGACGAGTACCGGCAAGCACATTCAGCTAAGCAGGATGCATACAAAGCGCGCTCGAGCCCTACGAGCAGAAGAGGAGAGACGAACATCGGCTTCTAAGCTGAGGTAGATTAAAATCGCCGGAGATAATGATATCATCAATCGAGCCCGATAATTCAATCACATTGTCGATTGCATGAATAGCAGTTGGCAGGATTCAATAGATTAGGGCGCAAAAACGTAGCAACACATGACGTACAAATAAGTGTAATTTTAAATGACATAAAGTTGAGATTAGAAGAAAACGAAGTGGAAACGAAAGAGAATTGAAAACTGTTATGAATGGCCAGTAGAACACCTCGACAAGCAGAGTCAATCAAAGGGGGTGTGCGATTATCATCCTGAATAACGTCGATATATGGAATTATGACGAAACTGAAGAATGCTCACTGTGTTTGTGTTGTTGAAAACTATAAGTCTAAGTGTATCATAAATGTCGATTTTGTATGTCATTGAATCCTTAATTCTATTAGACTCCTAAGATAAGGCAACTCGATGTACATTGCTTATCATAAGTATTTTTAAAATATACACTGTAAGCTCACACATGCCGCTATGGATTAAAAGCATATTTAAGGACACTGATTGTCTTGCTTAACAACAATGGTCAAAGATTAGGAAGAAGGAAGCTAATTGTTTTTCGTTTCATTCTCCGAATTTGAAAAGCCTCTAGAAATGTATATTGAAACCACAGATGAGTTTGTATGTCATACATTAGTATTGCAGTAATTCAACTAAAAAGCAAAAATAGAAATCTACACTCAACTAAACTAGGCGGTATAACAGCCAAATTGTGTAGCTAATCAGGTACAGCAATCTAAGTAGTAGAGGAACTCAGCATCACGGCAATTTAGTGCCACAGCTCAGCTAAACGGGACTATTACACAGCAACACAGCAGTAAGCTGTTCATGGAGTATCTTCTATGATATGTAGTTCTGAACCTTAGGACGGCAAGGGCTTAATTCTTGCAATTCGCATGACATACTGATGGACATAGCTACTCCAATATCCTTAATAGAACATACCAGCAGGTTAAAATTTCCTCAGGTGAGTTCATTACTAAAATAAGACAAGCAGATACCTTTAATAGTTATTTATAGTGCAAAATTAATCATCCAATTTTGTTTTTAAATTATTATTTTACTCAATAAAAAAAAAATGCTTTTTAGTGATGGAAATCTTTATTTGGACTTGGTTTCCTTTGTTTTTCCTTCGGTTTTCCACTTGGATTCGGTTAAGTAGAAAAGACTTATCCGCCAAGTGGCTGCCGCCAGTGTTAATAAACGTATGGTATGTGCCCGTTTTATCGCATTTTCCACGACTTTCCGCAAGATTTCCGGTGATAACTGTTCGGATTCCTGTCAAATATTCTCCTAAAGGGCTGCAATTGTTTAAGGCTTGTTGGCATAAGAAGAAAGAAAGAAGTCTGGGATGGTTAAATCGGGTGATCTTGCTGGCCATGTTAAATCGCCAAAATGGGAAAATATACGACCAGGAAACACTTCCTTTACAAAATCCATTGTGCCTCGTGCTATGTGTGTGGTTTAACGTCTTGTTGAAACCACATGTTCACCAAGCCCCGCTTATCCAATTCCGGCAGTAATAAGTCGTTTATCATGTCTCTATAACGTTTGCCATTAACAGTGACCGTATTGCCGATGAAGTCCTCGAAAAAATACGGCCCAATCACTCCCCCCACGTGAATGCCGCATTACGCAGTGGCTTTGAGTAGATGTAATGGCTCTTCATGCATCACACTTGGATTTTCAATGCACCAGAAATGATGATTTTGCTTATTGACCTAACCGCTTAAGTGGAAATGCGCCTCGTCTTTCATGATAATTCACCCGGGACTGACGGTCAGGAGGCATTCACTGATGCACTGTTTGCACTTTTTAGGGGAACATGTGTAAATCTTGCACTAAAATTCGACTGGTGATTCCCAATTGCGTGGCCCGTCGTCTGGTTGATGTTTCTTCGTCAGCCACAGCCGCGGTTTACTTCCCCGAACGGCCAGTCTGGTGGCGGCCACGCCCTGCGTGTTCTACTGTGGTTCCACTCTGTTCGAGTCTAGTAGCTAAGCGTCGGAATGTTTGCCGAGTTGGAGCGACACAATTAGGAAATTGACGTCGAAATTCATGCTGCGCTCAGACCACCGACCGATTATTGGTCAAAAACATCGACACAATTATTCCACGCTCCTGTGTAGTATAGCGCTCCATTGCTTGTCTGTTTGTATACTACAGCTGTCTTATTCACAAATGTCAAATATGATTGACGTACGACGCCATTTGCAAAAATTATACCATCTTTTAATTTTGCGCCACCGCACCACACCTAGAAACGGACTGGATTGCTCTTCTTCATAATGCGTTGGTGCGTTTAGATGAAATTTGTATTCATTGCTTTCGCGGTAGATGTGGGGTAGATGGGAGTGGACGGTTCCTGTTGACTTTTGTGTAGTGACTATGTTGAATTTCCCAATACAAAAACAGATACATTTTTAATTTTTCTGTTGATTTATTTTTTTCAGATCGAGCTTTGAAAATATGTTAAAAGTAAAAACGAACTCATTACCTTGTATCCCCTTGTGTCCTGGATCCCACATTTTGTTTAAGTATTTATTTTGTTGGAGTAATGTACGACTATGGTTTGGATTGATTGTGGCGGTTATCACAGATAAACTGTCAGTGCGTAATATGAATTTCTCACAGAGTTTCATAGATATTTTTTACTGCTTCGAAAAATGGGAAAGCTTCAGCGGTAAAAGAAAATGTAGTTTCTACAAAAATACCTGCTCTTAATACGGACCCATTTTCCAAAGGAGGTAATATGTTAAGATTTTGAGGCGTCCGTGAAGATAGGATTCCATCCATTAGCTTTAAGCTTGGGCATGCTATCCAGAAATAAAGCCTGATATGTTTTGATGCCAGATATATTTTGAGGGAGAAAAATATTTTATATATTTTATATATATATATTTTATATAATTATATAAATTTATATATTTTATATAATATGTTGCGAGCTATTGTTGATGGAAGTAACTTGTTTTTTTTTATTGATTGCAGAAGAAATATTCTTATAGATTATGGAATTGTAGTAGAAGGAAAAGTTTGGTAATACTATCTGATTGTCTTTCTTCTAAAGTTTGAATCCCCACTTCAGCCATTATATCTTTAATTCTAGATGTTCGATATGAATTGATGCTCCTCCTTACGGCTTGATGGTAAGTTGATTTAAGAAGATTAAGCGTTGTCTTAGAACACTTGCCATATATAAACAGCGCGTAGTCAATTTTAGTTAAAACTAAAGATCTTATGTTGCAGAGAGTATTAACATGTATGTACGTTTCCTTTCTTAAAGTTAAGTAATTAACAATTTCGACTCTTTCAGCTCTTCTTAAGTTGTATACAATGTGGTTTCTAGTTGTATTTGTTATTATATATCGTCCTCAAGATTTTTATGTTATTAACATTTTGCATATTTACGTTATGAACATTTAAATTGAATTGGTGATAAGAAAGCTTACGGCAATCATGCAGTGTCTTACTTTTATCTAATGAAAGTTAAGCGCCAGAGCTCGTTGCCCAGCTTAGAATATCTTTGAGAACTTTAGATAGGATAGCTTTAGCTTGAACTAGAGTTTACACATGATAACGATATCATCGTATAACAACAGTGATCTAGAAATTTCTAATTTAATATAATTTTGCCCATCTCGCCAAAAACAATTATGAAAGGAACCATAGATTGGAAGGATCCTTGGAGAATGCCATTGTGAAGAGGAAGTTGTTACCTTTAACTGTAATTCTTCGATTAGAAAGAAAAGATTTTATATTGCCAAACACCTAAGGACCGATCTCCCATGCCTTTAATTTCTTTAATTTCTGGCGATCCTCGCCACAGAACAAACGATTGCAAAACTTCAACGAGCTCTGAACAAAATATTTGAGTGGACAAAGAGCTGGCGAATTGTGCTAAACGAGACTAAGTCAACACACGTCAATTTCACGTATAGAAAGATAAACAACTTACATTTATTCATCAACTCAGTACAAATATTTGGGAATGACCCTAGATGCAAAACTGAAGTGGCAATCACATGTAAAATAGAAACGTGAAGTGCTCAAAATCAGGCTAAGAGAAATGAATTGGCTTATCGGAAGATACTCTAAACTAAGCACATATAACAAGCTGCTTATATATAAGCAAGTGGTAAAACCTTGTGGACTTATGGTATACAACTATGGGGTTGTACCAAACCATGCTCCATGGTGCATAAGGAATAGCGATATTCACCGCGATCTGGGAATTGCAACCGTGAATGACGAAGTAACAAGCTTTGCTCGTTAACTTCGCACTCGTCTTGTGCATCATTGCAACCAGGAAATAATGCGGAAATTGGACGAGACAAATCTTGTGCGTCGACTTCAAAGAACAAGACCATTCGACTTTGCGCCTTAAGGAGAAATCGTATGAAATAACGGTAATAGGAGTGCCTTCGCTGTAAAGCTACCTACCAAACGCGGTAAACTACAAAAGCTTGAGCTACTTGTTAAGGAAACTTAGTCGTAGTCTTATAGAAAATGGAAGGTTTTTTAGTGAGTAAGAATCTCACACTACCATGAGCGCGTGCTTATGGTGGGCGCTGCTATGCGACTGTGGTAGGCAGTAGGTGCTCGTACTTATGGTGGCTGCTGTGGTGGTGCTCTTATGAGAGCGATTTTATGGTGCTTATTAAGGTTTTTACCTACCCACGGGAAAAAATAAAAAAGATGAATGCCTATTTTATCAAAGGAATGTTCGAAATCTAATGATAGAAGTGTGACGTGATTCCGCGATGACAAGATTTGATAGAATCAATCCATCGATGAACTTTCGACAAACAGTGAATAAGGCAAGTTGGTTTTTTGGGCTTATGAATGAGTATCACGGTAGCTGATTTCCAGCTATGAGAGATCATACTGGCATCAAAAATGTTGTAATTGGGTACATAACTTATATAACGTTTATTTAAGAAAAACATGTACAATAGTATTATTCAAATTATTACCCATCTGAAGCTGTGACTTTTTCCCATCTTTCTGGCAATTTGTGGATCCCATCCCAAAAGAACTGCGCCGGGTTGGCAGCCAAGAATGAATCACTCCAATTTTTGATATTCTACTCTGATGTGAACCGTATTTCAGTGAGGGCGTTCTACATAGACCGGAACAAATGGTAGTCAGAAGGCGCAAGGTTTTGGCTATAAGGCGGGTGGGGTAAGACTTCCCATCCACTGTTTTCCAAATAGTTCTTAACCGGAATAGCAACGTGGGGCCGAGCGTTGTCATGATGGAAAATTGTTGCCTTGTGTCTGGTCGCATATTCCGGGCGTTTTTCGACTACTGCTCTCTTCAAACGGATTAATTGTGATGGTTTCAGTGATGGTTTCACCCGGTTTTAGTAGCTCATATTACAGCACACCCATCTGATCCCACCAAATACAGAACATTACCTTCGCTCCATGGATATTCGGCTTTGCCGTTGATTTGGCTTATTGACCGAGTTTCACATATGAATTTTTGCGCTTGGGGTTGTCGTAAAGGATCCATTCTTCATCACTAGTAACAATCCTATGCAAAAATGACTTCCTTTTGTGGCGTTTCAGCAGCATTTCGGACATGCAAAACCGCCATTCGACGTCTCTCGGCTTGAGTTCATGAGGAACCCAATTTCCTTGCTTTTGAAAATATCCAGCTGCTTTTAAACGTTTTGAAATGGCTGCTTGAGTGACACCCAAAGATTCTGCGAGCTCTTCTTGTGTTTGGCAACAATTACTGGAGTAATTTTTCCAGTTCTTCATATTCAAACTTTTTGGGCTGCCCAGGACGTTCATCGTCTTCCAAGCCAAAATCATCTCTTTTAAATAGTGCAAACCACTTTTGGCACGTTCGCTCAGCTAGCGCATGTTCACCATAAACTTCCACCAAAATACGATGACTTTCGGCAGCAGTTTTTTTCATATTTAAGTAATGAAGAAGAACTCCCCGCAAAAACACTTTTTCAGTCACAAAGTTCGACATATTTGAGTGAAAAAAAATTATTGTTGCTTACGCTTCAAATGAATGACATATACTGAAATGAAGTACAATGACAGTAGCTTTCCAACGCATGTTTCAATGGAATAATACAAGCTACGCCATCTCTTAGCAAACCGCACGAAGTAATAGACCCAATATAATCGGCAAAGCCTTGATTTTGTTGAAGGAGGCAAGTTTTCCAAGATGATCGCGGGTAAAGCAGCTGATGTCGATGTGTGTAAAGGTACTGTGTGTTGAAAAATGTGTCGCTGAGCAGTAATTTTAAAACCATGAGGATAAAGTTGAGTATAAAATCTACTAAAATGGCACCCCTAGAATTTGTAAATAGAGAACCCAATAGAACGCTGCAGGCATTAATATCCCCAACAAGCAAGATGGGAGTGGAAACTTGATTAAGATTAGTTTCAACGTCAAAATTTTTGATAAAGGGAAGCAACTGTGAATTTAAGAGTTAAATTAGTTTGAAGTGCTGTAGTTAAAATATTTAAATTAATATTGATTACTGTATGAGGAATGTTCCTTTTAATTAAAAGACCAATGCCTTGTTTTGCCGTGGAATTATGAGGGAAGTTATGGAAATCACCATAGGGGGTGTGAAACCAAACGCACAATGCGTCACTTGAAGTGATATGACAGAAGTCGAATGTTCTTTTATAAAAAAAAATAAAAAATAAGCTCATCGTAGTTGTTATATAACCTTTTACATTCCCCTGGAGAGCTTTGGAAATATTAAGCATTTGAGAAAAAATTGAGTGGGTTAAGATTTGATATGAATTGTGTGTGTGACTACGCTGATGAGATGTTAATGCATTCAAGCACCCTAGAGAGCTTGGGTGTTGTGAATTATTATTTTGGGTGTGTTTACTATGGTAATTATTGTATTGTTGTCAGCGTCTGGTATAGGTAAGAGATTAATTGATTGGGTTTTTAGAGCGATGTCGGTAGCGGATGATTGTGATGCAACTATTAGCTTTGAGCATGACTGAGAGAAGCGTGTGCATGTTTGGATGTTTTAAGTAATAGTGTGTTTTGGATTGGAAATGCAAGCTGGTTGGTAAATCAAAGGTGGACTTGCAACGAGTATTTTTTGTTGTGGCCTGTAATATGTTGAGCGTATGTAAGTTTTGATTATTGAAATTATTTTGATTTGAATCATTTATCTTATTGGGTGTGGTAGGATATGTTTTTAATTGGCGTGAAAGGAGGAAGTGTGATGTTTGGCCGTTCGTGGGAACAGGGGGGTTTCTTAAGCCGCTGTTTTAAGTAATTTCAGCCATGGTGGGCTTATCTCCGGGCTATTAAGTTGGTGAGGCTAATTGATGTAGCATGAGATTGTCAACGCATCACCTTGATCAAAAAGTTCCCTGTGGGGTCACCGTGTGCCGCTCCCATTGTTCCGATTTGAGTTCTGTTGTTGATCTGTTGTTGATATTCTCTCTAAATCTTAGCATCATAGCTTGACATTTGCAAAAGTTACGTAGCCAAGAGTACATCTATCTGGTGATTTTTAACAATTTTAGAAATAGATTTAAATTTGCAAGCACGAATTATGCGTAAAAACCCGATTTAATGGTGCGCGATTGGAAATGTTGAAATAGTGTTTCGGCAACGATTCTCTTAAGAAAACGGTCGTTTACCAGTGGTCGTAAGTCAATCGAAGATGATGAACGCACTGGCAGACCATCAACATCGAAAACGGACGAAAACATTGATGAAGTAAAAGAAATGTTGGTCAATAACCGCAAATTAACTATCAGAGAGATAGCGGAGGACTTGAACATTTCCTATGGATCCACCCAAGATATTTTTGTTAATGATTTGTGTTTCCGTCGTGTAGCAAAAAAGCTGATGCCAAAAAACCTCAATTTCATGCAAAAAACAGGACCGTGTTGACATCGCGAAAGAGATAATTTGCGAGGCTGAATCCGATCAAACATTCATCAAAAGGAACATTACTGGAGACGAGACGTGGGTTTATGAGTACGACACGCAATCCAGACACCAGGCAAGTGAATGGCGTTCACCAAATGAGCCGAGCCCAAAAAAACCCCGTCATTTCCAGTCAAAAAAGAGGGCAATGCTCACGGTTTTTCATGAAGACCAGACAGTAAGCAAAGAGTATTATTTGGGCGTTATGAGAAGTTTGCGTGAAGCAATTCGCCTAAAGAGAGCAAAATTGTGGGCAGAAAAATCGTTTATTTTGCACCATGATTACGCATCATCGCACAGTGCCATAATTATTCGTAATTGTTTGACGACAAAATCCAACAAATATCATCAAACAGCCACCAAATTCACCCGATTTGGCTCCCTGTGACTTTTTTCTATTCAATCGACTTAAAAAAAAAAACTACGGGGAACGCATTTCAGCAGCCGAGAGGAAGTAATAGAAAAATCGCAGCACTGATGGACATACCGAAAACCGAATATAAAAAATGTTTCGAGGAATGGATCAAGCGCTGGCACAAGTGTGTTGCAGTCGATGGGGATTACTTTAAAGGGGGCAGTATATATTTAGATGAATAAACTTGTATCTTTAACTTTCTGAATAACTTTTTGAACTTTTTGAACTTTTTGATCAAGGTGGTATATCTTTCAAGCAGAAGTAGTACAGCGACAACAACGTGGTGGAGGTAATCAACCATCTTTGCAGGTTGGTGAATTTGTGCAGCGGTTTTTGGTGTGTCCCGATTTTTCGCAACACACGCACCTCACAGGATGAGGTCTTTACACGGCGAATGCCTGAACGAGATGGTGACTTGACTAATTGATAAAGTTGTTGGGGCGGAATTTCACTGTTTCCTCACATAACTGTTTATGGTAATATAGGCTTCTTGATTAAAATCGCCATGTTGCGATCAATGCTGGGTATTTCTCCAGCATTACGAATATAGTTGTCTATACTACGAACATCTCAAATGCCACAGCAATGAGGAAAACACTGTGAGAAGATTACGTTGAACGATTGCATTTGCATTTAAAAATCTATCTTGATGGTTAGTGCCATTAAATATACATACGTGCAGCAAAACAACTCGTCGTTCCATGAAAGGACGAAAGTTCCTTGCATGCTCTCCGAGCAAATGAAGACCATCATCTTTCAGAACCAAATAGAACCGAATGATAGAGGAAGCGGAAATGTGCAATGATTGCAACATAAACGTGTAGAATGAGTAATTCAATTCAATTGCAAAGACATAATGAGTGCTCAAGCAACCCCTGCAGACTACTAAATGCTCGAGACGATGCAAATTCTACCGTGTAGAATGAGCAAGTAAGAAGCTGCCGAAGCGAATGGCCTACCTTCCGAATTACTTAAATTAACAGTATTACTTTACATCCATTATGCCGGAGACTATACATTTATTTATTAAATAATTCGGTTGGAGAAAAATATGTATAATGAATAGAACCTCACCATCATTTGCCTGATCCAGAAAAATTTCAACTGAAATAATTAGGCATAGAGGTATCAGCTTCCTTAACATCGCGTGTTGCTTTTCTATAAATTTTTAAGGATTCCATTTATAATAACTTCTGCTCCAAAATTCTTCCGAAGGAAAATGTCACAACTTCTAGCGGAGATGAAGAATTGCATAGTACATATGGATGACATTCTTATATGGGGAGAAACAATTAGGGACCATGATCAATGCGTAGAAGGAGTACTCAAGAGAATACAGGAATCAGGAATGAAATTCAGCAAGGAGAAAATTGGAATTTGAAAAATCAAAAATTACCTATTTAGGACATACTATTGGGTCTATAACTTAATTGCGGTTTGCTAAGAGATGGGGTAACTTGTATTATTACATTGTTATTATTCCATTGGAACATGCGTTGGAAAGCTACTGTCACTGTCTCAGTATGTATCATTCATTTGAAACGTAAGCAACAATAATTTTTTTTCACTCAAATATGTCGAACTTTGTGCCTGAAAAAGTGTTTTTGCGGGGAGTTCTTCTTTATGACTTTAATATAAAGAAAACTGCTGCCGAAAGTCATCGTATTTTGGAGGAAGTTTATAGTGAACATGCGCTAGCTGAGCGAACGTGCCAAAAGTGGTTTGCATGATTTAAAAGTGGTGATTTTGGCTTGGAAGACGATGAACGTCCTGGGAAGCCAAAAAAGTTTGAATATGAAGAACTGGAAGCATTACTCTATGAAGATTGTTTGCCAAACACAAGTAGAGCTCGCAGAATCTTTGGGTGTTACTCAAGCAGCCATTTCAAAACGTTTAAAAGCAGCTGGATATATTCAAAAGCAAGGAAATTGGGTTTCACATGAAAAGATACGTCGAAAGGCGGTTTTGCATGTCCGAAATGCTGCTGTAACGCCACAAAAGGAAGTCATTTTTGCATCGGATTGTTACTGGTGATGAAAAATGGATCCAAGCGCAAAAAATCATATGTGAAACCCGGCCAACCAGCCAAATCAACGTCAAAGCCAAATATCCATGGCGCGAAGGTAATTTTCTGTATTTGGTGGAATCATATGGGTGTGTTGTAAAACCGGGTGAAACCATCAATATACAACGCTAATGAACACAATTAATCTGTTTGAAGGGAGCAGTAGTCGAAAAACGCCCGGAATATGCGACCAGATACAAGGCAATAGTTTTCCATCATGACAACGCTCGGCCCCACGTTGCTATTCCGGTTAAGAACTATTTGGAAAACAGTGGATGGGAAGTCTTAACCCACCCGCCTTATAGCCCAGACCTTGCCCCTTCTGACTACCACTTGTTCTCGTCGATGCAGAACGCCCTCACTGAAATACGGTTCATATCAGAGCAGAATATCAAAAATTAGCTTGATTCATTCTTGGCTGCTAAGCCGTCGCAGTTCTTTTGGAATGGGATCCACAAACTGCCAGAAATATGGGAAAAAGTCATAGCTTCAGATACTTTGAATAATGCTATTGTACATGTTTTTCTTAAATAAACGTTCAAATTTTGAAAAAAAAAAACCGCACGAATTAAAATATATACCCACTATTACTGAAGGAAAAGGTAAATGCAATCACGGCAATGCAAGCGCCAACCATCCCGAATAAATCTTCGATACTGGAACCAATTACGGGTTTGCTTTGCAAGAAAACACATTCTTTTGTGGAGACGCCCAAGATAAAGCATTTAAGGAAATCAAAAATTTTCTCACATCACCACCCAATTTAAAAATGTATGACCCGGTAGGAGAAGCTATTGTGTCTTGTGATGCATCTATGCTAGGTTAAAGATCAGTACTTTTGCAAAGGCATAAAGGGAAATTACCTATATCCAGCTTCATATATTTTAAGGACTTTAACGTACGAGTATTACGCCAATATAAAAAAGAGAAGGTTTAGCTATCGTCTGGGCTTGTGAAAAATTTAAATATTATCTAATAGGAAGGCATTTTTAATAGAAACAGACCATAAGCCACTTTTAAAAAGTAAGAGCTTAGATGACCTATCACCTCGTTTGTAACGTATTCGTATGAGATACGATTTTTCAATATTCCAGGGAAAAACTTAGCTATTGCCGATCATTTGTCCGAAGAAATAGAGGAGGAAATAGATGCATACATTTATATTAAATAAGGGTTAAATAAGCTGTTGCGAATTTCCACTACTGAATTTGCACGTATTAGACCAGGAAGTATAAAAATAAAGCAAAGATTTATATTGGGTTTTCCAATAGGGACTTGACAAATTTGAATTTAATTTGTGAACGCACTTTTTCACTAATCATCACTGTCAATTTATTCAGGAAACTCAACCTTTTCATCACGGTAAAGTACAGTAACGAGCTACGTTCTCCGATTTTGTTCTGGAGAAGATGCGCCAAGATGATGAATTTCATCGCAAAATCATCTTCAGTGACGAAGCTCATTTTTGGCTCAATGGGTTCGTCAATAAGCAAAATTTGTGTTATTGGTCGGGTGAAAATTCATGAATCATCACTTCATCCACCAAAAATAACTGTTTGGTTCGGTTTGAATGCCGGCGGCGTTATTGGGCCATATTTTTTCGTCGACGATAACGATCGTCATATTACTGTGAATAGTCAGCCTTATCGTGCCATGATCACCAATTACTTTTGGCCCGAATTGGAAGATATGGACTTGGACGACATGTGGTTTTAACAGTCTGGTGCCACTAGCCACACAGCACACGCTACAATCGATTTATTGAAGAGTAAGAATGGTGAGCGTGTTATCTCAAGACATGGGCCAATCAATTGGCCAACACGCCGACGACTTTGGAAAAGCTCAGAGCCAAAAGTAAACGCGAAATAGCGGCCGTTTCGACCGAAATGTGTGGCCGAGCCGTTGAAAGTTGGGTCCAACGAATCGACCGCTGCAAACGTGCCCGCGGTTGCCATATGAACGAAGTTGAAATCCATTCATAAATGTTTTGATTGTACTTCAAGCCAATAATTAAGTTTTAGAAATATCTCAAATGGTTTGCCTTTTATTTAAAAAAAAAATGTTGTCAGGTCGTTATTAGAAAACCCTACACTTGTCAATTGTTTAAGGCAGCAGAAATGGAGTTGTAGAGTCTGATAAACAAACAGTTAACAGACTCTATATAAGACTTCCATCATCAAAGTCCTCTTCTATTTTGTGGAAATATACGAATAGACGTGGAGGCAGTCGAATGGAATATCAATTGTCGTTTTAAGCACAATATTCATAAATATAAGGGCGAACTCTACAAGCCTCGCAGCGACATTTAATTGACCATAAAAGTGCATATCAGTCGATTGAGTTGTTAAGGTGATGCCGAAGAATGCATAATAGAAAACAGTGGGCCCTATGACTTAAGTTTACTTAACAATTTTAATTAGAATGAAGCCAACGGCGACTGTAAAAAATGCAGCAGCTTTAGAAATACGAGTACCGTCATAATCTGAAGTAAAAAATGACTACATATGCAAATATCATAAGTCTGTTCATAACGTTTTCCGCGCTTTTCTCTGTTCATAAAATACTCAATATACGAGTGCCACTGCATTAGTTTAACCAGCAAGCAGCAACAAATATGCTATATCTTAACTTAAAAACCAAACAAATATTCATATTCTTTTTTTAATCCTATATTCAAATGTATTAAGTAGAGATACATGTGTGTACATATGTACATTTATTCCAAAATTATAAGCGATGTGACATACTTTGCCTATCTAATCAAATCAAATTACCTTGCCCTTGCCACAATTTCCATGCCTGACCTCACCATAACCGAATAAGTAACTGAAATTCATTCACCTACCGTCAAAAATTCACTTCCGAATTATATAATTTAAATATTCTTTTCACCATTACTCTCATCAAAATTCGAAGTAAATAGCCGACGGCCAGAAACCAAGGTTTCTCCCATCTAGACAACTCTATGCTTTACACCTAAACAAGTTCGTTCAACGAATTATGCAATCTAACAGTGATTCAAGAGTAAATTGTTATATTTACTATAAAAAACAAGTTTGTGTTAAGAGAAACTGAACGATCCTATAATATTTGCCTCTTAAATATATTCCATCTCAATCTTTGCCAACCAATCGTACGAAGTGCGAACTCACTAATTCACAGGTGCAACAAGAGCATTTATACATCCCTCCTGAGTCGAGTCGAGTCTTGCTTTAGCTTATGTAGCGCTTAGCAATCTACATTCAGTTTGAGCACTCACTTCACTTCAGGTGGACGTAATTAATTATTATCTCGCGATATTATAATAAAGGTAGAAAGAAATCCATACGTTTCCTACCAGTACTGTAAAATATATATTTTTTTTAATACGCAACGCAGCACGTTAAATTAACGATCGTCTGCGAATGAGATACAAAACTAGTGTATTCCGTGTATAGAGTGGCAAGTGTCCATCGCGGCTTTATTGCACCATTTACTGTTACTTTCCATACCGCAACATACGCGCACGATATCATTAAATCAATTCGATTTTAGCGACAACATTGAAGGTGGTGAAAGTCAAGATAAAAAAATAATATTCACTTTTCGTGTCATCTTTCTGTACTTCTGTTTCTGTTACAACTTTTATTGTCGGTTAATTGTGTATAAGAAATTTTTTTGGAGAAATTAATTGTCTCAGTTAATAAATACAAATGCGCAAACCTTTGAGTTGTTAAAGTAAAAAAAAACAACAACAGGAAAAAAGTGAAGGTGCACTAATGAAAAGTTAATTATCTTCACCGGGTATCAAGTGAAAGAGTGTTATTTTAAGGAAATAAGTAAAGCAAACGTTGCAAAATTAATTTAATTTTATACCAACTGGCCTTAACAAAGAGCGACTATAAAGGTATGCAAGATTTACGTTGGTTGAGCAGAATGCAAAACATAAGAGCTTAGATGCGAACTGGGTTGATAATAAATTTTGTTTTGAAATTGTTTCCGGCGTTAGATTTAGTTAGTGTTGGTAATTAAGTGATTCTCCTAAATCCAATTGATTTATAAATTTATGTTTCCCTATTCATGACTTTATTACTCCTTTCTTTGTTGCCTTAGATACAAAAATATCCAGACAGCGATGAAGAAGATTTCTTCAAAATCTAAAACCAGACTTTCTTTATGGCCATAAAACAATTAAAGTTAAATGAGAATCTAATTAGAATTTTCAATTGAAATAAGGAAACATAAATTAGGTATATTATCAATCCTTCATGCGTGTTGACCCAATTGAGTTTAATTGGAGAAATCAATGACATCAAATTCGAATACAAATTTTATGCAACATTGCAATACTTTGAATGATAAACGTCTAACAAAAACATAGCCTCTTTGATTTTATATTATTTTTTATAAATAAACTTTATACCTTGCTGCTTCTAATGAAATTTTAACAGATATCAATATATTGTTCGTATTAGTTCATTTTATACGTTTTTTTTTTTTATTGAATTTGTGTCTCCACAACATTTTAGTTCTTGATGGCCTATTGTGCTAACTTGTTCTCGGTATCAGTCCAAAAAATTTAAATATTTTTTCTTACGATGAACTCTTATATTTTTTCTATCCTAACGGCAAGATTATGGTTCGGAGTAGAAGGATCAAAATGCTCCCACTTTACTGCATCCCTACTGGTCCGCCTTTGGGGTTTTTCGGTTTGACCTCAGGAAGCACTGGCAGGCTTCCCAGTTTTTGTATTTGTGTGATCCAGTTGTTTTTTGGTCTGGCTTTTTTGGGCAATTGTTTAGGATCGTTGATTAATATTTTCGATGGAAATCGAAAGACCTCTCCTTTGAGCATGACAATACCACTTGAGTGGGTCGTACTCCATCTTGCTTGTGATGGATTTTTTTACATGGGGGCTTCCTGGAATCTTCAAACTTCTTATTCTATTAAGCTTCGTTACTCCCGATGTCATCCGAAGCATCTTCATTTCAGCTGCTGCTTATTCGCCCTCATACTTTTTGTACATTGTCCAGCATTGTAAACCATATATGTATGAGCGACGGAGTAACAATGGCGGTGTAAAGCCTTCCTTTCAGCTTAGGGGACATTTGTCTGTTACAGACTATTGCTCATAGTTCCCAGATATTTGAAATTTTCGCACTTGGGAATCACTTTTTCTATTCAATTAAATGTCTGGAATAGGCCGGTGTGGATCAGAGAACGGTCAACACAGATACTCTGTCTTTTTATAGCTAATATGGTACCCACTTTGCTTCAAAATATCCAATCATACATCAAGTGCTCATTGCAGGAATACACTTATGATAGCTTTATTGTTAGCAAAGAATAACTGATGCACTTTAGGGTCCGTCACTTTTCTTTCAAGCAGATAATCAAGGACTGTAATAAATAGCAAAGGACTAAGACGCTTCTCTTGTATACACCGACATTGATGTGGAACTCTTCGGCGACTCCTTGGGACAGCTTGCTCTTGTTTTTGCTCCCTCATATATGTTTATGTGCACGTAGGTTTTAGAACTCCTCATTACCTTAGCGCCACCTATAAGGAACTTCTTGGTTGTCTATCAAAAGCTTTTTCAAAATCAACCAACACAATATGCAAGTCAATTGAGGAATAACGATATTTTTCCATTATGATCCTTACACTTTGGATTGCATCTGTTGTTGATTTACCCGAAACAAACCCACACTGGTCATCAGATAGCCGTATTATATACTGTTATCGGCCGTTTAATACCCGCTCAACGATCTTCATTGTGTGTGACATCAGCTTGACAGAACGCTAGTTATCACAGTTTCGCATATCGCCTTTTCCTTTGTACAAATAAAGAAGTTATCTTTTCCTCAACTGATTAGGCATTGTATCACCGCTCATAAGTTTGGATAAAAAATCATAAGTCATCTGGACTCGATGTCTCCCATATTTTTCCAGAGCTCAGAGGCTTTCTCGACTGCGTAACCGCTTTTCTTTTTTTTTAACTATTTGACCGCATTCCTAACTTCTTCAACAGTAATAAATGATACTTCCTCATGTAAGAAGCCGCTATTGGAATTTATCCCTGGGGAAACTATTCATTCAGAAGTCTTTCACAATACTATCTCCATCGGTGGAGGATTGTGTCGTGTTCCACAATTAGCTGACCTTGAACATTGTTAATGAACTTTGTGGGACGAATCTCCTAAACATTTCTTCTTCTCTGGGCGGCTATTTTGAAGATAGTTATTCACTTATTCTAGTTGTTTTGTCGAAGCTCCTAGATACCCTGGTTTCTATCAGATGCCGAAGACGATATTTCCTCCAACTCCCGATAGAATTCTTCCATAATTTTTGCTTGATATTGTGCGCACGAAGTAGAATCGCGAGATTTTTGCAACATCTATATATAACTTCAAGGCGAGTTTTTTCATCTCTATTAGTAGAAGAGCAGTTTCACCATTGTTTTCTTCCCCATCTTCAAAAAAATTTCATTAGGAAAAGACGATGTTGCTTTCGATCGCCTCTCTCATAATAACTTTGCAATCTTTAACCCCTGGCTTGATGAAACTCAGAACCAACTGGTAGTATTCAGCACGATAAGACCGTATGACTTGCACATGCTTATGACATTTTCATCTGGAGGATTCACTGTCCTTCATGGCAGTCTTCATAGTCTTCGATTGTACGTCCATTCAAATTTCCACCAACAAACAAAAGCTCTTTCTTTAGGATGATTTTGATGATGCTTGAAAATCTAACCACAAGTTATCTTTTTTTCTCTGTTCGCATCCGCCTTGGAAAGTATGTGCGCTTACAATATTCCACACCTTACCCTGTATCACCAATATGAGAGACATCGAATGGTCACTGAATTTTGAAATGGTCAAGATGTTGCCAAGTAGCTCTGCCCCGAGGATAATAGCAAATCCGTTTTTACTTTGTTCCGATCCATAGAAGAACGTACTTGTAGTTCTTCATCGCCGGAAAACCACTTACCACGGTTCTAATACGTTGTTGCAAGTTCCTTAATTTCCCTCTCATTTTTTTTTTAATTCCTTTCCTTAGATTGCCGGAGTGGTTGCGTAAAATGTTGAGTTTTTGGGTACTTGATCCAAAAAAACATCAATTTTGAGACCCTAAACATAGTAACCATAATTCATAGTGGTGAATAATGATGATTTGGTAAAAAAATGTTCGGCGAATCTTTACCACAAAGCTGCAAAAACTCCTTATACATCTCGATTTGCGCTTATTTAAGAGATTTCAGTCATTATAATAGATATCTAGTTGCAATCAATACAAAACGGATGATCATAGTTGTTAGAAATTCTATGTTTATACCCTCAGATTATGTCATTTATTAATAAAATAATTAAATTAAATGCATCATTTGTTAACTACCCCGATACCAAGAATATATTTATACCACTTGTACCCACGGTAAACCGCATTTTACTTGGACCTAAGGAATGAAAAATTGGTTTATGAAAGTAATATCTTGGAAATGCTCACTTAAAAGTGTTCTGTTTCTCAAGTTATATCCGAATTAAATGGACTAGTGTCAGAAAAGATGAGACATGTCATCGTGGGTCTCTTTATCACCTCATCTTTCACCTTGTGTGATTCCATTTCATAGCCGTTGAGAGAGCCTATAAACTGTCAAACTGTTAAAGTTTGCTGCTTCATCATTTATCATACTCTCTGACAAGTCACAGGTGGTAAATGATTATAACTTGCTATAAGCTTCCATTCAGATCTTACTTTCCACCCATTCTCTCAGATGCGGAGTGGCGATTCGGTCGGCTGAAATACCCACCTTTGATTTATTACATAACAGTTTCTTGATAGTTCTTCAGCTATCTCATTGCTAGCTATGATCCAGTGTTTAGGAACCCAGGATTGATTTGAATTATTGAGTCCCTCATGACAGCGACATAGCTTGGACTTAATTTTTTGTAGCAGAAATTGTTTTTATGGTACTTTTGCCTTCATTGATGCCATAAAGGATAAATAATTGGAAGAATGAAAATAAACCAGCACAGTTCAGGTTTGATCTATCTGAACAGATGTTTGTTGACTTTCTTTCCGTTTGTTAATTGGTGTCCTAGCCCTGGAAGATTAAAGTAATGTTGTACCATATAATAGCTTAGGGGCTGTTTGATAAATACCCGGATTAGAAATGACAACGCAACCTTTTTAGGTTTTGACAATTTATTTTTCAATATAATCCCTTTTCAACTCAATACACTTTTCCCAGCGGAGCTGCAACTTTTTAACCCCTCCGTACTCGTACTATATAGAACGTCTTTCGTAGGAAAATACTCCTCAACGTTGGCGATGACTTCCTCCTGCAATCCGAACTGTATAAGGTTTGGGAACAAAAAGAAATCGCATGGACCCAAATATGGAGAATACGGAGTTTAGCGGAGCGATTCGTAATGCAATCCGGCCAATTTAGCTGTGACGACTGCGGAGGTTTAAGCCAGTGCGTTATCGTGAAAAAAACACTTTTTTCTTCGCGAAACGTGGTCGTTTTTTCTTCGAATCCGCGTTGAATCGGCCCATTAAATGGACGTAGTATGCTCCTATGATTGTTTTTTTTTCTTCTCCAAATAGTCGACGTGGATCACCTTTCCGGCCGAAGACACGGACTTAGCCTTCCTTAGAGCACGTTTACAAGGTAAAACCTATTGTTTCGATTGTTCTATGGTCTCTGATCTGTACCAATGAATCCATGTTTCATCGATGATCACAAAATGATGAAGAAACTCTTCCGGATTTCGATTAAACACGGCCAAAGACGTCTTTGAAGTGGTCTCACGATTGCGCTTTTTCTCCGGCGTGAGCAAATGCGGCACCAATCGCGCGGACAGCTTTTTCATATCCAAAATCTCGTACAGGATATGGCTAAAGCGTTCATGTAATGTTTGTAATGTCTGCTATATCAGCCAACTTGCGAATTTTCAATCGGCGGTTCGCCAATACGAGATGATGGATTTTGTCTACGGTTTCCTCTGTGGTAATTTATGTCAGTCGTAACTTTCTTCCACATGCATACTGACACACAACTATACGCGCGGGTAAAGGAAACTAAGGGAGAAAGAAAAGACATGTACCGATTTATATTACATTGGTCTTAAATGTTTGCAGGTTATAACGACTTTAAAATAGAGAGCTCGGCAGGGCATTTTTTCTAAGCCGCTTAATTTATAATTGATTTTTAGTTGAGTTAAGGATCTAATATAATTTCTCAATACCACTGAATGAAAATTAAAGGGTTTTACCATTAATGCACCAGACTACGGTGCGCGCACGGTACCAGGGTGTATTTTTCATAATTTTTTTTCAAACAAACGACTAGTGGTTTTGTTTTATTGATACTAATATTCAATATATAAAGACAAATTTTTTTTCAAATCTTAAGAATAGTTTGCGGTGTAAGCCGCTTCCAGAAGGACACATCGACGAAGTTGCTACTTGGTGGTTGACAGCAATTAAACCATTCGGATCATCTGAAAAATACAAAAATATATTTATAAATAAATAAATTATATAATATATTTATAAATATATCACGTAGGGATATTTTGGTATCTTAAGGAAAGAAAAATGGTGGTCCAACGAATTTTATTTCACAATGTTACAGAAAATTTTCATCGTTTATGAAAAGAAAAGAGTAGACTGAGGCCCTTAATCATAAAAATCCCATTACGGTGCCATAGAGACTGTGTATTTGAACATATTAAGACTTGCTGCATGCCAACCACGTTGAAAAACGTAGTTTCGAGAAAAACGCGTTCAAAGTTTTGCTGAAGTATAATTCGACATACAAACTAAATCTTATATCTGTATTTAATTTTTTATTTATTTTTTTTTTTTTCACCATCAACTTCCATCATTCATGGACCATAGACCAGCTCATCAGCATCTAAAGACACATCACTTTTTGCACCATCATGCGTGTTTTATTCGCTTCTCATCAATATCTCGGTCGGTCGTGCGCTTGGAACGGTTTCAAATAAAATGCTGAATTTACAATTTTACAAATTTACTGAATTTAGTTAGAGCATTCTTAACAAATACATCTTTCAGAATATGAAAAAAAAAAAAAAAATAAAAACAAAAATGTACCGTGGTCTGGTGCCTTAAGGCCACTCTAGGATTTTTAAAAAATCAATTTTGTTTTTTTATTCCTTTCAATGGTCCCTTAGGACCTCAAAAATTATATCCCAAAAGATTATATCGGAAAATATCTCTACGTTCTTGTTTTTCAAAGTATAATACAGGTAGGCAGCGAGCCACTTATGACCGAAACGAGGGACAATATTCTAGGAAATAGAGTAGAGTACGGCAGATGTTGTTTAAAGCTATTTGCCACGTGTTCAGACTATTGGTTGTTTTGTTTTTAGAAACGTCGTTGTCAGTCAATTTCGTTCAGTGAAACATTCGAGAAGGATGCTTTTTGAGGAACCTTTGCTTGTTATCTATAATTGTGCTAATTTTCTGTTGTTTTGTGAGTGTTGTGGTACATACAGCGAGAGACCGAAAATATTTGGAAGAAGACCGCTAAATCGGAACGAGTTAGAGGCACTAAGTGAAATGAATACCAGTACATCCGCGAAAAAATTTAAGCAATCGGAAGATTTGTACGATATTGAAGTGAATCCAGATTTTGCTTGGTGCAAAAATTGTAGACTACGCAGTGACATCAAAATTTTGTAAGGTAAATTTTGTAAGTACTGAAACAATAAAGAAGATACCTAAGGGCACATAATCGCAAAAATAAATGCGATGTGAATCATGATGGGTCAGCAGGAAAACAAGAAGTCGAAAAAGTTGTTGAGATATTTCAACGATCCGAAGCTTTGCACCAGGTAAAATACACACATTGTATTGCTAACGGTGATTCTAAGACTTTAAAAGGCATTACTGAAGCTAAGTCATATGAGAATGTCACAGTACTCAAGCAAGAGTGAATAGATTACATCGTATTTGAATGAGTACCCGTTTACATAATTTGAAAAAAAAAAGGTTTCGGTGGAAGAGGCAAATTAACAAAAATACTAATAGACAAACTCTCTATTTATTATGGATTAGCCATATTTGAGCTACACTCGATCATAATTTATATTCTGATGCAAAACAATTGTTCGATCGGAGAGGATTCATGGTGCTCATGACAAAAGGCTAAAGCTACAACTAGTTTGGCTGAGTACAAATATAGGTTTTTCTAATAACGACTTGACAACTTTTTTTTACATAAAATTCAAACCATTTGAGATATTTCAAAAACTTTATTATTGGCTTGAAGTACAATCAAAACATTTATGAATGGAACTCGACTTCGTTCATATGGCCACCGCAGGCACGTTTGCAGCGGTCGATTCGTTGGACCCAATTTTTAACGACTCGACCACACCTTTCGGCCGAAACGGCCGCTATTTCGCGTTCAATGTTGGCTCTGAGCTCTTCCAACGTTGTCGGCGTGTTGGCATAAGCCAATGACTTAACGTAGCCCCACAGAAAACAGTCAAGCAGCGTTAAAACGCACGATCTAGCCGGCCAATAGACTGGCCCATGTCTTGAGATAACACGCTAACCATACTTACTCTTCAATAAATCGATTGTAGCGTGTGCTGTGTGGCTTGTGTCACCATCCTGTTGAAACCACATGTCGTCCAAGTCCATATCTTCCAATTCGGGCCAAAAATAATCGGTGATCATGGCGCGATAACGCTGACCATTCACAGAAACGTGGCGATCGTTATCGTCGACGAAAAAATATAACCGCACCAAGCAGTTATTTTTTGTGGATGAAGTGGTGATTCATGAAGCACATGTGGGTTTTCACCCGACCAATAGTGCATATTTTGCTTATTGACGAACCCATTGAGCCAAAAATAAGCTTCGTCACTGAAGATGATTTTGCGATGAAATTCATCATCTTGGCGCATCTTCTTCAGAACCCAATCGGAGAACGTACGTCGCTTCAAATGGTCCATCGGCTTCAATTCTTGAGTCAGCTTGATCTTGCATAGGTGTAAACCAAGATCCTTACACAAAATACGCCATAATGTGGTCTGAGCGATGGCCAATTCTTGTGAACACCGTGGAATTGACTGATTTGGATCGTTTGATACGGACGCTTTCAAAATATTCCTGACACCTAAATTAACATTTCGTACACATCTATGCCTTGATTCAAAATTATTGTAATGTATGTATTGGCTATAGCAATACTGTAATTTTATATACCCAAAATGTAGCTAAAGAATAATTAAAGTGTACACATTTTTCTCTTGACCTTATTGATTATTAATGTTATGAGTGTTGTGCTTTAGAACTAAATGTTTCTTTTATTAAATCAGGAGATGTTTTTGATGCGTTCAAAAGCTATCAGGACGAAAGAAGTCTGAAAAATATCACATTTTCGCACCTGCGTCTATTGGTATGAAAATACTTCGAACTCGTAATATCTCAGGTATATGCTTACTGAAGATACAGTTCCTAAAAATCAGGGTTAGGCATTGCATCCATACGCCTTGCAGTTTTTAACAGCATACTGTGCATAATACTGTTCAGGGCTGGCGAAATGCATGAACCGAAATACTCGTAATTTATTGCTTAATAACTTTTTTGCTGAAATAAGTAATATTATATTTTCCCAAGAACAGGTTTTCAAGAGTCGGGAAAAAGTAAGATCGGTTTATCATTCCCTCCATGAAAGTGGGTATTAATTAAGACTTCCTTCTAACAGTCCTGCAATTGAATTCGTCTATTCTGTATTACGATTTCTCAAAAGAGACGGGTAGGAGTGCTTTTTAAAGAGCATATTGCTGGCAAACTCTATTCAAGGCGGTCTTTTAGCCTTTGTAACGGATTTTTTTTTTTTTTTTTTTTTTTATAGTGCCAACTTTCCTGAGCTGAAGAATATACTGATTCTCGAGGGAGAAGGACTTTCTCTATACAAGATTTATGTCTGTCCATATGTCTTTTTTTATGTGGATGTCGTTCTTAGCGAACTGTTAAATTTCCTCAGCCACTTAAGTTAACTTAATCCAAAATGATAAAATTGGCGAATCGCCTTTGTTTCAATTGTTATTTTCAATAATAAAATTAAGTAAGGATTCTGCATTCTACGAGTATATGTTTCCAACTACAATATTTCGCTTATTTGCTGTTAGCGGCTGCGGCTGGAAAATTAAGGACTTGTTGTGAATTTTAGGCGATTTTTAGCAAGGAAAAACAATGTGAAATATATTATATTTTATACCTCCTGCAACCAAGTACGCAAAGGCCATCCAGTTCGGTTTCCTAAACGCATTTCAAATCTCTTAGACAGTATCAAGTTACAAGCTAAAGTAAGTAGTTTGCGTGTTTTTCAATAAAATTATTTTAGCATCTTAAGGGATGACAGATATTTTGCTATTTTCATTGACATATAGTGGTGCATCAATCTGCTCCTAATCCTGTTCCTTTTCCGTATTTTCCCTTACTATTGATGATATCAACCGAAAATATTCTTATTGTTAATTCTTATCCTTCTGTTCAGCTAGCATGTCTAATGGGTCTAGCCTTGGATGCATTTAGCTATAGTCTGACTTTAGTTTACCTCTGATTATCTCACCTTCATCTAAAGAGGTGTTCTCGGTGGCAAAACCACTACATAAGAATTTAAATCAATCCTACCCTTTAGAACTCTTTGAATGTCCAGCCCTAAGAACGGCGAATCTTCTTCTCTCTCTTCTTACAGACGTCCCTTCTTTCCCAGGTCATGGACACGCTAATAAACCGTAAACCCATGGAATATCCCGAAACTCGAAAACGTCTTAGTCACGGGTAATATGATTTTCGTAGCAACAGGTCCACTGGTTATTTGGTGTCATGTCTCACCGAAATGTGGAACCAAAACGTACATCAATCTCGCGAGAGGAAGATAGTTGCACTTGATTTGATTCGATTTGACAGAGTTGTGCATTAGGCTACTTTACCGAAAATGTGTGCTATTGGAATCGATGACTCCTTTTTCAATAGATTAGAAACTACATTTCGGAACGTTCAATTTAAGTTCTCTTGGATGGCTTCAAGTCTGATGTTCTGTCTCCTATACTCTTTTTAATTTTCATTAATGATCTCTTGTCTGCTACGGGTACTACTAATCCAATATATTTCTTTTATGATGACAGTACTATCTGCTTTTCATATACATTCCCGGACTCACATCTCTGCTCTTTGGCTGTAGAACGGGAACGACAGCGTATGTCAATCTAATTAAATTCCGGTTTAACAGCATAACCAATTGGGGAAATATCAACAGAGTCGAATTTAATGCTTCCAAAATACAATGCTGTCTGCAGTCGTTAAAGTGAAATTCAAATACCCAGCTATTATCCATGAATGGCACTTACATCGTGGAAATCGAAAAACTTCCCATTCTCGATATGTGTGTCAGTGACAACATATTCAATGTCGTCAAAAATGCTGCCAAATGTCTAGATTTACGCGGTCTAGATAGGATTCAAAAACGTGCGGTAAAGCTCGTGGGTGATCCTTATATCAGCCAGTCAATTGACAACCTCGAACACCGACTTAATATCTCCTGTCCCACTTTGTTTTATCGCGTTTTCCACCACAAGTGCTGCATTGGAATCGCCAGTAGCATTCCGTCCCTTCAAACCTTCACCGTAACACCGTCTCGCAATGAATGCTCATTTGTATACAATACGTTTAAGCTCACTTACAAGCCGTACAACTCGCTTATGGAAAGTCCTGCCAAGCTCTCTAGTTCCTATTCATTATGACTTGCAAACATGTAAATGTTTTCAACAAATGACTCTCAAACCGAGGGTCCAATTTGAATCCCTTTTTTGATCAAATTAGCTTGTAAATTGCTAATAACACGTATAATGTTGTCTTTCAAGGCTGTAATTAAAGCTGGTTTATTGGCGCAGACGAGTAATTTAACATATCCCCATAAACAATAGTCTAAAGGCGTCAAATTGCACGATCTAGCCGGCCAATTCATCGGTGCAAAACGAGATATAAATTGCTCATCGAGATCATTTCTAAATTGTAGCATCGTCTTGCTGGAGCCACACGTCGACCAGGTTCAACTCATGCATTTCGGGCAAAAAAAAAAAATCCAAATCATTGAACGATAGCGGGCGCCGTTGACAGTAACATTGCTCTCACTCTTTGAAAAAATACTTGTCAATGATTCCGCCGGACTATAAACCGCACCAAACAGTCCATTGACAGATCTTGTATTGCCTGAAGTTGCTCATCGGACCAAATACGGCAGTTTCACACTCAATCACGCTCACTCACCGAAAATTCGACGCTGTGGCAGATCGTTCGGCTTCAGATCTTGCACAACCTGTATGTTATAAGGTTTAAGATCAAGAAGCTTGCCCAAAATCTTCCACGTAGTCGACTAACATATCCCCAATTACTCGAACGGTGACGAATGGACAAATCACGGTCACCATTGACACAGCAGCAATATTTTCCTCTGTACGCACTCTAAACATACGGGTAGAGTAAGCTTGATGTCCAATAGTGTGAAATGGATGTGAAATTTGGTCGCTTGAACTGCTTGCTCAGTAGGTCGATTATGATGACCGTACAATGGTCGAAGTGTACGAAAAACATTTTTCACAGAACACGAATTTTGATAATAAAATTCAATATTTTGAAAGCGTTGTTCGAGTATAAGTCTTTCGGTGGTGAAATGGCAATGCTAACTGGGCATGTTTGACTTTGACAGATGTCAGGAATCACGCGTGAGCTAGAGACAAAATATTGATTTATGTATTCCTATATTTGATCATTTATTTCTTTTTAACACTGCGGTCTAGCTGACCATCAGATGGCAAAGCGGGAGCGTAAAAGCAGAGTAAGAAAGTGTTAGTTGGCGAAATGAAGCCTACTAAGTTCACTGGAATTATTTGCAGAACTTTATTTGACGAAAAGAGTTTATTTTCGAAAGATTTAGACAAAATCCATGTCCAAGCGCAAGTGGCTTTAATTGACTGGTGACTCGTTACTGGAATTGTCCATTTACTTTAGAACAAATGACTTTTGACATATCTACCGATATGCGCCTGTTTGTCAACAGCATTTGCAAACCATAGCTCGCAATATATTACAATATTTTATTCCTTGATCAATTAGTCCTCACTATTCGCAATGTAGCAATACCAAGAAAAATATCTCTCTCCTTCCGGATTTCATCACAGATATAGCCAAATTCTCCAACGGTGTGGAACATCTTTCCGTGCTTCCACAACTCCACATAAGCTTTCATCCTCATTTTAGAGTTTCTTCAGCGGGTCAGAACTGATATAGTACCAACAAGGCAGGGACTCTACCTAACTATTTATCTCAGAATAAATAGCCAACACAACTACATGACTACATTTTTTGATTTTAACCCGAGAAAATCTTTACCTCGGACCGGACTCTAGTAGACAACACAAACAATTCAAACTAGGACCTAATAAAATTTCTAATTGATCCATGTTAGAAAAGATGCAAATGCATCGGAGATGATTCGTGGCGTACGAGTATGATTTTGTGACTATCTGCGAGGGACTAGCTTGATGTCCATTGCCATCAATAAAGAGAAATAGTTGAGAGACATATGTACACATGTATATCACGAATCTTTATAACGCATCAGTTGATAATATATAGGAAAATATTTTCTTTTGTAACCTTCGGCGATCAAAAAAGTGGTGAAAGCGATTATATAAGCGTTTCCACTTTAGCCTTGTTGATGGTGTACATCAACTCCTGCTACTCAACTCCACGTGGTGACTACTATCTCACTAAAGCATTTTCTTTCCGGGTGGTAGCGGACGAATTCTAAGGATGGATTCAACTGTGTCTTCTACAGTTCCAGTTAGGTCGAACTAGTGTTATCTCTATATGAGCTGCTTCAAAGTATCTGAATACCAGGTCTTTAAGTATCTCCAACATTAAGAAAAGAGTTGGTGGCGGATAAGCTCCTAATAAGCGGGTTACTAGCTCCTTAATTTGGTCCGGCCCCTTTTGTCCAAGGGGTCCCAAAAAGGGCCTGGCCCTCCAAGTTGGGTGTTGTGCCTGGGGTTAACTCCCCAATCATGTAAAAAAGCAATTGTTACGAAGCGAGCATAAGCCTCGGATAAGGACGGATTCACTATTGACGATTCTGCAAAACGAATAAAGAGCAACGACTTTCGGATCTGCACGTAGAATGTTCAAACTTGAACAGGCCGCGTACAGCTGAACGATTAGCGCAGGCCCTAGACTGCTATGAAGCAGATATCACTACCATCCAGGAAGTGCGGTGGAATGGGCGAAGCAAAAGAAAGATGAAAAACTATGGTGATTGCTATAGGGAACGTAAGCAGCGTCTATTTAGATGCGGATTTATTGTAAGTCGCAGAATTAGCGAAGAAGTCTTGAGCTTTCGACACATGAGTGAATGCCTTATAATAATCCGTATCAAAGGGAAATTCGCCAACATCAGCCTTATAAGCGTTCTGAGAGAAAGCGTACAGAGAAAAAGAACTATCCTACCAAAGAGAGATCTATGAGATCCTCGACAAAACCTACGAGCAATGTCCAAACTATAACGTTAAAATTGTCCTAAGCAACTTTAATGCCAAAATTGCAACATAGCCTACATGACATCACCTCTGAAAACGAACTTAGTCTAATTGATTTCGCTGTGGGACGTAACGTTACTACAGCAAATACCAAGTTTCGTTTGCGTTTCGTCGACTAAATTTCTACAAGGGAGAACATGGCGAACACCAAATCAGCAAACTGTCAACCAGATTGATCATGTTGCGATCGACATAAGGCACTCCTCAAGTATTTTAGATGTTCGGACCTTCCGAGTGGCCAATATAAGCTCGAATCACTACCTAATTACAGCCAATGTACATCTCCGGATATCTCAGACGCCACAACAACTGGGAAATAATATGTGGATATTTACCATTGAACGGTTGCAATCGCAACAAGCTGCCAGAACCTTTACCGATCGCGTATCCCACAATCTCTCCAGAAGTCCTTTGCAGCCAGTATCAAGTGCTGAAGACCAGTGGCTTTGATGCCGAGAAGTTATCAGAACTGACGTTCTGGGTTTCGCCCGCCCATAATCACGAAACCCCTGATTTGATGATGAGTGCCGGCAAGCACATGTAGTATAACAACATTCCTACAAAGCGGCGATGCACAAAAGCGGCTCGTGACCTCTATGAGCGAGCGGAGAGAATAACTTCGGCTTCTCCGGAGAAAAAAGAATGAAGATGAGAAGCAGGCGATCGAGGAAATAGAGAGGTGCTACTCCCGGAATAATGTTCGGAAGTTTTAGCAAAAGGTAAAAAAAACGTGTCAGGATAATAAGTTCCGAACGAAAACCCATAGAGATAAACAAGGAAACTTTGTAGTAGAGTTAAAGTTGGTGCTGAGTATATAGAAAAACCATTTCTGAAGACTGGTAAACGACGAAGACGATACAAATTCCGCTTTCAGGCAGGCAGGCAGATATTGACGATACAGGTCAAGAATTCCGTCAACCCGACCAAAATGAAGTGAGGATGGCAATATCTGAACTGAAGTCGAACAAGGCTGCCGGGAAGGAAGTCCTACCCGCGGAACTATTTAAGGCACCAAGAGATGACTTGGTGGAGGGCATACACCAACTTATTACCAAAATTTGGTCTGATGAACGTGTGCCTGATGAATGGAACCTCAGCATCGTTTACCCGGTTTACAAGAAAGGAGACCCTCTAAACTGCTCCAACAATATCAGTCTCCTTAACATCACTTATAAACCACGAAACCAGTTGTCAACGATCTAATTGGACCCTATCATTGCGGTTTTAGTTTCGGTAAGTCCACAATTGACCAAATATTCACACTATGGCAGATCCTAGAGAAAAACCAAGAAATTTAGATCGATACTCGTCACTTATCACGAGCTATACAAAGCCATGTCTAGTTTTGGGATCCCTTGCAAACTCGTCCGCTTGTGTAGGACGACGATGGAGAATTCTCGCTACTGTATCAAGATCGGTTTTGACCTTTAGACCTTTGAGGTCTAAAAAGGATTAGGGCAAGGCGATGCGATGTCTTGTGACTTCTTTAACATCATACTTAAATTGTGTAAATCTCACAAGCCAACACACGAGAAAGTCTGTTCAATTGCTTGAATACGCCGACGATATTGGGATTATTGGTAGAATACAGCGAAATATCAGTGGTGAGATTGCGAGTACAGGAACAGAAGCGGCAAAAATGGGTCTAAAGGTAAGCGAGGGCAAAACAGTGTATATGCTATCAAGGGACACTCAAAATCGACGAATCGGCCAGAATGTCACAATCGACAGCTGTAACTTTGAGGTAAAAGGAGACTTAACATATCTCGGCTCTGCTATCACATCTGAGAACAACATCTCTTCAGATATCACACGAAAAGTAACGCTTGCCGATTGCCCTCTCCCGAACAACCAAGGAAACTCTATATAAGACCCTTGTAATCTAAACCCTGCTCTATGGTTCCGGAGCATCGACTCTTTCTAAAGCGGATAAAGATATCCTTGATGGATTTAAGAGAATAATTCTTCGTAAGATAATTAGTTCCGTGTGCGTTGAGGTGTTCTGGAGGAGACGATTCAACGATGATCGAGCTGTACAGCGACATCGATATGGTAAAAAAAAAAAACTGCTTATTGGACATTTGAGATGGCTGGGATATGTAAAGCAAATGAACACCAACGCTTCAGCTCACAGAATCTTCGAATCTAATACGAAGAGACAACGCAGTAGAAGAAGGCCTCGACTTAGGTGGCGCGTGCAATTTGAAGGGGACCTCAACCAAATTGTAGTGTGCAACTGGAGGAAGTTAGACAAATACCGCGCTAATTAGTGAGGCTTATTCGTTGAGGCTCAGGTTCACCCCGGACTATAGCGCCCCCTAAGTAAGTTAGTAAGTAAGGAAGTAACCTTATACCACTAGATGCACTGTACTGTACACTAGTACTTCTGTTCGAGCTCTCTACATCAATTAAACTAGAGTTTATTTCAATACGGTACAACTCAATCTTTATCCCAATTTACTTCATTGAAAACAGAATCAATTGCATATTTTTGTCGGGTTTCCAGTTAGCCAAGTCAAAGCTCAAGATGATGTACCCTTCTATTTTTCTGCTACCATAAAGCCATCCCACTATGAAGCAAAGTGTCCACTGGCAACTAATAGAAACAAATCTCTATTTCAGAGATATATTTTTCATTGATTTGTTCCGTTTTTCGATTTCGATTTTTCGATTAGTCTTTATTAAATATTAAATCTATTATACAAAAATTATGTGGGAAATTTATGGTGATTTTATTCTTGCCGATGTTAGTGAAGCCTTGCAAGAAAATGTCAAAAAATTCGTAGTAAAACATTTCATTGAGAATAATCCAATCTGCAGAATGATGAAATTCACTGAAGAGGAGAACTATGCGGAGGCTCATAACCTATTCATTGATCACATATTGCATAACCAGAGCAGCGTAGTTCTCTTGAACAAGAAAACTAATGAAATAGTTGCTGCAGCCATAATGAAGCCAATGACTAAGGAAATGAGATCCTGGTTTGCACAATCGAATAAATAATGTAACAGTTCTCATGTATTAATCTGTATTTAGGACGGCAATTCGTCTTATTCCAAAGAGCCGAAAGCTTCGCTCATTGCTTGGACTTATAAATAAAATGATCTGTGAATCTGAAGATCTACTAAATCACCCTAGTTGCACGATGCACATCTTTGAATTATGTGCACCGCAAGGTGACCCACAAAATAGCACTCAACTGGACTGGATTCCAATTTTATTCCATGGCGCCTATCGCGTTGGACAAAGCATGCAAATGCCTCTCATAACTTTTGTTGCATTAAGTTTGGTGGAACAAGCAGCGGCCGTTGCAGCTGGTTTCACAGAAGTATTCAGAATATTTTATCCCACTTACGTTGAAATTGATGGTCATCGCCCTATTCCACCATCAGATGTAGGTGAAATGTATGCCATATTATATGTCAAAAAGATTCAACCATTTATCCCATACAACGAGCTTCCGTAATGAGGTTATCACGAACTTAGAGACTTAATGCATATACGAGTATGAGGTGCTCAAGCGTGATTGCTCCAGCCATGAACTGTTGGTTAACGACCTGAAATAAGATCAAAATTTCAAGTATCTAAATTTGTAAAAAAGCAGTGTTGCGCTGTTTGTTGGTAATTACTCATTCGAGGAGAAGGTTCATCTAGGTCTCGTTAGCGGGTTAGGTTTGCTAGCGCAAAACTGAATGACAACAGTGACTTCATGCAACAAACATAATTGAAGACAAATTCTCTATGCTCAAATGAACGGGTAACAATCATTTTTTCCTGTATGCTTATGCATATTTATGGTGGCTTACTAGTCTCTACGTAGTAGACAATATTCCAACGAAATTATATTTGCTCTGGTGGCAGTGATTTTGTGGTATTGCTTAATGTTTGCTTGGAATACTGATACAAATACATAACTTTGATGAGATAAGTAAATTGTATCTCATTCGAAAATGAATTAATACGCAATACTGAATTTGTTGTTCGCTTCTTCTCGTTATCCACATAGGATAGGAACATTCGTGCAGCGCACATTAGAGTGCCAAGTAGTTTTAAATGTAGTTAAAAACCCAAAATAGCTGATGTTGTGGCGATTTGATCATTAGCAATATTGTACTCGTGGACATTTCCTCACCGAAAATCATTAAATTTAGATAAAATGTGATGGCTCATTGACTTAATTTACCAAAATTAAAAAATAAAATTTACAACAGCATGCTATTGGTGCCAAGGAAAATTGAATTTTCAGATGCGGACCATCAATTTTTGAAAGTAGCAGCGCTAGTATTGAATTTTTATGAATTTTGAATTTTGAATTTTCTTAATTTACGGCTAAGGGAACAAAGGAATACATTTACTTACTTTTTTGATTGCTTATTTGAATAGAAGGCAACAAAATGCAAACTTCGAGTTGGTTGATATCTCTTTTTATTGCGACATTCCGGGCAAGTATTGAAAACACACTGAATCGTATTTATTATTCCCATATATTCTAAGTATCGTAGCCATTTTAGATAATAATATACAGTTCCCAAACACACTATAAAGCTCGAAATTTTAACTTTTAACTTGGCAGCATCCACCACATTAGCATCATCTATGTATCGGGTCGACTCGTTTTAAGCAAACACCCTGGGATATGACGCCACAAAGCGTAGTAACGTTTCAAAACACCAGTAAGAAATATGAAGTCCTTTCTGTGAAAAGACATCGTTTTATTGAGGGTTTTATTTAAAAGAATGAGAGACATTTGAATTGCCTGCATCCTGGAGAGTCATGGGAGCTTAAGTTCTATTCGCGAAAACCCTAACCGATAACCAGTGGTCTATTTCACCAACTTACAAATTTGTATTTTTAACAAAGTTTGTGATTTTTTTCATTTATGTTGTTTCACCAAACTCTGGGTATTAAAGATTTGTATTTGTATTTTACAAAGGGAAATCTGTAGAAATGTTTCGCTATTCGTATTACCAAAAGTTATTTATACCAGGTATACCGATATAAAGTGAGCGTCATATTTTTATTTATTTATTTATTTATTTATTTTTTTTTTTGTTTGTTTGGTTGCTATGACACCTGTCAAACATATTCAGTATACATCAAGTCATTGAGCAAACAACATCATATTTTTTCATCGTGTTAAAAATGTCGAATTTTGTACCAGAAAACATGCAAAAGATGGTTTCAAACGGACCATAGATAAAGATTTTGATGTGAGAAATGAAGAACGTGAATGAATATGATACTTGCAGTCTGGGAAAGATCCAAAAGTCTGGAAAATGGGTGCCACATGAATTGAATGAAAGACAGATGGAAAACCGAAAAACCACTTGTGAAATTTTGCTTCGAAGACACTATAAAAAATCAGAAAAATCAATTTATTTTCAGAATCCTAAACGAAAAAAGACATGGGTTAATCCGGGACAACCATCAACTTCGACTGCAAAACCAGATCGATTCGGCAAGAAGACAATGCTGTGTGTCTGGGGGGACGAGAAAGGTGTGGTGTACCACGACCTCCTAATCAATTTGAACCATGCATTGATCGAAAAACGACTAGAATGGGCCAGAAGATACGGCAAGGTAATTTTGCTGACAATACCCCTGCACACAAATCGAAACTGTTTCAGGATACAACTAAAGCACTTGACTGGAAGCTGCTACCCCACCTGCCGTATTCGCCAGACTCCTTCCGACTACCATTTGTTTTCATCACTTCGAGTCCTACGAAGAAGTCGGAAATTGGGTGCCTTTTTGGTTTGCTTCAAAAGACGAACAGTTTTATTGGCGTGGAATCCATAAATTGCCTGAAAGATGGGAAAAATGTGTAGGTAGTAATGGCCAATACTTTGAATAAAAAACGCTCACTTTATACATGTACACCTGGTAGTTGTAATTTACAATTGCAAATTTGCAAAAATTTCACATATTTGTGAGTACGAGTACGTTTCACCAAGAAAAAATTTACAAATTTTGTTCAGTACGTAGCAACATTTTACAAGTGATAGTTGACGTGTAATTTCTCCCACAAGTTTTGTTTTATATTGAAAGTAATCGAAGAAATGTCTTTTCGACAAAGACATATAGTAGTAGTAGCGATAGCGAAAGTGACGATTATATTTTGATTAAAACAATAATTATCGACCCCGAATAAACCATGTCATTTCGGAGTTATTCAATTTTAATGAAAAATTTCGTCTAAGTCGATACAAGGCAAAAAATAATTGCAATTATTGGACCACAGATGGCCCACACGACTGAAAACAACTTTGCATTAACACCTAGGCAGCACTTTCTTACAGCTTTACACTGGCTTGAAAATGGAAGATAGTACCATGGAAGTGCTAACGTGCACGGAATATCAGAGTGGACCGTATGCAGATGTGTTTACAGAGTTTGTACAACAATTGTTGATTTACTGTTTAAAAGTGTTGTATGTTGGCCTAATGAACACGAAAATATATGTGAAAGGTTTTACAATATTGCCTGTAAATACATGTTTTTTTTATTGGAGAATTTTTAGAATATATAGGGTTTTCCAATAGAGACTTGACAACTTTGAATTTAATTTATGAACGCACTTTTTCAGTAATCATCAAACGGTCACTATCAATTTATTCAGTAAACTCAACATTTTCATCATGGTAAAGTACACTAACGAGCAACGTCTGCGAATTATAAAAATTTTCTACAGATATTCGGAGTCACAAAATCATCTTCAGTTACGAAGCTCATTTTTGGCTAAAAGGGTTCGTCAATAAGCAAAATATGCGTTATTGGTGGGGTGAAAACCCACATGTGCTTCATGAATCACCACTTCATCCACGAAAAATAACTGCTTGGTGCGGTTTGCATGCCGGCGGCGTTATTGGGCCATATTTTTTCGTCGACGATAACGATCGTCACGTTACTGTGAATGGTCAGCGTTATTGCGCCATGATCACCGATTATTTTTCGCCCGAATTGGAAGATATGGACTTGGATGACATGTGGTTTCAACAGGATGGTGCCAAAACCCACACAGCATACGCTACAATCAATTTATTGAAGAGTAAGTATGGTGAGCGTGTTATCTCAAGACATGGGCCAGTCGATTGGTCAACACGCCGACGACTTTGGAAAGCTCAGAGCCAACATTGAACGTGAAATAGCGGCCGTTTCGGCCGAAATGTGTGGCCGAGTCGTTGAAAATAGGGTCCAACGAAGTCGAGTTCCATTCATAAATGTTTTGATTGTACTTCAAGCCAATAATAAAGTTTTTGAAATATCTCAAATGGTTTGCCTTTTATTTAAAAAAAAAAAAAGTTGTCAAGTCGTTATTAGAAAACCCTATATAAACATATGTACGTATCTTTTGTATTAGGCATGCCATGTGTTTATGGATGTACAGATGGATGCAATGGTCGATAGGCATGGAAAGCACTCTATTAATTGTATACTGGTGTGCGAACCTGACTTATCCTCATGCTGTTTTACTTGGGGATTCAGGATATCCGCTATTGGATTGGTTAATTACACCAATTTTAAAATATTTTCAACTTCCGAAATTGATCGATACAATAGAGCACACAAATCAACTCGAAGATAAATAGAAAACGCTATTGGAATTTTGAAGGAGAAATTGCCATGCCTAAAGCACTTACGATTGCAACCGATAAAAGCAGTTACTGTCACAAAATGTTGCTTATCTTCACTTGTTGCTTAATTTCACTACAATCAACAGATAACTATTTTGAAATATCCACCACTGAAGAGAAAGAAAACTTAGAGTACCTAAATGAAATTGATGATAATTTGAATGGCCAAGATACCTTACAATATTTTCTAGGTCACTTTTCATAAAAATTTAATAAAATAGCAAGATTTTTTGATAATAATCAAAATACCTTTATTCCTTTTTTTTTATTTTTTTAATAGAAACTAAAGTTTATTGGTTTTTCTTCAGACTCGGAATATGAGTCGGAATGAACGATGTCTTCTCCAGTTCCGCAATTATGCGATTTACTGGTAGCCTTAATCAAATTTTTCGTTTGATCTGCCTACATCCCGCGGAGCTATGCCATCCGCATTTGTGCTCGTATTAAACTCAACTGTCAATGAAAGCCTTTATAGAGGACGCAGGCAGACTCAACGGAGCTTCTGGTCCTGAACTGTGTCTTGCAAGTTCGTCGGCGATTTCATTTGCCGTGATCCCATTGTGACTTGGGACCCAAACAATGATCACTGAATTTTGCCTTCCGACAGCGTTCAGTGATCTCTTGAATTCTCAAACTAGCTTGGAAGTCGAGAGAGGGTTCAACAAGTCTCTAAGCGTAGCTTGGTTGTCACTACCGATGCAAATGATTCGCCCCCTCCACTGGTTTTCCACAATATAGTTCACTGCCTTCAAGATTGCCTAAACCACCGCTTGGAAAACAGATGTGGGCTGTTGTCGTCCTCCAAAAAAACACCACCTCCACATTCTATATTTGTGAAGACCCGGCTGCATTTCTTTCCCGGCCCAGATTCTGGTCGAAACCAGTCCCGGGCAAAGGGAAAGTCTGGTGTCATTGCTTCGGACGGCATGTCCATAACACAGCAGCGCCAAAGGTCATTAAAGAGAATTTCTTTTTAAACGAAAGATGGCTTTGAAAGTGCAGCCCATGATATAAATATCAAGAATCAAAGCGTCTAGAACCAGGAGTGCTGGAGAAAGCCCCCAAGCATTCGAGACAAACCGTTCTTTAACGTCTGTAAAAGCAGCAATCATAGCTTATAGGATATAGCGCATAGGATATAATTGGCCTTATCATAACCGTGTAAATCCCTTCTCTGTGACAGGCCCTATGTCTTGCGATAGCTCCTTTGCACTGCCGACAGCGACTTACATGCTTTCGACGTAAAACGTTTAGTCCAGAGAAGTTTTTTATCCTCCCAAATACTTAGCTTTTTTGGAGAATTGGATTGAATTGCCATTAAGCACTAAATGAGTAAGATCAGATATCTTCCTCAGTTTCGAGAGGATTGACTAAAAGTAATGGGCTGCCTCTGCTTCAGAACAGACAGTCGCTAGACACTATCCAACAAGCAGTACAGCTCCATCATCCGCGTATGTTTTGGCATTGACGTTAGAACTATTAAGCGCAGTATAGCAGTGTTGACATAATGCCGCCTTGCGGGCAACCCCTGTTTATATACGCCACCACATATTGCCCGTAGTAGGCATCCACAATCAATCTCCTATTCACCAGCATTGCTTTGATCCACAAAACTAGTGATTCGTCTACACCGTGTTGTTTGGTCGACTGGTTAGTCCAACTCTGGTAAAACCAAAGCTAAGCACACATTAACTTGAATTTACATTTTCCCCACAGTTGAAGTTCTGGTGTCACTGATTCCCATTTGATGGTTTTCTCCTTCACTGGAAAGCTTTACCTAACAGGGTTGCAGCAAACTTGTTCAGCTTTGGATAGCTCCGACTATTTGCCACGTCATAGTTCCCGTTTCTAACGTTCATCGGGCTAAGTATACTTCCAGCGGCTTGAAGTCTAAAATAGCTATTTTGATTCCAATTGACATAGAAATAGGATATTTTCGATATATAAGATATCTTCGATGCATTACGAAGACAGCTCACACTTTTTTTTATTAAGATTACTTACTGACTTGCAAATGTTATAAATATCCTAGGTAGGCTCCGCAATATCGAGCTCAAATGGCCAACCATGGGGCTCGCGAGGCTAAAACAAAGATACTAGATTTTAGTATATGGTTAATCGCAGGTATGGGACTATACAACTATACAAGCTGGCCGGTGTAGTTTACATCAGGTATTCAGATACACTATAAGCAACTGAGGTATTTCTAGATACCAAGGTGTTATTAATAAAATTTTGCTCTAGATCTTTTATGAAGGTAAAAGCAATTCAAAAAGATGGTAAGGACACAAAACAGCCAGCTCTTTGGTTTCAGAAAAGGATTGACGAGTTCGAATCTCAGACAGATAAAGACTGAAAAATTGATGGCGATGGATGACACACTATCAAGTCAACGATGCCGCTCACATCCTTAAAGAAGGTTACTTATATCAGTTTTAACCTACCCAGTTGAATCTAGCTGAAATCTATTCCAGATGTTTTTTTTTTTTTTTTAATCTCAAAACAGAGCACCCAGGACAAAGATCTAGTTCATTATACTCAAGTTGCTTTTAATGAAATCTTTCAGTCTTACGAATAAAGATGAGTAAGCGCAGTACTGAGTACCTGCAGCCTGATGCGATTGCTTTCACAGCAAGCATCGCAGGATGTTGTGTCACGTATGACCAGCACATTTAAGTGCTTTGCAAAAGTGTTTCGCCCTGTTACGACGCCAGTAAGCAGCCTGCAGTCTTTCCTGCTGAGGGCCAGCAGAAAATCCGCTGACCTCCTAGAGACGTCGAAAACTATTCGCTTGGTCAGCCTGCATCCCGGGGAGCTGTGCCATATGCAGTTGTCCTCATATGAGACCCAAATGTCAATGAAAGCCTTAACCGAGGACGCAGGCAAACCCAATGTAGGTTCGGGTCCTGAAATACTTTCCGTGACATTCTTTTTTCAGGCAACTAAATTCACATAAATTTGTATGGGTGATGTTAAGCCGCTGCCTACCAACGGTAACTGCAGCCAAGATTTGATTGTCTTCTGTGGTGGATGGACGTCTAGAGCGAACAGTATCAACAAGGTCTGCACTTCTTGAACGAAACCGTGTAAACCAACGCTGTTAGCGCTTATAGCCAAATCTCTACCCACGCTGCGCAGAAAATGCACTTTTTTATCCTCTTTTTTAAAAAAATAAAAATTTTAAGCAACTAACAATGTAAAGGATAACTCTCTCTTTTAGAATAAAGAACAATAATATCATAACGGTATACAGAGAGATTTTCTGAAACGATAAACAGTAGTTCCAAGAAAAAAATCGCATAAGTCATTGAACAACCCAATATATGCTATCAACAAGAAGGGACAAATAACATCGGCAAGAATCACTCTTGCCACTGAGTTAAGAAGGCAAAATATCTAAAGCAATAGACCCTATCCCGAACAAATATGGTTACACTATGTGTATATTTGAATTCTTGATCCATTCAGTCCTACTTTATGGAACTGAAACATGGGCTCTATCGACAATGGGTGAAGATATCCTCAACCCACCTTTCACTAAAGGGAGTTATAGTAGCTAAGGATCGAGCTAACTGAAAAGGCTTGTTTGTCGGGACCCTGGCTCCAAACTGTACAGTCAAGTAAGTTTGTAGAACCAAAGGAAATAAATGACTAATATATCCCAGGCAGAGAATGGAATCTACCTGACATGGGTCAGGTGTCCCTGCTTTGTAATTTTTGTGCAGTATCATTTGGTAAGTCATCATGGAAAGACTCACACCACAACAGCGTCTCCAAATTGTTCAGCTGTATTACGAAAATCAGCGTTCTATGAGAAATATTTTTCGTGCGATTTGAGCGCATAATCGACATGCTGAAACCATTAGGTCACCAATACCATTCACAAATTTGAGTCCCAGTTTACATTAGTGGATGATACTCGACCAGTTAGACCACATCCAGCACGTATAGCACAATAGCAGCTTTAGCTGAGAGTGTACGCGAAAACCTTGACGAATCGATTCGTCGTCGTTCTTAGCAGCTTGACTTTTCATATTGGACAACTTGGCCTATTTTGCGTGAGGATCTCGGCCTAAAAGCATACAAAATTCAACTTGTGCAAAAATTGAAGCCAGGCGACTTGAATTTGCGTCATATCTTTATTGAATGGGCTCTGGGAAAACTCAATGAAAATCCGGTGTTTTATCGTGAAATTTTGTTTAGTGATGAAGCCCATTTCTGGCTCAATGGATACGTTAATAAATAAAACTGCCGTATTTGGGCTGATGAGGAAGCCGAAGAGTAAAAAGAGCTACCATTACATCCATTAAAAACAAGGGTATGGTGTGGTTTATGGGATGGTGGAATTATTGGTCCGTATTTCTTCAAAAATGAGGCAAATCAGAATGTTCCCGTCAATGGTAACCGTTATCGCGCTATGTTAACGGACTATGTGCTTCCTGAAATTCAAGCACATGGTCTCGGTGAGCTCTGGTTTCAACAAGACGGCGCTATGAGTCATAATGGACTTTTTGCGAAATCATTTTGGTGAGCACTTAATTTCACGTTTTGGTACGGTAAATTGGCCACCTAGATCGTGCGATATCACACCTTTGGACTATTTTCTCTTGGGATATGTAAATTCTCAGGTCCTCAGGAATAAGCGAGCTACGATTGACGCTTTGGAAGCCAATATTACTCGTGATATCCGCGGGATACCAGTCGCTATGCTCGAACGAGTCGCCCAAAACTGAACCTTCCGTCGTGGCCAACATTTACATGATATCATTTTCAAAAAGGAAATGCCATGAATTGTTCTTTTAACCGATAGGAATAATTTTAAGTTCACTTTCAAATTTGTGTTTTAACCTCTGAATCTGAAATTCGTGGCAATCGAATTTAGACGAAAAAGTTTTCATTTTAAGTACGTTTCATCGATAAAACCTTATATGAATGTGATTGACTTCAATAAGTCATTCATGGTGACTGAAAATTGCGCAACAAAACGCGTAACACATTTCAATCACACATTGTTCCGATTTACAGAAACGTACAACGTAACATCGGTGTATTCAGTAAGCTAAGTCTTTAATGACTGTCGCACATACGAGTACAAACATGTATCTCTGTGGAGCTAACAATCCATATAATGTACCTGAGTCTTGAAACTTTTAACAGCTATAGACAAGAATCACCAACATTTCATTGTAAATTGGAAGAAAAATTGCTTTAATTCACCGATGTCTCTGGAGGTACAGTTAATAACCAAATTTGGTTGTAAACTTTAAGTAAACCAACTACTGACGGTTGTTTTATTTCTTTTATTATGGCTCAAACAGGTGTTGGTCACAGGTTCAAGTCAAGAAGTGGTAGACCTTGTGACAGTTAAAATACATGGAGATATTTTTTTCTGAATTAGACTTTAATAGCCTTATTCTTCAAACAAGAGAAGCAGTGGCAATAAATTATAGTAAGTGTGCACATAAAATGATGTCGAGGATAATGAGTGTAAGATTTCATTATTAAGTGTCAGATCAATAATCACAACATTTATCTTAGTACCTAGATTATGATGATACCTACACAAAAATAAGATCCAACAGTGATTAATTTCAATTAATGGTAGCATCTTTTTATTTGCAGGTCAAGATGGTTTTAAGACAGGCTGCTATTCGGCTGGCATTATTACTTGGAATTTTACATCAAATATCAGCTTACCCTGCAATTCGAGGACATTCAAATATTCTTCAATCACTCAGCGCTTCATCGGATATACCTAAATCAGCACCGGATATGGCAGCCACGATCGATCAAGTGCATAAGATTCTACAGGATGATCCATCATTGCCACGTTTAACAAGGTAAATCATTATGAGAGTACCACGTGCAATCAGCCAAGACGCACGTATTTTTTTTTTTTTTTTTTTTTTTTTAATGTTTTTTATCTCAGGCATTTTATAGATCACTTCTTTCTGCCATTAAGAGACATCGCATGCGAGCTTTGCGATACTCACCCACTAGTTAATTAGTTTTATATGAATTTTATTTTCATTTTAAATTCATTACATTCAATTCAATATACTCTAAGTCTATTACAGTTTGGCTTACGGCCGTCTACCAGATTGACAATAATTTAAACATTTTTATTTTAGTTTTAAATAAAAAAGATATATACTTACATAAAACATTAAAAATCTTCTTCACCTATACATTTTCTATAACGAAGTGCGTTTGCCCAGTAGTCGTAAGGTAAATACGACCCTCGGACTCCATTTAAGATTTGAATTGCTTCATCATTTGCATGTTATACGAAATAAAGAATCTCACACGAATTACTTATAAAACAGGGCATATTGCGAGGAGGTGAAATACATCTTCTTGTATCCTCATATCGCAAAGATTGCACAAGATAGGTAATTCTGGACGGTGTGGAATGAAATTCAGGTTCAGTAGCTCTCCTCTGATTTTAAAAATAATGTTGTCTACTGAGTTGCAGTTTAGAAAGTAAGTTTTTTCGGCTAGGTGGTATTCCAGCTTACTATATGTCCTATACTGGGAAGACTGTGCATCCATTATAAAACCATCATCCCTACTTTTTCCAATAAGACATAAAGTTGTACTCTTACATGTTCAACGGGCGTTATCCTTATATTGTACATTCTCCACAGTCTAATGCAAGGCGTTCTTATTCTTTAATGAAACTCGCTCTACTTCTTATTACATTCTTAAGTACAACTTTTGGCAGTATATCATCACTCATCGCCATTACTTTTACTATGTAGTCAAAATGTAGTCTCAATGTGTCCAAAAACATAGGCGGTGCGCCAGTTTCTAGCTGCATCATATAATTAGGCCTAGCATTTGGCAAACGGATCATTCACTTTAAGAAATACCGAAGAAACTTCTCAGCTTCAACAAAAGAACAGTATCCCCACACCTGCGCTCTATATAGAGGAACTGTTGCTGCAGATGAGCGAAAGATTTTCTACTTCGAGCTATGGGTTACATACTTATTGTTGATGCAGCGACCCCATACCGCTGAGATTGCTCTTTTGGTTTAAGATAATTTTGCTTCTAGATATTTCTTCATATTTAAGTTTGAACACACCAAAATTCCAAGGTATGGATACGTCCATCTGAATACCATTACCTTCGATATATTCAAGTTAACGCTCAAGTTCCAGAGTTAACAGTAAACGCTAAGCTTATTCATCATAAGCTGCAACCCATCCGCAGAGTCGAAAGAGAGCCGAAATTTTTATGCTTCCGAACTCGATTCCCCCCTTTTATAGCATCTGATATGTCGTTGATACTTGTTTCGCACCCATCGTTGTTGTGAATTCTCCAGATATGGTCTCCCCATCCCATACATACGCCACGTTATTTGCAAACATTGCACTTAGGGTATTGATTATTTTCGTTGAGAAACCAATACTATATATACAATTTGTAAATCAGAGCCTCGCGCAAGTTACATATCCATAACGACGACATCCACATTTCATGTACCTTGCATTAATTCATTATCATATTTAAACTCATACAGTTACACTTTATTCACCTTAAATTATTAAATGCACCTTTCCACAGAATTTGTTCCTATTATTGTAAAATAAACATAAATATTCAGTTACACTTTGTTCGCTTTGAATTAACAAATGCATTTTTCCACAGAACTTATTCCCAATTATTGTAGAGTAAGCATAAATTAAGTATTGAAATTAATACAATATAAAATATAATTTTTTGAAGTGTTGTAAATAACGTGGAATACGGCGTTACTCTGTCCAAAGCAGTTGTGTTTTTTGCCAACCTCTCGGTGGAACCTTTAACTCGCGCTATGCTGCTCGAAAGTCAACGAAAAAGACATATACAATATTTTTTTATGTATCAATTTACATATCTCCGCAACATTAAGTAATACAAATACTTGATCGACTGTTAAGTAATTCTTCTTAAAACATGCCTAAAACTCCTGCAAAACTTTTTTCTTTTCAACCCAACAGGTAAGTTTGTAATATGTTAGGGCGGCAAACAACTTGGCAGAGTTGTTCAGGAAACATATTTATCTATAGTTTGTAGGATCGTCATAGTCATCCTTTTTGTGCAGTGGATAGATAATTTCCCTTTTAAAACTTTCTGGAATATTTGCTGATTCAGAGATTCTATTGAATTCCCCTTCGAGTGCAGGCATGAATTCATATGTGCAGTTTTGACATAAATCGTATGGAATTCTGTCATCTCTGGGGGCCTTTTCGTTTTTGCTTTATTTAGAAATTCTTTGATTTTTTCTAGTGAAAATGGGCTGTCTAGGATTGACAGTCAATGCAGCTGCTTATTGCAGTGGTGGTGAGATCTGTGGGGTATTAAGCAGATTAAAACTGTTGTTGTTGCTTTAAGCGACGTGCGATGCTATTTGTTTGTCTTATTTGCTTCGCCATAAAGTGCTTTAAATATGCTGGTATTATATTCCCTAAAAATTTTAGTACTTTGAAAGTTATTTCTAGCTCAGAGACACCCATAATCAAACCACTTTTGTTTCGGAATGTTTTTTGTATGCGTATATGTAAGCTCGGAATTGCGTTTTTAATCATACTAATAAGACTTCGACATCCGGTAAAATATCCACTGTGTGTAATCGCTCAAGCGCATGTTCCCTTACATTCCTCTCATTCGTGAGACTAGATACCAAACAATTAATTAATGCATCCGCATGATCAAATATCTTCCAAGCCTTATGATCACAAAGGCGCAATTTCATTGTTCTTACATTGAACGAATTCTTTTAAAAATAACCTCTGCATAATTAAGACCTTTCCGATAGCAAAGCAATTCTCCACCACTTCTCCTTCTAAATATTGCTGGTATCCACTTCAATTCGTATTGTTTTTAATCTCTTCTTTTTAATTTCTAATACGTGGGTTTCGAGCAATACAAAGATGTCGAATATTTTGAGATAACTAAAGAAATGTTTAAATGAAAATTTATTTTTCAACCCGGCTAGGTTATAACTTAAAATAGTTAATTTAATATTATTTATATTCTGGTACTCATTTGCGTTACAAGCTTCGTGTGCAGATATACTTACGTGTTCACCCAAAAGGCTTTCAGCAATCACATCTTTGTTGATAGCATTGGCAGCATTGACATCTTGCGACATACTTGACGTTTCACGAGCAGTAATGTTATTGTTTACAAGTTCATTTATAAATTATTGTGGTTTTGAAATATCTCCAACTAAATGTTTTAATACTTCAAACTCACATTTTCGCCGCATTTCAACCCCTTCTGGAAATTCCAAGTAAATACCTTATCTGCGAAGTACAATTTATTTTCTCTTAAAACAGTTTTAATCTTGGGGTTCTTTCTGCGTTAGACTTGCATGATTGGTACTAGCTTCACTCTTTTTTGCCGCACGTTTAGTGGTAGATCTTTGTGTACGCTTGTTCTGGTTCCTTTTGGTTTGTTGGCTCTACTTAGTACACTCCAAGCATAATCCCGCGAAAACATCTGTACAATTATCGTAGAAGTGTGTGCAGCTCTAGCTCGGACGCTGTACGCAGACTCCACAATGTTGGATGTTTCGTTCTTGTCCAGCAATCCGGCGCAGATGGATTTTGCTTTTTCCTTCATGTCGGTGTTTGGCTCAACAGGTAAGTGCACAACAGGATAGACTGATTATTTTTTTGTATGAGCTTATGCAACTGCATTTCTATAAACTCATAAACTCAAGGAAAGTTGCACTATCCTTTCCGATATTTCATCTTGGCGAATCTTTGACACATTGACTGTCATGTCGTACGTTTTCGTGCGACAACTTATAGTTCTCTAGAAGCCGCGTCCCACATTTTCGTGCGACACCTAGTACTTTAGCTCAGGCCATGTCGTATTGGTATATGGGATTTTATACGAGTTTCGTATTGTGTGGCATCTGCTAAACATTTTGGTCAAACTGCCGTGGCCGTAGGATAACTTTTGAGGGAAATAAATGAGAAATAAATTGTTTTTTTTTTTACAGCATTTTAACTTCATTTTTAAAACTTTTTCTAACAAAATAAAAAGCATAACAATATACATATAAAAAAGGAACTTAAAAATAGAAAAGAAAATAAATTATTTCATTATTACTTATTCTAAAAAAAAAAATTATGTTCTACAAAATAGTAATTGTAGAAAGAATCCAAAAAATGTAAAGAAACCAGTTTGACTTTATTGATTTAAAAATCAATAAGATCAAATTACCTTTTGGAATGTGAATATTTAGGAAAGCAAAAAAAAAAAAAAAAAAAACAAAGCTGGGGTTTGTTGGGACACTCTGGACAGTGTGCTGTTGTTCTTTTTAGGTTGTTTCTTACTGTTTTCCTGTCGGATGGAAAATGGTAAAACTATCAGGCTCGCATCTATCCTTTTTTCAATGTTGTGCTTCCTAGAAGTAACTAACCGTGGGGTCAGATGGCCGAGTAATCCTTCGCAGCCAGCGTACGGGGTTATTTGTTTCAATTGCTGTTATTTCCTCAGCTTCTTCTCCCAACCGTTTCTCTTCACTTTCTAGTGCTTCTGCATCAACTGCATCCAAATCTTCAGATCCTAAGTTTGTGTTGAAGTTGGGGTCATCACTTGGAAGCCAATTATCATCGAAATCCAAGTCATCGCTTGAAAAATCGTCTAAAATTTCTTCAATTTCCAGCTTTCTTGTCACCTCATTATCACTCCAACTTCCCCTTTACATTTTTTATCAAACTTTCAGCAATCTATAACTGTTCAAAAAATATTATTGACAACTTGAAATTACTTCAAAAACAAACTTCCTAAATTCACACGAGATAACAAGAGGAAACTACTGTCGTACATTTGTGTACGACAAAGCATCGATGGTAATTTTTTCTATCATGGGGCCACGTCGTGCGACACACAAAAACCGTTAAAATTTCACAGTTAAAACAACAAAAAAAATGGGACTATGTTGGGAACTAACATACTTCTTCAGTAAAAGAAACAGAAATTTAACAAAAAAAAAAAATACTTTGGCCTGGCGTAACCCAAAATGTTAAAACGGCTTGGCAGTCAAAGTGTTAAGCCGGATAAATTTGCACATAAAAGTTAAAAGTCGTACTTTGATGGAAGTTCCTGAACAATTTTTTTGTTTTTCTCATTGAGCAATTTTTTTAAGGTTTCAATAGTGATGCCAGTAAATTTGTCCATTTCACATATATTTATATTACCACCGAAACTTGAGCGACGTTTTTCGTTCCTGTAATGTTCTGGAGAAATTTCTGATACGCCTCTTTTGTTTATTTAGTAAGGTTAGCTTTGCGAAGGATTTTACTGAATGCTTTGATTTACTCTGAGTAACCACTTGAGTTGAAGAGGCGGCCTCTTAGATTGCACTTTTCCACTTTTTGTGTGCAAGAGATCTTTTTCCACGATTTTTTCTGGACAAATGACAGTTGTCATCTTCCAATAATAGCATCTAGTCATTAAACTAATCAGAAATTTTTTCCTATCAGTTGCTTTCCTTCTGTGTGCTGATTGGTAGACATCTGTATTCTCCAGCTATTTCCAGTGTGCCAAAGCGTCCAAAAGCATACCCCTTATTAATGATTAAGGCAGCTTAAGACTTCAGAAAATGATAAGAGTCTATAATGGCCCCTTTTAACGTTCGTTCACCCGAGATGCTTGATGCGGATCTCGTACAAATCAACTGTGGTGTGCGTGGCTCACATAGTATTGTATTGGCCTTGTAATCGGATGATTCGAGGTTCAATACTGGCCATGCCCGAAAGACTTTTTTCAGGCAACTTAAGTCCCGTGAGATCAATGGTTGCCTAAATACGAATACAAAATCAAGTCAATTTACACTAAAAATTTAGTACCCCCATTAAATGTTGGATGCCACACATGGAGCAAAATAACCAATCTCTCTATCCAATTTTCCAAAAAACTTAATACGTGCTCCGGCATTTTAAATCAGTAGGCACACCCTCTTCAGTGTTAAGTTCTTAAAGAAAAAAAAAAATAAATAAATAAAGCAGGTGGAAGACTAAGTTGACTAATCAACCATCCGGAGAGAATCACGTAGCTTTGTGGTTTATTTTGTGAAATAATTTATCGCTTCTTACTACTTTACTATATGCTTCAGATCCCCAGGTACCAGCGAAGACAAGTCTTAAGACAAGCCTTTTCAAACACCCGAATCTTTTCCAATAAACTTGCTCCCACGTTGAACCACGGACATCCAAATACAAGCATGGGCCTGATAAGGGCCATGTAGCAGATCACCTTCACCCTAACATCGAGTTGGCTGTTATAAAACAGTCTCTTTGTAAGGGCAAAAGCAATTCTGGCTCTGGCCAGGGCAACATCTATATTTTTACTAAAATACGGATATTGATATAGCCAGATCCCAAGGTATGACTACATTTCGACAAGCAAGTCGCTGCCCGTGTTATCCCACGATCTAAAACTTTCGCCAATTCTTTCTGGTATCCGCAGAGACCCCAGACAAAGGCGTCCTAAACAGAATGGTTTCCGACTTCTGAAAGTTGATTTTCAACTTCCAGTCATCGCAATATTGCTTAATCATATCGAAGTCACTTTGCAGGAGAGTATTTATAACTTCGATTTTTGTCCCTGATCTATACACAATCAAGTCGTCTGTGTACGCTATGACATGGTGAAGCGAGCTCAGAAGATCGCTTGTATAGATGTTGAATACGGTCGGCGAGTTGACAGCACATTGTTGCATACTGGTTTTGATGTTAAATATTCCAGCAGAAGTCACATCGCCATTCTTCACGATGAACTGTCTACTGGAGAGCATATCAAAAAGAATGTAAGGCAATGGTTTACTTATGCCCAGCCTGTTCAACTTGAAGAATAGTCCCTCTAGACAAACGGTATCGAAAGCTTTTTCCAAGTCAATCAGGTGCATGGGCTCTTGCTTTTGTTCCACTGGATATCAGATACCAGTTTAGAAGCGGCATGTGAAATATATTATCATGCCCTGCCTTAAAACCTAATTGATTATCCTGAACTATATTTTTCTCCTCAACCCACTTAGTCAGAACTCTATTGATCCCCTTTTCGAATATCTTGCTGATATTCGGAAGGAGACTTATTGACCGAAGGTTCGGGATGCACTACCGCTGTTTTCCAATGGGTTGGATAAAAGGCGTTGTTCAAAGCATTATTAAACAGGGTGGTGTAAATATCCACCGCCTCTTGTGGAAGACGTTGCAGCACAATGTTAGGTATGTCATCTTGGAGTTCTTCCTTCGAAATGAACGGAGGTAGCTTCCTTTCACCGGCGATGTGATTATTTGCCATAATTTCGTCATTGAACTCAGTGAATCCTGAGTTCTCGAATCGCCACTTTTTCGACTATGTTGCTATTGCTGTACATCTTGGTTAGTTCACTGTAGTATCTATAAAGTACATTGATGGCGCAAGAGCTTGTAAACCTATGTTAAGCTTCTCCACTTAATATGTCGTTTTCAACTTGTGATTTTATCCGCAAAGAGGACGGCGTATGATTTTTTCCTGTTTCCGGATGACGAGAAAATAAGAGATGTTTTAACTTTTGGATTCTTCCCATTACTAATTGATAGGGTGTTAACGTTAAAAATTACTTTAATTGGTTAAGTCTGTGTATCGAACACAAACATCTACGCAGGTACTGACAGTTCCACTTTAACGGTAGCAAGCTCCAGAAACTCTCGATAGTAGCCTTAAACCGAGTATAAGTTCCTTATGAAGACACTTGCAAATATCAGTTATTCCAGATTTAGAATACAACAAAACTTCAAGAGTTATTCCTTTTTGTTTATTTCATCACCAAGAAAGTGTACACAATAACTTGCTTCACACATATTTTTGCTTTCATTACCATTAGAATGCTCTCTAACAATTGTTGCAGCTGCATACATACTCGTATATCCTATAATTTACTTTTCAAAATATTCACTGATTTATAACATTCCTTTGGAACGATTTCCTATTTTTTAGAGGTGAAATTGAGGAACTCTTTGAGCAAGTCACCAAAGAGGAGTACAAGAAAAGCCTTCAGTCTGGCGACGTTGACCGAGCTAATAATATGCGAGCCCTAATGCTAGTTCTGCCGTACAACACAAATAACACCACCGAGGATAATTTACAAGTAAAAACTGAAGCATCCATATCTTTTACAGTAATTTTCTAATTCTATCTTTTTTCAGGAACTGTACACTCGTCCACCGATTACAAAAGTCATTGATTCGTATTCTCTGCCACAACCACAAAAATTTCAAACACCATCATCCATTCCAACAGGAAAAGTGGAGATTGTTGAAATTGGTAATCTGGCAGCAACAACCTACAAACCATCATTCCGATTAAAGGAGAAAACAAATCCCAGCCCAACAACCTACCACCCCACCCAGACACTGCTTAAGATGCCTCAATTGACGACAGTCCAATTGCCTGTTCGAGTTCCTGTAACAAGTTTGCCCCTACTTCCAGACATCGAAGAAGAACAGGGCAAGGAAACACGATACAGTAGTTCTTACAATGCTAACAACGCTGACTGGACGCTTCTTGAAGGAGAATTCAATCGCCAGAGCAATCACTACGAAAAGTTCACTCCCATGCCTGATCTGTCAGGAGTTCTTCAAAGCATGGGAATGGGTTTCCAAAATGTCGCTACAAAGAAGTTCAAACTCGAGGATTATTTCCAAGCCAACAAGCCAGCTTTGTCCAGCACTATCAAGCAATCAAACCCTTATCCAGGAACTATCGATGTTGCCGATTTCATGAGAACTCTTCCACCGCGTCCAAACTTGGAAGCATACTCCGAATTTCAACCACTTAACATCGGCGAAGAGATTCGCATTCAACCCGAAGTGGAACACTATCTAAATCGCTTCGGAATTGTCAATCGAAAACGGAAACAAATCAAACCTGAGGATTTCCTTGAATCAACCACAAGTAAAGACGCTAATCATTTAACTGATATGTCCAAAGAAGAACAGCCAATCAAGAGAATCGACACCAACGTCAATGACTCCGGCACGAACAACCTGCAGGATCAAGAAGATTTGGTGCAATTGAAGAAACTTCTCAGCAACTTGCGCGAGCTAGAACGTCTTAATGTCAGTCTATCTGATGACATGCTTAAGTCCATAGATTTGAGTAACTATAACCTGAGCAGTAGTATTCGAGCCCAAGGACCCGATGCAGTTATCAGTGTTTCGGACACACAGAAAAACGACATTAAACGTCAAAGTGATGCGGAAACTACCCCCGAACCGAAAAAATTCAATTTAAACCTAAGCTTGAATGAAACAAGTGAAGATAGTGATAGTGATTCAGAGACAATGACGACGACGACGACGACGACGTCGACTACAACAGAAGAACCAACGACAACAACCGAGGAATCAAGAAATGGTTCATTGTCTGACTTAGAGGACTCATTCGGAGGTCCTGATTCTGTAACCGATGATCCTGACCTTCCACCACCAAAGCAGAATGGATTTTATTTCTTAGCCGATTGGAATTCTTTCCTAGAAGTGGGCGAGCCAGGCAACGACCAAGTTGTAGTCAGATTTGCTCCCAAAATCGGCGATCCAAGACGGTTTCTAAAGATCACTGTGCCCTAATTCGGACACATCTTCCGATTTCAAATAAACTTTTGTAAATATTTTCGTCGCTTAGGGTATATTATTTTTTATTTTAGCATATGTTAACTGTAATGCTTGTCAATAATTTATTATGCGTTTATAAGTTAAGGAAAAACTTGTATAAGAAATTTGTCTGCGGCAGACAATTTTGGATACAGGTAACAAACTAAAGTCAAATAAAAATTTGTTTTCCAATGAATCGTAAGGGATTGTATAATGGGACTTTCATTTGACTCAATTTTCCGATTTTCTAAAAAAAAGGTGAAAAAATCGTCAAATTCCTTTATTCATCATTCTTAATCCCCGGTTATTGTCTTACTTATTAGGAGATATTCCATGACGAGTTAGTGGTATACACCGAATTCAATTCAGCCAATAATTCCTGAGTTTCTGCCAAATTTGATGTCATAAATGAAACATCTTGGCAGGCTGTTCAAAGTGAAGAATCTGTACTTTGATAGTACAACTAATAAACCATCTCGACCGTGTCTTTTCAATAGAAGGCAAGCATGCAATATACCGAATTCTCACACATTCGGAGGGTCATACGTGGACTTAAAATATCAAATTCCAGCACTTAAATCCGGCCTCGTCTATTCCTTCATCGGTTCCACCTGATTTCTTACTTGCCAATTATTTGGAGATCTGTCTTCGAAATGAACGGCGTTAACTCCCTCTCGTCATCATTGACATTATTTACATATTTTCACCATCGAACACAGTGAAATTTAAGCTCTCAAATTACCAGATTTCCACATCATTTTGAATGTAGACATTGTTCAAGTTGCGGTTCTTTAGACAGGTCACTGATTTATTTTAGAAACCTGACAGTCTCGTGGCTTGATAGATTTTGAGAAGACCAACAAATTTCAAATTGAGATTCACCATCTCTTGAGCTTTACATCGCGATGATCGAATTCAGAGTACCGGCAAAACTAATCGAAGTACACTTGGGCAAAAGGTCTGTCGAACCGACCCGAACGTGTGCCATATTTCGGAAAGGAAATTCACTGTCATGTGATTTCTTCAATCTGATGCTAGAACAGGTAGTCAGCAGAGCAGGTGCTATCTTCAGCGAATCTATAGGGTTTTCTAATAACGACTTAACAACTTTTTTTTTAAATAAAATGTAAACCATTTGCGATGTTTCAGAAACTTTATTATTGGCTTGAAGTACAATCAAAACATTTATGAATGGAACTCGACTTCGTTCCATTCGTTGGATCCAATTTTCAACCACTCGGCTACACATTTCGGCCGCTATTTCGCGTTCAATGTTGGCTCTGAGCTCTTCCAACGTCGTTGGCGTGTTGGCATAAGCCAATGACTTAACGTAGCGCCACAAAAAATAGTCAAACGGCGTTAAATCGCACGAACGAGGCGGCCAATCGACTGGCCCATGTCTTGAGATAACACGCTCACCATACTTACTCTTCAATAAATCGATTGTAGCATATGCTGTGTGGCTTGTGGCACCATCTTGTTGAAACCACATGTCGTCCAAGTCCATATCTTCCAATTCGGGTCAAAAATAATCGGTGATCATGGCGCGATAACGCTGACCATTCACAGAAACGTGACGATCGTTATCGTCGACGAAAAAATATGGCCAATAACGCCGCCGGCATGCAAACCGCACCAAGCATTTATTTTTTGTGGATGAAGTGGTGATTCATGAAGCACATGTGGGTTTTCACCCGACCAATAACGCATATTTTGCTTATTGACGAACCCCTTGAGCCAAAAATGAGCTTCGTCACTGAAGATGATTTTGCGACTCCGAATATCTGCAGAAAATTTTTATAATTTGCAGACGTTGCTCGTTAATGTGCTTTACGATGATGAAAATGTTGAGTTTACTGAACAAATTGACAGTGACAGTTTGATGATTAGTGAAAGAGTGCGTTCACAAATTAAATTCAAAGTTGTCAAGTCCCTATTGGAAAAGACTTTTACGACAATTGAAGAACAGACGAAGCAAGTTAGATTGCAGTAAATTAGCTTAAAACCAGGTATATGTTGTCACCCAACATAGAAGTGTGTATGACAAAACGTCAGCACTGACAATAGCAAATTCAAAGTCGTTAAGATATATAACACTTTCGTGAGAAAAATTATTTATCTTATATTTGATCCTGCATGTAAAAGAAGGTACAACCGAGAATTGTATGATTTGCATTAAGAAATACCATATCCCCAGGTCCAGAAGGCAAAATGTGTCAACTACTCCAGCTCGATTATATCGATTATATATACAGGATGCGCCATTTTTTATGTCAGGTTGCACATTGTTCGAGCATAGTCATTCAGTTGTGTTAATCCAACGTGCATATCATCGATGTCGTGGCCAACAAGCACCGTCTCACAACACTATTTGTCGTTTGGTGTCGAATTTTGTTGAGCACGGGACAGTGGGAGATTGTCGATATACCGTTCATCAACGCCCAACACGTTTCAATTAACTGGTTAAAGCTTAAAGAGAGCGTGTTGCCGATAACCCATATTTTTTATGACAATTCACGATATTCTGCCCAATAAGCAACTTTCATTTTGTTATTGATTTGCTTATTGGAATAATTTATTGACCTGAGAAGTTGCAAACTTGCTGATTGTTCACTTCAGTAATTTTAAGTATAAATAGAGAAAAGAAATTAAGTAAAGCCCCAGTTTTTATACCAAGTACGAAGTGTACATATCTTATTAAACACACATGTATTTTGGCGTCAGTGAAACCACTTTGCAGTGCGATTTGAAGGATAATTTGCATCTGTTTTCGTATAAATTGCAATTGACTCAAAGAATATTGCCGACAGACCATCCACGTCGCTTGGAATACGGTCAAACAGTCGCTCGAATGGTTGACACTGAACCTGATTTTTGGAAGTAAATTTTGATGGCTGACAAGACCCATTTCACACTCTCTGGCAACGTTAAGGAACGAAGAATCCACACGAGATATATGAAACACCATTGCATGACCAAAAAGTAATTGTTTGGGCCGGCGTTTGGGTTAAAACTATCAATGGGCCATTTTTCTTCAGAGAAGGCGAAACAATCGAATCGATATCGGTGGATGTTGGCTCATTATGTCTGCCCACAAATGTGTGAAAAAGGTCTGAACAGTTATTGGTTTCAACAAGACAGTGTGCTTTGCCGCAATGCAAATCAAACAATGCAGTTTCTGCAACGAAAATTCCCTGGACATGTGCTGTCAAAAAATGGCGACATTGACTGGCCACCCAGATCTCCAGATTTAACCCCTTCCGACTTCTTTTTGTCAGGTTATTTGAAAAGTAAAGTGTACGCCAGCAGCCTTAAACCATTGACGAGCTCAAGGCAAACAATTGTGCCGAAATCAAAGCTAAACCGCCCTAAATGCTCGAAAAAGTGATTGAAATCGCAGAAGAAATGGCACTATTTCCTCTGGTCAATAAAGGCGGCCACTTGATTGGTGTTGTATTCGAAAACTAGTCCAAATTAATTGCAAAGGACCGAATTAAATAAAAATAACTCATATATGGAAATCGGTTGTTTTTTTTTTTAAGTTATTCAATGTTTAGACGCCGACATAAAAGATGGCGCACCCTGTATATAATGGACAATGATGTTCCAGCAAAGAGGAGCTTCAAATCACAATATTCGAGACGACAGGGAAGAATTGGAGTGTTAAAGATTAAACTATCGCGTATGCCAAAACGATTGGACTGGACAACGGAAAACACCTTACGTAAGATCGAAGAAAGTGGAAGAATGCCGTGTCCCAAACTGGAACCCTTCCCGAGCTCATTAAGTACGTAGGTACATTATACTGCACTGAGCCCAGCCATGGAAAGGTAAATTCCATCGAAAAATTCTGTCAATTATATTCGGTGCTAACTTGCTAGTGATATTTAGTGGCAGTTTTCGTATTTCGTTTATTGCAAGGAAGAGCAGTGCAAAGCGATTCTTCTCTTAAATTCATTTTGGAAAATATCATCGTAGAAGTAACAAGCTGATATACTCGTAAGTAGGTTTTCTACAAAACCGGTAACTGTGAGACCACACATTGTCACATCATATCTGGATATACAACAGTTCATCCGCATCAGTCTAACGCTACTTTTTCTTTCGATGATTCGAATTTCACCCATTTTAGAATGTACCTATCGTGCATCATCTAATACATTCTTGCCGGGAATGTTGCCACTGCTGGTCTATGTTTGCTACTGCCTTAGTTTAATACTAGCGAATTGACATGAGACGTTCGTATACCAAGTCCTAAGTGTTCTCCTATAATGAGGCGCCGTATGAGATTTATTTCGACACCCATTTTATAGCAGCTAAGTAGCGCATGGATAAGGACCGTAATATTTTTTAATTATGAAACTTATACTGACCTGTTTATCCAAGACGTTAGAGTAGCTCATATAAGGCTTCCTTTTCACTCAAGATGTTAGCATTTTAGTATGATAATCTAGGTTGCCTAGAAAAGAACGAAATTAACGCAGACCTCATCAACGTTCAAATTTCGATACCATGAAGTGATTCCTACAACTGTTTTCAATAAGAATCAATAAACCATCAAATTTGAGGGTGTCACACAATCTAAGAAAGCCTAGCAATTTGTGACAACCTTTATTAAAAACGCAAAATTGCATCTGAAACTTACACTCAACCTTAAGATCTAATGGAAATACATAATCTCACGTGTGAGTTGATCTTCCTACATCTTATCCATCTCTAGGGCACCAATTTGCTTCCAATTTCAACAGATCCATGGATTTCTGCAGTAATTCCATCTGCTTTTCGAGACCATTGCATTTTTCTCCTAGATTTTCTTTGTGCGAAATGATGGTCTGAACAACAGAATTATGGTGTTCCTGAATTTCGTTGATTGTTTCTAACAGTTCTAATAGTTTGGGACCATCACCTTGTTCCTCGCAGATTATATTTTCAATTTCGCAAAGCTGATTGTAAATGGACTCTAGTCGTTTGTTGGCCAATGTACACTTTTTGGACACAATTTTTAGTCATGAGTAAAGAGATGAAGGCATAGAGTCTTACCCATATTCTATGATTGTTCAGTTCTGAAGTCATGTTTTTTTTTACGTTTGAATTAGAAAAATTTTAAATTTAGATCAACAACAGATTCAAATTTATTACCTATGTTTGTTATTTTCGGTTCTAATTTTAAAGGCTGTCAACACGACAACCAGCTGATAATCAGTTGTCATTTTGAAGAAGAAATGTTATCGGTAAGAAAAAGTCAGAATAGTTTTAACCGATTGCAATAGATGGCAGTTTAAGAGTCGATAATATGGTGCGTTCTACATCCCTTAAAATTAAAAAAAATCCATTTATTTTATATATAAATTAATTAAGCTTAAATTTTGAGAAAAACAAATATTTTTCATCAAAAATAGGTTTATTGTATTTCAAAATATTCTCCATGAATGTCAATATATAATACTTTTGCATGCATTTGAACCAATTTTCGAACCAGTTTTGCACACCTAACGAGTTAACTCCAAAGCAAACGTTGGAAACGCATCGATCGTTCCTTCAAGCGTCGAAAAACTTTGAGGATGGAATTTATTTTGGATGCGCGGGAATAAAATTAAGTCATCGGGTGCCAAATCACGACAATACGTGGATGACCCATCAATTGAAAGATTTGAGTGCTCCAAAAGTTATATGTTAGAACCGACTTGTGAGGCAAAACAAATGGTAATGTACCATTTTTAATTGACTGTTTTGCGTTGCTCTAATGGCACAGTGGCGACATGTCCCGTTTTTCGTACGCGAACAATGTTGGATTTGGCTCGTCTTGAATAACCCGTACAGTCGACTACGGTTTATGTTCGGGCTCATATTGATAGATGCATGAATCGTAGCCTGTCACCTGCCACCGCGATCGAATTTTTTCAACATATCTCAGGACCAAATGGCACAAGCCTTTTTTTTTGAGCGATTGCCAAATTATGCGGTATCCAACCCGAAAAAAATTTTGAAGGCCAAATGTTCATGTAAGCAAGTGGAACTCACAAGTCACATGACAATCTTTGATGCATCGATGTTTTTCTGCACAACAACCGATTTTCGACGATCTTGACGAAATTCGTCCTGGATAGAAAGACGACTAAGTTTGAATCCGAAAAACCAACGAAACACGATGACTTGCTATGGTGATTCATTACCAAAAGTCGAAGCGATTTGTTCGCTGTTGTTGATTTAATCCACGTCAAAAATCATAAAAAATCATGGCACAACAATAAATTTTTTAAGTGGTATGACAGAACGTTCTGATCAGGAATGCCATTAGGACGTTTTAATTTGGTTTCTCTCCGGAAATTGGGCAATTTGGACTCCAAAAGGGCACTAAAAACTTCTTTCGGCTTTGATGGTGACAAATCTGGTTTGACGTTTTCTTCTTATAATTAGCGCGCGCTCAAGGGATTTGTGTACTCTTAAAATGTATGTATACAGCGTGTACAAAGGAGAATAAGGGGGGAAGAAAAGAGAAATACCGATATACCTTGGTCTTAAATATTTCCAAATTATAACGACCAGGAAATAAAGAGCTTGACAGGGCATTCCATAAGCGAGTTGTAAATCTAAGGAGGAACGAATGACGATATTTTAGAGTATGTCCGAAAGTGGGCTTGAAGGTATACTGATGAGCATTCACAGAGAGACGGGTGTTACGGTTAAAAATTCCAAGAGGTGGCGATTTCTCTAAAGCACTGGTATTGGAAGTAACGATATAATAAACAGAGACACGAGACATTTCGTCGATGTTCAGGGGTGTCCATTGACTAAGTGATATTAGCATCACTTATGAGTTTTATCACACGATTTTGAATCCTATATGGCAGGTTCAGAGATGTTTTAGGCGCACCTGACCAAATGTGTGCATTGTACTTCAATTTTGGGCGGATAAATATCGTGGCCAGATCAGAAGGGGAAAAGTATTTTTTACATAGCTTAAGGAAACCTAGACATTTCGCAGCATTTTGATGACATCGAATCTGTGGTCATTCCAACGTAAGTTGTCACTGACACACATACCGAGAATTGAAAAGTTTTCGCGCGATGCAAGTGCCATTCATGGATAATGGCTGGGTATTTAGATTTCACTTTAGTGACAGCGGAAAGCATTGAGTTTTTGAAGTATTAAATTTATTCTGTTGATAGTTCTCCAATTGGTTATGCTATTAATATCGGAATGTAATGAGCTTAACATACGATGCCCTTCCTGTTCTATAGCCGAAGAGCAGAGAAGTGAGTCCGGGAACAAATATGAATAGCAGAGAGTACCGTCATCAGAAAAGAAATATATTGGATTAGAAGTAGCAGATAAGAGATCATTAATGAAAATTAAAAAAGTGTCGGAGGCAGAACAGAGTCTTGGGGCACACCAGAATTCGTTTTACATATTTCTGCAGGCAAAATTTTTTGTAGAGCCAGGGTATACAAGGTCCTTTACAATCTCAAAATTACTCGTTTACCTGTCGATTGTGATGTTTTATCCAAATCGTCGATATTGTGTATTCGTGTTGTGAATATCAGAGTTGAAATCATCCAAGACAACTTGAACTGAACGTTCTGAAAGGTAATTTCTAATCCATTGAAGAAGAGAGTCATGGATCCCCAAAAGGTTGAGGTTCTGACGAACGACCAAACATTTTTATCACCCTTGGGACATTGCAGTAGCTTTTGCCTCAGTTTTTGGTAGTATTATATTTTATTTATATATGTATGTTAGTACATACTGTTTTGCTTCTGAAATGAAAACCAGAGGGAAATGTTGCTTCTAAAAAGTGAGAAGAGTGCCAAGGGAACCGTTTAATTTTTTTTTTCTCTCCGGAGTGCAAAAAGAAGCCTGCTGTCGGCCAATCGAAAACGCCATTAAAAAAGTTAAACTTTGCGAAGCCGATGACAGATTTGACGTATCTACCCCATATTGCCGTATCTGAAAACTTTAGTAGAATATGGTAAGAGTTGTATTAGATATTGATAGAGAACTCACGCTGCTCTATCAAAGTCGGAAGAAATTCCATCGAACCTTTCAGTGTTAAAAAACGTCTTAGACAGTGCGAAATGTCATGACAGTCATGGGACTGTCAATACCGGAGGCACGTATTTCAAAAAATCTGTTCAATTTCTCAGATATGCAGATGACATTGACACATTCAGGAAAAACCTATTGAAGGAGGCGAAAAAAATGAGTCAGTTGGTCAATTTACGAGAAAAAAAACATACTCGTATGTTGTCGTCAAAAAAGGGCAAACAGAGATTTTAGGTGAAATGTGACTAACAATAATTATAGCCTTAAGGTGATCAAGTCTCTGAAGCTCTTGGTATCTATTGTTTCTAAGAGCTTAGAAACAGGCAACTGAGTAACACATCAAGCGATGAAAAAGATGCTATAAAAGATCCTCATCACTTTCCTATCAGCGAACGAAAGCTTATGAATTTGATGTTTCAACGGAGAACTATACGGCTGGAATGCAAAATAAACATTGGTTGAAAATATTATAGGTTTTTTTTTTGGGTAAAAAATCGTTAGTGCAGTTTGTTTTGACATCGTCCGATGGAATAACTTACTAACTTATCTAAGTGGAGCTACGATTCGGGATGAACCTAAGCCTCTCTAAACCTCTCCAGTTAGTTCGGTCTTTAGCTAACTGCATTCAGTTGGTTGGTTGGTTGAGTCTCCTTGTGCACGCCAATTAAAGCAATTCCTCTACTACGTCACATCGGGTTAGATTCGAAGACACTGTTGGCCGGAGCTCTGGCTACTATTCACTCTACATATTCTAGAGTCAATGTCGCTCTACATGGGATGAATAAATGGGACCGATAAAGTAGGACTGGAATGGTCAAGGTCTCATATAGAGATACCTTAGTTTGTTGGGAGAGGGGCCTTACTACTCAATTGCCTTCTTAGCCCAAAGAAACAGCGATTGGCAAGAGTAATTCTTCATTTTACATATTTCTGCCGAGATGTTTTAGACAAAATTTTTTTTAGAGCAAAGGTATGCAAGGTCCTTTACTATCTCAAAATTACTCGTATGTCTGTCGATTGTGATGTTTTATCCAATTCGTCGATATTGTGTGTTCCTTTTTATTGACAGCATGGGCTTGGTTTTGCCCTCATTTATCGCTAAGCCCATTTTGACGAACGTAGTTGCACCAACTTTTGGAAGATTGTGGCTCAAGTGTTCAATTGTGAGTTGCGCACAATTCTTTCAAGAATGATATTAAAGAAGTTACATGACAGCAGGTAACCCTATCTAAAATCTTTTTTGACATCTCGTTAAGTTAAGTCGTTATCGACCTTAATGGAGTAGCGAACGTTTCCAATCGTCATTCTGCACGCACGGACGAGTTTGACAGAGATATCAATATTAGTCATGTCTCTATAAATGCTGTAAAGATTTAGTCGATTGTGTACTTTCCTGGTCTGACACCATACTGGTAGTTGCAGGTTTCAGACGTTCACATAACATGTGGATCGAGCATACGGTGCTAAGATTCTATTCATCAGGAATACACTCTTCTGACTAAATCTGAGAAATTAGTTGGTTCATACTCTCCATAAAGTCATTTCCTGCAGATTTGAATATCTGGCCGGTAAGCCGTCAGATTTTGACAATAATCGTCTAGGGTGAATAGTCTATTCTGCCTGATGACGGATTGTTGGGCTTCGTCGCCTGTATACATTCTACAGAATTAGTTTTTCCATTTTCTCAGCACCGACTGTGACTCGCCTACAAGGTTTCCTTTATCATCTTCGTCTCCTTCATCACCTCGGTACTTCTCGTTCTCTTTTTTCTTCTCCTGAAGAAGCCAATGTGCTTCTCGTCTCTTTTGTTCGTTAAGCTCACGACATATACAATCAGCTAAGATTCTGACAGTCACTTGTGGTTGCAGTTTTTGTACATTATATCTTCTCACAGTAGTTCTTCTTTGTTATGGCGCTTAACACGACTTAACACTCTACGCAATGAGCATCTTTTAATTCCAATCCTGCGACACAATGCAATAAAAAAATACACCAGAATACAAATGGATCTTTGCCAGACAGTCACCGGGCTTAGATTCGAAGACTAACTAAGTCATGTTGCAATAGCAGTCCGTTTGGAATTGACCGTTTCACTTCTTGGAAAAATAAAACTTTTATCTTTCAACCAAACAACAATATGAGATTTAATTCGGACTTATTAAATACTCGTATTTGCAAAACTAGTTTTTTTTTTTTTATTTAAGTCCAAGTTGGACTATGAAATTTAAAAGTTATGACTGTCGATTCCTCGTTTCTTTGCTTCTTCTTTCATACAGAGTCCATATTGCTCAGCCGCTTCACAACTAGAGTAGAAAAAAAAAAGTTTTTTATGAAAATATGGTATCCTCTGAAAAATATGTTTCAAAATGTTAGCCTTACTGATTATCAGACACAGCGATATCCTTGCAGGCGTCAATTATCTCCTCAGCTAGTTTCATTTTTGCTGCATCCCCTTGTGTATGGAGTTCGGCGAAGTTCATAGCAGTTTCTTTCACAAATTTTCCGTTAGCATCCATCTAGAGGAGAGATACTTTTTATTAAAATTCATATAAAAATCGTATTATCGACTGGTGCCTACCACATTCAGCTTCTTGACGACACAGGCTCCCATACACTTGGCTTCCATGCTTCCAGAAGGTTCGTGCTTCATCATTGCTTCAATATCGGCTAGGGAAAATTTTAAAAAAATTAATTAAAAACTGCCTATCAGACCAATTAATCTCAAATCACCATCAGTAGCTCCAGTTTCCTCTTTGCATGATGCTGCTATTGCTCGAAAGGCGGCTTCTTTTTCCTCTTTAGTGAAACCGCACTAAATTTAGAATCAAATAGTTTTTAGTAGTCTTACAAGTGACTGAATCTTTACGAACCTGAACTGCAACTGCTAAGGCACTTATTATAACAGCAACAATGAATAGTTTCATTTTGTAGGTGAGTGTTTTTGTTTTTAACCCAAACAATTGTAGATACAAGTAACTTCAAATAACTCGTTGGAAAAACTGATGGCTTTGTTGAAGTTGGAGCCGGTTTTATATCCGCATTCAAATTCGGATTTTTTAACAACAATTTTAATCACTGAAACTTATAGTAGTTGCAGCTTTTGACACAAATCTCGTTCAGGTGGAAAATTGTAGGGTTCATGGAATCACGCGAGATTTTATTCCGAAAACTTTGTGAAACAGAAAGCGGTTTCGTCGACCTTCATTCTGCTGTGCATATGATGCCATTCAACCGAATAATTTTATTTTGCATCTCAGGCAAGTTTGTTATGTGATATGTTAAGATCCAAATGCATACAAAATATAAAATTAAAACACAATTTTGACGTGATCACGAGCCTAGATGGTAATGTACTGTCTCGATGGGCTACTTTAGATTCCACCAATCTTTTAAGAAACTCCTCATCTTCTGAACAAGCATGTGCTCATCAGGCTTAAGTTAAAAAGCCTCCTAAATATTAGCCAAAAGTTGATTGTAAATTATTATATAGATGGTTCTGCATGGGGTGATCCTGAAGCTCCCGTTGACCTATTAATGGTTCGTTATACACAATCGCTCCGAACCTCCTCAGCTCCGAATACATTGTAGTAGCTGATGAAGATTGTGTTGTTTTTCGGTTCTGAAGACATGCTGTCGTATTTGACAATTCTTTGAAATAAACAGTGATGTTCGACGAATCATCATTTTATACTGATTTCGGTACCCGTAACTAATGTCCTAACCGAAGGAATTGTAGCCGCAGTGTTTCGCAAGGTAAGGAAATGTCAATTCGGCGATAATCCCAAGGAGTTAGAACTGTTTACAGTTCTTTACAGACAAAGAACTAGTCCATTGTACTCCTTGGAATCTTTCAGTCTTGCGAAGAAAGATGAGTAAGCTCTTCAGTGATAAGGTGCCTACAGAACTAGCACTCATCACGTCAGCGCCAAGTACCTGCAGCCTCATGCGAGCGTATACCGGACATTTACAGAGCCGTAAGAGGGTTTAGTAAGGCTCTATGTGCAGCTTGATTGTCGCAAAATAGCTCGCTGCCATCAGGATTGCGTAAATTTCTGCTTGGAAGACAGGTGCAAGCTTTCCTAACGTGAAGTGAAATTCAACATTGCCGTCCTCCGGAAACACAACAGCGCCACGGTTTTGGAGCCATCCGTGCATTCCTTTGCTGGCTCAGATTCTGCCCGAAGCCAGTCCTGGGCACAAGGAAAGTCGATTTCGTATTTTTTCCACAACAAGAGTTCCGGTGTCATCGCATCGGACGGCATGTCCATAAGACCGGAGTCATAAGGCAGCCAGTAAGGTCATCGAAAGATAGTAAGGTCATCGAAGCTGGGTTTGTGGGTGCAAGCCATGATATGAATATCAAGGGGAGGGAGATTCCTCAATGCGTCTAGTGCAGAGCCAGGAGTGCTAGGGAAAGCCCCATGCATCCGAGACAAACCGTTCTTTGGAGTATGGTAAAAGCTGCAATCATGTATTTTCGCGACAGCTTATACCACCAGACAACCGACGCATAGGATATAATTGGCCAGCATTACTTTTCTCCACAAAACTAGTCACTCGTCTATGCCGTGTTGTCTGCCCGAATTGCACATGCCATCAAAATTTGCGTTGTTCAAAGCACCCTCAACGTCGATAAAAATGCCCAAGAGGTATTCCTTCTTGTCAAGTGCGTCTTCAATTCTGCCTACCAGATTCTGAAGCACACTCTCGCAAGATCTTCCGCGTTAGTATGCGTGTTGCATAGTCGACATAGGATGGATTTCGACCATTCTTTCGATGCTTTTCAGCATAAAGGAAGTCAGACTTATAGGTTTGAAACTCTTGGCAAGCAAATAGTGCTCCTTTATGATTTTCGGTATAAAGGCCATTCTCACTATTCGCCAGGGATTCGGTATGTATGCCAGTGTCAGGCTAGAAGTGAAAATTCTCTTCAGAGTTGCCAACAGCAGGTCTTTTTTTTTATAATCCCGCGCGCGCACCAAGGGGATATGAATTCCCTTTTACTGGCTCGCCCTCCATGGCGAGGGCGGGTGGTGTAGTAGTTTGAAACTCAGGTGTATTAGGTTTCGATATTTTTCCCAGAGGCAAACATACAAATTCTAAGAAAAGATTTTTCAGAGAATTGCCTCGCACGGAATTCGAACCCCTGCTTGAGGAGTGTATGCATATACCACTACACCACGGCCACCCCCGTGGACTATACCTTTTTGTAACATAACCGGGCAAATACCATCGGTGTTAGGCGACTTGAAGCCATCAAAGGAAGCAACAGCATGTTTAATGACCACAACCGATGAAATATAATTGCTAACGCATGTTTTGTTGTTCAGCTTCGTTAATAGGAGCTAGTTATGAGCCGGTTCCGATTAGATTAACTAGGAAGTGAGACTTCGAAGTCCGACTAAGCTTCTTAAAATCGTTTTGCTTTGACTTGTAAAGATTCCAATCTTCCTCCAAATTAGTTTAAAGTTACCGAATCATAAGAAAATTTGTGCCAATCTCCGTTTGCTGCGTAGATTATGTCTGCAGCAATCAAATCTTGATTAAAAAATTGCACAAGTGTAGTTGGTGAGAGTGAGTTCGGCACATACTATAAAGACAATCTCTTGGTCTAAACGATCGCTCGTTATAAAGTGGTGTGAAACCCCTTAAACATCCGAAACCACGGATGCGTTTATTCCACAACTCACGGTTTCTATATGGATTTATGTGGGGTTTCAATACGGAAAGCCTCCTATATAGAGATGCAGTAGAAGATTTGGAATGTAAAAGGTTGATTTAAGTTCGCAGAATAAATGTGTACTGGGGTGAAAACAAAGTGGAAATTAATCCTTTCATGACGTGAGTCATACCTAGACTGAATGGTTTCGACAAAAGTTTTGTCTTAGCCCACAACAAGAGAAGAGCTGTCCTTATTTTCCCGATTTATCCTCTTCCTGTGAAAGTAGATTTTTCACTTTTTAGTTGCCCCGGGAACCAGAAGATGGCTCGCGTCAGTTTGGGTTCTCTGAAGACTTCGAAAGTCTTACTTTCCAGGGGTGGGATTTTCGTCACAGACTTGCTCAACCATTCAAGAGTTTGTTGCCAGCTTCCGTCGATCAAAGATCCGATACGATCTTTGCTGTTTGTAGCACTGACTTCGTCCGGACTTTGCGTGCGTGTGAAACCGCCGCTGTTTTTGATGATGGCATTGGGTTTCACCGCTTCAAGCGACTTTTATCCACCACAGCTGCAGCCTTTGCTGGTTGTGGGAATAGTTTTATCCGGGTATCGTTCGCAGAGAGACCCATCGATAGGAATGTCGGAAACTTTCTTCTCTTGGCCCTGTTCGGGACAGAAAAATGTGCAGCTTCAGCACTTCAGCTCATTCGACGTTACTTGCCATCTCTGTGCGCCGTGCGTTTGCCCTGCGTCACCATAGCCTCTTTATCAGCCCATTAGATGGTAGTTCTTCAGAGTGTGTCTCTTCTGGAGCCGGTTCCAGCTTTTCGGTTTTCTAAGACAAGCCATCAGAAACATTAACCTGACCAACCACTGGTCTATTCTAATGAACGTGTCGTAGAAAGAGCAGCAGCTGCTCGGCCATGTTTAGTTTAGAATAAGACAAACTCAGAAGACAATCATGAGCCTAAATTACACTTACACAAGTGTTTGTTTCGTGTGGTTCTCACAACCACGTCGTAACTGGTTTTTTTCAACCGGAGCTCGCATAACAGTCAATTGCAAACGTTATCGTGCAATGATCATTGATAATTTCTTTGAAAATATAGACCACATTACTTTGGACGATATGTTGTTTCAGTAGAATCGCGCTAAGTGCTATGCTAAGTGTTACACTGCCAATGAAACCACTGAATTACTGAGGACCAGATTCAACGACAACATTACGAGTATATAGTGAAGTGGACCATAGAAACCGTATGATTTGACACCATTCCTGCCAAACTATTCAGACCTTGGGAGCCAATATTCTGCACCTTATTATTGATATAGAGCTGCAATTGTTAAAAATATTCGACTCTAGTCACACTCATTCTAATGTTCCTGTCGTTTTGTTTTTTGAATGTCTATAGATTATATATAATATACAATGTAAAAGAATTCTAGTGTGTGACTGTTAAAGCCACAGGAATTCATCCGTCATACGTCCTTACTAAGAGAATTATTTCCTCCTCCTAAACACTCGCGTTCGTAAGAATAGCAGATCAAGTCTGATTGGATGAACGCCCATACGAGGAATCAAAAAAAAAACATAATTGTTGTGTATTCGTATTTAGAGGTCGGTCAAATCCTACTCCATCTCCTTGGTACTGATATTTCACGGGACTTCATCTTTAAAAGTATATTGAAAGCATTGATTTTTTTGTGAACCTTTCCATCAAGCTGCTGCGGTTGTCAGTTGTGTCTTATAAAAATTGTGAGTTGTTTAAACTGCTAAGACAAGGATCATGCCCGAAAAAAAGTTCTGAAAAGGTAACCGCATCAATAAATCTTACTGATAGCTTCCAATTAAGGGAATGGTTGACCTTCTTATCAGCCTAAGCAGCAACAAGCAAAACGCTTTAAGTTTCACTTTTCCCAGACAGTCAACTAATATTCCATGATTTTCGGAAGTATTGGATTTCCCATAAAGTGATGTATAGTATGTGCATCGTTACACTAAGTCAGACTGAACGCGAAACGCTTATAATATATTACACCTCACGCAAATGTGACACCTCCTTAAGCAGGGCCTTAAATATGATTTTATTGATTTACCAGAAAATAATAATCTATCATATATTCGTGCAAAAACTACAGAGGCAATATGTTTCCTATACAGGATAATTTCAGGATGTTCTTTTTTTGTGTCCTTTCTTGTCGAGATCATACGTCACATATTTTATACTCTTTTACATACTACTATGTACACCCATCTTTGTCGCTCCTGCTTCAACGGCTCCTTAACGGTTTCGTTCAAAAATATCATACTTCCAAAATATTACGCCTCTGCCATTGACCTGTGTGTGGTTAGCACAATTCCTTTACGTATGATGTTAAGGAAATCACATGGCAGTGCGGTATCTTGTCAGAATCATATTTTGACATTAAATGTCTCGGTGGTGCCAGTGACGACTTTTATAATGCAGCGCGCCATTGACATACCATATTACATAGACGGGCATGTTCTAGACCGATGCCAAAACTTGACAAGGTGCCTTACCATATGATGTTTGATGAGTTCTGAGCCGAAATGAGTGTACCATCGCTTAGTTTTGTTTTGACATCCATTTCAAAGCATCGTGTTAGTATTTTTTTTTTGTGACCATGAAAAAGAGCAGTATCGTTCCGTCATCCGATTCTTGCGTTTGAGTGGCAAAACCTGCGAGGAAATCAATCCCATTCTCGATGGTGTGAATGGGACCCATTCACCTTCCCGTACAATCTTTTAACATTGTTTCGCGGAGTTTCAAGGTAGCCGCACGTCGGTTTTTGATGAACTGCGCTCAGGTGGGGCGTATCGTATTGGCGAACCACAGAGTGAAAATTCGCGTATTGACTAAGATAGCATGCATCTCAACTGAACGCGTTAGCCATGTCCTGTACGAGATTTTGTGCATGAGAAAGCGTTTGCTCACACCGGAGAACAAGCGCAATCATGAGTCAACTTCAAAGACGTGGTTGGCCCTGTTTAATCGAAATCCGGAGGAGTTTTTGCTTCGTTTCGTGACCGTCGATATGACATAAATGCATTGGTACACACCATAGACCAAAGAACAATCAAAACAATGGGTTTTACCCGGTGAACGTGCTCCAAAGAAAGCTCACAAGAGCATACTACGTCAATTTATTGGGCCGGTTCAACGCCGATTTGAAGAATAAATGACCACATTTGGCGAAGAAAAAAGTGCTCCTCCACCACGATAACGCGCCCGCTCACACCTCCGCAGTCGCCACAGCCAAATTAGTCGAATTGCACTACGAATTGCACCTTCATCTTCCGTATTCTCCGGATTTGGCTCTTTGCGACTTTTTTTTGAAAAAGTAGCAGCACCTCTGGGAAAAGTGTATCGAGTTGAAAAAGAATTATATTGGAAAATAAATTATCAAAACCTAAAAAAGTTGCGTAGTCATTTCTAATCCGGGTATTCATCAAATAGCCCCCGTAATATGCCGCCTTAAAATTAATACACCATACATGTGATGAGTATTGATTAAAATTTCCTAGTTTTTTTTTTCTAGGCTCTGAATAAGGTGAATATCTGGTCGACGCGTCGTAGTCTCCAACAATATTTGGTTGGAGTCAATAAGGTAAATGACTAACTGCTCATTCATCTAAGCATTCCTAACAGATGTCACTAGTGTTTAACGTAGGTACCTGCCATGAAAGCTCAATATATATATCAAAACAATGCGTTGATAAGCGCCTTTCGGGTAGTACAAGTACTACCACGAATACCAGATTCGAAGTCGTGTGTAAGGCACGAACTTCCCCTTTGGTGAAGGGTCGAGGCCTATCTAGTACCTCAGCCATTCTGTGGGTCATGACACCCGGTTCATCCGCATACACATCGAATAGACCACCACGATACTCCCACAAGGGGGCCAACTTCTAGGTCAGGGCGAAAAATTAATTCCGGGGGCTCCTGATCTCGCGTGGTGCCAGAATATAGCTTCTGGTCGAGCTTCGCAACCTTGCGGTTACTTCTAGTTAGGCACCTCACTGCCCAGGACTAGCGGGATTTAACAGAAACACTTCTCTTGCAAAGCTACGGGTTCTTTCAAACCGTACAGTGTCCATAAGAATTCCACTGATAACGTAGGCATTATCATCGAAGATAATGCCCATAGCACGCAAATCCTTAAAATCGGAATAATTTGTGCACTCACACAGAACATGCATCCAGTCCTCATAGGTAGATCCACATGAGCAGCTGGCCACCCCATTAAGCCCTCTTTTGTGCAAAAATGCTTTAAGAGAGCCAACAAAACGCACAGGCTGAGGGTAAAGTTCCGTTCAGGAAATATTTTCATGGTCAGTACATCTCTTAGGAAGCGATAAGTAACCCTGCCCCCTAGATTACCATCTAGACAGAACACATGCGTGCAGAAGGGTTTTACGCTGCCTCAGGGATAGACCATCCACTTCTGCTGGGGAAACCCAGTCTCGCTCATTTAGAGGGAGACCTTGCCTGATCTTGAATGCAATACCACGACGTATCGCCTCCAGATCAAGATGGTACTCCCAACAAAACTTCCATTGCCTCTGTGGAGACAGTGCGGCACACAGGTAGGCAACCTAGCAAAGCGACTCTTTGGCAAGCCAAAATCCGACGGCAGCCATCTACAGTCATTATCCTGTCGTACCATACCGACGCTCCATATGTTGCACAGGCAACAAAGAGACCGTCGTATATGATAAGAAAAGAACGCCTGTTAAGCCCGCAGTCAGATCACAGAATGCGCCTTACCTGGCCTACAGCACACAACATGCGTTTCTTCATTTGAATGAATTGCATGCCCTCACCCAGCGTTGTGCCTAAGTATCTGACCTCATTCACACACCTAATGCTAACGCTGTTCATGCGAATCACAGGAGGCCGACTTCTAGTATTCAATTTGCCCTTAAGCAACATTGAAACAGTCTTCTCCTGTGACAATTGAACGCCAACGCTTTCTCCCCAGTCAGAGACGATTGTGACAGCTCTTTCCCCTAATTCTTCCACAAGACCCCTAGACTGGCCCACTAGGTTAAGGAGCAGGTCGTCTGCATAAGCGCAGCAACCGCAGAGCTCATTCAACTGCCACAGAAGCGGAGCTATTGGGTATATATTTTAATTCGTGCGGTTTTTTTTTCCAAAATTTGAACGTTTATTTAAGAAAAACATGTACAATAGCATTATTCAAAGTATTGCTCATCTGAAGCTATGACTTTTTCCCGGCTTGGCAGCCAAGAATGAATCAAGCCTATTTTTGATATTCTGCTCTGATGTGAACCGTATTTCAGTGATGGCGTTCTGCATCGACCGGAACAAGTGGTAGTCAGAAGGGGAAAGGTCTAGGCTATAAGGCGGGTGGGGTAAGACTTCCCATTTACTGTTTTCCAAATAGTTCTTAACCGGAATAGCAACGTGGGGCTGAGCGTTGTCATGATGGAAAATTATTGTTGTCGTAATGGATCCATTTTTTATCACCAGTAACAATCCGATGCAAAAATGACTTCCTTTTGTGGCGTTCCAGCAGCATTTCGGACATGCAAAACCGCCTTTCGACGTCTCTCGGCTTGAGTTCATGTGGAACCCAATTTCCTTGCTTTTGAAAATATCCAGCTGCTTTTAAACGTTTTGAAATGGCTGCTTGAATGACACCCAAAGATTCTGCGAGCTCTTCTTGTGTTTAGCAACAATCTTCATAGAGTAATGCTTCCAGTTCTTCATCTTCAAACGCCCAGGACGTTCATCGTCTTCCAAGCCAAAATCACCACCATAAACTTCCACCAAAATACGATGACTTTCGGTAGCAGTTTTCTTCATATTAAAGTAATGAAGAAGAATTTCCCGCAAAAACACTTTCTCAGGCACAAAGTTCGACATATTTGAGTGAAAAAAAAATTATTGTTGTTTACGCTTCAAATGAATGACATATACTGAAATGACGTACAATGACAGTAGCTTTCCAACGCATGTTCCAATGGAATAATACAAGTTACGTCATCTCTTAGCAATTTAGTTATAGACCTAATATCATTAGGTTCCAGATAAAAGGACCGCAGATGGACCCCTGGGTGCATCCTCTCTCTACGTTAACGCAAACGCTGTCTTGTGCTTTAACAACACTAGCTTTATTACCAGAAAAATAGCATCCCCAAAGCCCAATTTTCTGGCAGCCTAGTTTCCTCAACCTGGTGAGTATCTTCTGCCAGTTCAAATTATCGAAGGCACCCTTTAAATCAATAAAGATGCCCATAACTACTCTGATGCTGCTTCTCTGGACACTGTCTTTAAGAAAAGACCAAGCGTCCTCTACACATTTGCCTTTCTTAAAGCCAAATTGAAATGGGGACATTGGTTCAATCATATTCTCCGAAATCCTTTCCACCATGACCCTTTCCAGCACTTTTCCAAGTACCTGAAGAAGGCTGATGCCCCGATATGATCTGGGATCAGACCTATTCTTATCGGGGGACTTCAGGGACTTGCCTCCCTCAAATCCTGGGGAAAGAATTTCTAACAGTTGTGGAAATACCTATCCCACATACATTAATAAAAATTAGGGCTAATTACCTTCATTTAATTATTTGAGTTTCGTGTACGACCGCCATTTATGCCGCCGCAGTGTGCGACGTATCAAATTCTCGTATTAACTGCTCGTAAGATTCCATAACCCCTGCTGCCTTAAATAATTCGTTAGGAAGTCCGTCTGCTCCAGCGACCTTATTGCTCATTAGATTCGATAATATTACCCAAATCTCTTTTTGTTCGGGTAGATGATGTTCTTGTGAAAATGTAACTTAACCTTTCCGACTTCGAACGCCAGAATCTAAAAAAAATTTTATGACTCTTTCATATATGCACAGATGATATGATGCGGCCATTCCTCCCCATCGAAATTTCCATGATGGTTTGCGCATGAGCTCACGGAAATATTACAATTATACGAGCTGTGGTGCGATAATGTTTTTTAATTATTAAATTCATATAACTAATTCATATTATTAATTGTTGCAAAGTTTTTTCATGTAAATAAAGAGAATAAGAAGAGTTTCTGGATGTGTTCATTTATTGTAATAGAATATAATGGGACTTTGAACATTACTTTCCTGGAATTCCTACTCTAACTTTAAATTCTCTGGTTGTTCCTGTCATATATTTTTGAGTTCATCGCATGGTTTCGAAACCAGGGAAAAATCTTAATGACAAAAAATCGTATAGACTAATTTCGCTCCTGCCGATAACTTCAAAAGTATTCGAAATTATTTTCCTTAAACGATTGAAACATATACCTAAGTGAAGAGGGACGACGGTCAAGCTTTTGATAATAGATCAGGTATATCTAAAGAAATTGAAAACGCCTTAGAAAAAAAGCAAACATGCTCTAGCGTTTTTCTCGATGTGTCAGAAGCCTTCAACAAGGTAAGGCACGACGGCCTGAGGTATAAACTAAAGCAAATCTTACCTGAGAAATTATGCAAAATAGTAAATTCATACCTTAAAAACTGGCAGTTTCGGGTTACACATGGGTCTGAAAACTCAAAATTCACACTGGTGTGCCACAAGGAAGTGTTCTTGGTGCTTACTTATTCCTACTGTACACAAGAGATGTTATTTAGGATGAAGAGACAGTAGTAGCCTAAACAAGTTGTTTGAGAAGACGAAATCATGGAGAATCATGCTAAACGAGACCAAGTTGACTCATTGCAATTTTACTAATAGAAAGGTAGATAATTTACCTTTATTTATTAATTCTATAAAAATTTCGTATGCAAACGAGGCAAAATATTTAGGAAGAACGCTAGACGCAAAGCTGAAGTGGGAATCTCACGTTAAAAAGATACGTGAAGAACTCGACATTAGGCTAGGAGAAATGTATTGGCTTATTGGAAGACATTCCGAACTAATAAAAAACTGTTTTTATGTAAGCAAGTGCTTAAGCCGTGCTGGACGTATGACATACAACTTTGGGGTTGTATTAAACCAAGTAACATATGTATTGTACAAAAGTTTCAGAACAAAGCGCTAAGAGCAATTGCGAAAGCTACATGGAATCTAAGGAATAGCGATATTCACCGTGACCTAGGATTTGCTACCGTTAAAGAAGAAGTAGCAAGCTCTACTCGAAATCTTCATACTCATCTCGTGCATCACTGTAATCCATACATAATCCGGACATTCTACGAAACCAACCTGGTGCGTCGACTACGTAGAATAAGGAAACTAAGTCGTAGTCTGGAAGAAAATGGGAGCTTTTTTAGTAAGTAGGAATCTCACACTACCATGAGCCCATGCTTATGATGGGCGCTGCTATGCTACTGTGGTAATCAGCAGGTTTTTACCCACCCACGAAAAAAAAAAAAATACATACAAACGCATCCGATATTTCCTCTACCTAATCTTCGAAAAGCTTAGTCGTTACGGGATAACTTTCAATCCACTGGTCGCCCATCAGATTCCTTCTCATCATTTTATTTTTTCTCAATTATTTTTATCCATAGCTTTTAATCGGTTTTTTCTTTATAATGATTCGGTTACGCTAAAATGATGTTTCCCAAAAATGGTTCTTACAACAGCGCAGGCCCTAGGAAGTCCCACTTATTTAATATTTTTCACAGTGCAACCCTTTAATTATATATAGATACTAGTAAATTACTACTTCGGTAATTGGTAAATCAATTCAGACATCTTACGGAACGTACCATCCTAGGTATTTATCTTTTTTGTATTTTGCATCTTATATCATTAATTTATTATAGTCACGATTACGGAGTAGTGACTTGCTGTAAGTAAGCTGACTTCGTTTAAACATTTTTTTTTTTTATTCCATTAATTCCTTAGACAATTATACTGACTTGTAAATTTACTAACACCATGTTTATCATCGATTTATCATTTGGCACTATTCTTAATTGCTGTTGTAATTTAGGTACTGTTTGCAGTCAGGTGGAAAATTATAGATTTGTAGCACGTGAAAATTTAGAAATATACTATACACATGAACGACCTTGTCTGGTTTCGCTACCATACGTACAAATTTTTAATTGACCTATTGAACATAATGTAGGATCATATATGAAAATAGTTTAACCAAAACGTAAAAGCACAGAGTTGCCAAAAGTTATATACTTTTTTGTTTTTCGTTTTCAGGTTGGCAAAAATTGATAAGTAGGCATTTGGGATTGAGACAACGATTGAGAAAACGGTTAAGGTTTCGATAGAACAAAGTTATATCATTCTCCCGATAATATATATCTGATGCAGGTCCCTGACCATTATCAACGGATAAATTGTTGTAGTGAGGTGGGATGTAGAATTTACAAATCTGTTCCCAAACATAATACATATATTGAAAATGAAATTTCCATTAGGAGGTTTCATTGTGATTAATCAAGAAAATTTCCGGCTGTACTTCATCGATATCAGCGCGATTGTTGATCATGAATATGTTCGTCGCCACTGTGTGGTCAACACAGTGATAAATGAATATATCATATGTGTATTACTGTCAATTATAAAAAGTGGATAAAACAAACTGTCCTTGCGGTTAGAAAGTCTGTCTCTACCAAACGTTTCGCTAGAACGTGGCGAAACGGTCAATTCGATCCTCTACCGTGCACAACTCGACCGTTTGAATGAAGCTTTCAAGAAAGAGCGTCCACAATTGGCAAACAAAAAAGAGAGTTGTCTTCCATCATGACAATGCTAGGCCACACACATCTTTTATGACCCGGAACAAATTGACGGAGCTTGGTTGGGAAGTTTTAATGCATCCGCCGTATAGCCAGGACCTTCCACCCTCTGATTATTATTTGTTTCAGTCTTTGCAAAACTCTCTTGATGGTAAAAAATTGGCCGACCGAAGCGCCGCTGAAAATCGCTTGGCCACATTTTTCACTGATAAACCACAGAAGTTCTACACCGATGGAATTATTATGCTACCCGGAAAATGGCAAAAGGTCATAGATAAAAATGGTGAATATGTACTTAATTAAATTTGATTTTGAATAAAAAATTTTTTTTTTCAAAAATGTACCAAAAAACCGCGGAGACTTTTTATGTGACCCAATATATACATGTGTCATCTTATTCGTTGACATTTGTTGCGTGCTAATTAACATCGAATTTGTTAATAATGTTTGATTTGACTATTTCAACGTGTACATGAATTCAATTATGCAATGATAACAAATATTTTAATGATACTGCAACAGAATACTTCCATTGACTGGAAAGCGTTTGAATACAACTTCTCTTTTACATGGTCCCAAAGAAAGAAGTCACACGATGTTAAATTGTATGTTCTTGGCGGCCAACTTGGATCACTTGGCCAGGCATTTTTTTTTTTCGCAATGGGTTGGTGTATTTTGTGGCAAAGCTTCGTCTTGTTGGAAATAAGCATCGCCCATATTTATAGTTTCAAGTTCGAAGCATAGAAATTCATTGAACATAGTTCGACAACGCATTTAATTCACGGTAACAGCCACACCCGCTTCACTTTCAACAAATAAAGTCCAATAATATCATTTGCCTAAAAATGCATCATATGATATCACGCTGCGAATATAGAGGCTTCTTGACAATCATTCTAGGATTTTCTAAGCCCTAAATGCAGCAGTTCTGTTCATTAAAAAAGCCTTGAGATGGAAATTTGCCTAATGGATCAACAAGAGCTATTAGATTAAATTGTTGGTCAATTTTACGCAGTACGAAGTTACGAAGATGTTGATGGCCGGTGGGATGATTGAGCTTTGTTTGTTATATTCCAAATTTCTGAAATCGATCCGGAATCGGCAAACTTACATTTTCGGCCACATTTCGACCTACAGAAGTAATATTCCCAACTGTTGTGCACTTTGGCCACAATTTCGGTTATTCGCATGACCAACTTAATTCATTAACTCGAATATCTAATAATTTCAGCAAAGACTTTACCATTTTTGTAGTAAATTTCAACAATTTCAGCGCGTACCGTGCCGCTTCTAAAACCTGAGCCAATCGCTTCTTAGGCCGGGTGTTTAAGGGAACTTCATTGATTTGCTGAGTCTGAAGTTTTTACACTATCGGTTTCCCAATGTGGATATAATAGAAAATGCGCGTACGTCTTATAAGATCACATTTTGTAACAGCACTATGATCCGCATATAACTGACCGAAAAACAGTCGCATGTAATAAACTTTTAAGTCTAAGCGCTACTTTTTGGTCACAAAATATAGTTTTCGCACCATTTAAGACGCCCCACTCTAATTCTAGGTTGCGACATAGTTATCGCAATTTTCTTCATGGTTCACGACAGATCAAGAGTATAATATTTAATTGATGGCAATTGGAAACAATGGTTCGTTCGAACGGCAACTACAATTTTTAGTCTTAATACGACTGATTCAACGGCATTTTGCCAATCATTTAACATTACCTGAAGGTGGAAAACTGAAATCGCAAGTGACTGTCAGAATTTTCGCAAAAGGCGTATTCCGACATCTCTTAATAACTCTTATGCCACCACCGAAGACCGGTGGAAACGTGCCATCAGATACGCCGCAACTGATGTGTTGAGTTTCACCCGATCGCCACCAAGAAATCCCTGGTTTGATGGAGATGGCCAACAAGCACGTGCAACTAAACATGAAGCGTACAAAGCGGTCTTGCAACATAGGACGAGAGCTGCTCGTGCGCTCTACCAGCAGAAGGGACAGGAAGAATATAGACTTTTCCAGAAAAAGAAATTAGAGCTCGAGAAAGAAAAACATACTGAAACTTTGCTAACTGGTGATAAAAACGTGTCAACACAAAGATCCGTACAGAAGGAAACCTTGTAGTAAAATGTAGTAAAAACAGTTGGTGCTGAGATAATGGAAAACCTTTTTCTGCAGACTGTATAATAGTGAAAAAGCATCCCGCTGTCAGGTAGAATATACCATTCAACTTAGACGATGATAACCAAAACTTGCGTCCACCTGGTCAGAACAAGATGAGGATAGCAATATCTAAGCTAAAACCCTACAAATCGGATGGACCTGATGACTTAACGGGTGAGGTATTCAAAGCTGCTGGAAATGACTTTGTAGAGAGAATGCACCAACTCATTTTTCAAATCTGGTCAGACCAGTGTATTCCTGATATATAGCATCTAAGCACCGTATGGCCGATCCACAAAATAGTAGATCCTTTAACTGCACCAACTGTAGGAGTTTAAGTCTCCTCAACATTGGATACAAGATTTTATCTACCATATTGTGTAAATGTCTGAAACCCTTCGCCAACTATCAGTCAACAATCGACCAAATCTTAACATCTTTACAAGTCAAGAAGAGTCCAAATCGATATCTACCATATTTTCATCGATTTCAAAGCCGCATATGACCGCATTACGTTTGGAGCACTACAGCAAATTTCCAAATCATCATCATCCTTTCGGCGGGTAATGGCAAACCTCCGAAAGTCAAATTCTGCCTATGAAAAAGCTCCTCAGTAGAACCATTTCGAACCTGCAATAAACAGTAGGCCCTGCCCAGGAGTGTAAAAATTCGTAAAGTGAGAAACACAATAGAGTGTGAGAAGCTAGGCCTTTTTATTTTTTTTATTATATAACAGCATTTATAATGTCTAGTCTTGGCATCTCTGCCAAATGCTCGCTGCTCCGTCAAGATCGGCAACGAATTAACCGAGATCTTTGATGACAGAAAAGATTTTAAACAAGACGATGCACAGTCATGTGACTTCTTTAACATCATATTTGAAAAATTGTGCGGAAGTAACAAGTGAACACCTATGATATCGTCATAATTGAGAAAGCTTAGTGGGCTATCACCGGTACGTTTGTCAGTATTGAAATGGAAGCTGCCAAAATAGGTTTAGCAGTAAATGAGGGAAAAACCAAGTATATGCTGTCAACAAGAAGGGAGATAATAACGGATGGTGTACATTTTTGTGTACGTTGCATTTCTATTTTTTGTCGCCTAATTTGCTTAATGCGGCAATCGTAAACATCGGTTTCATATTTCGAACACTTTCATAAACATACTTGCATAAACGTAGATGACATTGGTCATGTCGTTTAGTTCAATTCAACATCTCGATAAAATATGACGTAAACATTAAAATTTTAATTTTTTGTTTTATTTCCGAAAACGGTCACGCATAACAACACAACATCGCCGAATTGGGCAAAACGTCACAACCGACAGCTATAATTTCGAGGTAGTAAAGGTCTTTGTCTACCTTGGCTCTTCAATGAATTCTGCCAACAACAACTCAGCAGAAATCTGTGAACCGAAGAATCAGTCTTGACAATCGTATTTTCCTTGGGGTAAGAGGACAATTGAGTAGTAAGGCCCGAAAAACTAAGGAGATTCTACTCGCATATAAGACCTTAATCATCCCAGTTCTATTTTATGGCGCCGAAGCATTTTTTTTTTAAATTAGCGCGCGCTCAAGGAGTTAACGTACCCTTAAAATATTTGAATACAGCGGAAGCGAAGGAAAACTAGAGGGAAAACAAATAAAAGTACCGATGTACGATCGTTTTGAATGTTTGAAGGTTATAATGGTTATTAAATACGGAGCTCTGCAGAGCAATCCATAAGCGACATGTACGGCTTAGGAAAGAATCACAATATTTCAACAAATGTGTGGTCATTCCAACGTAGGTTGTCATTGACACACATTTCCATTTCCATTTCAACGATGTAAGAGCCATTCATGGCTAATGGCTGGATGTTTGGATTTCGCTTAAATGACAGAAGACAGAATTGTGTTTTGGAAGCATTAAAATCCACTCTGTTGAATGCTCTTTAAATGGTGATGTTGTTTATATCGGAACGCTGCCATTTTCGTTCTACAGCCAAAGAACATGGACGTGAATCCAGGAACGATCATCAGCAAAGTAATATATTGATTTAGAAATAGCAGATAAGAGATCAGTAATGAAGATTAAAAGGAGTATCGGGGACAGAAAGAGCCCTGGGGTACACCAGCATATATTTTGTGGACATCAGACTTGAAACCATCCAAGACAACTTGAATTGAACGTTCCGAAAGGTAATTCTAATCCATTGAAAAAAAAGTCAGCGATCCCAAAAGCACGCATAATCGAAAAAAGAGCCTGATGCCAAATTTCGTCAAATGTCTTAAAAATATCAAGTGCAACTATCTTGCTTATGCCAGACTGATGTACGCTTTAGTTGCACATTTCGATGAGACATGCCATCAAATTACCTGTGGACCTATTCCTACGAAAACCGCACTGCCGGTCATTGAGAAGTTTTCGTGTTTCGAGATATTTCATGAGCTGATGATTTATTAGCGTTCCCATGACCTTCGCTGCTTTCTCTAGCGTGGAAGACCACATCTTCAGAATAAAGGGAATTATACCATCTGGGTCAGCGGCTTTGTGAACGCTGAGATCTTTAAGAACTCTTGCTACTACATGGGTGCAAAAGTGGATTTGTCCGATTAAAGCTTCAATGCACTCAAATGTAGGCGGAGACAAGGCGCGATACGGGAGTGTTGAACCGTCCGCAAAGTCTGCAGCAAGCAGGTTGGCCTTGTCCAAAGAGCTGACAGCTGGAATGTCATTGTAAATGAGCGTTGGGATGGAGGATGAGGCATATTTTCTAATATTTTTGACGAACGACCAAAAATGTTTACTACTTTTGGGACATTGTAGTATTTTTTGCCTCAGCTTTTGGTCGTATTGAAATTTCACAAGTTTAACAAAAACGTTGCAGTCATTCCTGTACTGTCATTCCAATCTGTCGGATTGGTCTTGAAGGACCCAAAAAACATTTCTCTTGCTACTTGATACTCTTCATCCGATGAAGGATAAAGGATCTCATTCCAAATAGAAGTGTCTGTGATCATTTCAGCAGAGGCATCTACGTCGTTATCGAGGAAACATAGCTACCAGCTAAAATTTCTGAAGAAGGTGTTAAGACCGCTCCTATTGGGTTTCCCGTATTTCCATTCTGTTCTTTTAGGAATATTTCAAAGATAGATGACGCTGTTCACATTTTTTTTTTTATTTCTTTATTTCATATCAAGAAACTTAATTATAAAGTATAATGTAATTCATGTTAATATTGAGCTTTAAAGTTTTTGAATGAAATAGCTTAGTACAATCGGTTGTCTAATAAAAGACAAGAGGCGAATGTACCTATTAGTTATATAAAATTAAATTAATAAATCTATTGATGGGGAAAACAAAAAATGGAAACGAAAGATTCAATTACATACATTTAAAAAAGAAAAATTACAAACAATTTAAAAAAAAGAGAAAAGAAACATAAAATGTATTACATCATTGGTGTTAAAAAAGCATCTATTTCAGAATGGTTAAACGAGAAAAGCCATTTTTTTATACTTTTTAAAAATACTGTTTTCACTCTCTCACACCTTAGTTTTTCTGGTAAATTATTAAACAAACGAGGAGCAGTAACATAATAAAAGCGTGAAAAATGTGTTTTGTGGATTGTTGGAACATTTAAGAAGTTTCTGGTATTAACTCGAAAGTTATGATTATCATGAACTCTAACATCATAGTACCCGGAATTTTCAAAAAATATCTTCAAAACTTTGTAGCAGTACAGGTGCCTTAAAGGAAGAAGTTCGAGGCATTTGAATAACTCAAAAGTGGGATTTCTGCAATTAACTCTACACAAATGTCTTAAGGCGCGCGTGTGAAACCAAAAAAAAAAAAAAAAAAACAGTGCACAGTGCCATTAGAAATTATCACACAGTGTGGGAATCCTACACCTCTCCTGCTCCTCGTCGTGTACTGTTGCTTGCACTCGGTCACTGCCGTTACTGTATTTATCATACGGTACGGACAGTGAATGAGTGTATGTAACAACTGATGGATAGCGGGTTGTGTGTGAAGATTTTGTTGATGCACTGTTTCATATTGTTGTAAGGGCATAACACTTACAGTAATTTGATTCGGTAAACCATCGTCAGAATTTTCACTTCGCAGCCTTGCTTAGTATCGTCGGTGTTTGTGTTTACTGTGTTTGTTTTTAATTATGACTAGGGAATGGACGTAGCCAATATACGGGGGCCAAAAAAGTAATCACTTTTCTGCGTACGTCCACGTTTGTTAGTACCGACCAGCTGTTTTGGCACTTAGTGAAACACATGTAGATCCCCGCTCACACCTCCCAGATTACTCTGATCTGAAGCTACCTGGCTACAAACTAGTGCCACTATTCTTTCCCCATCGCGGTCTCGCCATTTATGTACGTAGTGATGTAGGTTACCAAATTCCACCACAATGTAGTCCCTGTTCCAACGGGAAATCAATTTCATGTGGTTAAAATTCCATCTCCGTAAGCAAATTATCCACTACTGCTTTATTTACAGAAGCCCCAAACTGGACAGCAAGTTGACCTTCCACGAGTTTGATACGCTGTCTTACTAAATTCAAAGAATTGTATCCCTGTATCCTCATACTGAAATCGTGATTACGGGCGATTTCAATATACACAATTCTGGTTGGCTTCGACACTCTGGACAGACAACACCCGAAGGACTGTGTATTGAGAACTTCGCTGCGGAAAATAACTTAACCCAGCTTGTAAATGAGCCCACACGCATACCAGACGTTGATATTCATACCGCCAACACCCTGGACTTGTTTTTAACTTCTCACCCTGACAAGTACTGCGTTGATGTGCTCTCCCCTCTAGGCTCGTCGGACAATTGTGTCATATAAGCTAAATTCTCGTAAACCCACCACACAGTTAGAGAAAAGATTCCTAAAAGAACCGTATGGCAATACGAGAAAGCCAATTGGAGCGGCCTTAACAACTTCTTAAGGAGTTTTAACTGGTCGTTATGTTTCCTCGATAACGACGTGGATGCCGCTGCTGACATGATCACAGAAAATATTCTCTTTGGAATGAGATGCTTTATCCCTTATCGGATAAAGAGTATCAAACCAAAAGAAAAGGCATGGTACGATTCGAGCTGTAAAGAGGTTGTCAGGGTTAGCGAATTGTTTTTTCGCTCCTACAAGACCAACCCGACAGAGGAAAACCGACAAAAGTTTAAACGAGCCAAAAATGACTGCAACGTCTTTCTCAAGCGTGTGAAATTCCAATACGACCAAAACCTGAGGCAAAAAATACTGCAATGCCCCAAAGGCAGTAAAAATTGTTGGTCATTCGTCAAAAACATTAGAAATTCTGCCTCATCCTCCATCCCAACGCTCATTTACAATGACATTCCAGCTGTCAGTTCTTTGGACAAGGCCAATCTGCTTGCTGCACACTTTGCGGCTAGCTCAACACTCCCAGATTGTGCTTTGTCCCCGCCTACACTTGAGTGCGTGGAATCTACAATGGGACGAGTCTACTTTCGTACTCGTGTAGTAGCAAGCGTACTTAAAGATCTCAACATGCATAAATCCGCTGGTCCAGATGGTATATCTCCCCTTCTTCTAAAGAGGTGTTCTTCCACGCTGGCAAAACCACTGCGTAAGCTTTTTCATCAATCCTATTCTTTAGGACTCTTTCCGAGCAGATGGAAAACAGCATTTGTACAGCTCGTCCCTAAAAAAGGCGATTCTTCTTGTCTATCCTCCTACAGACCCATCGCACTTACGTCCCTTCTTTCCAAGGCCATGGAAACGCTGATAAACCGTCAGCTCATGAAATATCTCGAAACACGAAAACTTCTCAATGACCGGCAATATGGTTTTCGTAGCAACAGGTCCACTGGTGATTTAATGGCACGTCTCACCGAAAAGTGGAACCAAAGCGTACATCAATCTGGCGAAAGCAAGATAGTTGCACTTGATATTTCTAAGGCATTTGCCAGAGTTTGGCATCAGGCTCTCTTGTCGAAAATGCGTGCTCTTGGGATCGATGACTCTCTTCTTCAATGGATTAGAAATTACTTTTCGGAACTTTCAATTCAAGTTGTCTTGGACGGTTTCAAGTCTGATATTCACAAAATAAATGCTGGTGTCCCTCAGGGCTCCGTTCTGTCTCCGACATTCTTTTTAATTTTCATTAATGATCTCATGTCTCCGACATTCTTTTTAATTTTCATTAATGATCTCATGTCTGCTACTTCTAATCCAATTTATTCCTTTGCTGACGACAGCACTCTCTGCTTCTCATATTCGTTCCCTGACTCACGCCCCTGCTCTTCGGCTGTAGAACGGGAACGGCAGCGTATGCTATTGCGGAACTATCAACCGAGTGGAATTTAATGCTTCCAAAACTCAATGCTGTCTGCTGTCATTAAAGCGAAATTCAAACACCCAGCCATTATCCATGAATGGCACTTGCATCGTCGAAACCGATACACTTTCCATTCTCGGAATGTGTATCAGTAACAATTTACGTTGGAATGACCACGTATTCGATGTCGCCAAAAAAGCTGCGAAATGTCTAGGTTTCCTCAAGCGATGTAAGAAATATTTTACCCCTTCTGACCTGGCCACAATATATAAGGCATTTATCCGCCCAAAACTAGAGTACAATGCCCATATCTGGTCAGGTGCTCCTAAAACATCTCTCCACCTGCTAGATAGGATTCAAAATCGTGCGATAAAACTAATTGGTGATACTAATATCAGTCAATCAATTGACACCCTCGAAAACCGATGTAATGTCTCCTGTCTCACTTTGTTTTATTGCTATTTCCACCAAACTTTCAACCGTAACAAACGTCTCGCTTTGAATGCTCATCAGTATACCCTCAAGCCCATTTTCGGACGTACTCTAAAATATCGTGATTCTTTCTTAAGCCGTACAGCTCGCTTATGGAATGCCCTGCCGACCTCTGTGTTTCCTGGTCGTTATAACTTGCAAACATTTAAAAACAATGTACATCGGTACCTGTCTTTTCTTCCTCCCTAAATTTCCTTCGCCCGCGCTGTGTAGGAACATTTTAAGGGTACAAAAACCCCTTGAGCGCGCGCCGATTATATAAAAAAAAGGCTTGCTTCTGTTTAATCAGCAGTGGTTGTATTGTATTAAAATAAGTGCCTCCCCATCAATAAATTCCATACTGCAGTTTTGATCTTAAAATACCATTATACCCAACGGGTAGTTTGCAATACATGCTAAGGTGGTATAATTATATAATTATATAATAATACCAAGGTATTTAAAGCTGTTAACAGGCTCAATTAAAAAGCAACCATCACTACAACTTACCTGACTATCAAATGATATATTATGCAATGGAAATACTACAGCTGTTTTCAGAGACTCAGGAGAAACCCCTTCTTGGACATTAAAAATTAACAATAAAACATAAAACATCAGAAATATGAAACGCAATATTTTTTAATACAAAACTTGAAATATTATCAAAAGACGACGAATTGGATGTTTTAAGTGACATTATAATTTTATAAATTTTAAGCAGTGTAAACTTATCAAAGAAAAAGCTCTCTGGTTGACTACTGCTTTGTATTAGACTGTTGTCACAGTGACTGACATTTGAAACACTGTTACAAGAATCTACAAACCTAGCAAAAAAATTATTTAATAAATTAGCAACTTCTATAGGTTCAGACACAGTTGAATTATTATTTGAAATACTTATATCTGTGTAAGATCTATTTTTGTTAAGTATTTCATTAACAACTCGCCATTTCTTTTTCGAGTTACCAAGGTTTCTTGCCAATCTATTGCTAAAGTATGTATTTCTACATAGCGGTATTTCAATCTTGACCTCTCTACATAACTTTTCGTAATAATTCTTAAGTCTGTGATTATTCGGATGTTTATTGATTCAAACGGATATCAGTATCATTTTATTTTCATACATACGTCGCCGTCAGAACAAGTATGAAAAATCTATGCTCAACTCCAATTAACAATATACTTGCCGAAGCAGGACTTCCTCAGATCCATGATAGAATTGGGCTCCTAACTGCAGTAATCATGCCTAAAACAACTCGCCAATTCATTCACCTATACATACTATCGTCCACCAAATCATAAAACGGAAACGAAGCCAGAGACTCCAATCAACCTTATACAAAGCACTTCAGTCCGCCAAAGATTTTGACATTCCCATCCCAACATCAAAGAACAAAATAAATCAACAACCATTCTGGACCCTTCCAGGCTACGCGCTCAACACCGCTCTTTGCCAGTATGCTAAAATTTCCACCAACAGTAACATATATAAAGCTCTCTACCTAAGCACTGCTCACAAATTTAAATCCATCTGATGGAAACTCCTTTTTACCGACGCCTCAAAAACAGATAGCAACACAGCATTTGCAGTTGTTGACGAAAATGGAACCGATTCAGATATCAAAAAAGCAAAGACTGTAATTTTTTCTGACAGTCTATCTGCAATATCCGCTGTAAAAAACATCGCAAACTCCACCACAATTGTCGTAAAGATTCGCGACCTACTTATATTAAACATTGAAACACTAAAAATCGCTTGGGTTCCCAGTCACATAGGGATCAGAGGCAACGAAGCGTAGAGATCAGAGGCAACGAAGCGGCTGACACGGCAGCACGGTCAGCAACAAAAGAACCTTTGATCACCTTTTACCAATTCAATAAAAAAGACAGAACGAACTACATCCTTAAAAATTGGGAACTTAAACTCAAAAACGACTGGACTTACTACAACAACACTTAGAGTAGGTCACTCATATATCACGCAAAAGCACCTATTCAAAAGGGAAACACCTGCACTATGTCATCTTTGCGACGAACAACCTACGCTTACCATGCCTCACCTACTTTCCTGCAAAAAAGTTGACCTGACCTGCAAAAACATCACCGACCATAGTCTCTCTTTTCTTTTATCAAACATTAACCTTGAAAACATAAACAATGTTTACAACATTATGAATGCCCTAAAGCTTGTAGATTCCATATAACATTTTTTCAACCACTAGTTGAAGGCTCTGGCAACTAGCACTAGATTAAGCATATTAACTTTGTAATTTACTTACATTTTTAATAAAGTTATAATAATAATAATAATAATAATATTTTTATACATAAAAAATTCACAGATACCTTTAACAAACGTCTTGTTTTAATAAAAAAAAAAATAATAATAATAACAGTGAACATTAGTATAATTTTGAGATAGAAAGAATTTCGGTTATCACGTTTTGGATGAAATGAAACAACTTTTTATATAGAAAAGAGCGACATCTTTTATTGAATTTTTATCTCAATTTCGATTGTTTATGATTTATGTATTTACATTAATTACCTTTATTATGTTTTTCGTTTCCTTGTGTCTTTTATCTTAAGACTTTGTGTACAGTTAAATAATGATAATAATAAAGAAGAAATTAAAAAAAAAAAAAAAATTAAAATTAAGATCAAAGTAAATTAGATTCGAATAATCTCAAATTGAAAACTTAGCAAAACATCTTTAATTTCGTATAATGTACCTATTACTCGTATTTTTAGGAATTATTATTTTATTGTTTAACACTAAATTATCCATTTTCTTGTTGCCTTACATATATCGTTTGCTTTTATTTATCTTTTTTTTCTGTATCTATAAATTATTTATTTTACAATTAATCAATAGGTAATCATATATGGATGTATTCGTATATATAATAATATTTTAAATATACATATATATTTTGTTTTAAATAATAAATTTATTATATACAATTAAAGAGACAATATTAAAAGAAAACAATAATTTGTAAATTGTATATTTTGCAATTAAACAAACAAAGTAACTAAAAACTGTGATCAGATTTTTGTGACTGAAATAATTTTGTCTTGTTAACTATTTTAAAACTATAACCATTGGTTTTACTTCGAGTTTTTTTCTTAACGGATACATATATAATATTTAATGTATTTATAATCTCAGCGTTTGATTCCCTTTTTTTATTTAACAGAAATATTGATCATTAAAACAAACAAATATTTTAAATATGAGTAAAATGTCAGTTAAAGTCAGTTAAAGTATTGTAGATAAATTATACAACTCGTTGCTGCACTAAGCCTACAAGTTTACTTGTAAGTTTGTTAAACGGGCCAATATTTTCTCAGCATGTCCCAACAACGGGCTCAGTTTTGAAGGTCTATAATGATCAATAAGATTTTGTTTTTAAGGATTACTGTTAGAGTTTTTGATTATCTAGTTTCTGAAGACTATCTATTTATATAAGTCAAACAAATGTTGCATTTCACTAGCTCTCCCAAACGTAAATACCAAAACTAGAAAAATATTTTTGTTTGCGTAGCTTTTTTTTTTTACAAGAATTCTTTTATAACGTTTTGTTTCTGTTTAGGTTTTTTTTTTCAGTATAAAAAATTTCTTAGTACCTACAATATTTAAAGAACCTACTTTTTTGTGTTTTGTTCCTCGTTCTTAATTTTTATTCTTTCTAAAGGATATAAGATTTTAAAATTTGTTCTTTCCAAATGTTGTCCTAATTTTTTGTTTGTTAATTGAATAAATTCGTATTCGAATAAAATATCTGTTAAATGATTTTCTTCTTTTTCGCATACAACATTCAATGTCGGATACATCACTAGCACAGTTTATTTATTTTATCTTATAAATATTTTTTATTTTATTTTAATTTTTAAATTTCGAGTTTACATCTCATGTTCGAATTTGTAATGTGTAGCTATACAAAATACACTGCTACATTCGTAGAATAATAAATTTATATATTTATATATTGATGTATACATGATATAAAAAAGCATTTTAGATACGATTTCTTTTTAAATAGGGGTTGTGCGTAATAATTAATTTTTTATCTTTTCATTTTTACGGTTAAATACGATTATACGGACATTTGATGAATAATATTAGTAGTTTTTAATATCCAAATATTGGTAAAGGATTTTTTGTTAAACCAAGATAGTGCTTTAAACAAATCGTTAGAGGGATAAAAGTTGTAATTAGACCAGTAAATTTCAGAATTTGGGATTATGATAGAGATACGAGTGTTGAGCATCTATTAACACATTGAACAGCTTTTCACTACAATCTTTTAAAAGTAGGTCACAATTATAACGTCTTTCATAAAAAAAATATTCAATTCCCCTTATTTCTTTTATGACTTAAATGATTTGAGAATTTTAAGTTTTTATTGCAATAATGCGCCGCAAATATTCAAACTAGGAAATTCACTATTTTGATTTTTTCTTTCAGACCAGTTTGGATCTCTCAAGACTGCAATGTATTTAAGCAGCCTTATATCATGAAAACTTTATGAGGATCAGTCCATATTAATGACTGGATTGTACATATAGTTAATAAGAAATGTAAAAGATGTCACCATACTCCTGTCTCGACCAAAGAAGAGTCGAATAAAGATTACATTTCTAGCTGCAAGCTGCAATTATGACCTTAAGCGGTTTCATTAAAATAGTTGACTGCAATGGACCATCTTAACCCAGATTTCAACAGTTTTCTTTCTATCAACTGCTCTAGCATTGTGAGAACAACCAGAAATAACACCAACACATACAGTCTGCGAGTGTATAAAGCGCGAAAACACTTCAAGAAAATTGATCAGTACTAGAAAGCTGTGAGGACTTATTACAGAGACACATTATTACGTTGGCAAACGCCATAAATGCCACATTATATGACTCGTAGAAGACACCTGGAATAACTCCTGCTGAACAATTTAATCGGTATCTAATCATTTTCGATGAAAATCGTAGATCAAACCGTTATTTTCCCCGTTTTCGAGATCCACAAAGATAATGATCGTTATCAGACTTGTAGAGAAAGATAAACCAAGAGCTCTAAGCTATTTGGTCTAGTGTCACTCCTGTACCATTTAGTATCGAAAAGATACTAAGAGTAGATATTGATGACTCAGAGTTTTTGAGAAAAGTTTATGCGGCGGCAGAAAATAACGATAATCATTAACTTTTAAAAGAACAGGTAACCTGACGAAATGTAAGAAATTTTTGGGCTCATTACTCAGCGCCAAACAAGCAAGTTTATCAGCCTAACAAGTTATTGTGTGGAAAATAATAGAACAATGCCCCAAAGATATATTGACATAATAATATTATTAAATCAATGCAACAAAATGAAGTTAATAACACAAATCAAACTTAAGAAAATTCAGAAATGGAATGGGTAAATAAACGATTTTGATACATCAATTTTAGTAAATGAAGGGAAATGGACTGTTATTAAACGTTAATACGGTTAAAACGGAAATTAACTCTCAGACTCTGGGTGGCATCTTGTTATCTATTACATTTTTCTGAATACGAAGACATGCGTACATCAGTGACAACTGGAAAGCCAATAAAATAATCAAAGAGGATTCGGTTATTGACATAATTTTTAACGAACGGGTAGACATTTTTCTTTGAATTACCAAATATCTCTCAATATCTTTCTAAAAATATGTATGCATTTACAGATGGATCACGCTACAGTTGCTACTCTCGGAAGACTTATTCTGCATCCAAGTGAAAACTGCGGAAACATTTCTAAGTTTGTATAAAACCAAATTCGGTCAATAACTTAGCTGCTGCAGCTATACTATTAAATAAGAAAGAAACTCTAGAATACTTTGTTTGCGAATGAGCGACTCATGTCAAAACCAAACATAACATTAGAGGCAATATTTGGTCATACCTCAAAGACCTTTTGAGAATTATTAGTTTGATCTCACATATCATGATCAATTTATACAAATTCATAAGGCTTCAGAAAAATTCAATGCCAAGAGTAATAGTTTAGAAAACCCCATTAAGAAGTAGTTGCATAGGACAGTTGATGATGGAGTTAGGTGAAAACAATATGAACTATCGGTCTAAACCGAAAAACGTTTGCTCTTAAAGTCTATCAAAGGAATTTAATAGTTTGTTATAAAAGTCGCAAACTTGTTTCGCCATTTCACAAACAACACAACAAAATGCTTCTACGTGTCCTTCGTTTTGCAAAAAGAGATATCCCCTATCCTATACCAAAATAACTCAATTATTTACTAAAAAATGTTCAAGAATTCATCAAATTTTGAAAACTCAACCCGATCTTATCTAATTATAGCTAAAATCTTACATTCCTGTTTTATTTCTGCATCCGCTGATGATCCGGGGTGCTCTTTAGTATATCCGGTTGTCCACCATGCGATGAACTCATTGTATTTTGATGACTTCCGCCACCACCATGGAGTCCAATACCACTGTAATGCGATGAGTTCAAAGTATGCGAATGATTTGAGTTTAACGTATGGGTGGCATGAGAGTTTAAAGTGTTGTGTGCAGTTGTGGTGGCATTGGTAGAGGCTCCACCACCGGTTGTTATACATTGTCCTGGTATAGGTCGTGATCGTAGGGATCGATGAGATCCATTCCGTGTTAGTGTATTCATTTGTGGTGTTCCGGGTAGAGTATGTCCCAGGGCGTTCATATAATCAGCAATTAGAAGTGTTATTTCTAAAATCTTTGGTTTACTCATGGCGAAAAGCAGCTTTTGTTCGTTTGTGCTTCCAGTGGTTACCAAGTGGTCTTCATGTCCCACCACTAACATAAAATCATCTTGACATCCACCAAAAGTCATTACTGAAGTGTAAGGATATCGAGCTAATGGTGCCATTGATGAGAGTTCTAGAACGTTAAGGGCATCTTCTGAGACTGCTAGCCATGCCATTGCTTGATCAGAGTGTCGAGGTTTTGCTTGGAAGAGTGCGGCTCCAAAGAATGGCCATTTTCGGCAGCATGTTAAATAGATCCGGACACAGTCTAACGTAGAACGTCCTTTAAGTAACATCCACTTGGAAATAAGAAGATCTTGAATTTCTTTTAATTGTTCTGGTGTCATAGCATCCCTATATCGATATGGATAGAATTTATCCAACGCCTTAAGACCGGCATTGTTCATGTTTCCTGATCCTCGGGACTTCTCAAGAGAGTAATCTCCCATATCAATTTGCGACATCAATGAGGCAAGTTCAAGAGCTAGGTCTCTAGATAATGGAAAGCGTCCGTTGACAATTTGCTGATTTGTTTGATAACAGAGCAACAACTTTTCCTTGTCTGTTTCGAACTTGATTGTATGTTTCCAGTAAAGCCTATTCTTATAGGTTAATTGAATAACCCTGGAGTTTTCAAATTTTCCGGATCCCTTCTCACGCAGAGCAGTCTCCCATTTCGAAATCACGTCACACAACTTAGCTTGAGGATCTAAATAATGCTCCAAATCTTTCTCAATAGGATCATCGCTAAACAAACAGAATCCATTGGTTGCATCCCGTGAGCCGATCTCCTGGGCCAAAGTCGATTGAAACTCTTCAATCGTTGTTGATCCGTCAAATGAAATAACTTGGTATGTGGAGTTCATCATGTGGACAGGAATAGCATGTGGCAAGGAATGGTGATAAGGATTCTTTAGAAGAATCGACAACACCTCCATACGTGAAGGCTTCGTTTCACGTCCTCCGTTCTTAAGTGTCCGCTCTAAGGCACGTTCACAATAGGCAGCATATTTTCCAGTTTCCGTCTTTGTATCAGCATTACGTGAGAGATGCAATTTTAAATACCACAGTAATCGACTTGATTTTGGGACAAATAAAGAAACAGCTAAAGAGAGCAGCTGCCAGCCTTGGACAAATGTGTAGGCGGGTGGATTGGATTTGCAATCAATTATGGGCGGAGGAGCTGGAGCCTAAAAAAAAAAAAAATTGTAATAATAATAATTGTTAGTGTAATAGAAATTGTTTAAGATTCTGTATAAAAATAATTAAAATAAGATTGATAAATTTGTATTTGAAATTCTATCCCCCATACCTGGATTGATGTAGGAGAGCTGCCGTTTGCTTGGGCTGTGCCTCCTTGTTGTGTATCACAAGTGAACAGACTCTGGGTGGCACACAATAGCAGTTGCTGTAAAAATTTCATTCATAATGCTTTTTTTTTCTTTTGCTTTGCTATCAATTTCAAAATATGTATGTTTTCTAAGTGTGGGTGTATTTTTATTCTGATTGTGTGTGTGTAATTGAAATTGTGGACTAGGGCTAGGAGTACAGTAAACTATAGTGGTGAACAAGCGATACATGCACATTAAAAAAAAAAAAAAAAAATATGAACAAAGGAATAGACGCTAATAAAGTTATGATGAGTACCACAGATAAGACTATTTTGACGTAAAGAAACATTTAAAAGTGAAGGCGTCAGTACAAATTAATTTTTAACACACAAATTGGTCAACTACGCTGAAGTCAGATAAAAATTATTCACGCGATAAAGCGTTTTATAAATGTATCCTTCCTTGCTGCCTATGTGACTGCGCCAAGTGTCAACGAAAATTGGTGCATAGGTTATTCACTTAATGAAAAGAAAGACTGATTGGACGTCATCTTAAATAGTTGAGATTTATGGCCACGTATCAAGTCTACAACTGCTTTAGGTCAATGCCAAAAAGTGACAAAAGCACTTTTCTATGATGCATAGCACCAAAACACACCGTTTTGAAAGCCACTGGAAAAAGCATGGTAAAGAGTAAGCCAAAAGATGGTGTGGTTGTTGGCTGTTAATCACTGCCATTTACTAAATTCAATGTGCTTGATCTTTTCAACAAATTTCATACAATCTTTTTTCAATTTTAGTCATGGAGCCGTTTACCACGCAACAACGCATTTTTTTATTCAATCTTATTATGAGGATCAAACTCCATATCAGCATGCTCAGTCAGCTCGTACACGCCAAAACATCACGACTGTGAACGAAAATGTTCAAAACCAGCCAGGCACCTCAATTCGTCGCAGAAGTTAACAACTGGGATACACTTAAAGCATTTTAGGACGAATTTTAAAAGTTGATCTTCATTTGCACGCCTTTAGACCACACCTTTAGACGACGTAGCGGATTTATTAACTGGATGTTGGATTGCCAGGATAATTTGTCATCGAGTTTGATTTTTTCCAATGGAGCCCATTTTTGGATGGATGGATACGTAAATGAACAAAATTGTCATTTTTGGGACCGGAAAACCCATGAAATGCATCCCAAAAAAGTCCCTGTATGATGCGGGTTGGCAGCATCATTGGCCTGTACTTTTTTTTACAGTGAATGGAGAATGTTACTGCAAAATGTTGACCGGCTATTTTTTTTTCCAAAATTGAATGAATTGGGTCTGAACGGTCTCTGGTTTCAACGGCATGGTGCTACCGCCCACACAAGGCACCAATCAATCAATTTATTGCGTACAACATTTGAAAATCGAATTATTTCGGTTAGAGGAGAAGTTAATTGGCATCCAAGGTCATACGATATGACACCTTTAAACTTCTTCCTGTGGGGTTATTTGAAGTGTAAGGTCAATGCCAGCGACAATTCAGGATTTCAAACATAACATCCAAACTTAAGTTGCTGCCATTGAACCACTTATTCTTCAAAAAGTTATCGATAATTTTGATCTTCGGATGGTCGCTTCCAACAGAACCGTGGCGGTCACTAACTAGATCAACTAACTAGATAAAGTTTGAAGAAAGAGTTTTTTTGTATCTACATCTATGATAAGAGCTTTTATTGACGAACTTTTTTTTTGGGAATAGCGCCGTCTGTGGCAAAGCTCTGTAAGAAATCTACGGATGTTTGCTGTTTGCCATGGAAAATAAATACATACCCAGATTATAGGTGTATTTTCAGGCTACATTTTTTTAGAGGGTGTCACAAAATTAACGAAAAAAGTAATTTTGATTTTGAAAACCCAGGATTTTAATTAAAAATTGTAAATTTTTTATTGATTAATAAAGTATACAATATAGGGTTAGGCATGGAATAGCATGTCGGGTAAATACCCCCACGGCATTTGCTGAATTTCGTTGACACAGCGCTCAATTTGTTCCTTCATGACGTGGGCGGTGGTGGGCTTGTTGCCATAAACCTTAGGATTCAAAAAATCCCAACGAAAAAAGTCCAACGGCTTTAAATAATATAATCTGGGCGGCTAACTCTTATACGAGATTTTTGTTATAGGTTTTCCTCTGAGTTTTGCTAACATTTTTTAAAAAGCCCTTAACTAATTGCACTTTGTCAGGAGTAAGATACATATAATATATTATCATATCTCAGTAGAAGCTGTGCCTTATGAATTTAAATTATTGGGTATATAACGTGCGGTTTGCTAAGAGATGGCAAAACTTGTATTATTCCATTGTTATTATTCCATTGGAACATGCGTTGAAAAGCTACTGTCATTGTACGTCATTTCAGTATATGTCATTCATTTGAAGCGTAAACAACAATAATTTTTTTTTTCACTCAAATATGTCGAACTTTGTGCCTGAGAAAGTGTTTTTGCGGGGAGTTCTTCTTCATTCCTTTAATATGAGGAAAACTGCTACCGAAAGTCATCGTATTTTGGTGGAAATTTATGGTGGTGATTTTGGCTTGGAAGACGATGAACGTCCTGGGCGTTTAAAGATGAAGAACTGGAAGCATTACTCTATGCAGATTGTTGCCAAACACAAGAAGAGCTCGCAGAATCTTTGGGTGTCATTCAAGCAGCCATTTCAAAACGTTTAAAAGCAGCTGGATATATTCAAAAGGAAGGAAATTGGGTTCCACATGAACTCAAGCCGAGAGACGTCGAGAGGCGGTTTTGCATGTCCGAAATGCTGCTGGAACGCCAACCCCAAGTGCAAAAAATCATATGTGAAACCTGGCCAACCAGCCAAATCAACGGCAAAGACGAATATCCTTGCCGCGAAGGTAATTCTCTGTATTTGGTGGGATCAGATGGGTGTGCTGTATTATGAGCTGCTAAAACTGAGTGAAACCATCAATGGACAACGCTACCGAATACAATTAATCCGTTTGAAGAGAGCAGTAGCCGAAAAACGCCCGGAATATGCGTCCAGACACGATGAAATAATTTTCCATCATGACAACGCTCGGCTCCACGTTGCTATTCCGGTTAAGAATTATTTCGAAAACAGTGGATGGGAAGTCTTACCCCACCCGCCTTATAGCCCACACCTTGCCCCTTCTGACTACCATTTGTTCCGGTCGATGCAGAACTCCCTCACTGAAATACGGTTCACATCAGAGCAGAATATCAAAAATTGGCTTGATTCATTCTTGGCTGCCAAGCCGGCGCAATTCTTTTGAGATGGGATCCACAAATTGCCAGAAAGATGGGAAAAAGTCATAGCTTCAGATGGGCAATACTTTGAATAATACTATTGTACGTTCAAATTTTGAAAAAAAACCGCACGAATTAAATTACATACCCAATAAAATATTGTAAATGTTTAACTATCATTTAATAAATACGAGGTGTTTATCTTTAACCTTCAAAAAATAAGGTGACTTGAAATTTCGCGGGCAACGTACATTCGATCATCGATTTTTTGTTTTTTGCTGTGTTGGTACACATGTCCCGAACATATGTTCACAGTTTCAAGTATATAGTATACTTAGTTTGTTTTTGACAGGTTATACGTGTTTAAGTGTGCTCGGGGAATTTAAATTATTATAAACAATGTAGCAAAGAATTTGCATTAAATTTTGTATAAAAAATTGAATCAAATGCTCTAAAACACTTGAAATGGTGACAGTGGTATACGGTGAGTCTGTTCTAAGTAAAAAATGTTTACAAGTGGTACAAGCTCTTCCAAAATGGCCGAAAAGATGCCAATGACGAACCATAAGGATGTTGGCATAACAGTCGTCTCGTGTCATGCAATATTTTCGGTCGTTTTTGGGCATGAGACGTGTGTCAGCGAAGTTTGTTCCGAAACTTTTTAATTTTGATCAGAAGAACCGCCGCATGAGCATCGTTCAGAAGCTCTTGAATTCCTCAGAAGCTCTTGAATGCCTCAACCACCATATTCACCGGATTTGGCCCCATGCGACTTTTTCCTGTTGCCAAAACTGAAGAGACCTATGAAAGGACGGAGATTTGCAACGATTGAGGAAATAAAAACGTCATCGCTGAAAGAGCTAAAAGCTATACCAAAAAGCGCTTATTAGAAGTGCTTCGAGGATTAGAAAGAGAATTGGCGCAAGTATATTATATCTGAGGGGTATTACTTTGAAGGTGACAACATTAATATTGATGAATAAATAAACATTTTTTTATAAAAATATTAAGGCACTTTACTTTTTGAACATCTAATAATACGACCAGGAAATGACTCATGCGGTAATTGAATTGATTCTTGGGCTGTAGGCATGTGGTACCATCTTGTTGAAACCACATATGATCCACATCCATATCTTGCAATATAGACAAAAAAAAATGAAAACGAGTTTTACTTTCATGTATCTGTCACGCTGTCTTTTTTTTTTTCATTGGCAACACTTTACCGCACAAATTACGCAAAATTCAAATCTTGCGTGAGTTTTGGGACACCTATAGGTTTTAGCAAACGGAAAACGGCAATATACTTGTGCGTATGTATATACAAGAAGTATTTTTATCTGTGTGGAAAAAAAGAAGTCAGAGTAGAATACTTTTCTTTCTATTGTCAAAATATCCAATCAAGTCGGTGTTGAGAGAGCTCTTGGTTGAGGTACAGATCCTATACGGGCTGCAGCGCCGGATTTTTCTCAAATCAGGCGTCAGATATCAATAACACATACATATTTGGACGTATGCACCACCCTAGCACTTCATCATTGCAAATATTTCTTCACTAATCAAGAAAAATACAATAAAGAAACATGCCTGGCTTGGAGTAGTGTAGACAAATAGTTGTGCCTGCAAACTTTAGAGGAAAGTACCAATGCAACCCTCAAAAAAGAACAAATATTTTTCTTGCATTTTGCCAAAATATTGACAGTTGATGCACCTAAGGTAAACTATTGCATATGACCGTCGTTGTCGCGGTTCTGTATTATTCCACATGGTAGTCGGGCTACTCAAACTACACGATCCAGCACTATGCCAGATAGAGAAAAAAAAAATTCAAGCTGCTGCGGTTTAAGACCTATTACACGTTTTAAGTCGATCAACGATCACTAAATTATGATACTACTAAAATTTTCTTCAACAATAATCTATGCACATGAGCCTGATAAAAGTAAAAAACCTTTCAAAGAAGGTGTTTATACAGATAACGGTCTTCTACATATACGAGTATATTATTTATTTTAATTTTTTTTTTTGTTTTTCAATAAAGCGAATATTGGCACACTTGATGTGGATTGGGTCGTAATCCTTCGAAAATGCAAGAAATTCTGTAAAAATAAAGGTTTTATAATATCTTATAAGTAAAGGGATTTGTGAACCCTTAAGATGTTTGTACACAGCGCGGGGGAAGGAAATTTATGGAGGAAGAAATAAGATAAACCGATGTACATTGTTTTTAAATGTTTACAAGTTATAACGACCAGGAAATAGAGAGCACGGCAGGGCAATCCATAAGTGAGCTGTAGGTTTAGGAACGAATCACGATATTCAAGAGATCGTCCGAAAGTGGGCTTGAGGGGTATACTGATGAGCTTTTATAGCGAGACGGGTATTACGATAAAAGGTTTGAAGTGGCGGAATGCTGCTGCTGTGTGCATCTTGCTCCAATTTTGGGCGGATAAAAACCTTCGATTTTGAGACAAGATCAGAAGGGGAAAAGTATTTCTTACATCACTTGAGGAAACCTATTGTAGACATTTCGCAGCAATCCAATGTCAGTAGTCATTGACGCATACCGAGAATCGAACATTTTTCGGATTTGAGATATTTCATAAGCTGATGGTTTATCAGCGTTTCCATGACCTTGGAAAGAGGGGACGTAAGTACAATGGGTCTGTAGCAAGAAAATGAAGAAAAAAGAATTGAAGAAGGTCGTATTGGATTATCACACGCTTAACAAAGGCGTTACAGTCATTTCTGGCTCGTTTGAACTTTTTCCAGTTTTTCTCTGTCGGGTTGGTCTTGTGGGACCAACAAAAACATTTATCTAATCCTGACAGACTCTTTAAAGCTAGAGTCGTACCATGCTTTTTATTTTGGTTTGATCGGATCTCATTCCAAAGACAATTATATCTGTGATCATACAGCAGCGGCATCCACGTCGTTATCGAAGAAACGTAACAACCAGTTAAAATTCATAAAGAGGCCGATCCAATTGGCTTTCTCGTATTGCCAAACGGTTCCTTTAGGAGTATACTCTCTAACAGTGTGGTGGGAGTACGAGAAATTAGCTGATATGATATCATGGTCCGACTACCCTAGAGGAGAAAGCCCGCCCATCAACAGTGTACTTATCAGGGTGAGAAATTGAAAACAATTGCAGGGTGTTGGCGGTATGACTATCAACGTCTGGTATTCTTGTGGGCCCATTTACAAGCTGGGTCAAGTTATTTTCCGCAGCGAAGATCTCAACACATCGTCCTTCGGGTGTTGTCTGTCCAGAATATTGACGCCAACCAGAATTGTTGGGATACACGATGCAGGGATACAATTCTTTGTATGGAATTAGACAGCGAATCGAGCTCGTTAAAGATAGAATTGGTTTTCAGTTTGTGGCTTCTGTAAGTAAAGCAGTAGTGGATAATTTGCATACGGAGATGGAATTTTAACCACATGAGGTTGAATTGCGGGGTTCATCACAACGCACGTAACATGAAAATGATATACGAGTACTTTGCATTGTTGCAACCAAAGTTTCCCGGTTACATCTTTTCCATTTCGGCTACACAAAATCATGTGGTATTATTTTATTACTTTACTTCGACATTTAAGTTTTAAAGTACTAAAACGTTCAAATTGTGCAATAGTCGGAACTCATTGGTCCATATGCACCACACCATGATGACATCAGTTGGTATTAAGAAAACAACTTATGAAATATCACAGCAGTAGAGACTTCAGTGTACCACTAAAACGAAGTGATTGGTAGAAATATCTCTGCAATATTAGCGTAGTATGTTACATCACTCTATGGATCCACAATATTACGTGGAACACATATTGTCATCAAAACTTATGTGTTGGTAGAATGTGTAGTTAGTTTAAACTAGTTTTCAACTCGTGAGCAGATGGCAGGACTCTGGTTAAGAAGCCAGATCCGGAAATACGAGTATGTTAGGAAGAGAGCTTATTGCAACCCGAGAAAGGTAAACAAGCCGTGCAATATCGTTAACAAGCCAATATGTAAGTAAAGTAACAAGTTGCAAGTGAGAAACTAAAGAGAAATGTTATCCAGTGATCACATAAATTAGGACTCCCATCTGAAAAAGATGGGTCCTTAAGAAGTTAATGACTATAAAGTCTACACGAGAGATAGATTGCGTTTTGTATTGATAAGCAGAAGAGCCATTTTGATGTGTAGATGTACTTCGAATGGTCCGGAATCATCATTTTGAAGTTTATTCTAATAGTTTGACTTTTGTCCGTCCACTATATGAAAAATGTAACTTCACCCATGTAAGATCCAACTGACAGTGCAATTTGACGCTACTCGTTTACTTCTTGTAGGCCTATGCAAAACGAACTATTCAAAGTTGGTAGTCAACACTCAACAGTTTATTGCTGGATGGGACCCTAAATTCTCGAAAGAGTGGAGAGGGTGTGCTTTGTCATAAATCACCCTTTATAGTGAACACAACATTTTAATTTCAACTCAGTTTCTCCCGTTATTGCTTAAAGAAAGGTTCTAAAGCCCTTGAAAAAAGAAACCCTGTACAGTATCTACAGTATCTACAGTACAGAAAAAAATAATAATAGAAACAAAAGAGTCAGAAAAGATTCAGCATAGAGATTGCTAAATTTTAAATTGCTTTATTTTAAATTTAAAACACAAGCAAACAAAACTCGAATAAACCCTTAAAGCCATGCTCGAATATACTGAAACAAAATTAGTTGCTATATTTATTGTAATAATCTATAAAACTAAACAACCCCAATCTAAATAATACGAGTATGAGAGTATATATAATTTTATAATGTTTAATGTGTATATTACAAAAAATACAACTAGTGTCCTGCTGTCCACAATTCCAAATTAAAGAAACTAAAGCAATGTATAGGTATTGAATATGAATGTAATTTAATTTCAAATAAGCAAAATTTAAATTTCTATTAAATAATTATTATTTACATCCAAACACATACATATATATGTTTATTTAAAGGCATAGGTAGGTTATAAGATTGATATTTATGTAGAACAGAAAAAAAAGTCTCAGTCTATGAATGAAAATTTACTGCAATGCTATTAAATGATATCAGTTAAATGTTGTATGCATAAAACAACACAATAGCTTACATTATACAATATATATAAATAAAAAATAACTATTTTTTACATTTAAAAAAACATATTGCATATATTGTTAAATAAAAAAAACTTATATTGGGTTGTTCAATAATTTCTGCAATTTTTTTTTTGGAAGTAGTATTTATCGTTTCAGAAAATCTCTGCGTATACCGCTATGAAATTTTTGTTGTTTACAAGGTTATCCTTGTGCTCAATATTTTTTTTTTTTTAAATGGAGGATAACAAAGTGCATTTTCGGCATATCTTGCCGTGAGATTTGCAACGTATTTGGAAATTCGGCTATAAGCGCTGACACTTGTCAGTATTGGTTTACACGCTTCGTTCAAAAAATACAGACCTTGCTGATGATGTTCGCTCTGAACGTCCACTCATCACACACGGCAATCAAATCTTTGCTGCAGTTACCATTGGTAGGCATTTGACGACACGGGAAATCATTTAGCGGTTTAACATCGCACATACAACTGTTTCGCAGAGAATGAAAATACTTAGAATGCCGAAAAAGGTGGATTTTTGGGTTCCTCACGAACTCAGTGAAAGAAACATTATGAATCGGTCTGTGAGTCTTTGTTGAGATGGAACTCGCTTGAGGTTTTCTCTAAAAGATTGGTAACGGGAGATGAAAAATGGGTGGTTTGTAACAACATTAGGCATAAGAGGTCATCGTGCGCTCCTGATGAAACACCACAATCAGTCGGTAAACAAGATTTGAATCCCAAAAAGGTAATGTTGAGCGTTAGGTGGAATTGGCGATGTGTCCTTTACTTCGAATTGCTTCCACGCAATTACTAGACAATAAATGCAGTTAAATATTGCTCTCAACTCGATACTTTGAAGCAATGGTATGCAGTTGAAGAAAAACTGACGAACAGGAAGAAGATGAGATCAAAGCGTGCCTGAAAAACCTTTTTACCCATAATTTTGATGGCTTTTACAAGAGAAGCACTGTCTCTTCCAGAAAGTTGGAAGAAAGTAATAGACCACGATGGAAAATATCTGATGGATTAAATATAAGCTCCTATACCAAAAATGTGTATTTAACTTTAACTCTAAAAAAAACCGCAGAACTTTTTAAACAACCCAGTATTATAGAATGAGCTTCTCTGACCATATTGAGGCAATTATAACTCCGGGCACCACTTATACTAGGTATACTCCATAAAAAAAAAGAGAAAACGCAAAGCTCCCCATCGAAACACTCAATTTCGGGTGCGCCAAACTATATTCGTATCTTCAGAGCAGGTGGCGTGCTTAGAAGAAGAGTATGAAAAGAACATCTATCAAAAAAGAATGTTCGAGTACGGATCAAAACTTCTAATGCTATTCACCTTTCGGAAAGAACTGTCATAGTATGGTTTCAAAATAGACGAAGAAATGATACACTTATTGTATTTTGAGACCCATAGTGGAACAAATCAAAAACGGTATAAATGAGGATATTAAGGTGCCACAAGGTAGCAGCAATTTCGAAAAATATATGATTCTAGCCAAGCCGGATGAGTCAGAACAACAACGTCAACTTCAAGATGGGGTCGTATATCGGAATTTTTCATCCGAAGCAGAACAAAATCAAGGCAAGTCGACTGAAAGCAGTCTTCAAGCAAAACAATTTTCAGCAATACAAATTTCTGATTTGTTTTTTATTGAAGAGGAGTTAAACCCAATTGATAATCAAGACCAACAACAGTTGACTCAAAGCTATTCACCACAGAGGGAGCAACAGATGTTCACAAATCACACACATCACAAAGATGTCAACAAATCTCAAAATCTGAGCCACTTGAAGGCCAACAAGCCAAAAAGACAGACTAAAATCAATATTTAAATGAATACCCATATTCAATGTAAGTTTCACCTCAGCCTTATAATGGATTAGACAACCTTCAGTGTTTCACATCAGATTCAGTCTTTACAGAGCTATACAACTATCAGGATCCAGAATCGAAAGAAGAGTTTCGAATCAAACCCCAGTTTTGAGCCAAGCAGAATACTACCAGGTTCAGCCCCATGAGGATCCTGGTGGGCAGCTACAATACCATCGACTCTCTCGATATCAGACCCAATTATAGTTATCCGACCCACATAGTTCACATCCCAGCCGTTAATTTGAGCACCAACAATACGATAACAGTCAAAATAATGAAAACCCGCAATCGTTAACCCCAACATTATGTTTTTTTTTTAAGAACTCAACACAGCCTGAGCATGCGTTAAGTTTTTAGGAAAATGGGACAGAGAGAGAGAAAGATACATTTTTGGGCTGTGGTTATTTCGCTCCATGGCTGGCATCCAATATTTAATGGGGAGACTAAATTATTAGTTAATGTTGTATTTAGGCAGCCATTCAAGAGATTTTAGTCTTTCGGTCACGAATGGTATTGAACCCCGAACCGTCCGATTGGGAAGTCAATACACTTAAACGACGACCACCCACTGCTCAAGCTGTATAGCTTTCATGACATAGATGAAATAAGGCCAATGGACAATGGGGGCAATCTCCAACTCCAAAATAAAATAGCAACCAACATTTGAAGATGTTATACGAACCCATAACACAAGAGAACACTAAAGATTTTCATATCGAATTTTATCGGATACAACCAGATGACCAATGTAATGGTACCATTTGCCGCGAACAACAAACTTCCTGTTTTCCAAATTCAAGACCCCAAATCAACACCATACTGCACGAATGATTGCGATTATTTGGACATTTTTTTTTTTTAAAACTGAAAAAACGTATAAAAAGATTGATTTCAATAGAAACAAACCAACTGCCTGAAATTGGCGAATTGATAAGTGACCTGGCTTTAGGAGAGCCAGAGGGTTTCCCAGCAAACATTGATTGGTCTGACTTGTGAAAACCATCGATCACGTTTTAAAGATGAACTCAAACTTTAATTCAATGATGATTATTAAAAATTCGGAGTGGAAAAGTGGAAACGAGCTCGTACTGCTTTCACTAGCACTCAACTTATCTTTGCAGGCCACGGCGAATTGAAATCTTGTAATGACTTGATCTACCCGAGATACAAGCGAAAATTTGGTTCCAGACACGTCGCATGGACAGCAAAAACGACGCTGCCTGTGGTGTTAAGGATTAGACCAAACTCCAACAATGTCCAATGTCCAACTCCTGCTCTAATGCAGGAAAGGTATCCAATATCTCGCCACAACATCAGAGTTTGAATAGTCCACATTGAATGATTCAAATTCAACATCATCACAATGACAAAAGCCACGATGGTATCGTTCAGCGACTTTTACAATATAGGTCCGCCGTGCCAGTGCCATATCAACAACCATCGGTCAATCAAAACAATTGTCAGTTGCCCACTAGTCAGGATATGGTCTCCCAGTACTTCAATCCATATCAGATGCATAGCAGTTAGGTATGCCATCAACAGCAATATGAATACATATCAGTGATAATTTCCTAAAGACTGAAAAATTTCCTGAGCTGTCACCGAAATATTGACTGGCATACGCTTGCGATCAGCATTTTCCGAACTTCCTGGAATTTTCTCTAGGTAGTTATTCGACAAAAGAGCAACAACATGAATATGACGTTTGCAATAGTTATGATTTCAATTCAATATCATTTAACTTGGATAGTGAAGCATGTTGGTCGTCAAATTATTCCGCCATATCTTCACATATGGATTTGTCATATCGACCTTTAAAATTGTAAAAGTGATTTAGTGCAAACTGTAAAACATTGTAAACTTGTTTATTGATTAAAGTGTAATCGTTTTATTCGTATCTCATAATTAAGTTATAAAGATTTCTATGTAAACCTTGTATTGAATGAAAGCAATGGCTTTTCTAGCTTTGTAACAAAATCTTCAATATCAGTAATATTTTCAGCAATCCCCATTCCTAAGCCAATAAAAGATAAATATACACCAGAAGGCTACCGACCTATCTCCCTGCCTCCATCCCTTTATAAAGTGATTGAAAAAATAGTAGCAAAACGAAAGCTCTGGTATGGCGGAAAGCAGCAACTTCTGAGCAACAATCTAGTCACGTTCAAGGCCAACCGAGCTTGCACAGACGCCCCCCTTTACATAGGCAACTTCATCTCCAGCCTTGAGCTCCAAAAATCATCTGTCAATACTTACTCTTGATCTAACAGGACAGGAATACATATCATTAAAAAAAAACGGTGTCGAAAAGGTGTCGGAGACAGAACGGAGCCTTGGGGCACACCAGAATTCGTGTTGTGAATATCAGACTTGAAACCATCCAAGACAACTTAAATTGAACGTTCCGAAAGGTAATTTCTAATTCATTGAAGAAGAGAGTCATCGATCCCAAAAGCACGCATTTTCGACAAAAGAGCCTGATGCCAAACTGTCAAATGCCTAAGAAATATCATGTACAACTATCTTGCTTCTGGTTTTGCTTTTTCGGTAAGACATGCCATCAAATCACCAGCGGACCTGTTTCTACGAAAACCATACTGCTGGTCATTGAGAAGTTTTCGTGTTTCGAATTATTTCATGAGTTGACGGTTTATCAGCGTTTCTACTACCATGGGAAGAAAGGACGTAAGTGCAATGGGTCTGTAGGAAGAGAGAAAAGATTCGCCTTTCAAAGGGACGGGCTAGAGAAATGCTGTTTTCCATCTGCTTGAATAAAAAGAATAGGGTTGATGAAAAAGCTAAGGCAAGTGGTTTTGCCAGCGAGAAGGAACAGCTCTTCCGAAGAAGGGAGATATAACATATGGATCAGCGGTTTTGTGTATATTAAGATATTCAAGTACTCTTGCTACGACGGGTATGAAAGTGGATTCGTTCCATTGAAGATTCGACGAACTCAAGTGAAGGCGGGGACAAAACACAATCCGGAAATGTTGAGCTAGCAGCAAAGTGTGCAGCAAGCAAATTGGCCTTGTTAAAGAGCTGACAGCTGGAGTGTCGTTGGGATTGAGACAGAATTTCTAATGTTTTTGACGAACGACCAAACCTTTTTCCTACTTTTGGGACATTGTAGTATTTTGGTCGTATTGAAATTTCACACGCTTAAGAAAGGCGTTGTAGTCATTTCTGGCTCGTTTCAACTTTTTCCGGTTTTCCTCTGTCGGTTCGGTGTTGTAAGACCTGAAGAACATTTCTCTGACAGCCTCTTTACAGCTCGAGTGGTACCACGCTTTCTTTTGGCTTGGTACTCTTCATCCGATAGGGGACAAAGCATATCATTCCAAAAAGAATAATATCTGTGATCAAACATAACGACCAGTTAAAATTGCTTTACAAACTGTTAGATCCACTCCAATTGGCTTTCTCGTATTGGCATTTGGTTCTTTTAGGATTCTTTTCTCTAACTGTGTGGTGGAAGTACGAGAAATTAGCTGATATGACACAATGGCCCGACGACCCTAGAGGGGGAAGCACATCAACAGTGTACTTATCAGGATGGGAAGTTAAAAGCGGTATGACTATCAATACCTGGAATTCGTGCGAGCTCATTTACAAGCTGGGTCAAGTTATTTTTCGTAGCGAAGATCTCACCACATCGTGCTGTTTTCTGTCCAAAATTTCGAAGTCAACGCTATTAATAGGATGGTAGGATTAATTAAACCCATTGTATCCCACAATAAAAATGAATTTAATTTCGAACGGGAGATCAGACCCTTGCCAACCGCTGATTCCTTGGACTTTGAAGGCAATTGCCTCCATCTTCGCGAAAAACGAGAAAAGCGTAGCATAAGACTCTTACTGGCTTAGCGCCAGAATGGCGCGTAAACTCCAACTTCTACATGGTTACTGCAATATGTTTACTGAATTAACGCTAATTGGAGAAGTTGCAACCAAACCATACTGGAAAGATTGAAGTCAAAGGAAGACTTCGCCTTAGGGACCTCAGCCGTGCACAGAAAAAAAAAAAAAAAACAATATCAACGAGTTGCAAAAGAAAGAAATTTTGGAAAATCAGAGACTTTATCTATGTACATTGAAACCAAAAAGGTGGTAATGAAACCGCTTAATCAAGTCATTTCAAACAACAATACGTATCAATTAACGACGGGATCTATCAAAACCGGTTGAAAGAGTCTTCCATTGTTTTTAAGTCAACATTTCTTTGGAGGTATTCGATGCGGTTTCCGTTAAGAAAATCACGAGAACCAGATTCGTCAAACGAACTTTAATTGAATTAAAGTTTGATTAGAGAGATTGAGATGACTCAGAAATGTAGAGCTAATGGACAATGGGAAGTCTTCTGTTCTAAGTCAGGAGTTAAAACTCAGGGATTCAGCGAGGTACAGAGAGACCTTGTTTTAGCATTAGGGAATTGAGCAAACAATAAGTTTTGAAATAAGCTTAGGTTCGAAGATAAAAATTGAAAACTCAGTGAAATCAGTATGTTAGAAAGAGCGTTGGTTGAAACGTAAACATGGGAAGTGAGTTTGAATGGTTCTCTCCATTCAAACCGAAATATAACATGGAACTTAGAGAATCACCAACACCAACACATATAACCATCATAAAGTACCGTTTTTAACCACTCAAAACCTTTTAAGGGCTCGGAGCTCGGATTGGCGAATGGACTCCCAAATGGACTGTCTGAACGGGAGTATGAACATAAAGGAATAACACTTACAAAATATCTTATACCGTTAAGCCCGATTAAGATGATTTCTTTGAATGAGAATGTTTGGAATTAACGTTCTCAATTTATTATTCAATTTATAGAATGTAATTTGTATTTCTAAATTTATTTTTCGAGTATAATATTAAATTTAAAATACAACATAAAACAACTGTTAAGATTCCGATTCAACGTTTACCAGTTGTCTACAAAAATAAAATCAGAGTAATAAGCCATTGTCAATATACGCTCATAACATCAATCCACAGTTTTATAGTCTGGGGGATCGACATTTACTTATTAACATACGAATACGAATACGAATACAAATTTAAAGCTTAACACATGCAAATATAACTGAAATCAAAACACTGAAAATAACAAAAATTCAAATTTTTAAATGTATGGTGTGTAAAATGTGATGTACGAGTATCTATAATAAATTCATTTATATTTTTCGACATCTTTACTGTCCTAGGTAATATTATTTACTCTTTACAAGCATCCGTTTCAAGCTGAAGCACGTGACACTATAAGCAAGCTGGGAATTTGGCCGTGTTATAATAAAATAAAATAATAACAAATTAAAAAAAATATTATAACTAATTTTAAAATAAACAAATTTAAATTCTCTAAAACAATTCAACGAAGGACTTGGGTTTCCTTTTTAACTAAACTTGAATTAAATCATACAATCCACTAATTTGACAACAAAAAAAAAAAAAAAAACATAAATTGATTAGATATAATGACGAGAATCAACCATAAATTAAAGTTTAAAAGAAATTATACATGAATCTAAATTAATGTAATAAATAAAAAATGAAAGAAACAAATAATAAGAAAAAAGCTTTCGCAACTAAAAAACTTACGCGCGTTTGCTTGCCCAGTTTCTTGTTTACCTGGACGCCAACGCTTAATTTCTGTCCAGTATGGCGGGATGTTTGCTTGGTTAGTATACAAATCATTTCCGTTTGTAATTCGGGCATATCTAGGCAGTGTTGTAAGGCATTTTGTGCCAATACTACATGATAGTCGATTCCAGGTTGATTAACAGCTACTGACATAAAAAGTTGGCAACTCTGTTAAAAAAAAAAAAAAAATTGGAAATAATTAAATTTTTGAACGGTTAGAAAAAATTAATTAATACTATCGTTTCACCTTAAATAATTTAATAGCTTCCGGTTGTATAGTCTCCGAATGCAAGGAAGAAAGTGGCGAAGTAATAGTATCCTTAGTGTGTAATAAAATTGGATGGCGCCAAAGAACACAATCTGAAATTAAGTAGAAAATATTTAGGATATTTCAGTATATTCGTATTGCTAACTTAGGACCGCAGCTGAAAGCTCAAAAACATTTCCTGAGCAGTCTCTTTAGCTTCTTCCTAAGACGAAGTTGAGACGAAAACTTCAAAGTTCGAATTAGTTACAACATTTTTTTTTTGCCAAACCGAAGGGAAAACAACAATAACAGCAAGTGCAACGAATAGCATGTCTACTTACATTGCTTTGAAAAACCATTCACTAGAACCTGATACGATCTGATAGAAAGCGCGCATGTAGTGACGGAAAATTAAAATTTAAATTAAGTGATAAGCGCAAAAATATTTTTCGAGGTATTCGCAAAACACAACCCGATCAGGTTTCTTAAATTACAAGTTGAGCAACTGGCATCTGATAGGGGTAGCTAGAATAATTTTTTTTTTGGCAAAAGCAACCGGTGATAAATAGCCTAGTTCAACGTGTTCGAGAACAATATCAATCATTTCAGATTATCCATTTTTTTTTTTTTAATTTAAGCATGCTCAATGGTTTTATAAGAGTAGTAAGCTACGAAACTAATGGTTTCCAGACATTTTAGCAACAAGTTTCCAAATAACTAAAATAATGAAACTGAAAATGCCTATACTACAAGTTCTACCGGTTCCAGACTCTGCTTGACCAACAATATCCACCAAGTTTTGAACAACCAAATATCGTAGAAAAACTCAACAATAAGTCATCAACAAAAAATCTTAACAACACACCTTCAACAATTTACCGACAAAAAAATCGTTTGTCAAAAATTTCTTAAAAGATCTTAACTAGCCTTTGTACTCATATAAAGATGTGGTGAAAACAAGATCAAAAGTAAGGAAGTTGTGCAAACATAGCAATAGTTTAGATGCATTGGAAATTCAGATAAAATGACATTTCTTTTCTTTAAGCCGGCTATGGGCCACCTTCGTGTTGCACCTTCGAATGCAAATGATTTTACGCTCCGTGTAATGCTTGAGTATACAGAAAAACGGTGAGTAAGTTAAGTCAATTTAGTCCATTTATCAATCATATAAATAGTCTCCGCGGTTTTTTGGTACATTTTTGAAAAAAAAAAATTTTTTATTCAAAATCAATTTCAATCAAGTATATAATGGCCATTTTTACCTATGACCTTTTGCCATTTTCCGGGTAGCTTCATAATTCCAATTTTTTACCATCAAAGGAGTTTTGCAAAGACCGAAAAACTCTCTGGTAACCAGAGAGTGCAAGGTCCGGGCTATACGGTGGATGCATGAAAACTTCCCAACCAAGTTCCGTCAATTTGTTCCGGGTCACTAAAAATATGTTTGGCCTAGCATTGTCATGATGGAAGACAACTCCCTTTCCGTTGGCCAATTCTGGTCGCTCTTTTCTGAAAGCTTCATTCAAACGGTCGAGTTGTGCACAGTAGAGGATTGAATTGACCGTTTCGCCACGTTCTAGACATTCACCTTCCAATCCTACCAAACACTCAACATAATCTTGTTTGCCGTCAATCCAGGCTTTGAAATCGTTTGTGGTCGGTCACCGGCCTTTGACCAAGATCACATGCGTTGGATATTCTTGTATTTAATCCATTTTTCATCGCCCGTAATGAATCGCTTCAAAAATGGTTCCAGTTTCAGCAGCGTTTCAATAATGGTTATTCGGTCAATTAAATTTCTCTGCGTTAATCTATGTGACACTCAAACATATAGTTTCTTTGAGTAGGCTGCTCGTTTTAGATGATTTCAAACTGTCATACGATTGATGTTTAGTGCCGGTCTTGCTCTATCAATTGCAAAATTTTATCAACTTTTTCAGTGCCATCTTTTACATCGAAATTTCCGAAACAGAATCGAACAAAGCACTCCTGGCGTCCGGCGTTCATTCATAGCATTTTCTCACCGCATACATTTTTAGGCATATTTTTGCAGTTTTTTTTTCCACTTTTTTAAAGTAAAAAAGCATCACATAGCTTGCTGATGCTGTTCGCTCTGGACGTCCACCCAACACAGACGACAATCAAATCTTCGCTACAGTTTCCATTGGCAGGCATTTGACGACACGGAAGATCACTCAGCGGTTTAACATCGCCCAAACAACCATTTCGCAGAGACTGAAAAGACTTGGAATGTCGAAAAAGGTGGATGTTTGGGTTCTTCACGAACTCAGTGAAAGAAACATTATGGATCGCATAACGGTCTGTGAGTCTTTGTTGAGATGGAACTCGCTTGAGACTTTCCTGAAAAGAATGGTTACGGGAGACGAAAAATTGGAGGTTTACAACAACATTCGGCGTAAGAGTTCATGGTGCGATTCTGGTGAAACACCGCATTCGGTTGGTAAACAAGATTTGCATCCTAAAAGAGGTCATGTGAAGCATTTGGTGGGACTGGCGAGATGTCCTCTACTTCAAGCTGTTTCCACGTCATCACACAATAAATGCCGTTAAATAATGCTCTAGGCTCGATAATTTAAAGCAGGCAGTGAACAGGATTAAATATAAGTTTTTAAACCAAAAATGTGTCCTTAACTTTAAATTAAAAAAAAACCGGAAAACTTATTGAACAACCCAATATTTGCCATTATTATTACCAATTTTCCATGCAAAAGGGTTTGAACTTATAAAACATTCACTTGCAATCATTAAAAAGGATCAATTCTACTCCGGAATCAAAAACAAAAAAAAAAAAACAACTAAAAATATAATCAACGGTCATCTGTGTATCTTAGAAGACCGCTTTCAGCAAAGCTGTGTCGCAAAGTTAAAATTAAATTAAATGGACTGCTTTGACAATGCAGTTTAAGAAAAAATCGTTTTGTTGCGCCTTGAAATTAACATAATTAAGAGTTACTGTGCACAAGGCACTAGTCCCTGAAAGATATGAAATAAAAAAAAAGCCTGTAACGCAAAAACGATGTACAGAATTTTGCTGCAGAAAAAAAAAAATGTTGACCCCCAGCGCAAATACATATCCATGTTAAAAACTGAATCCTAAAGTTTATGACATATGTACAGGCTGCGATGATGAGAGGGCTCACTAAGGTACATGTTACTTCTGTGTCACTCAATACTTGAGGATCCTTGAGAATCAGAATATTAGAAAATTACTACTTCCATGATATTTGCTATTTCAATAGGGTTCCGAAGACATTAATATTTGAGTAGACTTACATTTTTTTACCAACGGGCATGAAAAAAAGATTGGTTGGCCATAGAACACCATAACACATTACTTTATCGTTGTCTCATAAGCTCAGCAACTTAACCTAATATAACTTGAAGACAGAGGTTCGGATTCGTAAATTGAAGAAATTATTACACCTTGTGACTTCATGATAACTTTGCCAAGTGAAATGAAAGAAGAATGTTGCCAAATAAGAAAGTGATCTCATGTGTCATTCGTCCCTAACAAATCAATATTGACGCTTGTCGAGGCGCGAAAGCCTGGGACATACTATATTGATACCTGTTGACATATTTCTGTCAAGATTTGGTGATAATCCGACGCTTAGTTTTGTTTTGACACCCATTTCAAAACATCGTGTTAATTTTTTTTTTTTGCGGCCATTGAAAAAGAGCAGTATCTTTCCGTGATCCGATTATAGTTTTTGAGTAGCAAAACATGCGAGGTACTGAAGCCCATTCTCGATGGTGTGTATGGGAGGCATTTGCAGAGTTTCGCCATGGTCGCATGTCGGTTTTTGATGAACCGCGCCCAGATGGTCCAAAAACGATTACCACAGATAAAACCGTGGACAAAATCTATCATCGTCCGCGCGATGGGTGTCGCGATGGAGCTCGCACAAGCGCAATCGTGAGACTAGTTCAAAGTTGTACTTGGCCCTGTTTAATCGAAGTCCGGAAAAGTTTCTGCAGCGTTTCGTCACCGTCCTTGAGGAATGGATTTATTGGTACATACTCGGTGAACGTGCTCCAAGGAAGGCGAAGACACTACCTTCGGCCAAAAAGGTGATGGCCACCGTTTTTTTGGGACGCGCGAGCTGTGATCCACGTTGAGTTTTTGGAGAAGGGAAAACATTTTTTGCGCCGATTCAACGCCGATTTGAAGAAAAACCGAACACATTTGGCGAAGAATAAAGTCCCCTTCCAACACGATAACGCACCGGAACACGCCTCCGCAGTTGCCACAGCCAAATTGTTCGAATTACACTCGAACCCCATCCTCCGTATTCTCCGGATTTGGCTCTCTTCTTTTTGTTTTCAAGCTTTAAAATATCGCTCGCCGTAAAGAAGTATGGGTCGAACAATGAAGTCATCGCCGTCGCGGAGGAGTATTTTGCAGGTCAACAAAAGTCTTACTTTACGGAGGGGTTAACAGAGTTGCAGCTCTGCTGGGAAAAGTGAATCGAGAAAGGGGAATATATTTAAAAATAAATTGTCAAAACCTAAAAAAATTGTGTTGTCATTTCTAATCGTGGGATTAGAAAAAAGATGGGCGAAGGTACACTTTTTCCTTGCGTTTTAGTTTAAGATAATAATACGAAAAAGACTTACTTGGATCCCCATCGGTTTCCATTAGCTTCTGTACAAGTTGTTCATACTGAGTGCCAGCATTTGGTCCCCCACCAGATACAACTGTCAAATGATATAACCAATTATCACGTTCTTGCTTTCCAGATAAAATTAAATAAGTCGGTCCTTGATGTGCCGGGTAGATAGCTACCGTTAAGCGTGCCTGACTCTGAGCAGGATCTTCACGTTCTTCAGAGTCTGAGTCTGAAACATGCTCAACTTCTTCTACTCGAGCATCACGCATATTTATTTGCCCTAAAGGATTCTGAAAAAAAAAAAATAAATAAATGAAAAATAAAATGATTATACACACGTATGAATTTTTTGTATACTTAAAGACTTACAGTTTCTCCAGGAGCCTTAAAATACAGGAACATTTTGCCCAATAGTACACACCAACATTTCTTCGCATGACCGTTCTTCACCTTGGTCACCCAACCTTGCATCGTCGGTTTCTGATCATCTCGACTTAAAAGCAATTTTGTAGCATTTCTCCGTTGGACATTTTGCAGCACCTTTATCCAATCATCCATTGTGGCGTTGGAGTCCGCTGTAAGATAGTAAACCTTTTTCCCCGTGTCAATTTCAAAAGTGGAAGCACCCTCAGCTCGATTTATTCGACAGGCTTCGTCTAATAAAATTTGCCCCTGAGGCTTTCGATTGATATCATGTTGGCTCTTCCAATAGGTAAGTGACCCATTTTTAAGTACAAACCATCGTTTGCGCCATGTTTTTAGTTTTCCGCCCAATTTTGCCAAATGACCAACCTTTGATTTGAAATGAAAAAATGAAATATTATTTAGAGGTTATTTTTAAAGATTTACCTTTTCTAGGGATTCCAGTTTACGATTGGGTGAATCAACGTAGGATGCTCGCATAAGCAACGAAGGCATTGAAGCATCCATGCAAGTTGACTCGGAAACAGCATCCGGAGGTATCGCATAATCATCCGATAGGCCTGATTCAAAGGAAATATCTGAAATTACTGATCCACGTATGGATGGAATACATAGATTTGGAGATGGCTCTTGAGGAATTCCTTAAGTGTTGTATATTGTTGTGTGTTAAAACAAATGGAAACACAAATCAAACGTGATATAAAAACAAAACAAAAAATCGAACACATACACGTAGTATACCATATATTTTAACTACCGGCAGCAATCAGTGATACACAATTGCGGAAAAGCTTTAAGAGGTCATAATTAAGTCGAATTAATTATATTTTTCTCCCAATAGGCAGCAATTCTCAAAAGGACAGTATAGGTTAAGCGAGATTAGAGAAGGAAAAAGAAAAAGAATGTATAAAGCAAAAAGTTCTACAAAAGAATGATTTCTGATATATTGCACTTGTAACACGAAAAACGAGTTGAAATATGTAACTATTACAACAAGACACTTATGCTTTATTAGCAGAGACTAATTTGAAATGACACTGTTTAGAAATTGTTACCTAAACTCATTTCCAAGAGTTTTTCATTTCCGTAAAAAGGTGCTTTACACATTATTTTCGTTCTTCCATCAAGATTAGTTATTACTATGACGATGATTTTAATATCTAAATTAAAACAGGATTTAGCCAAGTTGAAATGCTTCCATAAAACTTCTTTACGAATAATCACAAATAATCTTTCGTGCTTAAATGGAAGATGATCAAGAAAATATCTTAGAGAAAATCAGAAAATTAGAACCGGTGGCTGAAGAAGAAAAGTTATACCAAGATAAATCCCCGAGGAAGAGATTCAACAACTATATCTAAATGCGCAGTACAGCGCATAGACAATGGAAAAGAATATAGAACAAATTAGTTAAGGCATAGACTTACTGGAGAGATTTTTTGAGCTATTCAAACGATACGAAAATTTCGATATTCCGGTCGCTGATTTGAATTGTTATTTATATAATGCTCACTACATTTCCAAATTAAATTAAACTTCTTTTGCATCTACTAGCAGGAATAATAACGATGAAGAATAGTCAATCTTTACCCAAAAATTATATCATAATGTCCACGGGCATTTTTGACAACTAAAAACATCTTTATTGCAGTTTTAAGTTGGTTGCGGTATATCACTAATAGAAGGGTGGAATAGTTTTACGTTCACATATGTACACTTTCCATACTTAATACTTTTATTAAAAATGATATCTCGGCGTGTTACTTAGTACTTGGTTTATAGAATCCTCTTTCCATTTCCTCTAATAGTGTCCGAACTTATAAATTGAATGCAACTAAATTTATCTTTGCACAGAGGAAGAGAAGGAAATTTTAGTATTAAAAGCCTTCATAGCTTCACAGTAGACATAAAGCAATATTTCAATTTGAGAAAAATTTGAGATTTCAAGATCCATGACATTACCAGGTGTGTGGCGGCAGTATGCCTACCACTATTTATCATGCATGCCATAACTTGACTGCTATCCTGAACACAACTACATATACATATGTATACGAATCATAAGTGGCAAGAAATCCTTTAGGGGTAGGAAGGATGTGTAAATCAAATTTAACATTGCCTGCTTATTCATTTGGAAACTGTCAATGGTGAGTTGGAATCGGTAGTGGGAAATAAGAGAATAGCTTAACCTCCACCTCAGCAATCTGTTACTCTCATGGAAGATAACAGAGGCATTAAGATTTTCGTGTAGATGAAGAAGACATATAAATAAACAGATAGGTAAATCAGTACAGGGTGAATGACTGGAACTGCAACTTTTTAAAATGCTATAATTTTTTTTATTTTTTGATCAATTTTATTGTGCCAAGGCAAAAAATGTTGAAAAATACATCAATTTTCAAATTGCATCAGTAGTTTTCAATATGTCCACCTTTGGCGCGAATAATGGCCTTGAGACGGCCGAAGAAAGCATCGCACGCTGCACGAAAGTGGCTATGCGGTATTTTGGCCCAATCCCGGCGAAGTGCTTGTTTGAGGTGGTCCAAAATTTGGTATTTTTTAGTACCAACCTTCGCCTTCAAAATACATCAGACAGAGAAATCCAACGGATTTGCATCCGTAAAATTTGCAATCCATTGTGTCGAAGAAATGAAGTGTGGAACATTGTTTTTTAACCAATCTTGGTTGACGCACGCTCTGTGAGACGGTGCCGAGTCTTGTTTAAAAGTCCACGGTCTCCGAAATGATTGTTTGCCCAAGGCTTCAATACTGTCTCTAAGACAGTTTCACGGTATACGATCGCATTAATTTTGATGCCACGGTCCAAAAATACGAGCGGAGAGCGACCATTGTCGGTTATGGCGGCCCAAACCATCACCATCGGTGTTGCCTGCTCTCTGGAGGCCGTCCGAAGGTGTAAATTTTCAAAGGACCTCTCAAGCAAGTAAACTCGGTCATTTTGTTTGTTGACATAATACATGGATTGAAAAGTCCGTTTTCTAAGAGAGGGCACCACTTGAAAGTGGTTCAAAAGATACGTGTATAAATTTGACAGCTGTCGGACGATTAGTTCTCGAGATATAGCTTTGTGAGTGAAGCAACTTTGGTTATTGTGAAAAAAAATGGATTCAAAGCAATTTCGTGTGTTGGTTTATCAATGCTTTTTGATGGGAAAAATGCAGCCGATGCAAAGAAATGGCTTGATAAGAGTTACTCGGACTCTGCACCGGCCGAACGAATCATTCGCAAGTGGATTGAAAAATTTAAAAGTGGTCATACAAGTACCGAAGGTAATGCACGCAGTGGACGTCAAAAAGGCTGTTTCAGATAAAAACATCAAAAAAGTCCACAAAATGATTACGAATGACCGTAAAGTGAAGTTGATCGAGGTAGCTGAAGCTCTGAAGATATCAAAAGAGCGTGTTGTATATATCATAAACGAATATTTGGACATGCGAAAGCTCTGTTCAAAGTGGGTGCCGCGTTTGCTCACAGTCGACCAAAAACAACAACGTGTTCATGATTCAGAGAAGTGTTTAAAGCTGTTCAACCGCAATAAAGCCGAATTTTTGCGTCGGTATGTGACAATGGATGAAACTTGACTCCATCACTTCACACCAGAGTCAAGTCGGCAGTCAGATGAGTGGCGGGCAGGCGACGAACCTCGTCCAAAACGACCAAAAACTCAACAGTCGGCTGGCAAGGTTATGGCATCTGTATTTTGGGATGCACATGGAATAATTTTCATCGACTATCTCCAAAAGGGGCAGACTATCAACAGCGACTATAACATTGTTTTGTTGGAACGTTTGAAGGACGAAATCGCAGAAAAAGGTCCACATTTGAAGAAAAAGAAAGTGCCGTTTCATCAAGACAATGCACCGTATGACAAGTTGATGAAAACGATGGCAGAATTAAATAAATTCGACTACGAATTGCTTCCCAGAGGCCTATTTTGAGGCTAAACCGAAATCGTACTACAAAACTGGTATCGAAAGATTGAAAAATCGTTTCAATCAGTGTATCGCCCTCGAAGGCAACTATATTGATAAATAAAGAAAACCAAAGAAAAAGAAAGAAAAAACCAAGTTCGGCAACTCACCACTCGTGCAAGCGTACCAACTCTTTCGCTTTTTCGACTCTAACTTTTTTCTGTTGCGGTGTAAGATCGTGTGCTTTCCATTGCTTCAATGGCTTGAGCCCAAGCTCATTTTTGAGTATGTTTTGCATCTGTTCCAACGATTTGTTGAGCTCACGACCCATTTTTTTTCCACTTCGACGTGGATTTCGCTCAATTCGAGCCTTCACCTTCCGAACCATTTCTGCCGATGTTGCTGTTTTTTTATGACCACCTCCATGGCGTCTTGCAACGCTGCCAGTATCACGGTAACGAGTTAAGGTTCGAGACACAAATGATTTTTTCACGTTGAGGTGCTGGAGGGCTCTAACGATAGCTACTTGTGGTTTTCCAGCCAAATATAAAGCAATCACACTATTACGTTTGAATTCCATCGCGGATAAAAATTTTTCAACACAACTGAGACGCAAATCTTTTAAAATTATCTGTCAGATGTCAAAATTTGAGCTCACTGTCATGAACGGTTTGGAAATTATAGCAGTCTGAAGTTGGTTGCAGTTCGAGTCAGTCAGGGTGTAGAAGTGAAAAAATGGAGAACATTTCTAAAATACAAGGTTCTAAAGTTTTCATAACTAAACTACCAATTTCTCAGCACCCAAATGGATCAAACGTTATCAATAGTTTACCGAGCCCTAATATTTTACAAATATTAGTTACACTTTTAATAAAACATAAAGATAAAAAAATTAAAGAAAAAAACTTAAAAAAAAAAACCAAAAAAAACTACGTTATTGTTTACTGTTACCAAAATTCCAACAAGAAAATCCCAAAGCAAATCTACGCAGGCACTACCAGACCAACCAATCAATTGTACAAATTTCACTACATACCACGTGTCTTGTTCTTGGGACTCTCCGAACCACTTCGCTTAGCTGGACTTAAGCTCGATGATGTTTTCAGACTTTTTGAAGGGCTTGATGCACTACCTGACGTGCTCGTTTCCGTATTGTCCGTACTTGACGAGTTGTGTGAGTTATGTGTCATCATGACAGCATGTTCCTCGCCATCGCTAGAATCATCGCTTGAATCTCCGGTGAACGGCATCGAACGAATTTGAGAAGCGCGCTGCAAATTACAATTACAAGTTAATTTGAGAAATAATTTGGATAAATGGAAAACGTAACTCACCCCCTTGACAGTTGCATAAACAGGCACACTTATATCACAGAATCCACCACTTGCAGTTTGTTGGGCCCTAGATGGTGTACCATTACCAGTACCACCAGCACCACCACCGCCACTACCTGCTCCTCCTCCTCCACCTACTCCCCCTGCACTTCCATTCGCACTACCAATTGTTCCAGTGTGGTGTTGCCCATGACTCGCTGTCGACTCTGGTCCATCATGATCTCCATCGCCAGATGCTAAGCCATCATTGGCCACTTGATAGATTTTTGCCTCCCAACTGGGGAATCTATGAAGAGGAGGCGTTGGAGGCCTTGGTGTTGCAACAACACCAACAAAATCACTGGTTGTCGTTGTCGAAGTGCTACCACCACTTGCCATCAACGCTGGGTTATTCTTCATCCATGGTGGTAATTTCTCCCTAGACGGTGTATAGATTTCCGCATAATCATGTGCAGTATCTGTATCCGAACTACTTGGCCGTCCGGATAGCGCTGTTAATGTCAGACCATCAACAGCCGCCACTAAATTTCGTTCCAATTCTTGAGGTTCCATTGAAAGATTCCTCCGATGCTGATGATGTGGATAACTAGATGTGAGCGGTCGTATCGACTCTTGAGGATCTAATGATTCGCTGCGTCGTCTGCTCTCTGTTGTATCTGATGCAAAATCTTGTACATCTAAACTAAGGCTATTACGAACCGGACCACTTGGTAGTATACTACTATGACGGTTCGGTTGATTCGCTATATGATTTCGTAACAGTTCTAGCTGTTGGTTACATTTGACATTTTGTTCGCGCAGCAGTTGATTTTGTTCTTCGAGTTCGCGTAATTTGTTAGTGACCCACTCTTTTATTTTGGCCGCTTTGGCTTCAACTTGACGTGCGTCGTGTAAACGCAGTTGCCGTTGCTCTTCAACTTGGATTTCTAAATGGTTAATGGTTTTCTCTGCATCATTTGAGGGAAGACTTGTGGAGGTGTGTTGCAATTGCAATTGTTGCTGCTGTTGTTGTTGCTGCTGTTGCGGTTGTGATTGTGTTTGGCTTTGAGGGATTGGTGAGTTTGTATGTGGTGGTTTTGGCCATTCACTCAACCGTTGTTCCATTGCCCGGACCTGAAAAAGGAAGATATAGAGATTGAATAAAAAAATCAATACGAATACTTGTATCTCTATACTAAATCTAAACGAGGAATATACAGATATCACGAAACAACAGGAAATCCTTTTCGATTGCTTCTTTACCTTCTGCAGATACTCTGCACGAAAAGGAAAAATAAATTCAAAGACCATCAAATGACCTCAAAAGTCTTTCGTCCATTCCTGGGATTTTCCTGAAGTTTACCACAACGGCCTCAATAAATTGCCGATGCAATGCCTAAAGAAGAACAAATATTTGGAATTAAGATGTCAGTAGAGTAGGACATGGCCATGCCAAAGGGCATACGAATAATTGACTATTCCAGTCATGAAATCCCTGCAGCATAAAAATGGTTGCCAATGCCACATACCATAGCTTAGATAAAGCTTTTTTTTTGTGGAATGATTTTATAATTATTCTGGTCAGAGCATTTAGAACCATGAACATTTGTATATCTTGTACTACATAGGATTATTGCAATGTTATGGCAATGGTCTTATTGCCGAGGCGAGATGCGTTGATCGTAAGAGTTGAAGAACGAGGGGAACACAAAACAACCGTCACCTAGCACATAATTTATTCTTCATATACACATACTCATACGAGTATTGTCACTCGTATACAGAATATTAGTTTTCAAAACTAAAAGCATAAACACAACGGTGATAATGTTAAATGGATCTCCTGGTATATTGTTTTCTCTACCATTCTTCCAATTCCTCTGAGATATGAAAGTCAGCCGGATTTGGTATGAATATATGAATATATGGACGGTGGAATTTCGTTTTATTAACGCTTACCAACCACATAAAGTGGATGAATTCACGCGGTGTGGTGCGCATTATGCATAAGTGAAAGGCAGCTCTCATAACCTTGAAGACTCACTTGAAAGTTACATACGGTACTGCAAAGGAATTCACTGTCTTGAAATAATCGGAATTATCTGGTAAGGGTAGTAGGACATGGAATAATCAGCTCTTCAACTACTACGTGCAGTTGCGCATCTCAAGACTGTTATAAAAAATATAGCCTACCAAATAATTTGAAGTCTTACCAAAAGTTAAAAGAACGTGTTACGACAACATGATCCGAACAGAGATCTGCACAGATGTCCAAGCCAACCAAGCAGTTGAGTCACATCCGATACAGAAAATTCAAAAAAAAAAAACTTTGGCAGACTTATGAAATATTGTCGCAGTTGGTACCTCTTCATGTCATCAAAGGTGTTTGTCCTAACGTCGCTGTCGCAGGAAGGAGTATATTACGAAAGTATGGTGAAAGTGTATGAACACATAACCCCGCCGAACTATAATAGAAAAAATATTACGACAATGTTAAATCGATATAAACTTCGTTCAAGGGACCAAATGCAAAATATCTTCCGACATACGAAACGCATTCAAAACGTATTAGTGTGGAACGTAACAAAATAAGAATGGAGATGCCGACATATTGACAAGTATTAGGGTTTTCTAATAACGACTTGACGACTTTTTTTTTTAAATAAAAGGCAAACCATTTGAGATATTTCAAAAACTTTATTATTGGCTTGAAGTACAATCAAAACATTTATGAATGGAACTTGACTTCGTTCATATGGTCACCGCGGGCACGTTTGCAAGGGTCGATTCGTTGGATCCAATTTTCAACGACTCGGCCACACATTTCGGCCGAAACGGCCGTTATTTCGCGTTCAATGTTGGCTCTGAGCTCTTCCAACGTCGTCAGCGTGTTGGCGTAAACCAATGACTTAACGTAGCCCAACAGAAAATAGTCAAGTAGCGTTAAATCGCACGAACGAGGCGGCCAATCGACTGGCCCATGTCTTGAGATAACACGCTCACCATACTTACTCTTCAATAAATCGATTGTAGCGTGTGCTGTGTGGCTGGTGGCACCATCCTGTTGAAACCACATGTCGTCCAAGTCCAAGTGACGATCGTTATCGTCGACGAAAAAATATGACCCAATAACGCCGCCGGCGTGCAAACCGCACCAAACAGTTATTTTTTGTGGATGAAGTGGTGATTCATGAAGAAAATGTGGGTTTTCACCCGACCAATAACGCATATTTTGCTTATTGACGAACCCATTGAGCCAAAAATGAGCTTCGTCACTGAAGATGATTTTGCGATGAAATTCATCATCTTGGCGCATTGTCTCACTGACACGACAACAACACACAACGAATATGTAGACTCAAATTTTTGCACTAAACTTGTTATTGCCTATCTACTATGGCGAGAATTACGACCGAAAATTGGAGTTAACGCTCCCAAAGTTGCAGTCACACTCCAAATATCTGTAGAAAATTTTTATAATTTGCAGACGTTGCTCGTTAGTGTTAGCTTGTTTACCATGATGAAAATGTTTTGTTTACTGAATAAATTGACAGTGACAGTTTGATGATTAATGAGAGTGCGTTCACAAATTAAATTCAAAGTTGGCAAGTCCCTATTGGAAATCCCTATACAATGGGCAAGAACCTGATAACTAAACATGAAACTTGTTATATTGTTAGCGTCTACAGAATGCACGTAGACAGTGAGAAATCGGAAAAAGAAATATGTATTCTTGCGGGACCTCAACGAGTTTTGAATGAAACATCAAACGAGAAAACGCTTTTAATTTTTGAAAACTCCAAAAGTCGCGTCGCTGTTTCGAAAGGCAGGATCTATATAAATAAAGAAACGTCGTGCTGGAAAAACAAGTCCAAAATGGTAATAAAAAACAAGAGGAAAGAATTTTAAGCACGGACTTAGAATAATTAAAATAGCGAAACCGATAAAATTTTTTACGTATGTGGAGCAAGGACGCTAGCAGTAGGGGCATAAAGAACCTCAAAACCGATAAACAGGCCAAAAGCAATAAGAGAAGTGCAAAGTCGAAACATACGATTACACTGAAGAGCAAAAGTATAACAATGTTACAGCATTAAAACAAAGAACACATAGCATGCATAAATCTTTGAAAAAAATTAATTTTTTTTTTTATCGGATTTAGAAGTGATCGGTAGTATTCGATAAAAAGATTTTATAAAATGAGAAGTTTAAGTGAAGAAATAAAAAAAACAAAAAATTAGATTTGTGGAAAGAAGGGAAAGAGTGATCGCAAAATTATTAAAAATAAGCCACATGTCCATCTCGAGGCTAAAAAGGTGCAACAATTTGAAGGAGGTGAAGAGACTGGAGAAAAAGGCAAGTGTTTGGACTCTTCGTTGAGCGTTAAATAGAGTCGGTTACAAAAACGTTCTGTCATGGAAAGCCTTTTTGCATAGACATGAAAACTGAACTTTTGATAATTGGAAACGAGTACTACTCAATTTCTGATTCCGTCGTCATCTTTTTTTGCGATCCAATTTTTGTTTTTTTAGGTAATTTGATCTAATGAGACCAAAATTAACCGATTCCAGTCAGATAGCCGTTCTTGGTTCCGGACAAGCTCCTCAGGACCTCTAAAACCATAACAAGTCAAACAAACGGTTAAACATGGAGGAGGTTGTTTGATGATATGGTGGTGTATTACGCCTAACGGTATCGGCCCCGTGGTCGAGATTGATGGCGTTATGAGGAAAGAGCAGTACTTCAGTATTTTGGAGTAAAATTTGCAAGTTGCTGTAGATATGATGCGAATGGAGTAAGATCGAATCATTTTCCAACAGGACAATGATCCAAAAATCATTCCTCAAAACTCTAGAAAAATTGGCTAAATTGTCAAAAATTCCACACGATGGAGTGGCCTGCCCAGAGTCCCGATATGAATCCCATCGAAAACTTATGAGCATATTTAAAAAGGCAGCTGGTAAATTACCAAGAAGTGCCCAAAGGAATGACGGAATTATGGCACCGGGTGCAGCAAGAATGGTACTCAATGTACTTGTATTGAATGGTACTACGAAAGCATGCCGCAACACCTTGATTCTTTAAAAAAGGCAAAAAGACTGTGGACGGATAAACAATTTTTTTATTATACTTTTTTTCCAGTGCGGTGCAAAACTGTTACAATGGATTTTCTTGTTTTTTGTTAGTAAAATTTTGTTTTTCATTGAAATGTTCAATTTGTTAAATTATTTTGTTTATCAATAAATGTAAAAAGGTTAGAAAAGTTTTCATGCGCGAATTAAAATGAATTTAGTAAAAATTCTTTCAGTTTTGTTTAATTTAGAGATCATTGCTACACTTTTGCTCTCCAGTGTAGGCATACGTGATCGTATTTTTAAAATTGCGACACAACGAAGAAAAAAACTCCCAACTAACAAACAATTTGTGTGAAAATATACAATAACTCAAATATATTGAAGGCGCAGGAAACAAATGCTACCGAAGTATGACTGAAAATCAGAATTTGTTAACTTCCTGACAGGGAAGTTCTTGCATTTACCCCGAAAATTGTAAATGATTTGATGATATCTTCAAGATTCAAGGTATCTATGGTATAATGTTTTAAGACAATTTTAAGAAAGTGTCTATGTCTGGCTATTTGCGAGTACATACCAGGTGAATATATATGTTTTTTTTGGTAAAAAAATACGGGATTAATTTTTTTCGCTCATCTTTCAGTTATTTTATAAATAGCATGACAGAAAAACTGCATGTCTTTTGCGGCAAACCATTCGTCGAACCATTTTGAAACTTCCTCGAAATTGCTGAAGTACTGCTCTGCGAGCGCATGCCCCATTGATTCGAAGAGGTGATATTCAGATGGCTCCAAGTCTGAGGAAAACGGCGGGTGCAGAAGGATGTCCCATCCAAGCGATTTCAAGGTTTCTTTCACTAGTTTTGCTATGTGAGACCGCGCGTTGTCGTGTAACAAAATCACTTTGCCATGTCTTTTGGCCCAATTACGTCGTCTTTTGATCATTTGTTGGAGATAGAATTGTGTATTAACTTCAAACCAAAAACTCATGCAATTGCTCGTCTTCGCATAATTTGTGGTCCACCAGAGCCGTCACTGTCTTTCACATTGCAATCAACATTTTTAAATTGTCGAAACCATGTCTCACAAGTTTTAATTAATGGAGCGTGTTTCTACCAGTAAACGATGATTTTCAACAGAATATTTCTTTTGATTAAATAAGAAAAGCAATGCGTTCCGTAAATGTTCTTTTTCAGGCACAAAACTCGACATGATCAGTGAACGTTAAAACAAAGAAAGACGCTAGATTTGGCGGATTCAACTTATGTATGTTTGTAGTTAAATGTCAGACGAACAAAATGACGTATGTGTCAAATTAATACGCTGCGTACTTATCGCTGGCGCCATCTCATAGTTAAACCGGAAAAAAACGAATGCATACACCTGGTGCATACGCATGCCCGTATGATTAAATTTTTTTGGCACACGATAATTCGGGAATGAACAGTGCTAACGATCTGAATTAGATTATGCGTTTTCTTATACCGAATCGTAATCATAAGATTAGACTACACCAAATACTATTATTGGGTCTATAACTTCGAGCGGTTTGCTAAGAGATGGCGTAACTTGTATTATTCCATTGGAAAATGCGTTGGAAAGCTACTGTCATTGTACGTCATTTCAGTATATGTCATTTATTTGAAGCGTAAACAACAATAATTTTTTTTTCACTCAAATATGTCGAACTTTGTGCCTGAAAAAGTGATTTTGCGGTGAGTTTTATTTCATTACTTTAATATGAAGAAAACTGATGCCGAAAGTCATCGTATTTTGGTGGAAGTTTATGGTGAACATGCGCTAGCTGAGTGAACGTGCTAAAAGTGGTTTGCACGATTTAAAAGTGGTGATTTTGGCTTGGAAGACGATGAACGTCCTGGGCAGCCTAAAAAGTTTGAAGATGAAGAACTGTAAGCCTTACTCTATGAAGATTGTTGCCAAACACAAGAAGAGCTCGCAGAATCTTTGGGTGTCACTCAAGCAGCCATTTCAAAACGTTTAAAAGCAGCTGGATATATTCAAAAGCAAGGAAATTGGGTTCCACATGAACTCAAGCCGAGAGACGTCGAAAGGCGGTTTTGCATGTCCGAAATGCTGCTGGAACGCCACAAAAGGGAGTCATTTTTGCATCGGATTGTTACTGGTGATGAAAAATGGATCTATTACGACAACCCCAAGCGCAAAAAATCATATGTGAAACCCGGCCAACCAGCTAAATCAACGGCAAAGCCGAATATCCATGGCGCGAAGGTAATGCTCTGTATTTGGTGGGATCAGATGGGTGTGCTGTATTATGAGCTGCTAAAACAGGGTGAAACTATTAATGAACAACGCTACCGAACACAATTAATCCGTTTGAAGAGAGCAGTAGCCGAAAAACGTTGCTATTCCGGTTAAGAACTATTTGGAAAACAGTGGATAGGAAGTCTTATTCCACCCGCCTTATAGCCCAGACCTTGCCCCTTCTGACTACCATTTGTTCCGGTCGATGCAGAACGCCCTCACTGAAATACGGTTCACATCAGAGCAGAATATCAAAAATTGGCTTGATTCATTCTTGACTGCCAAGCCGGCGCAGTTCTTTTGGGATGGGATCCACAAATTGCCAGAAAGATGGGAAAAAGTCATAGCTTCAGATGGGCAATACTTTGAATAATACTTTTGTACATGTTTTTCTTAAATAAACGTTAAAATTTTGAAAAAAAAAACCGCTAATGATATAAAACATTAAAAGTGTTACGTTCCTTTTCTTATATTGTTGGCTTATTGGCTCTTAAATTTATTTGCAAACATTAATGGCAACAGTTATATACCCAATAATTTTATCTCAAAAATAGAGAAATTTCTGGAGTAATAATAGAAATATATTACCATAACACACATTTATCGAAAATTCGAAAATTATCTGAGTTAATATGAGAAATCGCAAAAAAAATTTAAAACCGTCAATGAAGTACTAACTAAGATTTCGTAAATAAAGGGATTATCAGACCTGATCCGAATCATATACCAAAATTGTACAATATGTGAAAAAGCTATTACTTAAAAAGAATTTCTAATGCGATTATTTTATCGTAACTACCTACAATTAATTATAAGGGGAAATTGAAAAAAAGAATAAATATGTACATCCTCCCTTTGAAACCCAATGGGAATCATTTTTTGCACACACTTTCGTTCATTTAAATGAATGTCCTTAACATCAGTACGCAATAATTCCTCTCAGACACATGATTCATCTTCATCTTCTCCTTCCTTTTCTTATAAATAAAGCATTCTCATAAGAATTCCATTGCTTAGATATTCATGATAAATAGCAGCACTAAAGCCTGCAAACAATGGCCTCCGACTCCACTTGGTAATAAGCTAAGCACGCATACATCCAACACCCGAATAATCAATAAAATTTACACAGAAAGTACAGTATGTTGAAGAAACCCTGATTTCCCTTTCCGATTAATTAGAAATTTTATTTTCTTTTTTCTAAGTGTCAAGTATTTCGTTGCTGCCATGTTATAGTGGAATATTTGCTAAGCGTGACCTCGCATTAATGAGTCCTTCGATTAGGGTATGGGTTCCAATAAATTGTCAAAATATTCAGCTCATCAGCATACCGTAAAGCAATTTTCCTAGGGAATTGAAACAACCCAAGTGTTGGGTGCTTCAAACTTGTTATCTCGTTGTTGCCATTAATGTTTGCAAATAAATTTAAGAGCCAACAATATAAAAAAAGGAACGAAGCATTTTTAATGTTTTATATCATTAGCTGCCATGCTGCAGCTATTTGATGTCACAGAAGATTCAATAGATAGAAGGACATCTCGGAGTATTGGAGTATCCGTCGTATTTATCTAAATGCCCATAGGAATGGTCAAATGCACCGATTCGAATCACTTCCTAATATCGATTCAGTTCCTACAGACTATAAGGCTATAAACAGTTCCTTGTGTTTAAACAACCCCATATGAGAGGCAGAGGTTGTTTCAAGATTACTTTGAATGTTACGACTATGAGAATGGTGCGCTCTTAAGATGCTATCGTTGAGACGGTAGAATTCATGGCGCCAAGTCTACGTCAAGCACCCGCCTCTCAGTCTAGCCGGGAAAAGAAAAACCGATTTTGTCATTGTCAAAATAAAGTCGTTCAGATACGAGTGAAAAAAAAATCTACAAATGGCTGCAAATCGAAGAAAATACGAGTACTCATGCAAAAGTGTCGTATAGAGAGAATCTATAAAATGTGTTTCCACTTCTTTCTACAGCTTCAACAAGAAAATATTATGTACACTCTTGCAATGAACAGAACAATAGGGGCTGGAATAATTGTACGAACGTTCAAAAAATCTTGGCATTGCATAAAGCAATGAACAATGAAACACGATGAATGTCTAGACTTTGGGGATGGTAAAGTGTGTGTTCGTATGCATGACTCAGGGGTGAGTTTCGTTAGTATGATAATTACCAGTCAACAGTGGCTGACGCATGTGAGAAATATACCTACATACAGCCATATGTACATATATTAAAAATTTGCAAAAGCGTTCTACATATTTGCATTGTGAATGGAGACCCAATCAAACCAAGTTTCTCAAAGCCTTTAGGATTTGCAATGACTTCAATGTCTATCAGACTGATATTTTTGTCATCAATCCAGAAGCCAAAAGTGGTGACAAAACAGTTTTTTTAAACTGCCAAAAAATCGACTGTATGATAGATACCTACCTTAAGCCGATGTTAACTAAAATGCACCTAATTTTGGCCTACGGCTTGCCCCACGCTTCCTCTCATCATTACGGAAAATCTGTTCTGATAAAGACTAGATAAAAAACAGAGACTCTTACATAAGCTGTATGAACATCGAAGATAGGGAAATTGAGTGATAAAAAAACCCACAAATATTATAAAGCTCAGATCGGGCTACATACCCTTATAACAGCATATCTGACAAAAGGAAAACATAAAAAATTATAGGCAAGTGAGCGTTTTGCTTTTCCATAAATCCGCTTTATAGTTGCGGATTGTTTAAGAGTTCAACTGTTGCTATTAGACGGCTTCAGGAACTCTCAAATTTAGGATGTAGCCGATCTTAATTTAAACTTAAAACGAATCTCCATCACAGATGCGTAATTTGATAATAAGCGCATAAAGCGGAGGTTAAGTTTACCAGAAAACCAATCCAAAGACAATTAGAAAAAAAACACATTTTTTTCAAGATAAGAATAATCTTAGAATCAAAGAGATGCCAATTATTCATAAACAAAGCAAAATACTTTCTTTATGTTATTAATGTGTTGTCGAAGCTATGGTAATCTGAAATAAAAGTTTACATTTTTATTTATTAAATACTTATGTAAAAATGTCCACGAAAAAAAAAAACTTCAGATTTCTTCAGAGCTCTTGCCAAAATTAAGGCAATCGGTAGGATAATAGATCTAAGAAAAATATGGACAGCTTTGTCGTGGTGCGAAAGACTCTTAGTTCGGAGGACTTGGAAAGATCTTAAGTGAGGCAAATGTACTCCAGGTAGAACTCGCAATGACAAGCCACTTAGTGTATTTTTGTAAGCGTTTGGGAGATGAATTAGATTGGTCTTAATCAATGTGATCTGGGGTTCATCATGAACCCAGGTGCCTTTTTTTACCACAACCCGTGTGACTTGGTTGATGATGTTTGTTGTTCAGGATATGAGACAATCGATGCTTAGATCCAGCCTATAGTGTTAAGAAAACGGATTAGATCTCGTATCCCTAAAGGTTGTTGAAAAATGTTTAGTTTAGTGCACACATTCCGGCTCTTGCTGGGGCCGGACATTTGCAAAAGAAATGGGAGAGAGTTTCCTCCTGATGGGCGGTTGTATGGGACACCTAGTTTGGCCGCATGGTCTTCAATTGGCCGTGATTATCGCCATTACTTCAAATGCCCCGTGATTATCGCCATACTTCTGGGGACATCTGGGCAGGTTCTGTTAAGTAGGTCTTTTGTTCAGCCATATCATTCTTGATATGGCGTAGTTGGTTAACCCCCTCCATTGGATGTGGAGACACCGGCCTCCACACCACAGTTCAACTTTGATCCGTCGGCATACATAATCATATCGAAGTCCTTTACTGCTCCGTATTTCTTCGACTGAGCTCTAGTAGAAATTCCTATGTGCAATTTTTTCTTGAAGTTTAGTTTGGGTGTGATGTACTCGGTCGGAAATGTGACCATGCAATTTGGTAAGGCATCCAGGATGTTGAAGTGGCTATAAGGCTGTGCAGTCCAGCACTCAAATTCTTTGAGTTTGACTGCACTGCAAATTGCGGTATTTTTTGTGAAGAGGCAGAAAATGCAGGAGCACAGAAAGTGTATCAAATGGGACTGTTCTTTCGAGCCTTTTTAGATTCGTGAGATTGTAGGCATCATACTACCGACCCATAGGCCTGAATTGGATGTATTACGGCTACGTACATCTACAAGGTCACCATTGGTTGAAGTCCTCACTTCTATCCAAAGGTTTTGCTGCATTCACAGAAGACGAGACATGACTTCTTTACTATGTATTCGAAGTTTTGCTTCAAGTATGGTGTTGAGTCAAGTATGATATCCAGACACATACGGCTGAATGATAGTGTTAGCGGTTGACCATTAAAATATAGGAGGGTAAAATCAGGTATTTTGGTTAAGGTAGTGAATAGCATCAGTTCAGTTTTACTCAGGTCGACACCAAGGCCACAACTTGCGGCCCAGGTATTTACCTTGTCTAGAGCATGATTTCACTTATCATGAAGGGAAGCTTCGCTGACACGCGACCTAAATACGCGACTACTTTGGCCCCCTCACTATCTAGTCTTGCAAGAATTTTTTTCATAACCATTCGCTCTATCAGCGAATTTGGTAACGTGATAGCACAGAGATTATTTATTGGCTAATAGATTTCTCTATGTCCAGCTCGATTAGAGATTTGTGAATAACTTCAGTGTGTACGTTATTAAATGCTCCCTTGGAAGTATGGCTAGGGTATATTTTTTAGAGTGTACGGATGTTTCAATTGTTTGCACTACCTCGTGGAGAGCTGTTTCCGTGGAACTTACCTTGAAGTAGGCGTGTTGTTATTTGGATAGCGATGATTCTTCTGGAAGGCTTTGCAAGTGGATGTCTAAGGCATGCTGTATTGTTTTAAGTATAAGGGAGGAGTATATGGGATCGACCGCGGTGCTTATACTGACTGTTCTTTCGAGCCTTTTTAGATTCGTGAGATTGTAGGCATCATACTACCGACCCATAGGCCTGAATTGGATGTATTACGGCTACGTACATCTACAAGGTCACCATTGGTTGAAGTCCTCACTTCTATCCAAAGGTTTTGCTGCATTCACAGAAGACGAGACATGACTTCTTTACTATGTATTCGAAGTTTTGCTTCAAGTATGGTGTTGAGTCAAGTATGATATCCAGACACATACGGCTGAATGATAGTGTTAGCGGTTGACCATTAAAATATAGGAGGGTAAAATCAGGTATTTTGGTTAAGGTAGTGAATAGCATCAGTTCAGTTTTACTCAGGTCGACACCAAGGCCACAACTTGCGGCCCAGGTATTTACCTTGTCTAGAGCATGATTTCACTTATCATGAAGGGAAGCTTCGCTGACACGCGACCTAAATACGCGACTACTTTGGCCCCCTCACTATCTAGTCTTGCAAGAATTTTTTTCATAACCATTCGCTCTATCAGCGAATTTGGTAACGTGATAGCACAGAGATTATTTATTGGCTAATAGATTTCTCTATGTCCAGCTCGATTAGAGATTTGTGAATAACTTCAGTGTGTACGTTATTAAATGCTCCCTTGGAAGTATGGCTAGGGTATATTTTTTAGAGTGTACGGATGTTTCAATTGTTTGCACTACCTCGTGGAGAGCTGTTTCCGTGGAACTTACCTTGAAGTAGGCGTGTTGTTATTTGGATAGCGATGATTCTTCTGGAAGGCTTTGCAAGTGGATGTCTAAGGCATGCTGTATTGTTTTAAGTATAAGGGAGGTTTAACTAATTGGGCTCGCGGTTCGAGAGCTCGTGACCGCGGCTTCTGGTATAAGCACCAATTAAGACTTGAACGGATAAAAGCTGTTATTAGCTCAGGAATAGCCCTTGCAAATGACTGAATTGATATTGCTGTGAGCTGCAGGTACTAACTGAGACCTGCCGGGATCCGTACCAATACCACTGCATCAAGTAAGGTGTGTGTCACCAAGAGTTCCAGGGTTTCCGCAGAGTATTCTGGTCATCCTCCACCTGACCTTCTTAGAAAGAAAAGGTTGGAGTGTTTCTTGGATATAATTTTTCTTAGCCAGCCGGAATCTTTGAGGGTTTCTATTGAATGGCAATAGTCCATCCACTTTATAAGATTATGTTCTTAGCAGCTCGGAGAAAGTGTTCTTTTTACTACGTTTCACTGGGTACGAGACATTTGCCTCCAGTTCTTCGATAGCTACGGTGTTAGGGTTTCTTAAACGGTTTAGTGATCTCGGTCGCAAGATTCAAATCGCAGATGATCCATCTTTGATCTATGAGTGCCTTTAGATGAAAACTCCCCAATTTGCGACCCTAAAGTTGTCATTGTCTATTTTGAGTGTAATATCTAGAATTCTTCTTACCCCCAAAATGTTTCCGTACTAGGAAACCAATCAACCAACTAAAGGTTGGGGTCGTGCCTTTATTACAGGGCAGGTTAGTGGTTAAAGGAAAAGTGACTCACCTCGAAAGAGTAAGAAGAAATTGTAGAGAAGTGTTGAGCTAATAAATTAATAAAAGTAACCCGAAAACATCGAAGGAGTTTCGAAAAATCTAGCAAATACGGTGGATGCGACAGCAATTGGAGCCGTAAGTCATTGATTTTAGCCGCGATGCTCTTGTGCGCCGATGCATTGTCTTGCAAAAACTAATTTTTTTTTCGCTTCATGTGAGGCCGTTTTGCAGCGATTTCGGCCTTCATTCCCTTCATTCATTTTCCTTCATGCACAGTAATATTGGCGTTGATGGGTTTTCCTTTTTCGAGGTAGTCCACGAAGAGTATGCCATGACAATCCCAGTAAACCGACGCCATAACCTTTCCGATCCATCGATCCTCCCTCGGCCGCTTCGGAGCACTCGTGCCGGCTTCAGTCCATTTCAGACTTGTCAGCAAGTCCAAACACTCTTTCGAAGCGCTCTCGCGTTCATGTTTTTGTTCAGTATGCGCGACACCCAGCGGCGGGATAACTTTTTCATATGCAGAATATTGCCCACATCGCATCGGAGGGCCTGCCGCTGCGGACTTGATCGGTATTGGAGTTGCGGCCACCACGAAACTCTCGAAACCAATATTTGACGGTGTAATCTGACGGACCAATATGAACGGACTTCAAGGCACCATAACCTTTTTTGCAGTAGCACCGCATTCTGGCGGTCAAAGAGGTTACTTTTCACTCCACCTAGTAAGAAATGAAGCGAGAGGAAAATGAAAAAAAGGTGGATTTTTTAGAATAACTTCATGGGTAATAGTGATAGCTATGTATATAGCTATATAACCATGTTATCGATTTAATTCTAACTTGCAGGTATAATTTGAAGAACACTTACTTAAAAGTGTTTTCGGAGATATGTATGACACCTTTCTCCTAAGAAGAATTAAAGCGAATTTGTGGGCAAATTACTTACAAGAAAGTTAACACTGTCAAAAAACTACCGATTTTTTGGCAGTTTTAAAGAATTCCAACAATGCGTGATACCAACGAAAATTCGTCTTATGGACATGAATAAGCACATACAATCCAAGCTTTGTTGCGAGGAACAGGCGTGGAGTGGAGAGCAAGCTATGTCAGTTGGCCAAAAATCGTCTGACTTTGTGCACAATACTAGAGGGGTTCCACAAGGCTTTATCCTGGGACCTATTCTATTCTCGTTTTACGAGATTCCAACTTTCGTGACCTCATCTATTCAAAAGTATGCTAAAGAAATTCAACTCTATCGAAGTTGCCTTCTTGGTATAATAGATGACTTTGCAAATGCTTTAAACACTGACATGGAGCGCATATCAAGCTGGTAAAAAAACGGACTTTTTCTATACCCACTCAAAATTAAATTTATTAAAAACTACTTGAGCTCCTCTACTTCCCAGATTTTGTGCTCAATGGTTCAAAAACCGAGTATGTTGACATCGCAAACAATTTAGGAGTTCTTTTTAACAGAAAACTTAATTGGAATAACCACATCAACTCTATATATGGTAAGGTATATGGAAATTTACGCCAGCTCTGGATGTCACACTACTTCATCCCTTTCAAAACTCGACTCTTACTAGCTAAAACACTCCTTGTACCAGTTCTGTGTTATGGGTTGGAAATATTCTGTAACTGTGAAGCCAACAATTATTGACATTAAAACATTCATTTGCAATATAATTACTTACATTACCAAATTGAAGTCGAAATGACTGTCAAACGAGTTGAAACAAAGATACATGATAAGAATTTTGAAAATAGTCGAACATTTCTGGTCGTTTGAAAATACACGATGCCAAAAGCCTTTCTCAACCCCTAAACCACTATCAAAGTTGTTCGAGAGCACAGAATTTTCTTAAGACAGAAGGCTAAATTAACTAGTATTTGCCGTGCTCACAATCAATAAAGGGTTTGCAGAAAATGACGATATTTCCGAACATGCTTTGTAGCATTGAGGAAAAAATCACAGGACTTCCACCACCATAAATAAGCTAATTAAAACCAGCTTAAACTTCAAGGACTTGCGTATCAATTAAAAAACCTAACTTTCTCATAAATTTTTCAAAGTAAATTGTTCACATAACCACAGCACAACTTTAAGTTGACATTCCATAACCAAGTGCTCATTAAGTGTAGCCCCACATGCAGCCCTCACATATATACGAATATTGTTGCCATTGTCATAAATTCTTTGATTTCATTTGGGTTCGCATTTCTCAGATCGACTCAATTACTGCTGAAAAGTCGAAATGTAATTGGAGAACGTGCGTGCGTACAAAACTGCCATCGCCTCATAATTGAGGTTATTTTGAGGGAGGAAGTTGAAAATCCTTTAAGCCACTTACTTTGAGTACAAGCAAGGCCTCCAGACCAGATGGTTTCAATTAAATATGAGTTTTATGGGGGTTTTGTCCTTCAAGAAGCTAAGGGTGGTGTTAGTACATATGTACGTATCAACCGAACATCACAAAAAAAAAAAAAAAAAAAAAACAAATGCTTCTAAGTTATTTTCATGTCGCATGAAGCCTACTTCATTACATTCTAAGGATTTTTTTTTAAGATTCTAATTTAATTCAACCGCTCTAAGGATTTGACAGTCGGCACTTTTATTCAACGAACGTGGCGGTGGTAATCGATTCTTGTGTCCACCTTATGGCAACGAATATGCTTGCCAGGCCAAACAAAGTCTGCACACAAGTCAGGCCAGAGGCACATTCTACATATTTATTTACAATGGACTCCGTTGTTTTAATTTTCGAAGTACGATTATCTATGTTATATGTGAGCATTTTTTAATTAAATTCTTAGCCATGCAGGTGGCTGTGTCTGTACGTTTCTATGCAATCGTTCTGTTTTACTGACTGAACTCGTACATGTCAAGATTTGGATGAAATCGAATGAATAGGGCAAGATTAAAAGAAAATAAAAATAGAATCCAAATCCATTTATCTATGAGCAATCTGCATCGTCCTAAATTTAGAAAGGGGAAGAACTAGAAATAGATTTATATGATATTATCATGGGGTTGGAGCTCTGTGTGGATTAAATTTGGTTCTGGGATACTTTAAAATAGTAATAATAGTCTGCTCTTTGAATGAATTTGATTGTGAATGAAAAACTATAGGCCGAACTGATTGAAAAAAAATGATATTTATCAACAGATACTTTGAGCTAGCTTTAATTAAAAATAACAACTCGATGGAGATTGCTAATGGCACACGCAACTAAACAGTAGGACTAACTTAAATTTAATAGTTAAATTAATTGAAGTTGAGTGGGATATTAAAGATTACACTTTAATGGAAAAGTAGTTAAACTGATGATTAATAACTATTCAGTTTAATCGTTTTTTAACCGTAGTAATTGATTTTTAGTTATCTAATTACTTATTCTTCTTATTACAAAATGATTCATTGCGGGGTATCTCAAATTTTCCTTTGCTGGTACATGTATGATACGAGAAAATCAGCATATTGATACATACTCCTTACTTTCAACAATGCTTCAAAGAGGAAAGGAGGAAGGGTAGCAGTAGCAAAAGAAGATGTTTGGAGATCAAATTTTTATGATTTCACACAGCGCGGGCTGTATGATAAATGACTTTATGCCAGGTGATGTTGTTCTGCCGATGAACTCAAAGAAAGATTTATAAAAGAAAACGAATCAGTTCAAATCTTTAAGTCCGTAACAAACTATTTAATGTTCACAAACGGAATCACAACTCGATACAATAAAACAATAAAACTCTTCATGTAAACGTTACAAATCTGTCGGAACAGAGCATTCAGACAATGAACTAGTCCATTGTACTCATTATAAATTCCTTTTAATGAAATCTTTCAGTCTTACGAAGAAAGATAAAAAAGCATTTCAGTGATAAGCCTGACATACACAGAAATAGTGTTCCGCGGTGGCGTCACAAGTTTCGCAGCAAGCATCGCAGGATGTTGTGTCACTTAGGCTCAGTACATTTAAGGGCTTTGCAAAGGTATAATGCCCTGTCACGACTCCAGCAAGCAACCTACAGTCTTTCCTATTGCGGGACAACTTCCTAGCGACATCGCAGAGCATTCGTTGGTCTGCCTGCTTCCCAGGGAGGAATGCCATCTGCAGTTGTGCTCATATGAGACCCAATTGTCAATTAAAGCCGTAACCGAGGACGCAGGCAGATCCAACGTAGGTTCGGGTCCTGAAAAACTCTTCTCTGAACATTGCCTGGCAAGTTTATCGGCGATTTCATTTCCAGTTATCTCATTGTGACCTTGTATACAGCCAAGGGTTACTGAATTTAGCCTTCCGACTGTGTGATCTTTTGCATTCTGGAACTAGCTAGAAAGTCGTAAAAGAGCTCAGCAAGGCTTTAAGCCCAACTTGGCTGTCGCTTCAGATGCAAATGCTTCGCCCCCTCCTCCGGTTCATCGCAACATAATTCGCTGCCATTGCGTAAATTGCGTAAATCTCCGCTTGGAAGAGAGTTGCGACCTTTCTTAACGTTAAGTGAAATCTAACGTTGTTGTCCTCTAGAAAGAAACCAGCGACTGCATTCCTTTGCTGGCTTAGAGTCTGGTCGAAACAAGTTCGGACACAGGGAAAGTCGGTTTTGTACTTTTTCCTCAACAGGAGTTCGGGTGTTTTCCCATCGGACGGCATGTCCTTAAGACTAGAGTCATAATACAGCCGACGCGGAAGATCATCAAAGCTCCAATGCGTGTTGTACCAAAGACCACTTATTTTTGAAGGGAAGATAACTTTGAGAGTGCAACCCAGTCGTGTAGATCGAAAGTGACGTGCCCCATGTCTTGCTGATGGCTCCTCTACACCGCCAAAAGCTCGATGCGCCTTAGATGCTTTTGACGTAATATGTTTGGTCCAGAGAAGTTTGTTATCCAGGATTACACCCAAATACTAAGCTTCTGTGAAGAATTGGATGGCGATGTCTTTAAGTACTAGATGAATCATACCAGGCAGTTTCCTCCTTCTCGTAAAGAGAACAACCTCAGTTTTCAAAGGATTGACTGAAACACCAATCGTCGATCACTTGTAGAGCTGCCTGTGCTTTAGAGCAGATACCAGACATCATCCGCGTGCACCATAGCGGTAGAGGCAGAACGCCGACTTGTGGGCAATCCCTGTTTACACCTGCCACCACATATTGGCCACAGCCAGCATTCGCAATCAATATCCTATTCACCAGCATTGCTTTGATCCACCAAACTAGTGATTCGTCTATGCCGTGCGTGCTGACCGAGTTACACATGCCGCCAAAAGTTCCATTGTCGAATACACCCTTAATGTCAATGAAAATGCCCAAGGCTTACCAAAGTCGTAAGTATATGGCATCACCGACAGAGGTTAAATTCGCAAGACAGTTTTGCGCACATAGATCTCGACCATTCTCTCAATGCTTTTCAGCATGAAGGAAGTCAGACTTAGAGGTTTGAAACTCTTAGCGAGCGAGTAGGCCCCCTTTTCGATTTGGCCACCTGAAGCCATCAAAGGAAGCAACAGCATGTTTAATGGCCACATCCGTCACCACAGCCGATAAGATATATCTAATGCGGCGTGTTGTTCGCTCACTACCACCTTCGTTGATAGGAGCTAGTTATGAGCTGGTTCCGATTGGGTTACCTAAGAAATGAGACTCGATCATGAGCCGGAGCGTCTCTGCTTTCGAATCAATATAGGTAACTCATATTTTTTGAGTGGTTCCAGCATGATCTACCCCTTTTAAGCACTTTGGCCAGCCAGATAGTTTCGATTTTTTTGCAAAAAACTTTGTAAGAGGCGCTCTTCGAAGTCCAAAAAAGCCTCTAAAATCGTTTTGCTTTGATCTGTAAAGATTCCAATCTTTCTCCAAAATAGTTTTAAGTGACCTGTTTAGAAGTTTTCTGGATTATTTACGAAGACCGTGCAAGTCTGCGTTCCACCAAGGAACGGGCGATCTGTAGGATTGCTTACTAGCTGGACATGCTGTTTCAAACCACTTGGTGACAGATTCCGTGCCGGTCTTGCTCCATCAGTTGCAAAATTTCATCGACTTTTTCAGTGACAGGCCGACCAGTGCGAGGTGCATCTTTTACATCGAAATTTCCGGAACGGAATCGAACAAAGCATTCTCACTATAAACTGCACAAATTTTTCGGCATGTTTTTGCAGCATTTTTCTCTTTTTTTATAGTAAAAAAGCATCACATAGCGTATTTCTTCAGATATTTCACTCATATTCAAATCAGTATAACTTTTAACACAAACAACGAATTACACAGCTGTCTTCAAGAGCTCGTTTGACACCAACACCACCTAGTGACAAAAGACCGCGGACACTTTTTATATGACCCATATATTATATTTTTTTGCACTATAACTTGAAAATAAATTATTTTGTTGAACACTGTTAGTTCACTTAACCAATTAATGCACTGCTGCTTTGGTAAGACGGAGTAACTTACTTTGAAAACAATGAAAATCATCAAAGTTGTAAACACAAGTAAGTTTATGGGTGTTCCTGATTATTAAATAAATAAACCCTAAGAAGCCAACTATTTTCCAAAGGGTCGTTCATTCTACCAAGATACTCTAGGCTTCATTAAGCCCTTCTTTTCATCAAATTTTAAACTTTTTTTTTCTTTTCTGAGTTGCTAATGAAGTTCGTTAAGAAAGTTCTAGAAACCGCATCCGTTTTGTACATACTCGTACATGAGCTCTTTAGAAAATTTTGTAATTCTCTCGAACCATTATCCAAGCCAAACACCTCATGTGGTAAACTTGAAAACTACAATCATTGCCCTAAAGGTAGATGCACTGGTTGCTTTTAACTTAAGACCACCGTCGCCTTCGTCATTTTATCGACTGGATGAAGACGCGATCCTATTTTAATTAAAATCACACACGTTTATACTTTAGTACAATTTATTTGTGTACTCGTCGTACGTGTATGCTTGTCTAAAATTCCGTTAAATTAAGTTTTACTCACATACGAAAATGAAACTTTTCCAACTACATACCGCTAAGTTACTGAGATTGAAATGATGGTGGAGTGGGTTTCGTCTACTTCTTCGGTCCACATACATATATACATATACAATGTATGGATTTACAAGAGTTTAATCCTTTTTCAACTACTTCTGCACTTGCATACATTTGCAATACAATTTTCGTCGTCATGTACATAGAAGTAAGTAAGAAAAAGTGAAAAACTTGAAGAAATTTAATTGCGAAATCAACCCTTGGAATGTCCGTAGGTGGGCGTCTTGGGTTAAAGGACTCCGCAAGTAACCATATCACCATTCGTAAATGTTAAAGAAACGCAAAAATCAAAAAAAAAAAAAAAGTAAGAAAACACTCCTCATGAATCTCCTATTGAGAGGGTTCAATTCATTGCGCGACGCATTTTAAGTGTTTAATAGACGGAGCTTAAAGTAGGGTGACTGTCCTGCAAGGCTTGACTTGATTACCTTCTTTAAATGGACTAAGATCAGATAACAAATGGAATAGGGGTGTGAGCTTAATAAAAAAATGAGAGTATCAGTTGTAATAAATCAGATTTCTGGGTGCATTCAAATGGAAATGAGATACAGTTGGTGGGTATCTGCTTTCATAAGGAAGACGAAATACACGCTCGAGAAGCCACTGAAAATGACTAAACAAATAAAATAGACTGAATAAGGGTTGAATCTAGTTCTATTACCTTGTTATTCGAATGCCCAATTTTTTATTTAACTGGAATAAATTTGATGCCGAATGTAGTATAATCTCTAAGGAAAACGTACAAAACAATGGAAGGAAGTTCCTACTAAGAGGGGAGTAGCCTTTTTAAAAGGAGAACGAATAGTTTGAGTTCAAATGACATGCCAACAATTTACGTCGTAGGGTTACATTATGAAATAGAGCCATAGATTATAGCTTCGTTTTGGCTGCGAAACCATTAAAGGAGCTCTGCGTTAGGACCCGTTTTTGTAATACCGAATATCTTAGAACTGGCTCAGTTCTTATGCATTTACTTGGCGAATATTCAGAGTGCCACCAAATGAATTTGACACCACGATGTTGCCAAAAACTGATTCACATCATAACACCTGCATCCGTTTCTAAAGCGGAACAGCCGTCTAAAAACAACTTGATTGGTTATTGGGTTTCAAAGTCATCGGTAAGTTGTAAAGTATGTAGATATTGGTGCAAACAATGCCGCCATTAAATTAATTTAGTGATTTATAGTGTAACAAACAAATTTGGTGCGTTCTTACCTGTAAGTAGTTACCTATTATAAGTTTTTCGTACTAAATTCTTTCCAGAATAATGTAACATCTTTTCTGCAATTATAAGTCATAAGTTATCTATTCCTTTTTGGTTTTGCAATAAGCAGTCATATTTTAAGCCGCCCGTCATTCTTGAGCTATCGATTTGTTTATAATGACAAAAAACAGCACATACTGGGCAGCAGCTTAAATAGCTGTTTAGACATGTTGATTCTGCCCAATCGCAATTTTTTTTTGTAGAGTAAAATAGAGTAAGAGGAGCGCACAATTTACAAGGGCTGTGGCGGTTTTCAACACTTATGGAGACACTTTCATTAAATTTTAAAAGGCGTGACGTGTATGATAAATTTTCTAACAGAAAAGCTTTGCTGTTTAGGGTTAAAATCATCGAAAATCTTTGGGTCATGCTATTCCCGTTTAAGTATCAATAAACGTGGCCTAAATCGCATCGTCAACTGTTTGGGAAGTTTACTGGATAGTTATCTGAGTTGAGAGATATAGTTATCTAAGTTGTACAGCGCTTCTTCAACACATTCCGAATCTTTATTTATCAAAATTTTCAGACCCAAATCGACGTTTTTGATAAAGAGAAACAACGTCTATCCTCACATCACCGAATTGGAATATCATTTTTACCAGAGCTTTTCGTCGAACAAATTAAAAGGGTCCCAACCTTTTAACGCCGTTGCTAAGATCCATATTACGATATTGATGAGCAGCATTAAAAAAAAGAGCTAGCCGAAATCGGTTCAACTGACGGGTCACGACAAGAACTTCCTGATAAAGAGAACTTGTAGTATTCTCCAGTTGTTTTTAATATTTAATCCAAAAATGGTCAAAAAAAAGGTTAAGACTAAACTGTGAGATCTTCTTTTCCAACTAATTGATATGTAGTAGACTGCAGTTTGCACCATATGTCTTCTATGTCAGCGAGAACGCATCTTTACTACAAGCGACATTATCACGAATTCTACCAAATATCTGTGAGCCTGGTTACACTAGAAACGTATTACTTTCAAGAGTGATTATCTCGGTTTTGCTTTACGCCCCCGCGATTTGGGCCACAGCACAGGATGGTAAGAAAAAACCATCGTCGGCATACAGACTAGGTGCATTAAGGACGATATGTGGCTTTCGAATGATACCGGATGGGATGGTATCCATCGATATACTCGCGGATATGATGTTTAAGGTATGTCAACAAAATTGTGTCAAACCCCCACGTAAAAACGCATGAAATAGAAAGGATTAAAGAGGATGAAAGATGACTTCAATAACTAAGTGGCAAAATAGATGGCACAACACCAGAAAAGCCCGATGGATTTACAAGTTGGTTCCGTCTATAGAAGTTTGGGTAAACTGGACACATGGAAACTGCAACTACCACCTCAGGCAGTTCCTGTCCAGTCACAGGGGGTACCGTAAATATCTGTTTCTTGTGTCCAAATAGCCCAAATTACGACGACAATGCGGTGCATGTAATATTTTATTGTAGTCGTTTTGCATACGTCGGCATACTCCTGACATTGGAACATTCAGAGGTATGAATCGTGCATGCTAGTGGCTTGGACTACTAGTATCTTTCGAAGATTACACACCCTGTGGCACAACCATAAAAAAAACCCATGCATTATTAGGTTTTGTAGAAGTAGCAAGTCCAGACGAATGCTTGTTCAAATAATGTAAAATTGCCTTTGCAGCTAAACACCTTATTCTGCTAATAACGCCTACTTCACGCTTCCTCTTGGCGCCACCTGGGAATCTCTCCGAAGATTGCGAAGTGAAAGGGACATAACTTATTGCGAGCTTCTTTCGCCACAAATAAGAATAAGTGTCGGACAAAGGAAGAAGAGAACTTGAGATGTCCTTTTTTGCAATAAGACTGAGTCCAGTAAGGTCTTCATTTCGAAACACAGGACAATGATTTTGAAATGACTGCTATTCTGTTACCCGAGTAAGCTCGATGTCTCGTCGCCATTAAGTTGGTGCCAAGATGTAACATTTCATGTTAGAACCGATCTTTCTCTGGCACAGCACCCCAAAAGGGCCTAAATCAACCCTCGCATGGCCTCACTTCTTGTATCGACAGTCATGGGATCCCGAGGATACTACACATCCGGGCATCGATAAGAACTTTGAGCGCGGACCCAATACGGGTACTTTCAGACCAATACAAAGAAAAGAGTGGTCGCCTAAAAATCTGCGGTAGCACTGCACCTGCTACTTTTATTATCCTCCAACATTTCCACTAGTGGTTGCCTGCGAACCATCAACCCAGCTGTTTCCAACAAACTGAGAAAACAGTTAAATACACTAGTGAATATGTTGGAGGATGGTAAGAGGCGCTATATCCAACAACTTATGAGAGATGCCATCGAATCCATCAAAGTGCTCTACAAACGATATTATTCGGTAAAACAACGGATTACAAACGAAGACCGGAGCCAAACGAGGATATCCCAGAGTCGAAGCGGAGGCAAAAACCGACAAACCAAACCCGTGAACGATAACGACATCTGGATCGAAGCAAGGACCAAGCCAAGAAGCAAACGTGCACTAAAAAAAATTAGTTAAGCTAAAGGAAAACCTGACGCTATAGTCATATAGGCAAAGGGCGATCTAATCTAATGCTGAGATTCTCCGTAGCATTAAAGCGGGACGATTGAAGAGGCTTTATCTAGAATCAGAAGAGCAAGAAAAGGAGACCTCCTTATCTAGCTCAAAAAGACGGGAAACAAGACAGCTGAGTTAAAAAGCATTTTGAGTACAGTCTTGGGAGGGTAAGCAAACGTAAGGACTCTCGCCCATAGCCATATAGCTCAAGCATGTCGATAAGGTCATCACAAGAAAGATATCTGTAAAGCTATCAAAAGACAATGCAGAACTGAAGTTATGTCACCCCCAGACATACTATCGCTTAGAAAGTTTACAGCGGAACACAAACTACACAATCAGCCTCTTCGCAGAATATGCGAAGTTGCTACTTTAAGAAGGAAATATTAAAATTGGCTGTTTTATCTGCCGAGTCCGCGAAAAGACCTTGCTTAAAAAAAATGCTTTAAATGCTTTGAGTTCGGTCACATAGCTGCTCAATGCATAAGTACAAAAGATCGCTCCAAAATATGTAGATGTGGAATAGAAAGGTAGTAGAAGGGTCAGTGAGAAATATTGTCATAGTGACCGACATAGAGATTAAATAAATGCAACCGGTCAAAATGGAATGATAGATATTTTTATAACATTTATTTTAAAGAGATGTTTCACGGTGACTTGACCCTAAGTGGAGTAGGGGAAACCCGTGAATCTCATCTCGGAGCTATCATCAAACAACGTGCGATGCATTAATGCCTAGAAGAACAAGTAGCAGGAATACTGGTGGCTTGATGAAATAAAGCCACTCATGACAAAACGATTTAAGGCTTGGCGCAAAGATCAATGTTCAAGAAGTAGACCGGACTTCCAACAACAGCTGGACACTCTTATACATAAGCCGACATAAATCCACGGGGTTCAGCAAATAGAATGGTGATGGGGAAACTAAAAGACTATAGGACACCCCCGATAACATGCTCGAAAATGCTTAGATTAATAGTAGAGCACCTTTTCACGAAAACATAAGCCACTATGTGCAACATCATAAGAGAAGTCAGTCTAGAGGAAATTGCACTTATAACCCTGGAGAAGTTTCTTTAGGGCATGGGGCAAGATAGGCGAGAACAAAGCCCCTGGAGCTCACAGCATCCCGAATATAGCAATAAAGGCGGCTATCAAAAAGAGACCGGACCTTTTCATAGCGTCTGCAAAAGCATTTGGTTCTTCCACCAAAAGGAAAGAGGCACCCTGGTAAACCATCTTCCTATCGCCAAATATCTCGAATATGGACACCATCAAGAGGATGATCTAAAATAGATTGCTAGCAATAGCAGAAGAGACAACCAATTTGTCTTCAGAAAAGACCGTTCAACCGTTGATGCCTTACGAGCGGTAGTCGATATTAACGCTATTAACTCTGCGATTCGATTATACATTAGAAGGGAACTTGCTAGGATGGACCTACCGTACTATAATATTTGCTGAAAATAGTGATGAAAATTTTCAACACCAGGAAGCAGAGGTACAATTCGGACTTAAAAGTCACTGCTGGGGTCCCACAGGGATCGGTCCTAGGGTCACTGTTATGGAACATAATGTATGACGGAGCTTTACGACTAACGCTGCCCAAGAGAATAACAATAATTGGATTCGTCGACGACATTACCCTCGTGACAGTAGCCAAACAGATTCACGAAATAGAATCAACCACAAATGTAGCAATCGTTCTTAAAAAAGATTGGCTTATTGGCTTATTTCCTTGAAGCAGTCCTCGGAAAACCATTGAATTTGCCAATTTTCAGATTGGTTACCAAAATATCCATGTTGGACAACAAACTCACGAATACATATGTGAAAAGGTTGACCGGAACACACAAGAAGAACTTTATTTTCCAGAGTAACAACATCATCCTTCTGTATGCCGCACCAGGCTGGGCATACCAAGGAGTCTAACAGGAGACTTTGTCAACATGCAGACTCTGCGCGCTAAGGACAATAAGCGATTTTCGAACACTCTCAGACGAAGTCGCCTTTTTTATAGGTGACATGGTCTGCATTGACATCCTTGCAGACGAGGCGCTCAGAATATATTAAAGAAAAATCTTGATCAAGCTCGACGCCAACGGCATCAAGACTATTTAAACTAAGGAAAAGGTAGCGTTAATAACTAATTAGCAGGCCCGTTAGACTCATAGAACAAAATTAGTTCAGACAGCGACATGTATTGAAAGCGGTTACTTATATGTTAATGTTTTGGTAAGCGATAACTTTGAAAAGAAGCGGTTTGTGTACACAAGGCATCGGCATCATTTTTCGCAGCAAAATTTTAAATTACGACCCACCTGACAGCAACGAATTTGTGTTTATCAACTACCCAACGGATTCGATTAGTAAGTACATAACAAACAAACTGGTGAAATAAATGTGCGAAAGGGTCTACGCAATAGTCTCTCTTTGTGCAGAAAAAGCGGAACTATACGATTTTTTGACAACTCCGAACATTATCTAACAATATTGGAATTTTTTTCAGTTTTTTATGTATGACCTGGGAATCGAACCCACGCATAACCACGCTTTTTGTGTAATATGCTAAAAGAGCTAGGATATCGCTACAAGGAATCACATATTCGGGATATCGAAAGCTTGCGGGGCGCAAACTAGAAAAAACTAGAACCATTACTTCGTAGTAGCGAAGGTGCAGTCAAATGTTAAAAATATCTGTCTATATTGTACGACTAATAGGCATATCAAAAACAATTTTACGGAATAATTATTTGATCAAGAAAGACAGATCTAAGGCTATGAATTACAGTGCCTCAGAAAGAAAATGAGATTACACAAGGGCTTAGTTGAAACAAATTGCGACGTGCTAATATCGGAACGAAGCTTACTTTTGCGAAGGAAGACAGTAAAATTTATGATAGATATTAAACCAAATGAAAAAGTATGCTTGTTGGGACCAAAGTTAACACCAAACTAAAACGTCACGTCACGTAAGTTAAGGTAAAACTCTCAAGAATTCCTTAAATAGCAAGTGTAATGCAGAATATTAATTTTATTCGCCATGAATTAGCTATAGTATTCCTTCTAAGTGCAAGTCTGATATTTACCACCATTTCCGGAAATCTGTGTTTGACTCGCTCAGATGTACCGCGTTACGTTGAAAATACCATAAATCAGTTTATCGGACAGCATGGATCCAGTTTAAAAAGAGCACAAACAAGATTTGTGTCGACAGATTTACCATGCCCCAAGTTCTTCGAAGGCACTGTATTTAAGAAATTAGAAGAGTAGTAATCTCTTCGAATTTTTCTTAATATTTACAACTCTTCAGTGCAATCTCTTGATCTAAACAAAAGTCTGGTATTTCTTTAAACGGAAGATAACTCCAACATTTACAATACATTATTATCTTTCTTTAAAAAGCATATTTATTAGTATCATAAGTTTCAGTATAAGCTTTTACGTATGAAAATTAACTAAGCTGCATAGCGAAGGTTCTCTCTACGTTTAAACTTTTCCAACTTGCAATCAAAGTTACCCGCAGAATGTGCAACCCCTTACCGTAAGATGTCGGTGAGAAGTAATTCTCATGTTTCCACGTACCTCTTGTACAACTAAGTTTACCCATAAAAGAAAAAGTTTAATTTTATGTATCCCAACGACAGCCTAGGGAATGCCATCTGCATAAAGTTTGTGAGATGCATTCTCTCTCTCTAGGACTTCGTCGCTCCAAGATCTAGAACATAAATTTACTCTGTGACTGTAAGTGAGACAAAAAGAATTTACGAGAAAAGACTTCTACGGTGCAAACATTTTCGATTACACGGATCAGAGATTTTACACGCCTGCATAATCTCTGAAAGACTATCCAGCAAATAGAACATCCAATAGCACTACGACTAGGACTACTTCAGAGCATTTTCTCTCTCCACATACATACTCGTATAAAAGCGCACCTGCTTTATTTCGAATGTTTTCTTATTTCTTCAGTCTCTTTTTATTTTTCTTTACTGCAATTTATCCAATCAATGCTTATTAGGACAGAACAATAAAACAAGACCAAACCTTCAGAGAGAACAAGAAAATGGAAATTCTTTGATTTATAAACATCATTCATTATGACCAAAGTTAAACTTGGGAGACATTTGTTAAGGATGTTAATTTATCTGGAGACTAGATGGTCTGATTTTTGTTTTATCTCAAGCTTAAATGAATATTCAAAAGAACTTAAAAGAATACAAAAATGTGTATTCATGATGTTAGCTTAAAAATGTCACTTACAATAAAGAACGTTGTAAAAAGCTTCAAAAGATGAAAAGTTCTTTTCGTCGTATACATATACAAATAGTTTTAAAACATTCAAAATTTATTTTTATTTTTTTTTGTTAGTTGAATAAAGCCATTACCATTAATACTCTTAACGAAATGTAAAGATGAATTGAACGCACTTCACTGAAATTAATAAAAAGCATCCCTTCATTGTGATTCTCATTATTTCGTGTACTTTGGGTGTATATTACGTGTTTTTAACGACCGTCTTTAATATAGAAATAAAAAAAAAAAAACAGTCAGGATTTGTATTTTTCGCAAAACATGTCATCAATGCTTGCTTTATGTAACTTTTCTTCGTTTTTACACTAATATTTATCCATCACATGTAATTCATTCAAAATAGGCGATGTTAGCTTTGATTCGAGTAGAAGGTCGACTGTGTTCAAACAGAAGAATTCGTAGGGGCAATAGTGAAAGAAATATCTCAAGACCGACCTTTGAAAACCGTTTATTATATATACATGTCCAACAAAAAAAAAAAAAAAAAAAAAAAAAAGGCTACAGGGACGTATACATATTCTCTGTTCCTTTTTTACAAGGTGTAGCAAACAGAAACTGAATATCTTGGATAAAAGAGCTACGCGATCGCAGTTTCTTTGGAAAAAAAAACATATAGTCATGAAAGGAATAAATAAAATCTCAACTTGGGCTATTGGGCTGCGATGTGCGTAGTCAGAAAGATTAGCCAACATGATAAGACACCGGAAAACGACTTTCGACTGTGGCAGTACGTAATTCAGCTCTATGTGTCATAGAACCATAAAAAAGATTAGCAAACCAACCTAACGTAGCTAACTTTACTTACTTTTTCAAACCTTTTTATAAAAGTGTGCAAGATTTGGCAATTGCTCTATACAGATCGATGATACAATGATACAATGATTCGATGATACATCTGTGAAGAACTTATTAAGAACGTATTTCAATAGTCTATACCTTCAAAAATAACATACTAAAATTTCAAATGAATATTTGAAATAGTTTTCGAGTAGCCGCTCAGCGGTCAGAAAGTTACGTCTGCTACGGTGTCTAGCAGAGTTATTGTTCGGGCTCTGTCGTTATCGTACACTATTATAATGCGATTCCGGTTTCTATTGTTGACCTTCAGGTATACAGAAATGCATGAATAGGTCTACTCTTCAGGGATTTTTCGATAATGTTTCGAGCCAGATACATTTAGTTTTACTGTGACCGTTATATAGTACTGCGCACTTCGTAAGTTATTTTAGTAAAAATGAGTGATTAACCTCTGTATTCAAACCAAAAAGATACTCATGACGTTCCAAGGCATAGATCAGTTTTAAGAAAATGAAAGTTTACGGGAAATCAAAATACGTTCGAGCAGTCTACCGCGAATACCAATACGTCGGCTGGAAAACTATCCAACTGATCCAACTCATGGATATTGCATTATACAGTTTGTTTCGGTTTTTTATGCAATTAGTAATGTGTAAAACTTGTAAAAAAAAATTTGACTTTTAATCAAGCAGGTCCTCGAAGTTTAGGATTCAAAATTGCTGTCATGTGTGAATGCGGTGTTTCGTATATCAATTCCGGGCCTAAGATACCAGCAGAATCAGTTTGTAAATTTTGTATGGAAAGAGCTGTTGAAGAAGAAAAGAAGCAGACATTAATTAGAGGAAGAAAATTCAGTGACAAATTTGACAATTTCGGGAGGTGGCGCATGGATAAAACGTGACCATACTTCACGATTTGATGTAGTATCTCTGTCAGGAAAATATTGTACTATATAAGAACCGTCGATTCATGTGTAAAAGCCACTACTGTCAGATTTGTGTCTTTTGGGAAAATAAAAAAGACAGCGTTCCTGAAGCTTGCGAAGAATGGCTCTCACTACACGAAGATGATTGCGACATAAATCATGATGGATCGAGTTTAAAGATAGAAGTCGACAGAGTAAAAGACATACAAAGGATTATTAGATTCGAATACATATGAAATTCCTGTAGAAAAACTTGATTGCTATCTTGCCGTTCTTTGAAAAAAGCTGATAAGAGCTAAGGAGGAAAAAGTGAAACCACGCTAAAATTAACTGTCAACTTATTTAATAAACTTCAAAAGTAAGGGGTTCATCGTGAGGTTTGATTTTTAATAGGCCTTTTTGACAGATCACGCGTGACTCCTATCAAACTGCTTTGTCATTTTTGTGCAATATTCCAGTCATCATGGAAAGAATCACACCAAAACAGCGTCTCCAAATTGTTCAGCTGTATTACGAAAATCAGCGTTCTGTGAGAAATGTTTTTCCTGCGATTCGAGGAACTAACGGTGCGCATAATCGACCTACTGAAACTGTTATTGCCAATACCATTCGCAAATTTGAGTCCCAGTTTACATTAGTGGATGATACTGTGACGAATCGGTTCGTCGTCGTTCTTAGCAGTTTGGCTTGGCGTATTTGGCAACTTGGCGTATTTTACGTAAGGAACTCGGCCTAAAAGCGTTAGAAATTTAACTTGTGCATGAATTGAAGCCAGGCGACTTGAATTTGCATCATATTTTCAGTGATGGGTGTTTTATTGTCAAATTTTGTTCAGTGTGGTTTATGGGCTGTTGGAATCATTGTTCCATATTTCTTCAAAAATGAGGCAATTCAGAATGTTACCAACAATGGTAACCGTCATCGCGCCATGTTAACGGACTATATGCTTCAGGAAGCATATCATTCAAGCACATAGTTTCGAAGAGCTCTGGTTTCAACAAGACGGCACTACGAGCCATACAGCGCTTGAAACAATGAACTTGTTGAGAAATCATTATGGTGAGCACTTAATTTCACGTTTTGCTACGGTAAATTGGCCGCCTAGATCGTGCGATATCACACCTTTGGACTACTTCTCTGAGGATATGTAAAGTCTCAGGTCTTTAGGAATAAGCCAGCTACGATTGACGCTTTGGGAGCCAACATTACTCGTGTTATCCGCGAGATATCAGTCGCTATACTCGAACGAGTCGCCCAAAATTGGACCTTCCGAATGTACCACCTCAGACGTAGTCATGGCGAACATTTACATGATATCATTTTCAAAAAATAGATGCCATGAATTGTTCTTTTAACCGATGATAAAAATTTTAAGTTCACTTTCAAATTTATGTGTTTTATTTTACATTATAAATCAAACCTCACGATGAATCACCCTATATAGGGTTTTCCAATAGGGACTTGACAACTTTGAATTTAATTTGTGAACGCAATCTTTCACTAATCGTCAAGCTGCCACTGTCAATTTATTCAGTAAGCTCAACATTTTCATCACGGTAAAGTACACTAACGAGCAACGTTTGCAAACGTTCTCCGATTGGGTTCTGGAGAAGATGCGCCAAGATGGTGAATTTCATCGCAAAATCATCTTCAGTGACAAAGCTCATTCTTGGCTCAATGGGTTGGTCAATAAGCAAAATATGCCATTGGTCGGGTGAAAACCCACATGTGCTTCATAAATCACCACTTCATCCACAAAAAATTACTGTTTGGTGCGGTTTGCATTCTGGCGGCGTTATTGGGCCATATTTTTCGTCGACGATAAAGATCGTCACGTTACTGTGAATGGTCAGCGTTATCGCCATGATCACCGATTATTTTTGGCCCGAATTGGAAGATATGGACTTGGACGACATGTGGTTTCAACAGTATGGTGCCACACAGCACACGCTACAATCGATTTATTGAAGAGTAAGTTTGGTGAGCGTGTTATCTCAAGACATGGGCCAGTCGATTGGCCGCCTCGTTCGTGCGATTTAATGCCGCTTGACTATTTTTTGTGGGGCTACGTTAAGTCATTGGTTTATGCCAACACGCCGACGAGGTTGGAAAAGCTCAGAGCCAACATTGAACGCGAAATAGCGACCGTTTCGGCCGAAATGTGTGGCCGAGTAGTTGAAAATTGGGTCCAACGAATCGACCGCTGCAAACGTGCCCGCGGTGGCCATATGAACAAAGTCGAGATTCATTCATAAGTGTTTTGATTGTACTTCAAGCCAATAATAAAGTGGTTTGCCTTTTATTTAAAAAAAAAGTTGTCAAGTCGTTATTAGAAAACTCTATACATGTAAAAGTAATTATTTCTGAAAAAAAATTCATTCATTCATTCATTCGTTTAGAGGACAGAAAGGAGTCACAAAAAGTGGGTACATTTTTGAATGCTTTTGGGCCAGAAACAGTAGAAATATTGAGTACATTTGGTTCGAGTAAAAAAGAAAAGAAGAAGTATGATACTGTTGTAAAAGCTGTTGAGAACTACTGTTCAGGAAGGAAAAATTAAGTGTACGAGGCATTTAAATTTAATACAAGAAAACAGGAAGATAGATTTATTAGATTTGAGGAAATTAGTCAACGGCTGTGGATACGTCGATTCGAATCGAAAGATACGAGATAATATTGTTATCGGCACAAGTAGTAACAAGCTCCGCAAAAAGTTATTATGCTTAAAACAGATAAACTGGATTTAGCTAAAACAATCGAAATTTCGAGAGTATTAGAAGGAACGACCACACACAACTGTAGATTTTGCAAAGGTAATCATGATAATCGTAAGTGTCCGGGGTTTGTTAAACGATGCAATAACTGTGGTCCCATAAATCATTTTAGTGTTGCCTGCTTTGCATCAAGGTCCGTGAACTAAGAGAATTTAAAACTATCGCTGAAGCGGGTGTTGAACGAAAAAGTTGGTATGAGACCATTCGTGTCAGTGATTGCAGGATAAAGTTTAAGTTGGATACGGGCGCTAACGTGAGTGTTTTGCCATATAGGTATCTCAAGTTTATGAAAGACATTATATTAAAGGAAGGTGGTATACCCCCACACAAAGCTATTAGGGAAACGATTTGAACTATAAGGGAATTGCGGAATATGTTGTCATGTTCCGAAACAAAGTTTACTACCATCGATACCCGATATAAACCCTTACAAGGCTTAGATGCATGCAAACAATTAAATTTGATTAAGAGAATTAACTCAATTGAACATATGACTAAAGAATTATTTGTGCAAAAAAATAAAGATACATATATTCGAAGGTTTGGGCTGTTTTGTGAACAATCTAAGTATTTAATTCAAAACCGATTTTCCTTGACAGCTCGCGTGAAAGAAGAACTGCAGAACATGGTTGGTCGAAAAATAAGTGAAAGAATGAACGGTCCGGTCATTCTACACCTGTGAATTGACCCGTAAGATGTAAAATCACATTATCCCGTCGTTTGAATCAATATCCGCTCGTATCGCAAACAAAAAATATTTTACCGTGCTCGATTTAAGGAAAAGCTCCCGGCAAATCGGTTTAAGTCCTAAAGCAAATAAATAATGTACATTCAATACTCTGTCTGGATGCTATCGTTTTAAGCATTTGCCTTAGGGTATAAAAATTGGACCTGAGGTCTTTCAAAAATATACGAACAAAATTTCAAAGACATTACGAATGTAATAGTATTTATGATTCATTTGCAACAAGTGGTAAACAGCGAGAGAATTGAACATAAAATTTAATATAAAAAAAAAAGTTTAGAGTAAAAGAAGTAAAATAGTCGTAAAAAAGTCACCGCGGTTTTTTGTCACTAGATGGTGTTGGTGTCCATTTATCTGGAAACACTAATCTGATTGTGTCAAACGAATACATGTTTGAAAGGTAACACTGTCAGGCTACATTTTTTGTAAAGACAGCTGTGTGATTCGTTGCTTGTGTTAAAATTTATACTGATTTGAATTTGAGTGAAATATCTGAAGAAATACGCTATGCGATGCTTTTTTACCATAAAAAAGCTGCAATGAACTGAACTGAAATGCTGTGAGTGAACGCTGAACGACCAAGGGGTGGTTTGTTCGATTCTGTTCCAGAATCGCTACTCAAAGAAACTCGATGATTGGGTACCACATGAATTAACGCAAAGAAATTTTATTTGACCGAATAACGATCAGGGAAACGCTGCTGAAACGTAAAGAAATGGAACCATTTTTGAAGCGATTCATTACGGGAGATAAAAAATGGATTAAATATGAAAATATCCAACGCAAACGATCATGGTCAAAGAGCGGTGACCGCCCGCAAACGACTTCAAAGCCTGGATTGACGGCAAACAAGGTTATGTTGAGTGTTTGGTGGGATTGGAAGGGAATTGTCTATTATGAGCTACTAGAACGGAACGGTCAATTCGATCCTCTATTGTGCGAAACTCGACTGCTTGAATGAAGCTATCGAGAAAGAGCGACCAGAAATGGCCAACAGAAAGGGAGTTGTCTTCCATCATGACAATGCTAGGCCATACACATCTTTGATGACCTGGAACAAATTGACGGAGCTTGGTTGGGAAGTTTTAATGCATCCACCATATAGCCCGCACCTTGCACCCTCTGATTTCCATTTGTTTCGGTCTTTGCAAAACTCTCTTGATGGTAAAAAATTGGCCTACCGAAGAGCCGCTGAAAATCACTTGACTTAGTTTTTCGCTTGACGGAATTTCTACACCGAAGAAATTATGAAGCTACCCGGATAGTGGCAAAAGGTCATAAATAATAATGGCCAATATGTACTTGATTGAAAATTCAAAATGTACCAAAAAGATGAAGACTTTTTATGTGACCCAATATTTAGGAAAAATCATATCTCATGCTGGTATCAGATAGAGTGAAAGCTATAATCCAAATTGATAAGCCAACAGATAAAAAAGATTCACAGAAATTATTCGGCATGATTAGCTACATTCAAGAATATATACCAAATTTAAAATAACCACAAAGCAAAGTTATAAAAAAGAATTTTACAAGATTCCATCAGCGAGACTACAGCGCCTGAAATTAAGCCTTATTAAATATCAAATAAATTGAGTACATGTTCCTGGTAAATATCTATTTATTGCAAATTTATTGTCACGATACTATAATAAAGAAGATCAAATGCAAGAAAAAGAAGACTAAAATGAGTTTGTACACTCAATTTATATAACTGATGAACGTTTTGAAAGCTTTAGGAAAGACCTAAAAAATGATAAGTGTTTCATGGAGTTAAAAACAGTTCTACTAAAAGGTTGGCCAGATGATAAATGAACCTTAAGCGAAGATAAGAATTTTTATTTTAAACTACGTAATAGTTTGTCTATAGAACATGGTATTATATTCTTAAACGATCGATTCATTGTTCCAGTTAATTTGCGCGAGTCCATATTGTCCCATCTTCACACGTCACATCTGGTATACTGGCCCAAATTTGACAAGACAATTGTGAAAACAATATCAAAGTGCACAAGAACCACTAACATCGCGCGATGTACCAAAATTGCCGTTCGGCAAACTGGGTCTAATCTCGCTATCTAGTTATAATTCCGATTTGCTCAAAAATAGCTAGCGAATGCATAGCCAAGCTAAAAACATGCTTTTTCAACCACGGAATACCTAGTGAAATTGTCTCGGACAATATGCTATTTAACTCTTTTGAATTCAGAAAATTTTTTCGAAAAAATTGGAATAAAATTAACAATAACTAGCCCTGGATACGCAAAAGCTAATGTATTTGTTGAAAAAGCGGTTGGAATAGCCAATAGCTTATAAAGAAAGTCACATGAAAGCAACGAAGAGATTTGGCTTGCACTATTAGAATACCGCAACACGCTATTGAAGGAGGTCGATGCTCACCTGTAGAATTGCCTATCAGTAGGAAAACAAAACTATTAATACCAGCGAAAATAAATTTATTTTAACCAAGCGTTATACCAAACATAAGCAACAATATAAAATCAAAAAACAAATATTCCAAAAGATACTACGATCGTAGCACAAAGTACATACAAACCTTCATTCCATCCGGAGGAGAAGTTATGATACCAACACAATATAAAAGGATGGATACAAGCAAAATTATGACCAAGATCTTATTGGATTTAACTAGCAGATGAAATAATGTTGCGAAGAAATTCAAAATGGCTACAAAAAGGATTATAAATTGAAATGTAAACAGAATGTTGTCTGATTAGTTATCTTTTTATGTTTATGTATGTATACCATATGGTATATACCTAATTTAGTCGTATCTGCATATGCAACAAACGTAAATGTACTTGAAAGAGAAGGTGTTGTATGTGTATGGCAACTCTGTAACTATTATTAAATGAAATGATAAAGAGACATCATTACACGTCATTCGTAAGTAAATTATCAAACGAATAATACAACCGATTTATTTATTTATTTTTTTTTTTTTTTCAAAATCGCGAATGAGTGTTTTGGTCGTCGCCCTGGACGTCGGGACAAGCCCTTTAAATGGCTTCTACGATAAAAAACTGATCATAAACGTTCATCGATAAGATGGCGCATTATCGTGCAACAGACGCCAACTTCCTTTTGTGCGATATTTCGGCCGAATACGACGAATACGATGCATCAAGCGTTTCAAAACATCAAGACAGAATTGTGCATTAACTCTTTGGCCCGGTGGAATGAACTCGTTGTGCACAACGCCATTGAAATTCTAAAAGAAAATCAACATTGTCTTAATTTTTGACCTCTCTAGACAAGATTTTTTGGGTTCAACCGGCTCTCGGTTTCTGGATCATATTGAAAACACCACGTTTCATCCTGTTCCCAATGTTTTAAAGGAAGTTTTTGTTCTTTCTGGCCTCCTCGATCATGTCCTTCGAATGTTGAATTTTGAGCAATTCTTGTTTGACGCTCAGCTTTGTATCGATGACACAATCATATGTCACATGTCACTTCAACAAAATAACTCCGCTTTTATTCGTCTAAATGCCATAAAATCTTGAGAATACATCAGTGAAGGATCTACCTTTCCGACGCATGTAATTGCCAATAGATGGCCTCACTACCTATTTTTGAAAAATCCTGTTTACTAAGTTTAACAATGTTAACACTTTTTTTTTTTATTACCCATTGAAATATGTAACGCACATAATTACATCTACTGTTACCTATTTCTTTTGAGTATTTTCATTGCTATTGCGCTGCTTGCGGGATTTGTCAAATTTGCAAACCTAGAACCATTCTATAGCCCACTCTATCTCGAATTACTTCCTTAACGAGGCCAAAAGGTTGCATTTTATCCACTTATTTTTTCTTTATTTTCAAAACCTCAGCTGAAGCTTAAACCTCTATTGAAATGGCTGGTTTGCTGAACCTAACGCTTTTCTACTATCGGGTTCTTCATATGGAGACTTTCGTAGATGCACGTACTTCTTATAAGACTACGTTATGTTGCACCCGCTGACATTCGTAACATTTTCATTTCCGTCAGTAATTTTTCTTTTAAACATATTTTTCGCACATCGCTCAATATTGCGATGCGTGTGTTAGAGCTGGGCGAACGAATGTTCTATAACATGCGTCATACTTCTGTCACATAATACAGCGTAGATTTCGAGCATTTTTACCACCCCACACTGACTACGACGATGACGATATGAGCGAAGTCCTCCTTGCAATTTGTTTGGTGGTTAACGACAGAGCCTAAGTATTTAAATTTTTAGCACTTTGGAAGTATAAGCCCTTCTTAATAAATGTAGATGCCAGGTGTTGGATTTCCCACTTCAGAAAATCGGCAATGGAGATATTCGGTCTTAGTACGACTGATTCGTAACATGTTATCTTCTATAACCTCTGATAAAAAAAACTATTCTATAGTATTTCCATCCTAGATATATTGAACTCGACCAACTTTGAACACGCGAAGCTTACGATTTACGATACGATTCTTACGTATAATCATGTATATCACAATCGAACTCATCGGAAAGATTGGAGACTCCAAATTAGACAAGTTTCTTTTTATGGGTTATAAGACCCTCTTCAAAACAAAGGCTTCAATGTCACACATATAAAAGAGTAAATAAGGCTGTAGTATATCAAGACATCGTCCTTTATTTGACAGTTATCGCTTTACTTTATGCAACGAAATACAAAAGCAAATGCGGTGAGTTTTGAGCTGAAAATTCAGAATGCCTGACTGAAATTGGTGATTAATTACTGATTCAAGACCAATGTCTGGTTTGTCATTACATCATGCACATGTCATACGTGACTTCGAATTCGACTGTGCTCGAACAGCAAGCAATCTGTAGACTCTGTTCCTAACCTAGAACCTGGCTTAGCATTCAACCTCCTTCTCCACATGTATACAAATTAATACTTTGTATACAAATAATATAAAATAAATGATCTCAAAATAAATTGAGACCCTCACCATTAGTTTCTTATTCTGACCATTCTAGTTCTTCGGTGCTTTCCCAAAAATATCCGCTGCGCAAAATTATCAAAACAATACATAATACATAATTAATTTGGTATTCACGGTTGGATAAGTTGTCAATTATGGAAGGAAATCATTATTCACCCAAATAATTACATGCCCACCCTACACAGCCTCAAATCTAATATAATGCAGTCATCCATTAGCACTGCTCCATGGATATTACTCTATTTAGCAGACATGTACAGACTCGACCACGTCCAGGTGACATTTATTTTAAGAACAACAATTTGTTATTTCAGCAATGCTAAGGTTCATAGTAACTCAAAATAAGTCGACATTTTCGGTAGAGTTTTTAACCCCTACTTACGGTACATTGAATTGCACATTACCTTCAACTACAAACACTAATCAATGGTTTCGTCCTTTCTTCATTTTCTTTCTAGAACGACCGCCTTATCAGGAAATCTTTAATTCTGAAATAAAAGCAAAACTGGCTTTGAGGGGCTTACTTCAATTAAAGTGCATTCTGGAAAGGAGATGCCCAGACTTACATCTTAACTGTAATCCGCTTTGTCTGTCGTCGCATTATGATGCGTCATGCATCACCGATAATTCGCTAGCAAAAGAGCATAATGCAAAGGGGAAAATGATTATCCACCCACAGATATCCAATAGTAGCTTAACATCAACATCACTACCATCCTCTTCGTCACTGCCATGCTCATAGTCATCGTCACCGTCATCATCATCAGCAATTGTAGGCAGTGTTTTGTATACAACAGTAAAGATACTTCATCATTTTGGAGCAAAAGTAATTTTCATTATTTTCACATCAGGCATATACGAGTATATCCGTATCCGTTCGTACGACTAAATGCATTAAGCGAAAAATAAACCGTGAAGTGGGAGCAAAACGAAGTAGGAATTCGCTCTCAAAACGGGAGGGAGTTAACGACAATAAAAAGATGCAACGAAACTGATAATCGGTGTGACCATGGTGAAGATTATATCAAGCTTCCTATCAACAGAAGAACTACTACCGAGAGGACTTGTTCATTAGTCATTAGAACTGGCAGAAATAAAGACACTGACGTTGCAAAAGTACTTAAACAGACCTCAAGAATGAAGAATATACCCTAAAAATGACAAGGTTCACAAAAAGTGAGAATTGAGACCGATACTACGTTGATAATTCGTGGGAATTTAAAAAAAACTGCTTTGGAAGTGAAATATAATAGTCAAAAAAGTGTTTTATGATCGGATAATATGAGCCTTTTGACTTTTATAAATTAATTTTGAGTCAGTTTTGATAAATATCACTGGAATGCCCCTAATATTAATTAATTAATATGCAGTGCGTTGTTCTTTTATAGGTCCTTTATTAAGTTTTCGCAATATTTGCAAGTCAATGAATGCCGTTTCTTTTTGGGAAATTTGTTGCTTAGAAACGCTAATTTATTTTTAAGAACTTAACTTAACTTAACTTAAGGGGAAGAAAGATGTTTGGGTTCAGAAAAACTGTAAAAATTCAAACGAGCCATGATTGACTGCAACGTCCACTACATACAATGTCCCAAAGGTAGTAAACAATTTTTTAGGCTCGTCAAAAATATTAGAAATTATGCCTCATCCTCCATCCCAACGGTCGTTTACAATAATATTCCAGCTGTCAGCTCTTTGGACAAGGCCAATCTGCTTGCTGCACACTTTGCGGGCAGTTCAACACTCCCAGATTGCGTTTTGTCTCCGCCCACATTTGAGTGCGTTGAATCTTTAATGGGATAAATCCATTTTCGCACTCGTGTAGTAGCAAGATTTTTTAAAGATCTTAGCATTCACAGATTCGCATGCTCCAGATGGTATATCTCCATTTGTTCTGAAGAGGTGTTCTTTCTCGCTGGCAAAACCACTGCGTAAGGTTTTTCATTAATCCTACTCCTTAGGACTCTTTCCGAGCAGCCGGTCCCTAAAAAAGGCAAATCTTCTTTTCTCTCCATTGCACTTATGTCCCTTCTTTCCAAGGTCATAGAAACGCTGATAAACCGTCAGCTCATGAAATATCTCGAAACAAGAAAACTTCTCAACGAAAATTAGAACCAAAGCGTACATCAATCTAGCGAAAGCAAGATAGTTCATATTTCTAGAGCATTTGACAGAGTTTGGCATCCGGTTCTTTTGTCGAAATGTCTTTTTTGGATCGACGACTCTCTTCTTCAATGGATTAGGAATTAAAAGGACTGAAAAGTCCATGTCGTTTCTAAGAGAGGGCACCACTTGAATTAAATCCATACCATTTTCAGTTAGTACCAACTTTCAAAACGTGTATAAATTTGACAGCTGTCGGACGATTAGTTCTCGAGATATAGCGTTGCGAGTGAAGCAACTTTTGTTATTGTAAAAAAAAAAAATGGATTCAAAGCAATTTCGTGTGTTGATTCATCATTGCTTTATGATGGGAAAAAATGCAGCCGATGCAAAGAAATGGCTTGATAAGTGTTACCCGGACTCTGCACCAGCCGAACGAACCATTCGCAAGTGGATTGAAAAATTTAAAAGTGGTCATACAAGCATCGAAGATGATGCACGCAGTGGACGTCCAAAAGAGGCTGTTTCAGATGAAAACATCAAAAAAGTCCACAAAATGAGTACGCATGACCGTAAAGTGAAGTTGATCGAGATAGTTGAGGCTCTGAAGATATCAAAAGAGCGTGTTGGATATATCATACACGAATATTTAGACATGCGAAAGCTCTGTTCAAAGTGCGTGCCGCGTTTGCTCACAGTCGACCAAAAACAATAACGTGTTAATGATTCAGAAGAGTGTTTAAAGGTGCTCAACCGCAATAAAGCCGAATTTTTGCGTCGGTATGTGACAATGGATGAAACTTGGCTCCATCACTCCACACCAGAGTCAAGTCGGCAGTCAGCTGAATGGCGATCAGGCGACGAACCTCGTCCAAAACGACCAAAAACTCATGAGTCGGCTCGCAAAGTTATGGCATCCGTATTTTGGGAAACACATGGAATAGTTTTCATCGACTATCTCCAAAAGGGGCAGACTATCAACAGCGACTATTACATTGCGTTGTTGGAGCTTTTGAAGGACGAAATCGCAGAAAAACAGCCGCATTTGAAGAAAAAGAAAGTGCTGTTTCATCAAGACAATGCACCGTGTCACAAGTCGATGAAAACGATGGCAAAATTGAATGAATTCGGCTACGAATTGCTTCTCCACCCACCGTATTCTCCAGATTTGGCCCCCAGCGACTATTTCCTGTTCGCAGACCTCAAAAGAATGCTCGCCGCAAAGAGATTTAAGACCGATGAAGAAGTAATCGCCGAAACAGAGGCCTATTTTGAGGCTAAGCCGAAATCGTACTACAAAACTAGTATCGAAAGATTGAAAAATCGTTTCAATCAGTGTATCGCCCTCGAAGGCAACTATATTGATAAATAAAGTTGAATTTTGTAAAAAAAATTGTGTTTTACTATAAAACGGTACTGACTTTTCAGTCCATGTGTTACCTTTCGGAACGTTCAATTCAAGTTGTTTGTTTCACAAAATAAATGCTAGTGTGGCCAGAGCTCCGTTCTGTCTCTGACACTCTTTTTAGTTTTCATCAATGATCTCTTGTTGGGTACTTCTAATCTAGTATATCCCTTTGCTGACGAGAGTGCTCTTTGCTTTTCATATTTGTTGCCGGACTCACGTCTCTGCTCTCTGGCTGTACGAGAGAAACGGGAACGGCAGCGTATGTTAATCTCATTAAATTCCGATATTAACAGCATAACCAATTGGGGAACTATTAATAGATAGGAATTGAATGCTTTCAAAACATAATGCTGTCTGCTGCCGTTAAAGCGAAATCCAATCACCTAACGATTATCCATGAATGCCAGTTTCATCGTTGAAACCGAAAAACTTTACATTCTCGGTATGTGTGTCAATGACAACCTACGTTGGAATGACCACATATTCGATGTCGCCAAAAATGATAGGAAATTACTAGGATTCCTCAAACCATGTAAGAAATATCTGGCGCCAATATATAAAGCATTTATCTGCCAAAATTTCGCCATTTTAAACGTTCAACCGTGACACCCGTCTCACCATGAATGTTCATCAGTTAACCCTCAATCCCACTTTCGGACGTACTCTAAAATATCGTGATTCATTCCGCTGCCTACGCTATGTACAAACATTTTAAAGGTACTATTAACCTCTTGGGTGTGCGCTAATTTAAACATAAAAAGTAAATAAATGCGTAAGTTAATAGTTAAATTAAGAATCGGGTGCTGCTTTTATCGCAAGATCGGGTAAATTGTCAAAAAATTTCACTCTAGTGTACAAACTTAAATAACAAATTTATACGAAAGATATTCAATTGAAAATAAACCTAAAGGTGGTAGACCTCGTAAGCTGATGGAAAAAGAATTCTGGCAGCCATTAACATCAATAATGCAACAGGGATGTCCATCAAAAAACGTTTTGAAGAGTGTTCTGCTACTCTGTTCAGTGCGACATATTGGAAAAAACGTTTAGAGTTTGCCAGATTTCATGAATACGATGATTCCACATTTTAAAACGGTGTTCTTTTCAATGATGAAAAAAAATTTAATTTGTTTGGAGACGATACTGCGGAAACTCAATAAAATAATAAAAAATAAAACCCTAAAAACGAAAATTCATTTGCGACTATTAAACATGGTGGAGGTAGTGTTTTAGTATGACAGTGACTGGGTGTCTGGCGTAGTTAATTTTGTATTGACGCCCAGCCAAACACTTAATTGTTCGCGCACATGATGCAGGACGACGAAATTCACGCTGCGGAAATTGGTCCATTGCTTGTTGTCAACTAATTCTCTATCTGGCTACAACATACTCGTAAATCTCAAAGCATCATTTGGAAAAATTATATCACGTTCACTATGCAGGAAAATGAAGTATAGTTATCGGTTGGAATTTCAAAAACATTGGGAAGCATTTCATTCCGTTATGACATTGGCTTATGTTTCTCAATGTTAAGTTGAGCCTTTAGATCGCCCACTGTTTTTTCTGACGGATCTTCTTCCACATTGGGGGCACGATTTAGTTAGAGGGGTAAATGGACTGTCTTAAAAAAGTTTTAGACGATAGTTTGATGAATTTCGTATCATGAAATTGATTATGGTCCGTACTGCAGAAAACTTAAATACAAACCGAATTTCAAGAATTTCTATTTGAAATACTGACACATCACCTGAAACCATCAGTTAGGGGAGGCTTTGGGAGTACGTTTCGGAAGCCAAGTTTTTTGTTTGTCTGATTTGTCTGATTTGTCTGATACAACTAAAATTTGGAAAAATGTTGATAAACCGCTTTGGTCACATTGACGGCAATGATGATGAGATGATAATAACAACAGAAATGCGCATAGAAGAAAAACAAAATATCTAAAAATGGATTGAAAGGCGAAACCCACAATAAATAACGATGACATTTTGATGTGTACAGCACGGTACGGTCGCCGGTTGTCAGTCGGCATGGCACATCTCTACATAGTCTCCACAAAAAAAGCACTTTGGATGCGTGTGCCATTTGTTGGTTCTCCTCTCTGAAGTTATTTTTGACGCCCGTCACATGGAATTTGTGGAAAACTAAAAAAAAAAAAAGAAAAAAAAAATACATCCTGAAATATATTGTGGAGAGATGTGAAGAACTTCAGAGTGAAACGTGACGGTATTGAACACTTTAGTTAAACTCGAGGGTTCCCTGTTTTAGTTTGTGCTATTTTAATGAATTTGTGGGGTAGATATAATATTTCGGATGATTATGTGGCAGAGTATCATCAACTAATAGGATTTGACTAAAGTTTGTCGCCTTGTAATTAGGTTTTTTGTGACAATTTGGAGGTTCAGCAGCACTTAGTGTTAATCATTCATTGAAAAACTAATAAAGATTTAAGATATCATCCACCCAGCTAGCCAACGAATGGCTACCATTTCATAGTTTCACGTCCACATGATAAAACTTTGAATTACAAATCCCTTTTGAATCGATTTTTTCGGTTGCAAGTAGGTAAAGCAAAGGAATGTGGAAAAAACATGAGCCAAGAGTAGAAGAACTCTTAGGATGAATGGAGCCAGCAGTGACGGCTACTGCTTAAACATGATTAAGTCTGGGTCATTTGAATTATAGTCATGTCTGCTTTATTTCAATGTGGTTTATTATATATAAGCCTCGTCCTCCGATTAAAAATATCTTAAATTATAGAGAGCCGAAAGCTTGATAGAATGATAGACTAACCGTCCGAGTTTATCCATGAATGAATATGTTTTTATTGAGACTTTTTTTTCCTACAAATTGAATTATTAAATAAGTTTTACATAGTTGAGATAAGTAGCCGACTGTTAACATTATGTCTGGCTAGGTCTATTTGCATAAATAAATCCATGCATGTAAGTGTTCAACACTAAAAGGTTGGTAACTAACAACTAATGATGTTACGCTTGCTCTCGGCGTACCAAAGATTGAGACCTTAACTATTGACTAAAACATAGTAAGAATATGAAAATAAACAAACACAATAATAGATATAATGTTCTTAACGTTTCACTCACTAATTATTTATATATCTTTGTATATTATATAATAGTCAGTGGCCGCATACAATTGCCCTTTAGAATTATGCACAGTTATTTTAATATACATACTAGGTGGAGTAAAAAGTAGCCTCCTTGACCTCGAGAATGCGCTGCTACTGCAAGAAAAGTTATGGTGCCTTGAAGTCCGTTCATATTTAGGCAGATATGCCAGATATTCAGTGCGATACTGTCTTTAGTTTTGTTTTGACAGCTGATTGTTGTTGACGTGTTTGGCATCATGTTGAGTATGGTCAAAAACAATTTTTGTTCTCTCATAAAACATAACTTTTTGAGAGGCAAAACGGCGAAGGAAACAAAAGAAAAGTTGGATAAATATTTCGAGAGTTTCGTGGTGGCCGCAACTCCACTACCGATCAAGTCCGCAGTGGCAGGCCCTCCGATGCGGTTACAGAGGACAATATCAAAAAAATACGTGAAATGGTGTTGGCTGACCGGAAAGTGAAGGTGCGCGAGCTAGCAGATACCACAAAGATTAATACTGAGTGCACACGCCATATTTTGAGCAATATTCTGCATACAAAAAAGTTATCCTGCCGCTGGGTGCCGCGCATACTCACTCTTGAACAAAAACACGAACGCGGGAGCACTTCGAAAAAGTATTTGGACTTGCTGATGCGGAATCGGGCTGACTTTTGGCGTCGATTGGTAACTGTTGAACACAAGAGAACAGAATGAGTGCCCGGCAATGGACTGAAGCCGGCACGAGTGCTCCGAAGTGGCCGAGGGAGGCTCGATGGGTCGGAAAGCTTATGGCGTCGAATTTTTGTGATTGTCATGGCATACTCTTCGTGGACTACCTCGAAAAAGGAAAAACCATCAACAGCGAGTGCTTTACTGGAGCGATTGAAGGCCGAAATCGCTGCAAAACGGCCTCACATGAAGCACCGGCGCATTGTCATCGCAACCATGGCTAAAATCAATGACTTACGACTACAATTGCTATCGCATACACCGTATTCCCCGATTTGTCTCCCTCGGACTATTATCTCTTCCCAAACCTCAAAAGATGGCTCATCAATAAAAAATTCAGCTCACGCGAGGAAATCATCGATGCCACGGAGGAGTATTTTGCAGAGCTTCCGGAAAATTACTTTTCGGACGGGATCAAGAAGTTGGAAAATCGCTAGAATAAGTGTATCAAATTAAAAGGGGACTATATTGAATAAAATAAAAAAAAAACATTTAAAAAAAATTTGTTTGTTCATTCCCAAGGAGGTTACTTTTCACCCCATCTAGTACTTTATTCTTATGAATCTACATAATATCAAAATGATGTGAATGCTTATTCTGTATACCAGATATTGATATTGCTAACCTTTTTCATAAAAGGGAATAAGTACGTTTCCTCCTTCGACAGGTAGGGTCAAGGGGTTAGATCTATTGTTGAGTAAATTAAAAGGAGAGAGGTAGTAATCAATTGCATTAAGCCTGTGGGAGTCAATTAAAGATCTCACAAGGCTCTTCGGATGAGTTTCCATTCACTGGAGTCTTTTGAGAGTAAGTCTTATAAGGTAGGGCATTAAAGTTGTTATTTTGCATTCCTCGTATAGCACTTTGTTGGAAATGTTTTTTTTTTTGTTCGCCTTTCTGTACTTTCCGCAAAGAATCTGAACATTTTCTCTCGAAAGTCTCAAGTTCTTTGGCCACTGTAGGAGAAATAGTGAATCAAACGCAGAATCCGTATGCGAGGACGGGTCTGATGAGCATCTTGTAGAGAAGAATTTTCGTTTTTTTTTTGATAAAGCTTTCGATTGCAATAAAGGTTTCAAAGTTGCTGTTATAGCTTTTACTTTGAATAACATCTTTCTTGCGTGTTTGTTAAATAAGAATCTGTTTTGAAATTGAATACCTAAGTATTTCAATTCGTCACGAGGAGCTAATATAACATTGTTAGCAATTGGTAATGTTAGTTTCTTACTCTCTTTCACCGCTAGTCGATGTCCTATTCCACATGCGTTTCTAAAGCAGGTGATGCCACATTTATTTGCGTTTATAGTAAGACCCCATTTTTTGAAGTATCCTTCTAGCAGAGGAATTTTATCTTTTATTTTATTTAAGGCATTTTGTGGTCTTGTATCACTCGCAAGGATAATCGTATTGTATCATCTGCATATAGAATAGCGCCTGGTTCAGAGTTCATGGGATCCTGAAATGGGAAATCCGAGAGAAAAATACTGAACAGCTTTGGGCCAATTATTAATCCTTGTGGAATTCTTGATTTGACGGGAAACATATTTGATTCCTCTGCCTTAATAGACACAGACTAAAAACGATTTTTTAGAAAGTCTTGAATTTATTTCGTTAGCCAGAACGGAAATTTTAATTTAATTAACTTGAATATGAGACAACTGTGCCAGAGCGAATCGAATGCTTTTTCTAAGTCAATATCAAGACTGGAAGTGCATTTTTTAGCTCTTAAGTTTTGGATTATGTTGTCGGATAGAAGAAGTATCGCAAGCTCTGTGGAGTGTTCTTTTCGAAAACCGAATTGTATATTTGGGTATACGTTTCCTTCTTCATAGAATGTGTCTATATTTTCTGCCAAAACTTTTTCAAAAAATTTTCCAATATTCGATAACAGTGAAATGCGACGAAATTGATTTATTTCATTACCTGCTCTTTTTTTTGACACTGGTATAATTCTTGTCTTTTTCCAGATAGCGGGAAAGTAACCATTTTTTATACAGTGATTGAAGATGTAGGACAGTATTTGGTCGAGAGAACAACAACTTTTCCTTAGTATATAATTCAAAAATTTATCTATACCGGAAGAATATTTATTGTTGAGGCCTGTGCGTAGAAGTTTAGTCATTAAACTGTGATACGACTGTTTAAACTTCATTCGTTAAATCGGAGTCAAAAGAAGGTATCTTTTCTGTGTAAAGGGAAGAAAAATGCTCTCTGAACGCATTTAACTTTGCCTGGTTATCAACCAGCATTAGTCCGTTATTAAACAGAGTGTCCTTAGAGACATCACTACAAAAAAATTTTCTACATGTGATTCTATCGATTTCCTTAAATGCATGAGAGGAAGGCCTTATGTTTCGCAGCCTTGCGTAAAATGCGTTGTTGGTTTCTACCGGGTGAGTTTTTTAACTTGAGACATCCAAATTACTCGAAAAATAGGCGATATCGCGAAAAATGTTTCAGACAAAAGTCACAAGGTTCTGAAGGGGACATAAGATGGTGACCACAAGTTTGACCTTGAGACCCATTTTCAAGGTCAAACGAAGGTCACTTTTGATTTTTCATCACTTTTCTCACTGATTTTCATTTCTCAGTCGTATTCCTCAATGGGGCACACGACTTTGTCTCAAAGGCCTTATTCATTCAGTGCTAGATACCACTGCACTGGAACGCCTAAATCATTAATCGGTTTCCAACGTTGTTAGGGTGTTAGAAGGTCGAGATTTGTTTTGAGGAAGTCATTATTGCCTCAAGTGAAGTTAAAACTCAAATAAATTTCAGATAGAGACAAATTGTCCTAAACTATCTCCTATCTGAGAGTGTATGATGTGCACTCTGCCCTTTTTTTCTACTTGAACGGAACTGTACTTCATTTAGAAGTTCGATATTTGTTTTGAGGAACTGACTATTATTAGTAACTTATCCAGATTTCAATTCAAGAGAAAATTGAAATGATATTGATTTATGGAGAAAGTGGAAGGAACATCGATGGTGCTGTTGCTCTTTACGCCCAACGTTTCCCAGACCAAATACGATCGTGCGCTTCCTTTTATCGGGTCATCCAACAATTCACTGGTGAAGGAAGTGTGCAACCAAGAAAAAGGAATCGGTCAGATAGGGTGGCTGTTGAAGAAAATGAAATAGCAGTGTTAGCTGCCGTTGCACACGATCCTCACATTAGTGAGGATTCACGCCAAATAAGTCGTGAATCAGGAATTTCTCAAACGACTCTCTGTAAGATATAACATCGGCATAAGTACTATTCTTATCATGTTTCAATGCATCAAGAAACAATGGGCACTTTAGGAAATTGAAAGAGACCCCCTTTTCTTCGCCAAGGTATTATTCTTTGATGAGTCGACTTTTACTTATCACGATACGGTCAATCGACATAATATGCATTACTGGGCTACCGAAAACCCTTCTTGGTTGCGACAAGTTGAACGCCAGCACTCTTGGAATGTTAATGTTTGGGCGGAAATTATTGGGGATAAATTAATAGGTCCATATTTTATTGAAGGCAACATGAATAGCGAAAAGAATGCAAACTTCTTGCGGGATCATCTTCCGGTATTACTAGAAGAACTGCCATTGGAGTTGCGACAAACAATCTCGTGGTTTCAACATGAAGTTTGTTCAGGCCATTATTCCCAAGTAGCCCGGGGCGTATTAAACAATGTTTACCATCAACGATGGATCGGACGAGGAGGTCCGAGGCAATGGCCTACTAGATCACCTGATCTAACGTCACTTGATTTTTTTTTTTTTGTGGGGCTACTTAAAAAGTGAGGTTTCTGTAAGCCTGAAAGCCAAAAACACGTGAGGACATGAAAAGACGAATAACTGAAGCTTGCCGGAAGATTACGCCAGAAATACTTCTCAGTTCTGTTGGTTCATTTAGAGCGCGGATAGACAAGTGTATTGAATTGAATGGTCACATTTTCGAGCATTTGTTGAAATAGTCTTGGGAAATAAACGTCGAAATGGAAAGAATTCAATGATTCAACAGTAGGAGGCAAGGGGACCCACTCTAATTAATCACCCCGAAGGAAACAAAATACTGCTAGGTCCACGTCGTTGTTTCTGGGTTATGCTAAACGCAGTATTTTGATGTCTTAAGTTTTATGGTGCGCTCTGACGGGAGAAGAACCATCTTATGTCCCCTTCAGAACCTTATGACTTTTGTCTCAAACATTTTACGCCATATCGCGTATTCTTCGAGTAATTTGGATGTCTCAAGTTAAAAAACTCACCCTGTATATTGATATTTTGTTTTATAATTTTGCTAAAGCATTTAATTGTAGAAGATGGTTCTACATATTCCTGATTAACTCTATTAAGGTTTCTGTGAAAAATTCGTTTAAGTTTTCTTAGCCATTGGCTACGAACTTTAATTAGTTTTATTGTGAATTCTGATATGTAATTGTATTTGGACTGTTTGTGTTCTATAACAGTGGAGTAAGAGTTTATAGTCTGAGTCATTTTCGAATTCAATTCATTTATGAGTAAGTCTATTTCATTGTTTTTGGACGTTTCTACAATCAGGTAAATTGATTGTTGAGAGTTTGTTGTGTAAACTTATTCTAAAACAGTCCCAGTTGGTATTTTTGAATGACCTGAAAGTGGGTGGAGGTAATAAAATTGGTAAGAAATTAAGAAGCCTTAATTTTATTGAGATTCCAAAATGATCTGAAGGGGTAGCAAAAGTATGACAAAGTGAAGACGAGCTATTAAAACTAGCAGAGACAATGAAATAGTCTACTAAGGATGAGGATCGCGGGAAGGTAGGACTATTAGGGGTGATTAAGTCAAAGCTTAAGAAAGCGTTGCTATGAAACCAGTTTTAAAATGAATTTCCGTTGCTGTTTTGAGTTCTGTCTCCCCAATGAGGATGTTTCGCATTAAAATCCCCTCCGAGAACAGTTCCTTCGAATGAGCTGAAAAGGGAAAAAAGTCTGTCTAGTTCTCTTGGTAAATTTCTCCCAGAATTGGATTAAATATAGATGCTGCCAAGCAATAAACGAAAAGATGATCCATCGGCGTTGTGAGAAAAGATTGAATCTAGACTAACTGAGAAAAGACTACAAATGAACGGCACTTCCTTGTATTCATACTTATTATCTAGTAATATACTATTGCTGTTCCCCTTCCTGAGTCATTTCTAATGATATTGTAGCCTTCAAATTTAGGTTTGTGCCTTTTTTGTAATCTCGTCTCAAAGACAAAGCATATTTGTGGTTTTTTGTTTTTAAGGATGCTTAATAGTGCTAATCTCATTTCTTGCGAAATAATTGAATTAAAATTCATTGATATAATGTTCATATTTGAAAAAACCATTATACAACAATAGAAGCTACAAACTCTAGGTACGTGAACATTTTGTCTTCTGTGGATTGAATTTGGTTGTATTTTGGCCAGAATTCTCTAATTTTTTTTAAGAGATCTTGAAATGGAATATTGAACAAAGTCTGAGATTCCTTAAGGAAGTCATTAAGATATCCTGTTGCCTTTTTATCACTCTTTATTACAATATTAGGTGATTTCAATATGGACGTGTATGATCTGCTTGGATTAGCTATTGTTTGAGCTGTGTTGAAGACAAATTGCTTGTTATAGCTAACAACTGTTCTTTCTTTGCGGTTCAATGTCTCTCTTTTTTTTTTGTATAAAATATACACTGGACAATTTATGGAGTTAGCTGCGTGACCTACTTTGTTGCAATTTATGCATTTGGGTATGGCAAGATCAGCATTTTTTTCCTTAAGACTCTTGAACTGGGGATAAGACCAGTTCTTAAAATCCAGAAAGAATTTTTCAAAAGGACACTTTGCAGGAAAATTCCTCTGATGCCAAGGTAGCAGTAATAATTTAGAAAGCAAACAGCTTATTACAGAAACACGCACGTATTCAGAGCTAAAAAATGCTGTTGGAATAACTTTTAACTGGCTGATGTAATTAGTTTATCCTTGCACTAAATAGCTATAAGCACCATGCGATTCATTTTTTGAAAGGCAAAGGTCTCTGCAGAGTCTCCTTAACAAAATTATGAGCTTTATTGGGAAGCGTATCTATAAGTAACACGAATAGACAGCCAGTTTCTAAGAGGCTTATTAACTTATTGGGTATATATTCGTGCGTTTTTTTTTTTTCAAAATTTGAACGTTTATTTAAAAAAAACATGTACAATAGTATTATTCAAAGTATTGCCCATCTGAAGCTATGACTTTTTCCCATCTTTCTGGCAATTTGTGGATCCTATCCCAAAAGAACTGCGCCGGCTTGGCAGCCAAGAATGAATCAAGCCAATTTTTGATGTTCTGCTCTGATGTGAACCGTATTTCAGTGAGGGGTTCTGCATCGACCGGAACAAATGGTAGTCAGAAGGGGCAAGGTATGGGCTATAAGGCGGGTGGGATAAGACTTCCCATCCACTGTTTTCCAAATAGTTCTTAACCGGAATAGCAACGTGGGGCCGAGCGTTGTCATGATGGAAAATTATTGACTCGTGTCTGGTTACATATTCCGGGCGTTTTTCGGCTACTGCTCTCTTCAAACGGATTAATTGTGTTCGATAGCGTTGTGCATTGATGGCTTCACCCGGTTTTAGCAGCTCATAATACAGCACACCCATCTGATCCCACCAAATACAGAGCATTACCTTCACGCCATGGATATTCGGCTTTGCCGTTGATTTGGCTGGTTGGCCGGCTTTCACATATGATTTTTTGCGCTTAGGGTTGTCGTAATGGATTCATTTTTCACCACCAGTAACAATCCGATGCAAAAATGACTTCCTTTTGTGGCGTTCCAGCTGCATTTCAGACATGTAAAACCATCTTTCGACATCTCTCGGCTTGAGTTCATGTGGAACCCAATTTCCTTGCTTTTGAATATATCCAGGTGCTTTTAAACGTTTTGAAATGGCTCTTCTTGTGTTTGGCTACAATCTTAATAGAGTAATGCTTCCAGTTCTTCATCTTCAAACTTTTTAGGCTGCTCAGGACGTTCATCGTCTTCCAAGCCAAAATCACCACTTTTAATTCGTGCAAACCACTTTTGGCACGTTCGCTCAGCTAACGCATGTTCACTATAAAATTCCACCAAAATACGATGACTTTCGGCAGCAGTTTTCTCCATATTAAAGTAATGAAGAAGAACTCCCCGCAAAAACACTTTTTCAGGCACAAAGTTCGACATATTTGAGTGAAAAAAAATTATTGTTTTTTACGCTTCAAATGAATGACATATACTGAAATGACGTACAATGACAGTAGCTTTCCAACGAATGTTCCAATGGAATAATACAAGTTACGCCATCTCTTAGCAAACCGCAGTTATAGGCTAAACTAACTATTTTGGCATACCCGGTTACCTTTGTGATAACGGTCACCTTTGTTGGCTTTCCTAGAATCAGTATTAGCGTAAAGAATTGATCGAATGCTATGATCCGCATAGCTGGAAGCTACATTGTACATTGCTACGTGGCAGTCGGTGTGCTGTAGAAAGACTTCGGACAAAAGACAGAGTCTTACAAGCAGCATTTAGCAGTCACATGCCTATGTAGCTGTGCAATATAAAGTGGCAACTTTCCGTATTTCGTATTTACTCCGCTACAGGATAGACTGAAATGACTGAAATGGGTTCTCTTCTTCCTCTACCAGTCTCACCATGATTCAGCAGCTATTGAATGATTTTTGAATAAATTGTATATGTAGATGTTAAAACAAATTCAGTCAATTGTACAATAATGCGAATCGCAGCGAACCGTGTGTTCTATCAGTCATCTTATTGTGTTGAAGGTTGGCGGCAAGGAGGTAGCGCAATCCTCTGCGAGATCTCAGACTACTTTTCTTCTTTCTCTTCTTTGGTCCTGTTCTTGGTTAATTGCTGAAATATCGTAACCATTCATATGGTACTGCCAGATGATTGATCCTACAGATGGTATAAACAATTCTCCGAGCGTCGATAATTAGGTTTCTTCTTCTGTTTCACATATCCTAAGTTCCGGGTTTGTACATCGATTGCTCACTTTGAGATCGAAGACTGCATTGGTTATTTTCTTCTTAAACTGTTCCTTTTGTCTTCCAACTCGATATTCTTCTCTCACTATTATGGGGTTCGTCTTTACAGGGTTGTCCTGTATGTCATTTTGCAGTTTGACACACTCGTCGTTATACCAAGTGTTCATTTTGTTACATTGAATGTGTTGGCAGAAGTTTTACCAGCCAGATTCATCTTAACATTCAACACTGTTCGTAATAGGAACGTTTTTATCCGTCATCTGATATGTGATGAAGAAGTAAGGACATTTGAAAAGTAAATTAAGATGTACATATTTGGTTTCTTTTATATAAAAGTTATTGGAATTTTTATTTTTGTTTCTCACTAACGACAGTTAAAAAAGAAAAGAATATCGTGTCCTGTGCTAATGGCTTTATTTTAATATTCCAAGTGAGTAATAGGTAACTTCGACAAAGAGCAAATCCTATTTGTACATGACGCACAAAAGTAAAAGAGGTCTTATACAAAACGGAAGCTAACTAACAAGCTGGTTGAAGAAAATAACTATGTTTCATCTTAGTAGGGACGCAACTATAATGTAGGTTGGAATGTTTTCTGGGTGACAGCATACATTTTTTTTAATATAAATTGCCTGATCTTCAACTGCAGTAATATTAAGACAGTAGACATTTTTTTAACAGGTAAAGTGATTTGAAGACATCCGGGCTGAGACTCTTATGACACAGAAATCTCATGTGGGCTTATTTGTTGAAGACATGTGCATATTTAGAACCGTTCAATAGTTCAAAGCTAGCCGCGAAATATTCGAAGCAATAAATTCTGAAACAAGTAATCCAGTTAAATGGAATTAAATAGTGCTTTATCACAACAGCAAGCAACTTTAAACTGCATAAGGTAAAATGAGGGAAACCTTGTTTTAAAGAATGCGATAAAAAGTACATATATGTACGCTCATCATCTCATTATTTTCTCCCCATTTTATCCCCATTTTTAACTAAAACATTATAGCATAGCAGTTAAGAAAAATTCTGGCGAAAATCCACTTGGATTTGTCCGTTTTTATTTCTTAGTATTCCATATGATGCGGCAGTATATGGCAAAACCTTTGAAAATTGTTAAAGGATAAAATATTTTACGCTTACACGGAAATAGCAGCAGCAACCGTTAAAAAATCCAACTAGTTTCTCGATCAATGAAATGATAATAAATTCTGTAGTCCAATCTATTTATGTCAAGATACGTCCCATGCGACTATATAGAAAAAGATTAAATTTGAATACCGTTTCAATACTTTATTGGACAACTACCCAACAAATATATACATATATACAAATAAATACATACTCATATGAGCATATATACACGTACATTCATTAAATATTTTTTACCGTGTGTTAAATTGATTGAGAAATCTGTTGGGTATTAGATACCTTCGAAATCTCTCCACCACACACCGAGGAACACATCAAATTTATTCGATACAATTTTATTCTTTCGATTTTATTTTCCCCTGGACGAATTCGTTTCATCACTCACCAGGCAACTCAACCTTAAGCACAAAAAACACAAGTGCACTGACCCAAAAGCCCGCAATAAAACGTGTTCGTGTAAACTGACTACCTTTGGACAGTAAAACATTGGTTTCCTAAATTGAACCAACTATCTCGATGGTACAAGGGCACGTACTCGTAGTGCAGATTTTAACACCACATGCGGTTGCATAACATTTTAATGTGTAACATCGGCTTCCAGCTTTTGAATCATCGTCCATACCTCGGACAGGAGCACAACTGTTTTCGACCGCAACAACGACAATTCGCACTAAATCGGAGGTGGCATTAACCATGAAATCATACCGAAAACACCAGTGTGTGCCAGTTTCAACCCTTCTCTCAATGAGAAATTTTCCATTATTTGTATTAATGATGGCTTGTTTTAGTCAACTGCATACTGCAACCACTTAACACAGGGTGATTGTCTCCACCCATTCGGCAATAATGGCCAAAGAGCTTAACACGACAACATGTTTTTTTCCCATGTTGCTTTAGCTCGAATAGACATGAGTAGGAGCAACAACTAAAAGGATTTCCTCCATTCAAATAAAGACATGTGCAGCACTCTTATGTAGTCAAAGTCTGAATTTCATGTTGCCACACATCGAGAGGCAATAGATACAGTTTGAGGACGTGGCTTATACGTTTACCTAACAACATAAAATCATGATTTTTTTTTTTTTTTTTTTTTTTTTGTATGACTAAGACCCTGTCTCTTCCTGTTGACTCAACCTCATAAGCTCTTATAAATTAGAAGCTTGGCCATCTGCTCATATTTCATCTCGAAGCGGACCTTAAATCCCTTATGAGAGGCGTTGCATCAGACACTGCGTCTCATAACTTCGTTTTCTCTGTCATGTACTTGCAGCATAATTTAAGCAAGTCCTTCGGACGGTACGAGTGTATAATAAAGCAAAAGTAAAATGCAAAACTGAAGAAATACGAGTAAGAGATAGAAAGGAGAAGATTTAGTCAGAGGGTCTTTGTGATTTGATAGTCACATCTTGTGCGAGGCTGTTGCAGACAACCAAGGGTGTCATTTTTGCAATGCAATACTGTTTTCCTTTTCTTGTTCTCGTTCTTGTTCTTTTCCGTCATCTGGTATCCTTGTTTTGGAATAAAAGAGTTTTTACTCGTTGAAAATGGATAATTTAACAAATTTTGACTTTAAGTGAATTTTTCACTTGACACCATTTTTTAAGAGAAACACATAAAAGAAGAACAGGGTTCTTAATTTGATTTCATGACAATGAAAGGTGTAGAAGTTTGTATCCTGAAGGCTTCTTTTCAAACAATCTAACGAGTGGAAAATTTTAATTGCACTTTGTCATAAGACAACAAGTATTCGTGACATTTTTAGCAGTCTTAAGAGCAAAACTGAATTGATTGCATTTTAAAACAAGTGCAGTTGAAGGAGTTTGTTTTTTTGTTCCACATGGAAAGCTTTGAAACACAACTGTTTAATATTTAAGAAGAAAAAAGGAATTAAAAAAAAAAAAAAAAAAAAAAAAAATACTGAAGATGACATATCCAAGGCTCTCAATCTTTTAAGGTTTGTTACCCTATTTCAAGTACTACCGTGTAATGTAATAATATCAGAAACATCGGTTGAGTACAGTTACTTCATCTTCTTTAAATATGACATTGCCTAAGAGAACGTGCTTTACTTAGTATTTTCATATGAAGAGCGATTCTCGGGTATGTCAACACTTTTCCAGACCTGTATCACTAATTGACGTAGTGTAATTAAAATACTTGCTAGAATTGGCTAATATTCTAGTTTGCTGGCAATCTAAACCAACTTTTCCAGTTATAAAGGCGGTTTCGAAGTAGATCACTTAAGATTAAGGGTGCAAACGAGATTAGGAAACGAGAGCCTCTTCGATGAAGGCAGAAATTCTCCTAATCCTTCAATTAATTAAAAAAAAAATTGTTTTTATGCGTTTATTTTTAATATGGATACACTCAGACAGCTGATAGCTTAAATGACTGCTGACACAATCATTTTATTCCATATGGCTAGGCAAAACACCATGTAAAGACTTACACCTGAGCAACTTTTAAAAATTGTGTTCAGTGAAAAATGTTTATAGACATTTATTGCTTTGGATTCCAAGCCACTGACAAGAATCCGCAGAGTGCGCACAGATAAAAATAATGCCATCTTACAAGAACTTGGCCTTCGTCCATCCAATTTGTGAAAAATTTTGAGCAAGGATCTTACTTTAAACGCTTTAAAGATTCAATTCCAATTACTTTCCTTTTTAGACGCCTGAACAGTTGAAAGTCAATCTACTTTTTTATAATCAAATTTTGTTCTGTTATGAGGCTGACTTCTGTTTCAGTGGTTTTTTAATAATTAAAATTGTCGAATTGAAATCAGCTACCGATAAACCTGGAAAAATGCACTATTTTCTGCAGTCTATGGGCTGGCGGCATTATAGGGTTGCACTTCTTCGAAAATGAAGAAAATCGAAATGTCACCATCAATGGCGGTCGGTACAGAGCCATGATCAACGATTTCTTGTTTTCAAAAGTACGTGAACATGATCTGCAGGAAATTTCTAGCCACATGTCATACTGAAGGCGAAAACAACGAGTTATTGAAGGACTTGTTAGACTTTATCTTCAGGGGTGGCTGTGGTGTAGTGGTATATGCATAGACTCCTCAATCAGAGGGTTGCGGGTTCGTAATCCCGTGCAAGGCAATTCTCTGAAAAAGTCTTTTCATAGAATTTGTATGTAGTTATATGAAAATCCCGTCGGCGTCAACTCTGACATGAAGGCATAACACTGATGTTGGAGTGGTTGCTGACTGGGCTAAATGTAACGAACTAACAACTAGCACGTACTGTGAGACCCACTGGTTGAGGATGCAGTGGCTCGTCCCGTCCAGTTTGACAACCACCTCTGGGAAAAATATCGAAAGCTATTACACCTGAGTTTCAAACTACGATACCACCCGCCCGCACCCTGGATAAAAGCCAGTAAAAGGGTATCCATATCCCCTTGGTGCGCGCGCGGGATTATATAAAAACAAAAAAGAAATGGAGATGTTCGAAAAAGTAGTCGAAAATTGGAGCTCCACGATCCAATTTTGAGACGCTCCCATTGTGGCAGTATGCCCAAAATTTACTTATTAAACAATGTTTTCTTATTAAATACCACAAAATTGTCTATTGAATAAAAAAATCTTCGCTCGTTTGCTGAACTTGTAAAAGTTATATACAATACAAGCGGAAGTATAATATAGAGCAGACGGTTGTACCACTAACACGTAGTTGTCCAAAACTATGTACAACATATACTGAGGGCTAAATTTTAGAGTAAAATGCGAGCAAGACAAAGTTTTATGTGCTGCCAGAAAAATCAATAGAGTACGTGTTCTACACGCAATTTAATTATTCCGGAGTATTGCGATTTTATTGTACAATTTTTTGTGTCAAGATTAATGTTGCCTTAAATCAAATTATGACAGATTATAGCCTACAAAATGTGAATGATGTCCTAGTTTTTTTCATTAAGTGTGAGGTTCCATATATCGTTTTTGCGCATAGGGAGAGGGATAAATATTCAAAAAGTACGGTGACTTTTGAAAATATATTAGCATACTTCGTTTGTTTTTGACAGATAGAAAGGTTAGACGTGTTTTGGGGTACTTAGCGATGGAGCAAAGAATTTGCATCAGATTTTGTGTAAAAAATGGAATCAAGTGCTCTAAAACACTTTAAATGTTGACAGTGGCATATGGTGAGTCTGTGAAGAGAATTGTTTTCGAAAATCGTTGAATTACTATAAGAGAAGTTGTTGGCATATCAGTCGACTCGTAACATGCAATTTTCTCGAATGCTTTGGGCATGAGACGTGCGTCATCGAAGTTTGTTCCGAAACTTCTTAATTTTGATCAGAAAAACCGTCGCATGAGCATCACTCAAGACCTCTTGAATGACGTCAATGATGATCCTAACTTGCTCAAAATGGTCATAACTGGTGATGAATAATGAATATATGGTTATGACGTCAAAACCAAAGCCTAATCGTCCCAATGGAAGCACGCAGGAGAGCCTAGACCGAAAAAAGCACGCCAAGTTCGATCAAATGCCAAAGTTTTGATTACTTTTTTTTATTACCGTTTTAAAGTGCATCAAGAGTTTTAACCTCAAGGTCATATGGCTAATAAAGAGTTTTACCTTGAAGTTATGAGCCGTTTGCGAGAAGCAATACGAAAAAAACGTCCGGAATTATTGAAAAACAATTCATGGCTTTTGCATTACGATAATGAACCTGCTCATTCATCATTGCTTGAGAGAGATTTTTTAGTCAAAAAAAAAACACGACAATCATGCCACCATTTTCACCGAATTTAGCTCCATGCGAATTTTTCCTGTTCACAAAACTGAAGAGACCTATGATGGGACGGATATTTGCAACGATTGAGGAAATAAAAACGACATCGCTTATGAGAAGTGCCTTCAGGATTCGAAAAAGCGTTGGCACAAGTGTATTATATCTGAGGGGGATTACTTTGAAGGGGACAACATTAATATTGATGAATATATATATTAGCTTCTCGTTCTTCAGATCAGTCATGGATCAGGTATAGTTGCCTTGCTAAAATATGATGCAGTTTTACAGTACTATTGGTAACGTTTTTTTAAATATCAAGTAGCAAACACTCCATCTCGATCCCAAGCTCAGCTCGCCAAGGACGACAGTAAAGATTACAATCTGAAGTTGATAAGCCCTCACTGAGTTGCCCATGCATTGAAATCCCCTCCTATAACAATTGAATATCTTCCACGTGCGTTTTCAGCTAGGTTATCTAGCATTTCCTCAAATTCACCCATTGTTTAGTTTGGCCGTGCATAACAACTATAAAAGTGTACGTAATTGATTTTTGCGCGGACAAAACTATGTCCATGAGTGCAGGTTTCTTGGAATGTATATTTGACGCATGTCCTATTAAATAAAAATAAATAAATAAGTATCGCGACAGTCCGGTGTGGGCCAAGACCATTTGTGGCACTCATTTGTGTTTCTCATTTTGTGAATTTTTACATTCCTGTTCTGAACGGCTCTCCTGATAAGCTTTTTCATAGGCACAATTTGACTTCCGGAGGTTTGCCATTGCCCGCCGAAAGGGTGATGACGATTTTGAAAAACTTGCTGTTGTGCCCCTACCGGTTTTCGAACCAGGTAGCGTGACAGCCAGTGAATCAACCATCACGCCATCGCCACCACAATGTCCATATTGCCGTCAGCTTTATTTGGCCGCAGATCAATACGTTGTTGTCAAGGGTTTAATATGGTTCGCTGACCAGGATTTTGTCCGCTCCCCCATCTTTAGTTTTCTGTATCAAAATATCCTGATCTGTCTGACAATGATTAAGATTTAGCTCTATGATCTTCATTGATGTCTTTTGGTTGTAGTTTCCTTCAAAATACAGCATCTACTGCTGTCGGCTACGTGTTTTGTGTCTTCCAAGAACTCTTTTTTGCAAAACATGCAATAACGGATCCGCATCTTCTGCATAATGTAAAGCAGTCTTGCTTCTTCTGGCATTGATTTGCTATGTGACCAAATTTCAGGCATTTGAAATACTTTTTTAGCAATACTTTATCACGAATTCGGCAGATGACTGAGTCAATTTTTATTTGTCCGGCATCTAGCAGCTTTTTTGCATCTTCTATGGACCTTATAACTGCCGAATGGGTGGGACTAAACGACAGTACGTCTTCTGGCAACACAACTTTCAGTCGAAATTGCGATTTAATTGCTGCGCTTACATCCTTCTTTTTGGTTACTACATCGATATCTTTTAGTGGGATAGTAATAGTAACGTCAGTGCCTTGGCTTATAGCACCTTTCACCTATGTTATGCTTATGTGCCCCTCTTTTTTAGCTGAAACAATAGAGCCCCTTTCTGTGTTCTATCGATCTTTGATACCGATTTTCCTTCAAGCCGAATCGTAGCCATTAGATGTTGACCTAAACCGACTGATCACGTTTGTAGTTACTTAAAAAAAAAACCGTACAAAATAAAAATAATTTTTCTTCAAAATAGCGGAATCTTTCGAAATTTTTACAACAGTAATCGAAATCTAATAATAAAGCACCCACTTAAAAAAAATTTGAAAGAAATCGGTTCAGAATTATGTTGAGTTCACTTATCACGATTTCGTTAATACAAGGGGTCTCAAATCTGATCGGTCAAGCTTTAACGGGTGATAGGTTTTCCAAACTTGAATATAAATTGGAGAAATCTTAGCTCTTTATCAGGACGTTCTCGGCACGAGCAATCGGCCGCACCCATTTCGGCTAATTTAATCCACAGAGGAACATACTAATGCCAGACCCTCGTGTCAATATTTTGGCATATATAGGGTGATTCATCGTGAGGTTTGACTTTTAATGTAAAATAAAGCACATAAATTTGAAAGTGAACTTAAATATTTTATTATCAGTTAGAAGAACAATTCATGGCATTTATTTTTTAAAAATGATATCATGTAAATATTTGCCACGACTACGTCTGAGGTGGTCCATTCGGAAGGTCCAATTTTGAGCGACTCATTCGAGCATAGGGACTAGTATCTCGCGGATAACACGAGTAATGTTGACTTCCAAAGCGTCAATCGTAGCTGGATTATTACTGAAGACCTGAGACTTTACATATCTCCAGAGAAAACAGTCCAAAGGTATGATATCGCACGATCTAGGCGGCCAATTAACCGTAGCAAAACTTGAAATTAATTGCTCACCAAAATGATTTCTCAACAAGTCCAAGTCTTGTTAAAACCAGAGCTCCCCGAGACCATGTGCTTGAATTTCAAGAAGCACATAGTCCGTTGACATGGCGCGATAACGGTTACCATTGACGGTAACATTTCGATTTGCCTCATTTTAAAAGAAATATGAACCAATGAGTCCACCAGCCCATAAGCCACACCATATTGTTTGTTTTAATGAATGTAAATGGTAGATCTTGGTACTCTTCGGATTGCTGAATAATCCAAATACGGTAATTTTGTTTATTAACGTATCCATTGAGCCAGAAATGAGCTTCATCACTGAACAAAATTTCACGATAACACATAGAATTTTCATCGAGTTTTGTCAGAGCCCATTCACTGAAAATATAACGCAAATTCAAGTCGCCTGGCTTCAATTCTTGCACAAGTTGAATTTTGTACGCTTTTAGGCCAATCTCACGTAAAATACGCCTAGTTTTCGAATACGCCAAGCCAAGCTGATGAGAACGAAGACGAATCGATTCGTCATGGTCTTCGCGTACACTCTCAGCTACAGCTGCTATAGTCTCTTCACTATGTGTTGGGTGTGGTCTAATCGAGTATCATCCACTAACGTAAACTAGGACTCAAATTTGCGAATGCTATTGGCATTAGTGGTTTCAGTAGGTCGATTATGTGCACCGTAAGTTCCTCGAATCGCACGAAAAACATTTCTCATTTCTGTTGTGGTGTGAGTCTTCCCATGATGATTTGCAAAATGATACTGAACAAAAATGACAAAGCAGTTTGATAGGAGCCTATTAAAACTCAAACATCACGATTAATCACCCTATACAAAATCCATGAACTAAGAGAGGGCAACACTAGAATTAAATCCATACCATTTTCAGTTAGTACCAACCTTCAAAACGTGTATAAAATTGACAGCTGTCGGATGATTAGTTCTCGAGATAAAGCGTTGTGAGTGAAGCAACTTTTGTTATTGTGGAAAAAAAAATGGATTCAAAGCAATTTCGTGTGTTGATTTATCATTGCTTTTTGATGGGAAAAAATGCAGCCGATGCAAAGAAATGGCTTGATAAGTGTTAGCCAGACTCTGCACCAGCCGAACGAAACATTCGCAAGTGGATTGAAAAATTTAAAAGTGGTCTTACAAGCACCGAAGATGATGCACGCAGTGGACGTCCAAAAGAGGCTGTTTCAGATGAAAACATCAAAGAGGTCCACAAAATGATTACGAATGACCGTAAAGTGAAGTCGATCAAGATAGCTGAGGCTCTGAAGATATCAAAAGACCGTGTTGGATATATCATACTCAAATATTTGGACATTTGAAAGCTCTGTTCAAAGTGGGTGCTGCGTTTGCTCACAGTCGACCAAAAACAACAACGTGTTGATGATTCAGAGGAGTGTTTAAAGCTGTTCAACCGCAATAAAGCCGAATTTTTGCGTCAGTATGTGACAATGGATGAAACTTGGCTCCATCACTTCACACCAAAGTCAAGTCGGCAGTCAGCTGAGTGGCGAGCAGGCGACGAGCCTCGTTCAAAACGACCAAAAACTCAACAGTCGGCTGGCAAGGTTATGGCATCCGTATTTTGGGATGCACATGGAATAATTTTCATCGACTATCTCCAAAAGGGTCAACAGCGACTATTACATTGCGTTTAAAGGACGAAATCGCATAAAGACGGCCGCATATGAAGAAAAAGAAAGTGCTGTTTCATCAAGACAATGCACCGTGTCACAAGTCGATAAAAACGATGGCAAAATTGAATGAATTCGGCTACGAATTGCTTCCCCACCCACCGTATTCTCTAGCCCATGTATTATGTATAATTCAAATCAGAAAGCGCTAAGCTGATTTGTTTTTATAATTCAAAATGAGTAAAATCGGTCAAAAATTTGAAGAGCTTTTACAAAAAAATACTAGCCAGGGTCTAGTATAAAATTTTTTCCGTTTCTAAAAATATGTTAATATTTCTGTATGCTGACTTTATGAAAGAACGATTCAGTTTTTGTGCATGTTCAATCCGATTGAATGGTTCTTAACATCGTATGCACATAATTTATTCCGGAAGAACATAAAACAAGGGACCACTTCACCATCCCAACTACATGTGTACAGCTTTCAACTGTAAATGGCATGAAAATCGAATTCCCTTCCTGCTAGTTATGTACGAAGTATTCTTTTGATACTCTTCTCCAAGCCGAAACTCTACGTTGCCTTTTAAAATTAATTAGCGTCCATAAATCCGGTGTCATGAATTAATAAAAAGATTTACACAACTTCTTTCGACTACAAAATGTCACAATCACAGGGCTGCGCGTGTACGGATGTGAGTTGTCTCCGACTGTCACTGCCATTATCAGAGTGACTGTGAGTAGAAATTGTTTTTATCCTCGTTTTGGAATTTTAATTTCCCAGTAAAACTATGAAGCTTAAAAGCCAGCATCGTTTCATACATTTACAACCTCTTGGGAATTGTGAGATATAAATTCATTGCATTTTCCTCAAATGGATGTTGGGTTTTATGAATATTGCACTTTCCTTAAGCGCCCTCCACGATGTGCTATACCATACCAGAAGCACCCCGATCATTATTATCGTAAAAATGGCAGCGTGAGTTTAAAATGGTTTGGGTACGTATCCCCATGTCAATGTAAAAAGTATCTAGTGATCGTAAAAGAATGAAACGCTGTCATCGCTTGTAACTGTCTTGTTCCTGTCGTTAAACCTCCCACACCAACAATTATTATTTCCGCGACCAATTGAGGGGTAAACACTTAATGTCATTCAATTGAACTTACCCAAGTTCAAGCAAGGTTCTGCTGAGTAGGTTGAATAAACTAAAAAAAAAAAAAAAAAAAAAAACGTCCATTGTTGATTTACACCGTAAAAGGTCATTCATAGATACGAGTCGTGTATACATTTTTTGGTCAATGAAGCGATACGAATATGGCATGAAGCATTGACTTCTCCAGCTTTTAATAGACACAACCATTATAAAGACTAATTATTGTCACTCAACACTCACTACTCACTGCACCTTTGTTATTACGAATAGACAATGATGATGGTTTAATGAAATCTCAAAGGAAAATATTGCTTTTTTTAAGGAAAAAACTTTTAAAATAAATCCCAAGTGACGAAAATAAATAATGAAAGGCAATTTTTCACTGAAAGGGTGGCAAATACAATCACGTTGCCTCAAGGAACGAAAGACTCAGGGACTGTATCTAGTTTGATGATGAGAGGAAAAAGTGTTCGATTGTCTGCACAAGACGGAGTAATGGGAATTAATAAAATTTGTGACGTGCCAGAGGAGTGTTGCAACAGAATCTGATCGCTTTCAATTTGTTCCATGTTTTTTTTTTTTTTTTTAATTTTCCACTGAATTTTAGAGCACAGGGCGTTTGAAAGTCAAACGCACTAGGGATATATTGAACTCAAAGGGATTGTGGACTATGGTGGAGGTGCCTTAACCAAAAAGCTTCAATAATTTGTTCGATGTTTCTAATCCGTATGTGACGTTTAAGCGTTAGAATGAAATAAGTTGTCGATGTAACTTGTTCACTGTGGAATGAGAGGAAGTGTGCGGTAAGAAAGTAGCTTTGATTGATGGAGGCCAGCCAAATATTAAATAAAAAACCTATTTGGAAACTTGAAACTGTAGAGTATGTACGAGAGGCTCTCTATTCACGTAGGAAAGTCAAAGGGCAAAGATATGAATTTTCCAAACCATTGTCAGTCCAATACACACCACTACGTTATAGAGAAAATGTGCAATGTTACATATCTAGAAAAAGTTTAAGGACAGTCGGACATAGACAGATCTGGATAATAGCTGCACCCACTTCAACCTTGTTCTTTTCTTACGATTGTCATGTTCAAGCGAAAGGAGTAATGTGAAATTCTAATGCTGTGGATATTGCGGATAAAAATAGTAGCTCCAGCATTCTTCTTGGCAACACAAACATCTCTGGTATGATCGAACTCATAGTCTTCCATTACGACACAATAAATTTTCCAGCAGAACTAAATGGGAATCTCGGATTTTTTCACACATTCATATGGGTCATAATAAGGCAGAATATTTTCTGGTTTATGAAATATATTTCAGCGGGAATTATGGCTATTTTGACATGCACTATGGGAGAAAACATCATAATTATGATGTTTATACAAAATACTCTTACATATGTAGCAATCGAACATATTTCTGGAAGCGCCAATGATAAGATCAAAGTTGAAAACTCAATCTCCCGAATCTCTATTCAACATTGCTAATAGATGATTTGGAATCCAGTTGGAAAACAACGCCACTTCAGCTACCAATGGCAGATAAAAGTCTACTGGTATATGTACGAGGTGTGTTCAAAACGTAACGTGACTTGTTTTGGTGCGCTCGGCGATTTTCAAATCAATCGCCTTGGGAATATTGGGGAAACGGACAATAATACTCCAGGTAAGGTAGATCGCCAAAACTTTAACTAGTCCAAAGGTGATTTCGAAATGTCAGGAAAACAACTCTACCTATGCTGGAAGACCGGAAGACCGTAAAAACCAACCCACGCGTGGTCGCATCGGCATGCGAATGTGTTATTTATGGTATTCATAGGTTTGCTTTTGTTTTCCTGTCGTGACTAACTTTCTACTTAAAATTAATTCAGCAAGTGAATTCGTTGATAATTTCCCCAGAGAACCCATTGTTGTTTTCCTCTGATACGTAAACTCTATTAACTGAATAAGTTTAAATGTAGTTCAGTTCAAATACAACAAATGGCAAAGGAAATAGAATTTATTTTAAGGACCAAGCTATTGTGAACGCCAGAGTTCCCAGTCTAGTTAACTTGGAGCAGAGTGAACGAAATTCAACACGAAGGAAAGCTGTAATATTTCACCCAGAGATTTTTAAATATCTTTCTGATATTGGAATTTTTCTTCGTTACGATTTAGATTTTTAATCTAACTATTAATAAACAAGAGGATAACAAGCATCACCATTAGTGTTTAAAAAAAATCCTCGTGCCGGACAACAGCACAATTATGATTTTTCAAAACATCTGTTAAACATACTTATCGCTCACATCTTCCCCGTCATTGCGGTTATTTTTGAGAACTAATTTATCTAATTTCCATTGCGGGTACATTATAATTATGACTACTACTCATTAGAAACGTTTCTGAGTCAAACCAATGATTTCGTTATGATTTTGTTTTTGCATTCATCTGAAATATTTACTCAGTTACGATACTTAAATGAATAACAGCATTCGTATTTATGGTTACAATGATAAAGTCAATCATCAGTTCGCTTAATTGAATCCGAATTACCAAAGATAGCAAAATGATGCTGCGGTTATTTTAGTTTGTCTTTTCATTACCAGAAATACAATGTTATCTTGTGCCTAGTATACGAGTTTATTGTTTGAGTTGTTGGCTTTAAGTTATCTGAAAGAACAAGAGTTAAATGTTGGGGGACTTTCCCAATAGTGACGCATCACCGGATATGTACCACGAATAGTGTAGCTTCTAAATGTTCAAGATTTTTTATACACATCAATATTTATGCGCAATTCTATGAATCTTTTGTTTGTTTATGTTTTGCAAAAAATTTGCTTTAAAAAAGTGAAATGAATAATGTGATTGCGTTTAAAATTGGCATTATACTCGTAGAATACTGCAGATATATTGTAGTTTATACCGCAAAAAACAAAAAATCAGCAGTCCGACTAAGAAGCAATGAATACTGTGGCTATTATGTTTTAATAATAATTACGAGGGCTGTTCGATGAGTATCCGAATTGAAAGATAAGTGGCGCTACTGAGCCAAAATGAGTGTACCATCATTTATTATAGCCTCCTTTAGCCTGCCTGTCAATCCGACACTTAGTTTTGTTTTGACGCCCATTTCAAAACATCGTGTTAGAGTTTTCTGCGACCACGGAGAAAGAGCAGTATCGTTCCGCGTGGCAAAACCTGCGAGGAAATCATGCCCAATGCGAATGGTGTGTATGGTACCCATTAACCTTCAGGTACAACCGTCTACCAAATCGGTTTTTGATGAACCGCGCCCAGGTGGCCCAAAAGAGGTTACCACAGAGGAAATCCATGATCTCGTATTGGCGGACCGCCAAGTGAAAATTCGCGCGTTGGCTGAAATAGCAGGTATTTTAACTAAACAAGTCAGCCATATCCTGCACGAGATTTTGGGCATAAGAAAGCTGTCCGCGCGATGGGCGCCGCGTTTGCTCACCCCGGAGAACAAGCGCAATCGTGAGAACATTTCAAAGACGTGCTTGGATCTGTTTAATCGAAATCCGGAAGAGTTTCTGAGTCGTTTTGTAACCGTCGATGAGACATGGATTCATTGGTACACACCACAGACCAAAGAACAATCGAAACAGTTGGTTTTATACATTGAACGTGCTTCAAAGAAGGCGAAAACCATGCCTCCGGCCGGAAAGGTGATGGCCACCGTTTTTTGCCACGCGCGAGATGTGATCCACGTTGACTATTTGAAGAAAAGAAAAACAATCACAGGATCATGCAACGTTGATTTATTGGGCCGGTTTGAAGAGAAAACAACCACATTTGGCAAAGAAAAAAGTGCTCTTCTACCACGATAACTCACCAGTTCACACCTCCGCAGTTGCAACAGCCAAATTGGTCGAATTGCACTACAAATTGCTCCCCCATCCTCCTTATTCTCCGGATTTGGCTCTCTGTTACTTCTTTTTGTCCCCAAACCTTAAAAGATCACTCGCCGGGAAGAATTCCGTGTCGAATGAGGAAGTCATCGCCGCCGCTGAGGAGTATTTTGTAGGCCAATAAAATTCGTACTATACGGAGGGGTTAAAAAAAAGTTGCAGCACCGCTGGGAAATATCTATCGAGTTGAAAGGGTATTATATTGTCATTCATCAAAAAGCCCTCGTTTGTACTACTACTACTAATAATAATAAAAAATGTGAGGACAAATGGAAAGCTCTTGGAATGATAGCATCATGTTTTTCCTAAACTCTGTATTCCATTCCATTCCATTACCATAAAGCAAATTGAGACTCTTTCGTGATTGTGCCAATGCCAATGTTATATAAAATAAACGAATTGATGGCACAACAGTCTGATGTACAGACTTTTGTATCCACGAAGAGATGGAGCTACGGTAGAATGTTTTAACTATTTCTCGTGCGTAGAATGGGAATGTACACCTAATCACAGCGTCGTAGTTGACACATTTAACCATAGAGTTACACCGACTTTATAACTTTGACTACTTTTAAGAGATCAGAGGGCCCATATTTCCAGTTCCTGGTTTTCAGTGGCTGCCTAGGTAGCTAAAGCTAAAGTAAACTGATATTTCAATCAGATTTATTTTTAACTCGCAATTGGTAAGCACAAAGCTGCTTATTGAATAACGCAAAACTAATTTGACGTTCGGTCATGTAGGCCACTAAAATACGAAATTTGAATACGGGAAATCAAATCTAGTAATGTTCCTGTTGTTCACTTAATGAGACAACGGATGTGTAGGGTTTTCTAATAACGACTTGACAACTTTTTTTTTTTTTTAAATAAAAGGCAAACCATTTGAGATATTTCAAAAACTTTATTATTGGCTTGAAGTACAATCAAAACATTTATGAATGGAACTCGACTTCGTTCATATGGCCACCGCGGGCACGTTTGCAGCGGTCGATTTGTTGGACCCAATTTTCAACGACTCGGCCACGCATTTCGGCCGAAGCGGCTACTATTTCGCGTTCAATTATGGCTCTGAGCTCTTCCAACACTTAACGTAGCCCCACAGAAAATAGTCAAGCGACGTTAAATCGCACGAACGTGCGAACATGTCTTGAGATAACACGCTCACCATACTTACTCTTCAATAAATCGATTGTAGTGTATGTTATACCATCCTGTTGAAACCACATGTCGTCAAAGTCCATATCTTCCAATTCGGGCCAAAAATAATCGGTGATCATGGCGCGATAACGCTGACCATTCACAGTAACGTGACGATCGTTATCGTCGACGAAAAAATATGGCTCAATAACGCCGCCGGCATGCAAACCGCACCAAACAGTTATTTTTTGTGGATGGAGTGGTGATTCATGAAGCACATGTGGGTTTTCACCCGACCAATAACTCATATTTACTGAATAAATTGACAGTGACAGTTTGGTGATTAGTGAAAGAGTGCGTTCACAATTTTAAAGAGCTTAAAAAACATGGTGCCTAACGACGTATTTCACATGGTTCGACTAAGAAAACTCGCATTGGAATCTCTGGTGGTATTGAAACTGAGCGTGGAACTAAACCAGCCCTAAAGTACGTTATACCTGGTGAATAAAGACTAAAAACTTCAGCGCAGTGGGATGGATGGATCAGTCAGGATCATCATTGATCTCATTTAAGAGCTCCTGACCTATGCTCATGGGACGATTCTTCTGATCAAAATTTAGAGGTTTCAGGACAAAGTAAAAGAACTGTTGGTCAATAACCGCAAATTAACCATCAGAGAGATAGCGGAGGACTTGAATATTGCCTATGGATCCGTCCATAGGATTTGGTTAAGGATTTGGGTTTCCGTGGTGTAGCAGCAAAATTGGTGCCAAAAGACCTCAATTTCATGCAAAAAAGAGACGTCGTGTTGACGTCGCAAAAGAGATGATTTGCGAGGCTGAATCTGATCCCACATTCATCAAAAGGATCATTACTGGGCTTATGTGTTTTTTTAATGGGGTTCACCAAATGAGCCGAGACCAAAAAAACCACGATGTTTTCAATAAAAAAAGAAGGCAATGCTCACAGTTTAAATGGATTACAACGGTGTAACGCATCATGAATTTTTGCCAGAAGGCCAGACAGTAAACAAAGAGTATTATTTGGGCGTTATAAAACGTTTGCGTAAAACAATTCGCCGAAAGAGACCAGAATTGTGGGCAGAAAACTCATGAATTTTGCACCATGATAACGCATCGTCGCACAGTGCTATCATTATTCGTAATTTTTTGACGAAAAATGCAACAAATACCATCCAACTGCCACCGAATTCACCTAATTTGACTCCCTGTGACTTCTTTTTGTTAAAATCGAGTTAAAAAACCACTACGGGGAACGCGTTTCGGCAGCAGAGAGGAAGTAATGAAAAAATCGCAGGAAGCACTGATGGACATACCGAAAACCGAATATAAAAAAAATGTTTAGAGGATTGGATCAAACGCTGGCATAAGTATGTTCCAGTCGGTGGGGATTACATTGAAGGGAACCATACAATTTAAGTGAGTGCTTTTAGTCGAGGGTGTACGAAGACAAGCAATTTTAATCAATATTAGTTGAAGTTTCGGCCTATTTTCCATAGGTGACTAAACTTCTATACATACATACATTACTATAGATCTAACGACTGATGTACCTATAAAACCAAATTTTCAGTTTCAATCTCATATTATCCATCTTACTAAATGGGCTGAAAAGTCCCGGGCGTAATACACAGGTGGAGTTAGTTTTTTTGAATTCATCTCATGTTGAGTTAGTACTAACCTTCAAAAGATCGCTGTTAAGGTTTCATGAAAGTCTGTTCATTAGTGTGTAAGTTATTGTGCTAAGAGTGACATTACTTTTGTTATTTTCAAAATAATATATCAAAAACAATTTCGAGTTTTAAATGTACATTGCTTTTTGATTTCAAAAAATACCGTTTAACCGAAGCAATGGTTTGAAAAGTGTTATTAGAACTCCGCTCCATCAGAAAAAACAATAAAACGTTGGTGTACTGACTTCAAACGTGATGGTAGTGACACTGTGATGGTAGTGACACTGATGATGCAGAACGCAATGGACGTCCAAATGAGGCGGTAACACCAGAAAACATAAAAAAACTATCGTTTTGAGTCCAAAGTCCAAACAATCGTTTTGAGTGATCGAAAAGTGCAGTTGCATGAGTTAGCTGACATCAATCAGCTGGAAAGGTTACAGCCTCAATATTTTAAGACGCGGAAGGTATATTATTCATCGCTTACCATGAAACGGAAATTTCATCAACAGTGAATATTATATAGCGTTATTGGAGTCTTTGAAGGCTGAAATCGAAAAAAAAAACCACCGCATATGGCAAAGAAAAAAAATTTCCTTTCATTAAGATAACGCACCGTGTCACAAGTGCAAAAGACAATGGCAAAACTACTATACATGAACTAAAGTTCAAGTTCCACATCCACCGTATTCTCCCAGCGACTACTGGCTATTCGTAGGTCTCAAAAAAATGCTCGCCTTGATGGAGATTATATTGATGAATAAAGTAAATTTTTCATGAAAAAAACGATGTTTTCTTTTTTAGGCCCGGGACTTTTCAGCCCATGAACATTTTTTTTTCTAGTGAAAGAGCCAATTCAAGCTTTGTTCACACGTTGCTGAATTTCAGTTTAGCTTGCAGTTTAATATTGTTCCCAGAAATGTACAAAGTAAACTGTTTGTTCGAGGTGTGTTAAGAAAATAGCGGGAATTTTTAAATTTCGCGAGTTTGGAGAGTTAGATTATCAAATTTTTTTTATATTATATTGGTATACATGCCCTTGAAATATGAAAATGATTTTCAGCTGTATTCATTGTTTACTTTGTCTGTGGCAGCATCTAAGGTTAGACATTTTTTTATGAGCTTGGCGATTTTGGTTCGTTAGAAGAAATTTTTGGGTAAAAAATGAAATAAAGTGTGTGAAATGTTTACAAAGGCCTATGGTGAATCTGCTAAGGGCAAAACAAGAGTTCACGAGTGGTATAAGCGTTTCAAAGATGGCCGTGAAGACGATGAAGATGACGAACGTCCCGGACGCCCCAGCACATGATGTTGGCATGTTGATTGGCTCATGCCATGAAATTTTTTTGTTGAAGCTCAACAAAATTGTTGAGCTTTGAACAATTTGTTCTTGAATTTTTGGCGAAAAACAATATTTCATTGATGCCCCAGCTTAAAGTGCATAGTTAACATTAAAAGCGCATCACTGAAAGAGCTAAAGCCTACCCCAAAGATCGAATATGAGAAGTGTTTCGAGGATTGGAAGAAGTGCTGGCACAAGTGCATAATATCTAATGGGGACAATTTTGAAGGCAACAACATTAATCTAGACGAATAAATAAATAATTTTTTCAAAAAACTAAAACTCCCGTTATTTTCTGAACAAAACGCATTACAATGCTCTTTGCATTTGGTCTCTAAAAATACACTGATACTTTCAAGATAGTAGCTAAAATGACAACAGCGTTCTCCTTCTAGAAGTCTAAGTAATTTGTGAACAACTAAATTCCATCCTAAGGGACATATCTGGCACGTCAGCACTGTAATCTATTCTATAGCGTGAGTTATGAGTCTTTGATAAAAAAAAAAAAACAATTCTCGGGGTCTGAACCTCTGTCAGATATAAACGCATAATAAAAGATTATAAAGCCAATGTAAAATTATGGCGCTAGATTCTTGGGATGTGCTTCTGGACCAAAATTTTCAGGAGTAGTACATCAAAAACACCAAAATTGAATTATTCGTCCTGTTCTTTAGGAAATTAGCTCTGTGCTGCCACAGATTTTAGCAGCCTGTTAACGAGGAAACACCGAGACGAGTGTAATGCACAAAACCATTAGACCTTAACAGGTTCGCCGAAACCTGTATGGCTAAGCACAGCAATGAGACAGAACAACAACAATGACGGAAAAAAAGGCGTTCGTACATGCCCCAACGTTTTATTGCAGATAGATAAAAAAGTCCATTTATGCTTTCGTCACTGAATTAAAACATCGAAAAACATACTATAATCACAGTGTATAATGCACTTATGTAATGGTAAATTGTTAATCCTTTACTTATTACGATAAACAAAGGAAGACGTTTTAGCTTTTACATTTGAGTAGTACAATTATTTTTAATTGTGTTCCTCTTCGAACCTCGGCCAGAATTTTAGTCCCTATTGCCTCCAATATGGGTATTTTTTATCGGCCTCTAAAATTATTTCTCAAAACCAAAACACAAACTTTTTGAAATTAATAAACCAAATGGTATTCCGAAAATTTGTAATTCAAAAAATGTTAACTTATAGCTGCATATCTTAAACAATTTGAGTATGTCAAAAATCTCTACATATATATCTGGTTGTTATAATGTTTCACAAAAAAATAAAAAATTGATGAGCCCTGGAAGACATTAAAAGAAATATCCTATTCCACAAACCAATTTCCGCAGTCAATCGTGCATCGCATCGTTCAATTTTAAACACAATTTCATGAGATACGAGTATATAACTCCACTTAAGGTATGAAAATCAAAAACATAAAATCTGTTAAAAAATGTCAAAAAGTACGAAAGGATAAATAATAAAAATAAATGACTACCTACATGGGCACATGTCATGATCCATTTTTCCCATTCTGCCAACTGCCATAGTCATGAACATCAACGGTATAGCGTTTTCAGTATGAATGTTACAACAACAACAAAAAAAAAAGAATCCACCGAAAAGATACTTTTATATTTGCCGCAATAATTTTTATTAACGTTCCCGTGCAAAAAAAAATCCTTTTATTTGCAATATTCCGTGGAACTTTTGTTATTATCAGAGATTTTTATTTTCTGTTTTTTTTTTTTTTTATATTTAAAATATGTATAACAACAGAAATCACTTTACAACCCCTTGGTGAGATTTTATTCTTTTTGTTCACCACCACAGCACGATGTAACACCGAAACTAGAATATTAAAAAAATTTTTTTCCTCCTCTGGTTTATAAGGGTGAAATGCAGGTTTTACTGGCTTAACTTCACTACTCGTACTAGACTAGGGGATGTGACTCACTCACCCTAACATTCATCAAAACCGATCAAAAGATACCCAAGACTTTCGATTCTGGATATTCTCAAAATTACTTGTTCTTCTTTAACCCTTATATCGTTTCAGAGTTTAATACACGTTTCATTCACAAATTGATATTCACTCAAAAGGCTTGTTTAACACTCACTGTTGCCAACGAAATAGACCTTGACCAAAAATTCTATACAATTTATACGATATCCGAATAAAGAAAAAAAAAAAAAAAAAAACCCAAAATAGACCTTGCGTTTAGTTTAGGGTTTAGCTTATACTTGGTCGCCTTTTGTTACGCACATTCGTTTATGCTCGTACAACACTGCATTCAATGAATACACAAATATTCCAAAATGCATTCGTCGGATAACAGAAAAAAAAAATATACACAGATGTTTGAATGTGACTTCTAGGTGTGGTAGGGGGTGTAGAAATTTTCATTAACACAATCAAATTTTATCTAATAATCAGCGTGATACTTTAGATTGTATTTTTTTTTCATTTTATTTTCAGATAAATCCAATATCCAATAGCGATCACTTGAATATCTATCTCAATGTATTTGAAAGTTACTACCCAGTAACGAAAGAACGCAAATCACCATCAATTCGTACGCAACGAGCTCGAGAATAGAACTGACTGGTGTATATCAGATGAAAAAGCGACTACGGCGCTGCTACAGCTACTACACCTAATAGAGTTTCTACTTCGTATGGCGAGCGTACAATACTTTACTCCGGCTCTCACCCCACACGAGTTCTGGAACAAAATTGGGAAAAAAAAGGGAAAATCGGTCCCACACTGAGCACCAAAACCGAGCAGATACTGAGAATGAGTACAGTGCCGACACAACAGTATGACTCACAAGAGATTCCCATCTGACGAAACCAAACACCCAAAAACCTTAACCCAAGTGGTTTTTCTGTTCTGCTCTGTTCTTGCACAACATGTTGAGTTAATAGTTGAGAGGGTGGAGAAGGGAGAAAAGTAAGAGAATCAGGAAAACAGGCGCCCCTAATATGTGCATTTTCAATATTTTCGTTCACGATGTTTTTAGTGAATGATTTTTCATTGAGAAGGGAACGTGAAAACAAAGTAAATATTGAGCCGAGCTGAATGTGGTGCACCCTTAATTTTACGAGTACTTTCGGGATGAATAAATGGTGCTGCCATTTTCTATACCTCGAACCCATAGGTTGCGTGTTACTATAATACTATTGCCAATTGAAAATAAAAAAGAGAAAATCAAGAGAAAAGAACAATCGAAACTCTCTTTAAATGAGAATTCTCTGCAAACCAGAACCGCAGTGTTGCCATCACCTTAAGGTATTGACATGGTTAATAAAGTGCAATACTACAAACACGTTGCTGTCGTCAATAAATAAAATTGCTTGCCAATAAGATCGATGATTTGTGGATGAGTATTGCTTTATTAGTCAATAAGACTGAAGCTGTGTTTGTGCTCGTAAGTTCTATCTATTAATCTCTGCGGTTTGAAATGTTCGTAGGTTGTTCTGTTAGCTTTAAAAAAAACTTTTGCTTGGAAACGAACAGCACTTTGACAACCAAACTTAATGTACGAGGGCTGTTTGATGAATACCCAGATTAGAAATGACAAAGCAACTTTTTAAGGTTTTAAAAATTTATTTTTCAATATAATCCCCTTTTAACCCGATATACTTTGCCCAGCGGTACTGCAACTTTTTTAACCTCTTCTTAAATGCTCAAAATCTCGTGCAGGATATGGCTAACGCCAGTTGAGATGCCTGCTTTCTCGTCGGCCAATACGAGATCATGAATTGTGGGCCATCTGAGCGAGCTTCATCAAAAACCGACGGTAAACGGTTGTACGGGAAGGTGAATGGGTCGAGAATGGGCTTGATTTCCTCGCAGGTTTTGCCACTCAAAAGTAAGAATCGGATTACGGAGCGAATTTGCTTTTTTTCCATGGTCTAACACTAATACGATGTTTTGGAATGGGTGTCAAAACAAAACTAAGCGTCGGATTGTTACCAAATTTTGACAGGCAGGCTAAAGGAGGTTTTATTGTACTAAATGATTGTACACTCATTTTGGCTCCGGGTTCTCATCAAACAGTTTTCCTATGTATACTCATATGGTTGGATTCAAAGACGCAAAACTATTCCTATAAGGTAATAAATTTCCTCAAAAATCTTTAGAGCTGTAGAGCTGTATTCAATTTCAAATGTTCTCGTATGTACAGTACAAGGTTTGTTTTTTTTTAAGAAATGATTGATATTGTAGGAATTAATAGAAGTTTCCTGCAATTAATGTTGGTTTTCCTCCTAATGAATCACTACTCATACTAACTTCTTTGTGTTCAACTCTGGTAAGGCATCACCATCCACATTAATAAAGGCTGATGATTTTGCTGTTTAGTTTTTCAGTGTCAAAGTCATACATGTTCAGTTAGCATTGCCATTTCATCATGGAAAGACTTACACCCGAATTACGAATTACTCCGTGAAAAATGTTTTTTAGCCACTTCGACCGTTTTACGGTCTTTTTAATCAACCTACTGAACAAGCAATTCAAGCTAGTGATCAAATTTCACACCAATTTTACGCTATTGGACATGAAGGCATTTACCCGTATACGTAGAGTGCGTAGAGCGAAAATATTGCTGACGTCGTCATTCGCAGCAATTGGAATTATGTTACTTGAATACGTGGAAGATTTTACGCAAGGATTTTGGTCTAAAACCTTACAAAATACATGTCGTCCAAGAGCTGAACTGAATGACCTGCAAGAGCATCGAATTTTCGCTGAGTTGGCCTTAGAAAAGCTGTCTTGTCTTCAGCGACACTTCTTGTCTTCACTTAATTCTAGAAGTGCCCTTCACTGCCGATCATCTCTTTGGGAGATGACAGAGCCGTTCAATCTTCACCTATGTTGGGTGCCAGGGCACACAGACATTCCAGGGAACTGTAGGGCCGACGAACTCGCCAAAATTGGAACCACTCCGCCTATTCTGGCTTGCTGAATCTTTTCACGACTTCTAAGCAAGTTCGACTGTATAAGACTTCACTGAACAAATTAGGAGAGCTGAGAGAGTCACCAGAAATGAAATCGGTAAGAAAAGTGCGTCCACTAGGACTTAAATATATTGACAGTTGGGTTTCATATAACCTTAACTGCATATGACACGACTCTTAAGGTTGTCAGCAGACTAAAGGATTGCTCAAAAGTGTCTCTAAGAGGTCAGCGAATTTCCTATTGTATCTCAATAAGAAATACTGCAGTTTGCTACTAGAGTCGTGACAAGGCACTGTGCTTTTACTAATCACCCAAGTGTGCTGGGCACTGGCACAACATCCTGCGACGCTTGTTGTGAGACTGATAATGACATCGCGCAATACTATATTTGTGAGTACTCGGCGATGAATTGATAGGTGCTGGTACTATAGGCACTTTGTCATTAAAACACTTACTTATCTGTCTACGAAATACGGGGACATTTCTTTAAAGGGAACGCACAAGGAGTACAGTGCATTAGTTCTTTATCTGAGTTATCTCTTCTGGTCTAAGATTAATGGTAACTTAAACAAGTTGGTATCAGTTATTGATGGAAACTTCCGAAACCGTAATTTAGCAGTTTTATATGTAAAATTAAGGCTAGGAAAGTGTGTCTTGAAAAGTATCATATCTATATATATATGTATCATCCCACTAAAGCGTTCCAGTGGACTTTTGTATTAAAAAGGCTTAAATCGTATTTTTATTTATTTTTTTTTAATGTCGGAACAGAAAATCAGACAAAGAACTAGTCCATTGTTCTCCTTGTAAAGTTCCCCTTAATAAGGTGCCTTCAGTACCAGCACCCACCACGTCAGAGCCAAGTACCTGCTGTCTGAGATAGTGCTCCGCGGTGTCGTTATCACTTTAGCAGCAAGCATCGCAGAATGTTGCATCACTTATACCCAGCGCATTTACCTAAGTGTTTTGCAAAAGTGTAATGTCCCAGCTCAACGCCAAAAAGCAACCTGCAGTCTTCCCTGCTGTGCCATCTGTAGTTGTGCTCGTATGAGGCCCAGCTGTCAATGAAAACCTTAACAGAGGATGCAGGCAGACCCAACGTAGGTTTGGGTCTCCTCTGAACGGTGTCACTGAATTTAGCCTTCCGACTGCGTCAGTGATATCTTGCATTCTTGAGCTAGTTTGGAAGTCGTAAAAAGGCTTAGCAAGACTCTAAGTGCAGCTTGGCTCTCGCTGCAGATGCAAATGCTTCGCCCCCTCCACTGTTTCTTCGCAATATAGTTCGCTGCCATCAGGATTGGCAGATAGATTGACTACATTCATTTTCTGGCTCAGATTCTGGCCGAAGCCTGTCCTGTGCACAAGGAAAGTCGATTTCGTAGTTTTTCCGCAACACGATTTCTGGTGTCATTGATTCGGATGGCATGTTCATTAGACCGGAGTTATAAGACAGCCGGCGCGCAAGGTCATCGAAGCTCCAATGAGTGTTGTACCAAAGACCACTACTTTTTAATCGGAAGTGATGGCTTTGAGGGTGCAGCCCATTATATGAATATCAAGGGGAGGGATTATGGTAAATCGTATTAGTAATCAATTTAAAATATATAACGTGCATCAATTCACAAAGCGTTGTTTTGAATTGGTATAGGTGGATTGTAATCATTTGATTAAGCGATACTAATAAAGTGTCACAGTTATATTTAAAGTACCCAATGTATGTAACTACGTATGTACAATTTACTGGGTTCTGGACATCATAAAAAATAATACTGCACGAAAGCTGTCACGTTTATTTCGGATGCCCTCCAAAACACCTCCAAATGAGTGTATGTGCCATTATCAGATTTACCTCATGGATATGTGTTCATATTCTTGTATCTCTTTAGTTTGCACACGACGCAATTTAATTTTTGTTGCGCTGATATAAAAAAAAGGAGTGTTAGGAAGTACTTAACAGATAAAAAAAAAAATAAAAAAAAATACAGAAACGTTTCTCCTTATCCTGATTACAAATTCTTCCAACTTTTGCGAAAGTGTCCTTCCTTTTTTCCTTTCCACCACTACTTCTCTATTGGTGGTTTTGTTTTAGCGCATTTTTCTTCGGTTTTTGTAGTGTTGACGGTTTTGAAATAAGTATAAGTGCCGTAGTTTAGTGGTATGTGGTGTTCCCTTCCTAATCCTAGCAAAAATGTGGTCAACAAACATTGTCCGGTTTTAGTTTGTTTGCTGTGTTTTTCGAAAAAAAAAAAATTGAAACCAGTGAAAAAATTCAGCTGCAGTTCTACCGAACCAGGCCACTAAATATTTTTAACTGCAGGAAACCCAAAATCGTATTTAACGAAATACTAGGGCGAAAAGTAACCTCCTAGGGAATGAAAAAAATTCCCTTCAATATAGTCCCCTTTTAGTTTGATACACTTATTCCAGTGATTTTCTAACTTCTTGATCCCGTGCGAAAATTAATTTTTCCAGAAGGCCTGGAAAATACTCCTCCGTGGAGTCGATTATTTCCTCGCGTAAGCTGAATTTTTTATTGATGAGCCATTTTTTGAGGTTTGGGAAGAGATAATAGTCCGACGGAGCCAAATAAGGCGAATACGGTGTCATTGATTTTAGCCGTGGTTGCGATGCTCTTGTGCGCCGGTATATTGTCTTGCAAAAAAAAAAAACATTTTTTTTTCACTTCATGTGAGACCGTTTTGCAGCAATTTCGACCTTCAATCGCTCCAATAATGCACAGTAATACTCGCTGTTGATGATTTTTTTCTTTTTCGAGGAAGTCCACGAAGAGTATGCCATGACAATCCCAGAAAACAGACGCCATAACCTTTCCGACCCATCGAACCTCCCTCGGTCGCTTCGGAGCACTCGTGCCGGCTTCAGTCCGCTCGATTCCGCATCAGCAAGTCCAAACAATCTTTCAAAGTGCTCTCGCGTTCGTGTTTTTGGTCAGGAGTGAGTATGTGCGGCACCCAGCGGCAGGATAACTTTTTCATATGCAGAATATTGCCCAAAATATAGCGTGTGCGCTTAGTACAAATCTTTATTATTTTTTTTTTTTTTGACATTGTCCTCTGTAACCGCATCGGATAGCCTGCCGCTGCGGACTTGATCGGTAGTGGAGTTGCCGCCACCACGAAACTCTCGAAACCAATATTTGACAGTGTAATCTGACGGAGCATTAGCCCCATAAAATTTATCCAACTTTTCTTCTATTTCCTTGGCCGTTTTGCCTCGCGAAAAATAATGTTTTATGAGAGAACGAAAATCGTTTTTGTCCATACTCAACATGATGCCAACACGTCAACAATAATCAGCTGTCAAAACAAAACTAAAGACAGTATCGCACTGAAATTTGGCATGTCTGCCTAAATATGAACGGACTTCATAACTTTTTTTGCAGTAGCAGCGCATTCTGGTGGTCAAGGAGGTTACTTTTCATTCTACCTAGTAGGAAAACATTTGAAAAATTTAATTCCAAATCTTCGACTGCAATAGGATTAGTGAAGCAATCGGGTTTGCTAAGCTGTTGCTGAGAATTTGGAACGACCCATTCTAACCCTTTGCAGTTTTGCTGTTAGGTTCTACAGAGAGCTCACCCGGCAACATATTTATTACAGGTTTGCACAGTCTCGCTTCTCGCCTTGACATACAAAAATATAGAACATGTCCAAATCATTGCAGTACCGAGAGTGTTGATAGGTTGTTTTTTTGTAATAGTGCAACTTAGACTCTAGGTAGTTATCTGAAAAAAAAAAGAAGCTAGAAGTCAGTCAGAGCACATTCATTAGAAATGCGAAATGTCTTAATTCGGACAACAACACTTCGCGATCCTTGTGAAATTTTTAGGGGAGCGTACTTGAAATTTAGAAGCGAACACAAAAGACAGTATTATGAAAAAAATCTGTTTAATTACAAGCATAAGTAGACAACAAATATAGTAGAGCTACCGGTGAATAGAAGCAAAATAAGTATGTATGTGACTGGTATCCAAACTTCATCGACTTGATTATAACATCTCTTGTTTTGGTTGTTTAAACAACAAATTATTAAGGAAAATTTCACCATTCATTCCCCATCGAATTAGATGGATAGGATGTGTAAAGCGAATAGGCGACTATGCTCCTGACAATTGAAGAACGCAGCAAAGGAAAGGTTGATCTGTTGAAGCAAATACTGGTACCTGCAGCGAATAAGGAAGGACAATTTCATTCTGAGTGTCTCATAGATCTATAAACTTCTATTTAAACATCTGAAAGAATTTCATATTGAAACAAAATAAATTACCTGTTCCTATCTAAATGACTCTTTTCAATATCGAATCAAGCTCCTTTTGTTGGCTCAATTGGTGAAAACTCTATCTCAGAATTCTTGTAGATGTACCTCAGAAATCCAATAACCAGCGGAGAAGTTCTTTCGAATAAATCAAGTGAGAGGTTTAACGGAAAGAATAGCAAAACTCAGTTAGTTCGATATTTTCGATCTTAAGTCAGAAAAGATTTTAACGACAGATTTAGCCGCGCAAAAATAAATAGTAGTCGATAAGAGGGGTATTGACCCCTTATGGGTCAAACCTTCCCTGTAATTAGAGAATCAGATAGGCAGTGAATCAAGTCCTTCAAGTTTTACTTCAAACTTCTAACCCGACCACTAAAAAAAAATTACAAGACTATGTTATGTACGATAAAACTCCGAGATGGAAGTTCAAGTATCAATAATCATAATTATATGAAACTGAATAACAACCTTTCCGGTTGTAAGGAAGATCACAAGCTAATATAAAAACGAGGGGCTTTAATCTAATGACATTTAGTAAGTTCAATGGAAATATTAACTTTAAGGAACTGATTTGTTGTCAAAGAAATGCAGTAAACTTACAGCCGAGGCATATAGCGATTTAGAGGATCAGTATGAATCCTAAAAACTCTTCAGTTCACGATATATCATGTAACATTATAATCGAATAGAACTGCTAAGTCATAACTTCTTATTAACTCCGGAGACTCTGAAAAAGTCGCTTGTGTCCCAAAAAAATCAGTGCTAAGGCCCATGCTATAAAACATAATTCATAACGTTGAAAATCAAGTTTGAATAAGACGTTCTCATAGTGGTTGTCGTTAAATTTTGAGAAGATTATTTCGCTTTACCAGAAATAGACTTCCGTGGAGAGCTTGAAGCTTAATAATGTGCTCATGAGACACAGAGAACAACATTAGAGAGCTGAGATTACATTATCTTCGATTCGCATATTTTAACGCTTTCAAAAGATTTAAAAAAAAAAAAAAAAAAAAAAAAAAACTGACGTGCGGACAATACGCAGTCATATAAACGGGTATTTTAGTTTGATTAGCCTCTAAGATTTACTGGTGGACAATAAATAGTTTTATATAATGTCACACTTGCCATATTCTGAATGCTAAATTCTTTTAAAACATAAAGAGGCCCGACAATGACACTGCTTAGTTCTATAATGGACAGAAGAGGGAGACTCTTAACGTCCACGTTAAAATTATAAAAAACGTTCAGTTTGAGTGTAATATTTAGTAATACTTACGATATACCATGAATGTTCTTACCTGAAAATAGAAAAAGAAAACCAATTCAAAAATTATTAAAACTTTAAAGAAAACCCAAAGAGAAAAACAAACAACTCAGAGATAACACGTCTTCTGAACCCTAAACTAGTTTTGATAGAAGTCTTGGCAGTTCTTTAAAATCTTTAAAATCTTCTTTAAAAAAGTAGTAGAACTTTGAGCTTTCAAAATTCAAAGAACAAATAGCTGCCACTGGGCTGTACAAAGCCACTTCAATTTTTCTGGATAACAGATTTTGACACGAAAGTAATACATATAACGCAGCCTCTACTGCCAGATTTAAGCCCAAAATTGCTGATCTAAACTTAGACACTGGTTATTGTTAAAATTCGGCTTTTAGAAAACCTTTTACTGACACTTCGGGAATAAGACGACAAGAAATGTCACATTGATTGCATGACTAAATCATACGTTTTCACAAAAGCTGCCTCTAACATTAAATCGGTCACCTGAATAACGACAAAATTTCAAATATGATTTTGATATACACTAATTAGCAGAAATAAAATACTCGTAATTCAGAAAAAGAAAATTCTCAAACATAGTACGACCACATCAAATCTTTGGTCAGTCGATAGACAATTCACATGCAAATGGTATGCGTTTTGTAAGGATACGAGAATTTCATGACTGAATCAATCATTAAGAGATTTCAACATCCCGTAAACACTCGTTCCCACTCATTTCTCCATTACTGTTGATGTCACAAACCCTTTTCCTGTAACTCAACGTTTATTTCATATAAATTAGATCAATTGCAAGGCATATCGCTCCAAGGGATAAATGAAAAGCACTTACACACCACAAGTATAACATCAACAAAGCCGCTAGCCCTTTATCCCCCCCAAAAAAAGAAACATTGCAAAGAGAATCTTAATAGCAATGGAAATGGCAACACAATATGAAAGAAAGGTAAAAGGCTTAAAAAAATATATGACGACAAGAGCACCAGGACAACTCTATGACGTCTAAAAGGGGCGACATCCTGGTAGGTTTGCCAAAGCGCCAAGGGCGTTGGGAAAAGTATGTACAAGCACCGATGCTGTAGCTCACACAAATTTCGAAATGGGGGGGCGGTGTCATGTATGTGTTTTTCTAAATTTCTGCCGCTTAAGGACATGAGGTGAAACATTAGGTCTGTGCGGTGTTTTGGAATGACACCCTTGGGAATACCAATTTATGCCGCGTAAAGATTTTTTCTTTCCAGTTTCAACAATGACATTCCTGCTCCTGATGCTGTGAAATGCAGCACTTAAAACTGCAACTGGGTGGAAATAAATTACAAGTGCTCGACAGGAAGTTGACTATCCTTTGGGATAAACTTACTGCGGTCTTTTATCTAGGTAAACGAATGAAAGAGATCACGAAGGTTTCTGAAAGGAACTATTTTTTGTTCTTCTTTAACAGCATTAAATGAATGAATAACTTAACCTTCCTACAGTCTTCGGGACATTTTTAACACATTTTAAGAAAGAAATTAAGTTTTCTTTTTGAAGGACTTGATATTTCTTGACTTTTTCTAAAGTGTTGAGCTGAATACAATTACGTATGATTTTATAAAAAAAAATTTGACCCAACGTATGAATCGAACGGTATTTGCAGTTTGCTTTGATTACTAATTGCCTACCGAATTTTGGTCATTTATGACCCAACCAGCATATTGTTGTTTCAGCTTCGATTTTGTATGTATTATCTATTTTGCATTGTGCATTTGTACCTTTTTTATCAGATTTTTGGAGAAAAACTTATTCATCCAACAATAGAGATCTATTTCGCATTCTTGTTAGTTACGTGTCGCGGGATAGTTCATTTCAAAATATGAAATAATATATTTAGAATACGGAATTATGCTCAAAGAAAGAGAAACGAGAATGAATTGTTGAGTTTATTGTAATCCACACAATTTCACAGATGTATTATATTAGTTTTGATTGTGCAGTTACATTGTTTGACTTATGGCGCTTTTTTAGTATAGAGTTTTTTAATAACGACTTGACAACTTTTTTTTTTAAATAAAAGGCAACCATTTGAGATATTTCAAAAACTTTATTATTGGCTTGAAGTACAATCAAAACATTTATGAATGGAACTCGACTTCGTTCATATGGCCACCGCGGGCACGTTTGCAGCGGTCGGTTCCTTGGACCCAATTTTCAACGACTCAGCCACACATTTCGGCCGAAACGGCCTCTATTTCGCGTTCAATGTTGGCTCTGAGCTTTTCCAACGTTGTCGGCGTGTTGGCATAAACCAATGACTTAACGTAGCCCCACAGAAAGTAGTCAAGCGGCGTTAAATCGCACGAACGAGGCAGCCAATCGACTGGCCCATGTCTTGAGATAACACGCTCACCATACTTACTCTTCAATAAATCGATTGTAGCATATGCTGTGTGGCTTGTGGCACCATCCTGTTGAAGCCACATGTGGTCCAAGTCCATATCTTCCAATTCGGGCCAAAAATAATCGGTGATCATGGCGCAATAACGCTGACTATTCACAGTAACGTGACGATCGTTATCGTCGACGAAAAAATATGGCCCAATAACGCCGCCGGCATGTAAACCGCACCAAACAGTAATTTTTTGTGGATGAAGTGGTGATTCATGAAGCACATGTGGGTTTTCACCTATTGAGCCAAAAATGAGCTTCGTCACTGAAGATGATTTTGCGATGAAATTCATCATCTTGGCGCATCTTCTCCAGAACCCAATCGGAGAACGTAGCTCGTTAATGTACTTTACCATTATGAAAACGTTAAGTTTACTGAATAAATTGACAGTAACAGTTTGATGATTAGTGAAAGAGTGCGTTCACAAATTAAATTCAAAGTTGTCAAGTCCCTATTGGAAAACCCTGTATTACAGTAAACATTTAGTGATTAGTACGTACCTTTGTTTGGAAATTGTACCTTTGTAGCTATCAGTGAAAGCGAAAGTGAATTCTCTTTGACCGTATTTTCGGATGAAGAAGAATCTTATTCTGAGTTTGAGAATGATGTTGAGGCACATGAATCATCAGACAGTGATTTTAGTGGTGTTGAAAATTTCTTTGTGCCTACCGAAATGATGGTGTCAAAAAATAGTCAAAAAATTACCCAACAGAACCTAATGAAAACAGTGCCGGAAGAGCCTCAAAGAAAAATATTATAAGATTGGTGCCAGGATTGACACGTTATTCTGGTTCTAGAATTACAGAAGTCGAACTTTCCAGCTTTGAATTATTTTTTCCACCTCCTTTGATACGTAATATTTTGACCTTTACCTTCATTGAGGGCAGACGCATATATGGTGAAGAATGGACTGATGTTGATAGCACCGAACTATTTGCATTCATTGGACTACTTTTATTGGCCGGCGTTTTTTAATCAAACAGCGAAAGCACTGAAAGTTTATGGAACTCTGAAAAAGGAAGACCAATATTTGCTGCAACCATGCCATTAAAAGTTTTCAAGAAAATATCAAGAATTATAAGGTTTGACAACAGGGAAAAGCGAATTGAACGACGACGAACGAACGAATTTGCTCCTATACAATCCACCCGAAAATGTAACAATAGATGAGCAGTTAGTAGCTTTCAGAGGAAGTACATACCATCAGAGTCAGCGAAATATGCAATCAAATTTTGGGTATATTGTGATTCTGCAACGAGCTATGTTTGGAATATTCAACCTTTTACAGGCAAGAAAATCGGAAGTACTCCAGAAAAAAATCAAGGTATGCGTGTAGTTCTTGATTCGATTGTAGGGCTAAAAGGACACAATGTCACAACCGATAACTTTTCCACGTCTTATGAATTGGCACAAAAATTACTGAAGAAACAAATTACACTAGTAGGAACAATACGCAAAAACAAGCCCGAAACACCACCAGAAATAGTAAATAAAAACAAAGGCCAATATATTCATCTAATTTTGCATTTACCGAGAATACAATTCTCGTATCTTATATAACATTCTTTACATCATGACTCAAAAGTAAGTGATCGCTCGGATAAAAAACCAAAGATAATCCTGGACAAAGCAGTAAGTGGTCACACTTGCAAAAGGATGACAGAGCGGTGTCCAAGTAGTGTTCAGTAAAATGGTCGATATTTCAGCTTATAACGATTTTGTTTTATTCAAATCCGCTAACCATACATGGAAAGACGGCTGCCTTTAAAAGCGCCTCTATTTTTGGAAGCTCTTGGTATGCAAAGTGACAAACATTACCTCGAGCATTTTTATACCGGAATAATTTGCGACTTTAGTGAGTGACTTAAGTATGTTAACTTAAAATTTTTATTATCGGTTAAAAGAGCAATTCATGGCATTTACTTTTTAAAAATGATATCGTGTAAATGTTGGAAACGACTACGTCTGAGGTGGTTCATTCGGAAGGTCCAACTTTTGGAGACTCGTTCGAGCATAGCGACTGGTATCTCGCGGATAACACGAGTAATGTTGGCTTCCAAAGCGTCAATCGTAGCTGGCTTATTCCTGAACACCTGAGGCTTTACATATCCACAGAGAATATTGTCCAAAGGTGTGATATCGCACGATCTAGGCGGCCAATTTACTGAGCAAAACCTGAAGTTAAGTGCTTACCAAAATGATTTCTCAACAAGTTCATTGTTTCACGCGCTTTATGACTCGTAGTGCCATCTTGTTGAAACCAGAGCTCACCGAGACCATGGCAATTTTGCTTATTAACGTATCCATTGAGGCAGAAATGGGCTTCATCACTGAACAAAATTTCACGATAAAACAGCCTTGTTTTATATCTTGCACAAGTTGAATTCTGTACGCTTTTAGGCCGAGATCCTCACGTAAAATACGCCAAGTTGTCGAATACGCCAAGCCAAACTAATGAGAACGACGACGAATCGATTCGTCACAGACTTCGCGTACATTCTCAGCTACAGCTGCTATAATCTCTTCACTACGTGCTGGATGTTGTCTCACTCAGATTTGAGAATGGTATTGGCAATAGTGGTTTCAGTAGGTCGATTATGCGTACTTTTGGGTTCCTCGAATCGCAGGAAAAACATTTCTCACAGAACGCTGATTTTCGTAATACAGCTGAACAATTTGGAGACGCTGTTGTGGTGTAAGTCCTTCCATGATTACTTGCCAAACGATGCTGAACAAAAATGACAAAACAGTTTAATAGGAGTCATGCGTTATCTGTCAAAAGAAAGCCTTTTGAAAATCAAACCTCACGATGAGTCACCCTATATATATGTAAACAGCATTCTAAAATCATAACTTTGTGTACGAATTGTAATAACTGACTGTATTTTACTCCATTAATTATTGATTTAAAAGTTTTGTTAAAGTATATATTTATGAAAAACATGACGTTGAAAAGAATTTACGATGGCGGTCCCAAACGCAAAAATTTTGGAAAAAAATTTATTTCCTTTTCAACATAATCGCCTTTCAGCTTTATAGTATAACCTTTTCCTAGCGATGTTCAAAAAGTTCGATACCCTTTTTATAATAAGAACATTCCTGCTCTTCAAAATAGCCATCATCACATGCCGACATCACTTCTTCATCGTTGAAAAATCTTTGACAACTGAGCTCAAGTTTGGGGACAGAAAATAATCCGAGGGGGCTAAATCTGGCGAATAGGGTGCATGAGGTAGCAGTTCAAACTTTAATTCATTAATTTTGGCCATTGCAATAACGGATTTGTGAGCTGGTTCATTGTCTTGATGAAACAACATTTTCTTCTAAGCCAAATGCGGCCGTTTTTGCTTGATTTCTTCGCTCAAACGTTGCAATAAGTTCGCAAAATACTGGTCGTTGATAGTTTTTCCTTTTTCAAGATAGTCTATGAAAATTATCTAGACGCATCCCAAAAAATCGACGCCATTATCTTGCCTGTAGATGAAACGGTCTTCGCCTTATTTGGAGCCGGTTCTCCCTTTTAAATCCATTGTTTTGATTGTTCTTTTGTCTCCGGTGTAAAGTAATGGACCAATGTTTCATCCATTGTTATGAAACGGCGCAAGAATTCTGCTTGTTGCTGTGAAACTTCGCTAAACACTCAATTGAAACATCTTCACGACACCGTTTTTGCTCGAGTGTGAGCAAACGCAGCACCCATCTTGCACACAGCTTTCTCATGTCCAAATTTTCAAATAATATGCGATGTACCGCACTTTTCGAAATGCATACAATGTCTGTCGCGATCATCCCGTACCGCTTTGTGAATTTTCTTCACCATTTCTGGAGTCGTCACCTCATTTGTTCGACCATTGCGATGCTCATCTTGCACCTCATACGGCCTCATTTAAGCTCAGCAAACCAAAATGTTACTGTTGTAAACGAAGGAGCAGACTCACCCAGTGTAGAATCCAGTTCAGCTTTTATGTTAGTTGGGCTGAGGCCTTTGAAATAAAAGTATTGTATCACATAACGATGACCAATTTTCTCCATTTTCACAAATTCACTTACTACGTTTATTATTGATGGCTACCAAGCAAATACTAAACAACTTGGCGCTTTCAAACTTGAAACATATGCTTTATAGACTGCGTACTTTCTAATACAATATTTTCAAACAACTACCGCCTTGTCTTGGTCAGGCCGGGTACTTCTAGGACCGCCTTCGTACCTTAATTTTTATTTAAATAATTTTGATTTTTCTCTTTAAATATAAACATTATTAAATAATTAAATCTTCAAGTAAAAAACAAACAAATATCTGAAATAAAGCCTGAAAATAGAGTACTGGGTCAAATTTGATCCGAAGCCCGTTCGTAAATCAGTAAATTTGAGGACCGTAAGAAGGTTCAAAAAGAACTTCATACAAACAAGATTTGTTAAAAAAAAAAATAAAAAATAATGAGCTTGAAGAAAATGTTCGTCTTTTTCAAAAATACATGTACACTACTCATATAAATCCTTTTCTTTACTTCTAAATCCTATGCTTTATTGGAGAAAGAGATTTTGACACCTAAGTCCCCCACAAAGTTTGTGTATACCGCTGGAGTCACTTCTTTACCATAAAGGGCGAGTGAAACAAGTTTCGGACATAGAATAAATCACCAGTATGACGACCGCAATTTTGCATATTTTAAGAGTCTTTTTCTTCGTATTTTATTAACCGCTAAAATTTTTTTTTCCCACGCATTTGCATTACTGCTGCCTGATAGTTGGGTTGCTTAAACTTAAACAGGCTGCTCCGATCACCTTGTTAATGAGCACAATGTTTTTGAATTTGGTTGATTTTTCTTTCGGCCTTTTCTTTGAATTTTGCAACTTGCAACTTAATGGTAAGAACAAGGTTCTTAATGTGAAGGATTTTCTTGACTGAATAGACGTCCACAAAATTTCAGATTCTTTTAGCAAGTCAAAAGGTTCATGCGATGGAAGACGGATGGATTAACAAGAAACTGTCTTGCTCTAAATTCGAAAAGGTATGAGAAGCAATCGTGGATCCTATATATAACTGTATAAAGTTAACACTTAATTTGCTTAAAACTTCGAAGCCTTTAAGTAACCTTAACCAACTAAACTGTGCCCATAGGTCAGCGACCACTTCCATGCCAGCCATTATACGACTTTATTACTGCGTCTGAAATCAGCAACTATTAAGATTTGATCAAAACTGAAAGCCTCAACTGCGATAGGCCTGGAAATCACATACTGCGCCAATAATTTAGAGAACCTGGAGAAAATGTTCTTACAAGGAAAGTAAACGTTAGTCTACTGATCCATTAAGGTGCCGAGGCACAATTGCATAATAGTGGCAGACGTTACAAAGAAAACACCGATGTAGAAGCCTAAAAAAATTAGTAGATGACCAGTTGCTCAATTATAGTAAAGATATGTTACAATTACAATTATGTTCTATGTTCTGTTCAAAAAACAGAAAATCTAGACTGATTACTTACTTTAGAATAGGACAGTAATGAAAGTCCCTGCTACATGTGCTCCCTTTTTTTATAATCCCGCGCGCACCAAGGGGATATGAATACCCTTTTACTGGCTTTTCTCCAGGGTGCGGGCGGGTGGTGTAGAAGTTTGAAACTCAGGTGTATTAGGTTTCGATATTTTTTTCCAGAGGTGGTTGTCAATAAACTGGACGGGACGAGCCAGTGTATCCTGAACTAGTGGGTCTTAAAACGTGCTAGTTGTTAGTTCGTTACATTTAGCCCAGCCAGCTACCACTCCAACATCAATGTTATGCGGGGATTTTCATATAACTATATACATATTCTAGAGCTAGGCACATACATATGTTGCATTCGAAAATGATAATTGGCATGTACTACACAGAGGAGAACATGGTGTGATTATGATTATGAGCTCTTTAAGATTCTCTTATCGCTATTGTTATTGATGGTTTCTAGAAATGTCATTTGCGGCGAAGTGGTTAGTGACATTATACCTTCATCACCTTGACCATGTTGATGACCTTTGCCTACTTTTTCACAAATTAATGAATTTTTAGCATACGGTGTAAATTTAAAAATAGGAAACGATCCCAAAACCGTGGTATCAGACGGATGCGAATAGCTAATCAAAATGCTAGTTTAGATGTAGAAAAGCAATGGATTATGGTAAGCCTAAAACCTAAACTGAGACGGCGAATAATTACAGGAATACTGGTGTGGCACTTTAAAGTTGACCAACACCAAGCTGAAAACTTGGTCGATATGGAATAGATCAACTTAGGACTCCCTTACACAACTGACCAAAACCTACAAATGCTGCCATGCGAAAGCGGAAATGACAATGGATATTGCCCAGTGGAAAATTTCACTAGGATATCGCCAGATTTTGAACTGGGGAGAAAGTATAAATTCGATAGACCCATTCTTCGAGGCGACAGGTAAAATTTAAACTAACTTTAAAATTTACCAGATTTGGGAATAATACAACCGAGTTTGTAGAGTATGCAAGTCATTATGCAATTTGATAAGTAATTTGCAGTATTTTATGACACATTCAGATCGGAAAATGCAACCGATCCTTCTACATCTTGTTGCAATAGAAATTTAGGTCTTGGATGTTTGTCAACTCTTAGTACTTTTGTCCACTCGAAGATAGACCAGGAAGCTGCTGACTATCCTATTACCAGAGTATTCAATAAATTTAGTCATTTGATAAGAAATGGCGCTATTAGGTTCGTCGTTTTGTTTTCCTAAAAACGGTAGTACTTTTTTACAAACACGTGTGAAATTTCATTTAGAACTATTAACTCATTTCTATATAATTACAGCTGCTCAAAGTTGACGTGTCATAGTGTTTTTTTATTGCATAAACACCCGAAATGGTAGCAAAAATACAGGATATGGTTTTAGAAGAATCGCACGAGTAACCGAGAGAGAGTTAGTAGAAGCCGTAGGCATCTCATTAGACAGTGTGAACAATATTTTGGTTGAAGTTTTGAGTTTAAGAAAGCTGTGTGCACAATGGGCGCCGCATATAATAACGATGCAAGAAAAACACATTCGAATGCAACATTTCTCAGCAACATTTGGTCTACTATATGATTTTGAATTAAAACAAGAGGCTAAGAAGTGGTGCAAACCCGGTACTTCGGTTCGGAAGTGAGTTAGTTTCCAGAAATCGCCCAAGACGGTGTTAGCATTACTTTTTTGGGGTGCAAAAGGAATTTTGTTTGCGGTATATCTCCAAACTGGTAAAACATATACTCAGTTTATTATTGTAACCTTTTGGACCAGCTGGATGTAAAATTTCGTGAAAAAAAACCACCCACTCACACAGCTCAAAAAACCATCCCGAAAATCAGTGAATTAAAGTACCAATTGTTGCATTATCCACCCTGTTCACCAGATTTAGCTCCCTCTGGCTTGTAGCTGTTGTCACATATCAAAGAATTTATGCATGGAAAACGATTTTCATCGAACAGAGAGTTAATAGCAGCCATGAAAGACTATTTCAATAGTCTTCCGGATTCTCACTTTAGGGATGAAGTCCGGAAACTAGAAGATCACTGGAACAAGTGTATTGAAATACAGGGAGATTATATTTAATAATTAAAAGTATTTCAAAAAATAAAGTCTAGTTTCTCTTATCGAACGAAAAAACTATTTGAACAACCTGGTTCTTGTACCGTATCGTTTGCACAACATCCTAGTGGAGGTCCGAAATCCTTACTCATCCTTACTCATGCGTATTAAAACGGCAAGAGCATGCTCGAGCATGCGTGAGTAGCATAATACTGGCCTTCGCCATGATTGTATTCACAATTCTATACGGAAGAGTTCAAAAAAATGTGACGGATCACTGTGTACGGCTCTGGCAAACGATTAATGCACAACGATCTTCGGATCTGCACGTAATATGTTCGGACCCTTAACAAGCCATTTGCAGCCAAACAATTAGCAGAGACTCTTGACTACTATCACATATTTATTACCGCCATCCAAGAAGTGAGGTGGAACGGCTCGGGCATAAGGAAAAAGAAAAACTGTGATATTAAATATGATGACTGCTATATTTTCTATATATTTGCTATATATTCTGAGTAATCCATATTCAGACCATTTGCCCTTAATAATAGAATTTAAAATAGAATAGAAGGGTCGAGATGAAACAACTAACTTAAATTTTCCCCCCAAACTAAGATGGAAAGCATTAAAAGCGGATGAGTATAGATACAATCTTGACCGAAACCTCCCAACAGAGGGCCAACTTACGGTAAGCGATATCGGAGATATAATAAAATCATCGCATCCGGTTTGCAGAGAGTATCTTAAAAAAGTCTCCAAACAAAAACCGAAGTTCAGAAGTTCGATGTAGATTGTGAAAAGGCACGTCAGAAATCTTTTGGATAGCTGAAAGCTTTCAAAAAATATAACAGTGACCCCTTCCAAAATATGTATATACAAGCAAACAAGGCATTCAAGCAAATGTGCTAAAATAAAAAGTATGATTTCTATGAAACCGAAGCTCTTAATCTTACTCACTGCAGAGATACCAAAGAATTTTGGATGGCCGTAAACCAATTAAATGGGGGAAAAAAACTCCAAATAAGTACAAAAATAAAAATAGGCGCATTGTACGACCACTTTTGATTACTTTTGAACCCTGAGACTACGCAAAACCTGAATATTCAAACGAAATTTTAGATACTGCTATAATACATGAGAAAGTGCTCAATGTTTTGAGAAAACTTATATCAGGGATGGAAAAGCACCAGGAACAGAATCAGAATGGAACTAATAAAATATAGAACAGAAACGCTTACTATAAGATTAACCTCTGTGTTTATAACCACTTTACATACTGGAGAAATTCCAGCACAATTCATGGAATCTATGTATTATACAAAAAGGGTAACAAAGATGATCCAGCAAATTATCGGGGAATCTCTTTCCTTAACGTCTCTTACAAGCTGTTTATAACAATTCTCAATGACAGGCTAACAAGTTGGATTTATAGTAAAAAATTACTCGGTGAATTTCAAGCTGGATTTCGAAGTGGTTATTCGACCATCGATAACATTTTTGTTCTGCAGAGCATAGCCAGTATCTTCATCGAACAGAAAAAGAAGCTGCACGTCTTTTTTGTCAACTTCAAAGCTACCTTTGATACAGTGGACCGCAGGGCTTTATTCTTAAAATTGTACAAATATGGAATGTCAAGAAAGTTTGGAAAAGCGCTTGAAAACATCTACGATCTAAATTTGTCAGCTGTATGGAACGGATCTGAAATCTCGAAGTGGTTTGAATCAAAAAAAGGTGTCAAGCAAGAATACACCCTTAGTCCAAACCTTTTCTCCCTTTTCACCGAGGACCTAATCAAATTCCTACTGGAATACAAATTTCGGAAACTCATATCAAAGCTCTTCTATTTGGGGATGACGTTGTACTGTTTGCTTATTCACCTGAAACTCTCCAGCTGATGGTTAACCGTCTTGAGGTATACTGCCGATTTTAGAACCTGAGGGTAAATTAGAGCAAATAGAAGGTGATGGGTTTTCGAAAAGTATCAGGTTGAACAACCAGGAACGAGAAATGGAATTTTAACAGACAGCCAATCGAAATCGTAAAAGTTTACAAATATCTGGGAGAAACGATAACGAGCAACCTAAGTATGGAAAGTCACCTCAAAAACAAATTAGTTAAAGCAAAAAGTGCTATAAACGCAGCATGGAAAAATAAATCATAGCGTTAAATATAAAGTTTTTGTTGCGGTGACTGAATCTATTATGTTGTATGCAGCACAGGTCTGAGGAGGAAAAAAGTATGAAACTGCCGAAAAACTTCTTAGGTACTTCGTAAAAAGATGCTGTTGTTTACCCAAAAACTAGCAATACAAGCGAACGAGAAGAAAAATCTTTGGTAAAACAAATTGGAAGAATTTGCGGGCTACTGTGGAACCAATTTACAAATAATAAATGAAAATGGAAGGTACTTCAATAAAGGACTCTTAACTCTTGTTACTAAGGTAGATGAACAATGCAGAATAGACTGGATAAACGAAACTAAATCATCAGTGCACCGATCAATATACATCCATCTTTCTCACAACTTATGCGAACATAATTACTTCCGTAACGAAAATAAACAGGAACTGATCTCAGCGATCTTTAAAATGAGAGAAGTACTGATAAGGCTTCATTACATACCTCATCGAAAAGACCTCCCAAGAGGAAAGGTCAGAAAGAGAGGATGTCATCCATTTTGTTGGTAAATGTCCAGTTCTATGTGAAAAAAAGGAGAAGCATATTAGGCAGTAATGTTAAATCTGAGGCAAAAGTTCTAGCCCTTCTTAACCGCGAATGTGACATAAGCCATCTCTATAATTATTATCAAACCGCCATGTTCTATAGAGACCAAATTATAAACAAAGCCTTCTAAAAGAACAAACGTATTTGTATTTAAAAAAAAGAAATTAATAATACTTAATTTTAAAACAAACTTTCTACAAAATATATTCTTTTTTAACTGATGTCAATCGGGCAGACAGCAAAGCCAAGCTTACAGGATTAAAGAAAATCAAACAATTTTGTAAAATGTAAATCAGAAACAAGAAATCAGTAAATCAGAAATATTTGCTAAAGGGAACAAAAACAGCACTTATCCGGGTTCGGATTTGTCATACGCTGCAAACTTAGGCAAGTGTCTTATGACAATCCACATCAAAGCTAAATTCGCTAACATAAGCCTTATATGCATGCCCCCACAGAATGCCAAGACGACGTCAACAAATAATGTTTTTAATAGTTCCTCGATAAGACATACGAGCAATGTACTAAGTATAACGTAAACATCGTGTACTAAGCGATTTTAATGTCATGATAAAAAGAGAGGACATCTTTGGTAGGACAGCTAAAAAGCATAGCTTACACGATGCCAAAATTACTGATTTTACAGCGAGACGAAATATCACTTTACCATGCACACGGTTTCCTCATCTCTCTATATACAAGAGCACATGGCGGTTTCCGGATCATAAAACGCTTAACTAAATTGATCACTTCACAATCAACGTAAGCCATGCATCCAGTATTATAGATATCCGAACATTCCAGGCAATCAACTTTGACTCGGATCACTAATTTGTTGCAACGAAAGCAACAAATGCGGATTTCCCAAGTACCACAAAAAAGTAGAACTACTGGCAAGAGACCGCCAGAATCTTCGCCGAACGCGTATCCCGAAATCCCTTGACAACTCCTATGCCATCAGTTTCAAGTACTGAAAGCCGGTGATAAGGCTGCCAACATACCATCGGAAACGCCGCAACTATGCTGGATTTCACCCGACCACCACCAACAAATCCCTGATTTTGATGGAGAATATCTGCAAGCCCATGCGGCTAAACGAGAAGCTAACAAAGCGGCGCTGGAACGAAGGACGAAAGTTCATCGACCTCTCCAGAAGAAGAAAAAAGAGCACTAGTAGCGTGCGAGGAAAGATGTTGAGTTTGTAATCCAGGAACAACGTATAAGAGATAAGATAAGATAAGATGGCGTTACTGAGCAGTACCTAGTGCTCCGTGACCCGATTTTTGTTTTTGAGTTGCAAAAAATTCCAGAAAATCTAGCCCATTCTCGATGGTGTGTATGGGATCCATTCACCTTGCGGTACACTCATTTAACATTGGTTCGCAGAGTTTTGCCGTGACCGCACGTCGGTTTTTGATGAACCGCGTCCAGGTGGCCCAAAACCGGTTACTACAGAGGAAACCGTGGACAAAATCTATGATCTCGTATTGGCGGACCGCCGAGTGAAAATTCGCGAGATACCCATACCCTGCACGAGATTTTGAGTATGAGAAAGCTGTCCGCGCGATGGCTGCCGCGTTTTCTCACGCCGAAGAACAAGCTCAATTGTGAAACCACTTCAAAGACGTGCTTGGTCCTATTTAATCGAAATCCAGAGGTGTTTCTGTGTCGTTTCGTGACCGTACGATGAAACATGGATTCACTGGTACACACCAGAGACCAAAGAACAATCAAAACAGTGGGTTTTACCCGGTGAACATGTTCCAAAGAAGGCGAAGAATGTACCTTCGGTAGGAAATCACCTTTCCACCATTTTTGGCACGAGCAAGGTAAGATCCACGTTGACTATATGGAGAAGGAAACCACAATCACAGGAGCATACTACGTCGACTTATTGTGCCCATTCAATGCCGATTTGAAGAAAAAAACGAACACATTTGACCAAGAAAAAGTGCTCTTCCACCACAATAACGCACCGGCTTACACCTTCGCAGTCGCCACAGTCAAATTGGTCAAATTTCTCCCCCAATTCCCTGTTTTCTCTGGATTTGGCTACCTGCGATTTCTTTTTGTTCCCAAACCTTAAAAGATTGCTTTCCGAGATGATCATCGCCGCCGCGGATGAGTATTTTGCAGTCCAACAAAAGGCGTACCATACAGAGGGGTTAGAAAATCTGCAGCACCGCTGGGAAACTTGTATCGAATTGAAAGGGGATAAAATTAAAAAATAAATTGTCAACACCTAAAAAATTTGAGCTATTATTTATAATCCGGGTATTCATCAAACAGCCTCGTATGAAAGATTTAACAAAAGATAAAATGTGTCAAGGCAACAAATTCCGTACAGAAACCTATATAGATAAAGAAGGAAACCTTGTAGTGGAGTTTCAGTCGCTGCTGAAAATATGATGAAACTTTCTGTAGACTCTGCATCGGCGATGAAGCCCAAAATCCAGCCATCAGGTAAAATAGACCATCCAACTTACGCGATGATAGCCAAAACTTTTGTCCGTCTGAACAAAATGAAGTAAGGATCGCAATATATGAGCTTAAGTCCAAGAAAGCTGCTAATCGTAAAGGATTAGTGGATGAGGTATTTGAAACAGCAAAAAGTGACTTTTTGGAGAGCATACGAAATGCTTCAAATTTAAAATTTCAATATCATTTGCCCAATCCAAATAAAAGGGGACCCCCACTTCTGCGCTTGCTATAGATTTATAAGTCTCCTCAACATTGCAAACAAGATCTTATCTGAAATATTGTGTGAACGTCTGAAGCCCTTTCTCAACAACCTGATTGGTTTCAGGTAAGTTCACAATAGACAACATTTTCAAACCGATTTTTGAAAAAAATACATATGAACGCACTTACAGAGACGAGCTAAGTCAAATCCAAACTCGTCCGTCTCTGTGAAAAGACAATGGATAACACGAGCTGCTGCGTCCAGGTCGGTAATGACTCACCAGAGACCTTCAATGTCAAAAAAAGGCTTTAGACAGGATGAAGCATTGTGATGACTTCTTTCACATCATACTTGATGCGCTGAAGCATGGACTCCATCGAAAGCAGATGAAGAGTGCTCAGTTTTTGTGAGAGAAAAGTTGTTCCTACAATATTTGGTCTTGTTTGTATTGATAGGTTTTGGAGAAGATTCAACGACTAACTATACGAGCTGTACGGCAATATCGATTCACGGATGGCCGTGGCTCAAGTGGTAGTGATCGTGGTTCAGAGTTCGGGGTTCGGGGTTAAGAAAGTAAGTGCATATGTACTTCTCGAAACTGTTTAGTTCCGTATAAAATTTTCATTTTGGAAATATATTTCACCAGAAGAAAGTTTGCATAAGAGGGAATAATAAGGTCCCCGGATATAAAACAGCGTAATATCATTTACGAGTAATATCATTTGTACATTACAAAAATAATTTAGTGATGTTTATGTGCTGAATGTGTAATCTATGTATGTCGAGCCTTAAAAAGGACGCTTATTAAAATACGAGTATAAAAACCGGCAAGGGAAAGCACATAGCTTGTAGACGCCAAATTACATAGCTTCCTCTAAAAATTATAAAATATAGGACTTAAAGTGAACTCCTTTGGCACATCATCAACTATAACGATTAACGACAGGAAATAGTATGGGAAGATCTACTGTTGGTTGTTTTACGTACCAAGTTCTTTTAAAGAGAAAAAGTCAAACAGAACACATCATATAACGGCATTTAGCTGACACATCTAAACCTACATACATCTTCTAAAATTTGTATTTCCTGAAAGAAGAAAGAACCTGAATTATAGTTTTAAATAATTCTCCACCACGTGTTGTGTATTAGCTTCCTTAAGATCCTGCTAGTGGGGATGTGTCTACGTATGAGTCTGGTCATTGACAGTGAATTGTATAAATAAAACAGATGTTCTCTAGGTGATTCAAGCGCTGTCATATGGGGAATTGGGTTCAACTTCATATTTTACTTTTCACAGCCACAACTGCGATCGCAACCACGTGCGTATTTTTGCAGTTTAAATAATTACAGTCCCATCAGTGTTTAATTGGGATTTGTCTCGGCAATAGTCGCAAATTTTTGCGGCTCTAGACTTTGCTGTTGCTTCCGCCATGATTCTTCGTTTTGGTTTTTTGTGTTTTTTAAAATTTTCGCGTTTTAATATCACATTCATGCAGTTCATGCGAATATGTTGAATTGCTTGGGCTTAGCGTCGAATTGAGATACGAGTGTGTCCTTCTCAAGAGTAATAGTTTATAATGAAAATAGCGAATCAAAAAATAAAAATTTATGCCGCAAAGATGTGATGAGCAGACAGAGAAGTTATCCATTGATAGTGATGGCGTCTCCGGCAGCACCATAACCATAACCACCGGCAAAAATCAACCAAACAACCAAATAGAGCCAAACCAACCCAGACAGACAGAGAGTCTGGATGGCAGCCAAATTATGGTGATTTTTCAACGACATACTCCTTTCGTCGTCATATATAAATACAAGTACATCAATAGGATGAGTAGAATCGCATAGAAAACAGGAGGAAATGAGTCGACATACTGCACATTTTTTTTTTTTTTTTTGCCTTTTTACTTCTTTTGGAAAATTTTCCTGTGTGCTTTTGCTTCGAGAAACCGCAAAACACATCATCATCCTCACCGCTGAGGGATGCCTTTAGTCTATGGGTACGACTTCTTCCACGAAGGGTCTCAAAGCAATTGCCTCTCTTAAACCACCAGTCAGAGCTGTTAATAAATTTTTTCGAATTGTATTATTAAATTTTTCAAGAGGGACTTTTAGTTCGAAATTCATTAATGTGATATCCATGGAGGAGGTTAAGATCTACGTTTAAATATTCTATGGATAAGTCAGAGTGACAAAACTTGTATAAAAGAGCAAAACAAATCTGAAGATGACATTAGGAAAAAGCACATAAATAAGAAACTTAACGATATTGTAAATCACATTTGAATTGATAGAATCAGGATAGAACCAGCTGCCCAATAACTGACTCTCAGAAATTTATGGAAATTTATCGTTCAGAAATAGTTTTTGGCCATGTGAATGATGTGAACTTTTTTGATGAGGAGGAATTCGAAAGACAAAACCAACTAGATACGCTAAGCAGTGTAAAAGCTAGGTACTTTACAAACTTAAACTTGAACAATACGAGACCATCTGTTTCATAGTGAAATACAGAACTGTTCATAGTCACTGTAAGATCCAGAAAACGTATAAATAAGCCAATTCAGTCTAATTAAGGAGTGTAATGGAAAACAGTGGTCTGACTCAATTAGAGCTGAAAGAAGTCATCACCGACTGCGAAGTTGATTTTCTGGAACAGATACTCGTATATGAGGGCTGTTTAATGGATACCTGGATTAGAAATGACAACGCGACTTTTTTAAGTTTTGACAATTTATTTTTCAATATAATCAGTTCTCAACTCGATGCACTTTTCCCAGCGATGCTGCAACTTTTTTAAGGCCTCCGTATAGTACGACTTCTGTTGGCCTGCAAAATACTCCTCCGCGGCGGCGATGACTTCCTCTTTCGGACCGTACTTCTTTCCAGCGACTGATATTTTGAGGTTTGGGAACAAAAAGAAGTCGCAGGAAGCCAAATCCGGAGAATACGGAGGATGGGGGAGAAATTCGAAGTGCTATTCGATCAATTTGGCTGTGGCGACTGCGGAAGTGTGAGCCTGTGCGTTATCGTGGTGGAATAGCATCACCAGATTTTCTTCAAATCGGCGTTGAATCGGCCCAATAAATCGACGTTGTATACTCCTGTGATTGTTTTTCCCTTCTCCAAATAGTCAACTTGGATCACACCTTGCGTGTTTCAAAAGCACAGTGGCCACGTTTACCAGATTAAACCCATTCTGTTTTTTTAGCCAGCTGGGCACGGTTCTTTAAAAACCGACGTGCAGTCACGGCATAACTCTGCGAATCAATGGTAAACGGTTGTACGGGAAGGTGAATGAGTCCTATACACATCATCGAAAATGGGCTTGATTTTCGCAGGTTATCCCACTCAAAAACAAGAATCGGATCACGGAGCGATACGGCTCTTTTTCCATGGACGGAAAAAACACTAACCCGATGTGTTGAAATGGGTTTCAAAACAAAACTAAGCATCGGATTGAGGTAGAATTCATAATGAGGACGACTCATTCACTCAAGCACTCTGCTCCATCAAGGTCGGTAAAGAACTCATCGAAACCTTCGATGTCAAAAAATTTAGACAAAGCAATGCACTTCAACATCGTTCTTGAAAGAATAATGCAATACTCAAACGCTAACACTAGATACACTGTCTTTCAAAAGTCCGTCCATCTACTCGCCTATGCAGACAATATCGACATAATCGGCAGAACGCAGCGGGATCTCACTGGCGCGTTCGTGAGTATTGAGAAGCAGGCGGCGAAGATAGGGTTGGGGGTCAATGAGGGCAAGACGAAGTATATGCTGTCATCACTGACGTATCAGACAGAAGGTCACTATAGACAGATATAACTTTGAGGTGGTTAAGGACTTTATCTACCTAGGCTCCGCTATGAACTCAGGCAATGACACCAGCGCTGAGATTAAACAAGGAATAACGCTTACCGATCGCTGTTTCCCTGGGCTAAGAGAGCAATTAAGTAGCAAAGCCCTCTCTCGAACAACTAAAGTGACCCTTTATAAGACCCTTATCATCCCAGTCCTTCTCTATGGTGCAAAGGCATGGACTCTATCAAAAGCAGATGAGGTTACTCTTGGTTGTTTTGAGAGGAAAACTCTTCGAGTAATTTTCGGTCCCTTCTGCATAAACTCCTTGAGGAGTGAGGAATATGAGATGGACAATTTTCAGACAATTTTGATCAATCTAAGTGTTTCGATAGGAACGATGAAGAGATAACTTATCTGAACAAGCTGGACAAAGTGCCAAGATAATCTAAGGCAATTTCTTTCTATTAGCACAGAATCAATACAATGACATGGTGAGTGTTTGGACAAAAACATTTGGGAAACCAAGCTTAATCTTATTCTAATAGGAATACTTGAAGAGCCTACCATTTATAAAATTCAAAGGCGAAATCTTATCCGAGTCTTTTATTGGATCATTCTTAACCAACGAAAGTAAAGATGACACAGAGATTATAAATGAACTGTTCCCAAATTCAATGGATAAAAGACTCAAAATCGGAAAATACTTTTAACTTTATTACAAAAACAGAATAGGCGGATATCCTCCTGTTTTACCTAAACATTTAGGGGTGAGCCATAGTGATCTATAGCAGAAAGACTTTGAACTTCTACCAAAACGACCTTATTCAGCATGTGGGTTGTCAAATTTAATCAAATACATGACTATTAACAATGGCCAAGATCTAGAGTATCTTTAAGATTTAAATGAAACGTTTGGTGAGTAAAGATTGAGGTTAGATATTGATGTTGCTTACGTCCCTTCCTATGCTACATCTAATTTCAGAGCTAGGACAATCAAAAATCGCCACCCAGGCGGCCATTGTGGTCCCCTAATTAGAAAAGTAGAACCAAGATTGGTCAGTATTGAAGAAGTTCGTGTATTCCATGGAACGAATATTGATTTGGACCACTAATGTGTACGAATTAAGGCAGAAGTATAGAGCCGAGAGAACACTGAGTTGGACGTCAGAGTGTTATAATCTCAAAAGACTATGAGCGTTAGCTGATCGCATTTCGGAATAGCAGTCTCAAAATTCCGCATCAATGGTAACAAGTACAGAGGTTGTGCGAAATATCTTTTAGGTCGCAGTGCCCCCGCAATTGGCGGATCAGATCCTTACAAAAAACAAAAATCAAGTGCGGAGTGGTGATGTTACCAGTTCATCACTTCTTTGTCGATGGCAGTAAGCCATAAGTTGGTTTATGCGATTTATTATGCTCGGACTAGGGATGAAAAGAGGGCTGCTATTTACCCGAATCAGCAAAAGAGAAAATCTGTATACAAACTACCCGCACTATAAAAAGATAGATCGAAAATTCGAACTGAACCTTAGTCTAACGATAAAGAGAACACATTAATAAATACGCAGTCGCAGCGTGATTTAAAAGAACCGCTTCTGCAGCGAAGACGACGAAAATCCCGATTTCAGGCAGGGCTTAAGCCGGACAAGGACCGTAGATGCATCCAACCAACCTTAACTTCAACTAATACGCACGACCCGATGACTATTTGCCAGACTTTTCATGGACGAAGGGATGAATCCCTGAGTTACGGCAACTAAAGGTACATAAATCTACTAAAAGTCGCATACAAGATCCTTGCTGTGGTAATATGTGAATTATTAAAACCTGGTATGCCCACCATAGGACAATGTGCACGCACAACGATTGATTATTGCTCACAAGGATTTTAGCAGGAGTAGTAGAGATGAAGAGGAATTTGTGGATCACGTCATTTGCAACTACGCTGCTTAAGAGCGCACGACCGCACACAACTGGTAATCCCTAGTCCAAAATTTAAACGATCTCTGTTCGATGAAACTGACACATTTTTTAACAAATCCCTATTGTTTCAAGAGTATCCAGGGCATCGACCTTCCACGCCCTCGCACTGGTATTCGAATGGGCCTACTTCTAATTCTAATTTCAATTTTAGCCAATCTAAGATCAAAAAGAGCGCATGGATCCCAATGCTTAAGTGCGGAGGATCATCGAGACCATTCCGGTGGCACAATATATTAAAAAAAAGATCTTACCTATAATGCCATGCGTGTTTTGAAACATTAGCTAACTTATAACTAAGCTAGATTGCTATTCAGTTGGCTGACAGACTTCTTGGATGATGTTGAATATGGTATGTACTTCTAAGCTACCATTAAACATAAAAGGTTATACGAGTATGTAGGTATATTTTACAGACAATCTGGTTATCTCCAGAAGCTATCAATAACTCCATTTTTAAGGAATCAAAAGACAGTTTTTTTTTCATTAAGGCCTCGCTTACAGTTTTGACAAGACATTGCCATACGGATTGATAAATTAGTAGACTGATTGATCATCAGGTATCGTAGCGCCTAGACATCGTTTCCTCATATTTTCGACATCAACCTACAGGTTTACTATGTTATTCTCATGTCTGTCCTTGCATATTTCTATTTAGTTAAACAGATTCGCTAAAAGTAATTTGAAATTTGAAGATGATTTCCGCAACCAAATGAGGGTTGAGTTCCCGTTAAGCTCGTGCACCTATCACACTTTATTAGTTCCTTCCATTCATTGTAAAATTATGAATTTGGTTTACAGTTTTGTAGGTCATTCAAAGCCCGTTCTGCATAAGTTTAAGTTGAGCTTGGTTCGAGACGGCTTTTCAAATATATACAAACTATGTACATTTACTTTATCTAGATATTGCAACTTTAGGTACCATATATCAAATGTAGATATCTGTTAAAGATATTCGCCATTCGATCGCTTGAACGAAGTTTCTTCAAAAACATTTCAGAGATACTGGGATTGAGTATCTATTGTTGAGAATCAAATTCATATTGCCATCCAAATTAGGGCAACTACCATATAATGCTGATTGATAATTCAGATTGATGGTAAAGCCCCACCAATTGGGCGTTGCGATGAGAAATTAGTTTTCCTCATCAAAGAACCGATGAATTTTCAGAATTGTCAGACGAATTTCCCCCCAAAAAATTCGGCGTCTTTTTCATCAACATCAACATCAACTTGATGTATGCCTGTCTGCTTACCAAACTTGTAAGTAAACAAAAAGACATGCATTGCAGTCAGCGTATATGCTTTGCACTTTAATTAATGATGCGTGCATCCTTCATCACATACGCATACACAATATTCACTTTCCTGCACTTGGTACTCGTAATTAATATATCTGCTCGTGTAGCGGCCCGTCTGATTGATTTGATGTAAAGGCGCCTTTCTTCGAATTCTAACAAATAGGTCCGTTGTATTGTATCTACTCGTATTTAATCTATTCTTTGGAAACACAAAAGACCTTTAATTCCGAGGGGAGTTCAGATGTTTAAATTGGAGAAAAACTTAACCAATTGATTCAGGAGTAAATTTTTACTGCATTTCCAACAAAAGTATATGAAAGTCTCCCCTTGCTAGTTCTTGCTATTACACAATAGAAATTCCACAAATGGGGAGTATTTCGAGCGAGTAAGAGACCAAATACATTTCAAGTTGTTGTCGCACTATTGTGGCATGTCCGATACAGCATCATGACCATCGAAGTATTTAAAGCATGTCTAAGTATTTAAGGGAAACTTTAAGGCGCGATAGAATTACACGGTTGTTTGGACTGATATAAAACGGCTTTCCCCCGAATAGAAAAATAGTTGAAAGATATTTGTGGAGAGAAAACGTAATCGGAAAATCGTCTTATGAATGGTAAAGTTATCCGGTTATGATATGAAAGGCATCATTGCGAATCATTTAGATAAAGGGAACGAGCAGACAGATTATCGAAGAAGGAACTTTTCTTTCTCGAGAAAAGTACCAACTTGCAGAAGATTATTGTGTATCTACTATGTATGCGTATTTGTGGGAGACAGTTCAATTATGTCTGCATTCTGCATGATTTATGAGGAGGATATTCCCTGACAGACCTGAAGGATAGTTGATGCATGATATATGCTTCTGCGTATAAATGAAATTTAATCCATGGACAAGTGGACAAGTAAAAACTCAAAGGTAATTTTAATAGATATATTCATATATTTCAATAGATATATGGGGCCATCCAATTCGCGGCCCGGATTTGACATCCCTGTTTCGATTACATACGTTTAGTTTAAGGTATGCCATTTTACAATATGGATCGTTTACAATGGCTGAAAGTGTTAAGATTGTGAAAACTTGCTACAAAAGCAATGATTCTGTAGTAGATCCGTTTTGTGTATTACGAACAGATTATGGTCAAAGTTTCGTGTGAAATTTCAATACGACCCAAAACTGAGGCAAAAAATACTACAATGTCCCAAAGGTAGTAAAAGCTTTTGGTCGTTTGCTAAAAACATCAGAAAATCTGCCTCATCTTCTACCTCAACGCTCATTTACAATGACATTTCAGCTGTCAGATATTAAGACAAGATCAATCGATTGCTGCACACGTTGCTTCAACACTTCCAGATTGTGCCTTGTCCGCACCTACACTTAAGCGCGTCGAATCTGCAATGGGACGAACTCATTTTCGCACTCGTGTATTAATAAGAGTACTTAAAGATCTTTATATACACAAATCCGCTGGTCCAGATGGTATATCTTAGTTTCTTCTGAAGAAATACTCAGCCACGTTGGCCAAACCACCACGTAAGCTTTTCCATCGACTCTACTCTTTCTGAGTAGATGGAAAACAGCATTTGTCTAGCCCGTCTCTAAAAAAGGCGAATCTTCTTCTGTCTCCTTCCTACAGACCCGTTGCACTTACGTCCCTTCTTTCCAGGTCGAAGCACGAAAACTTCTGTTTTTGTACCAACAGGCCCACTGGTGATTTGATGGCATGTCTCACCGACAAGTGGAAGCAAAGCATACATCAGGCTCTTTTGCCGAAAATGCGTGCATTTAGAATCGACGACTTTCTTCATCAATGGATTAGAAACTACCTTTCGGAGCGTTCAATTCAAGTTGTCTTGGATGGTTTTTAGGCTAATATTCACAAAATAAATGATGGTATGCCCCAGGGCTCCATTCTGTTTCGACATTTTTTTTTTTTTTTAATTTTTGTCAATAATCTCTTGTCTGGATTTTACCTTACTCAGCATACGGGAGATTGGTTCTTCAGAACCATATTTAATGCGATAGATTGGTAGATAAAAGAGACGGGAGCAACATAGATTTTGAGGGTTAGTGCAAAAGAAAATAGAGTTGTGAAGAGAAATGCAATCAAAAGAATGAATTAAAAGAATGTCTGCTACGTCATTTCGTTCCTCAAGGGTATTCCGGTTAATGAGTTTGGGACGGTCTCAATAGGGAGGTAAGTTTATAGGATCGTCCCATGGTAGACACCATGCCTGGCTAGCATACTCGAGAAAGCGGCGAACAAAAGTGATATAAAGTGATCTGGTCACCTTCGGGTTGCAGAATTCTTTGGAATATCTTTTAACGAAGCCAAGTGATGAGTTTGATTTAGAATTTAACTCACCAATATACGAGCGGAAATTAAGCGCCCTGTCGCATAATATTCCAAGGTCGTGGATAGACTGAACAAGGGATATAGGTTGGCCATTGAGAACGTATTTTCTGGGAGGAAGTTGCACTTACGTGAGAAGGTAATCGATTGAAATTTGGTGAGATTGAGTTCTAAGCAGTTCTAGATGCACCAGGTGAAAAAAAGGCCGGAGTCATGTTGCGAGGAAATGTTTTTAAAAAATTTGGTATCGTCAGCATTGAGAGAAAGTGCTGAGTATTGAATGGCTTTAGAAAGCCGTGTTGTTTAGGGGAGATTTGCACTGGAAGCTTAAGGTTTCGTACAAAATGCTTTCGAGGAACTTGGGTATATGTGAAAGTTTAACTATGGGGAGGTAAATAGTGACTCCGCTCTTTAACCCTTTTTGTGTATCGGCGTTACGAAAGACACTTTGAGAGATCGATAGCCGGAAGAGATTCGAAAGGGGGTGAGAAAGTTTTAAGAAATATGCATGGGCCGGGTGAGTATTCATCATTGGTTGCTGGAACTTATTTTCTATTACTGTATGGTCAATACTTTGAGAAATAGAGGGGCCAATGGGGAAGTAAAGTACGTATTTGAAATAAGAGGAATCCGGAACAAAGGAATTATCGGCAACGGATTGTCTAAAAACAGTAGCAAAAAAGTTGGCTATGGTATGTGGATCGGTTGATGATATGTTTTCGTATGAGAGGGATGGAGAAAAATCGTCAGATTTTTTTTTTTTTGTAGTTAACGAATTGGATCGTTTATAAGCTTAGATTGCACACTATCAAGGTATCGCTGGTAGAGAAAGTTATACAACTGGGCGAATTGGAAGTATGACCCGAAATAGCTGGAATAGTCAGCAAGAGAATTGGATCAAAAAAACTGTCCATAATTTGTTTCTCTTATAGGCTCGTAGAAGGGGTTTTATTGCGCGAAAAGGGCACATAGAAAAAAGTAGGATTGAATAATTCTCTGTAAGAAGAGATAGCTGCAGATGGGGTGGGATAGGATTGTGGTTGAAAAGGGAAAAAAGTGGTGGATCGAAGTTATCAATGGTCGATAGTGAGAGGGGACAAAGCGAGACAGGGAAGTTTATGGGGTCAGTGTTGAATATGAGGTCTAATTGCCTGCCTATATAGTTGGAGACCCCACTAACTTAGCATAAGCCATAGTCTGTAAGCTATAAGAAGAAGCATTCTTTACTCGAGTTAGGGTTTGCGATGAAAAAAGATTCATCATCTGATTGAGTCCAGAACCTGCAGGGGAGTATTATTTTTATTGAAACGTAGTCAAGCTTAGATGAAGTAGACATGAAGTTTTGACATTATGGACAGCCAGTAAGACACCTCGACAAGGAGAATCATCTTTTGCACGGGTAAGATCATCGTCTCGAAAAGCATTTAAACTAGGACCTCAAATGGTAGAGCGTGAGATTGGTAAGACAGCAGTCCTCTTACGTTTTGATAGTAGAAGGTAGGAGGAATGTTATTTCGAGAGGACGAAAAAATTTATCCTTGTCAGTTCTACTCCGTTGAAGGTGTGGGATCCTTTTTGAGTGCACGTAGTTACCGAAAGCAGCAAGATCGTCTGAGAATTTTTGGGGAGACATATTGAAAATCTTGTGGAACTTGATAAATAAATTCCTAAGACTTGTAAGGTCAGTAGGGAGACCTTCCTGCTGTATGGAGACCATGACGCTTGTTTTAGTTTTTCCTTCATAGCAAACTGTATCGGATTTGTCATGCAGATACGATAGACGGAGACGTATGTTCTCGTAGGTTTTTTTTTTCTCTGTGGCTAGTGGATGAAGATATTGAGGGCGTGGCGGCGTTTATTGAAGGGGCAATAGCCACGTTTTCAGATTTATGAAAAGGGTTCTGATAAAATTGAGATATTTATTTTTGATACCGAAATTTGGGAAAGTAGGGACATATGCAGAAGGGTTGGGTATTTCATAGGAGACAGTGTGAGAGTTTTGAGTTAATTTAAAAGATACGCGTTGGCGCGGGGCCTTGGGTGGAACAGAGGCAGCTGGTGCTATATAATTGGAGGACTGATGAAGTTGGTTTGGGATGTCGGTAAGAGGGGCGAAATTGGGGAATATGTGAGTTTTGAATCTTCAAGTAGAGCCAGGTTTGGGACGGTTTGGAACGGGTTTCGTTATCTTTACTTTATCCTGCTTCTTGGTCAAAATTTCCAACCATTTACAGACACGCATCTTTCCAAGATTGAAATTGTTGTTGGTCGGATTATGGAATAACCCTTCATATAGAGCCGGAAGGTTGAGTTTGAAGCTGCGATTGCTTCTTTGGTGAGATGTTGGAAGCAAATTGCAGTGACTAATGGTGATGCCATATTTCTTTTCAAAGAAATTCGTTCTAGCTCCAAAGAAAATGAATCGCTTTTGAGTTAATGAACATTGCTTTGCGTTCATAAGGTTTTGAAATCAATAATGCTCATGAAGATTTTTTGAGCGCAAAAAGATAACGCCTTTCTTAAACCTGTTTACCGCCAACAAATGGTGGAGAATGTAAGATCCTGCTAAACGCCGAATACTCGATTACTTACATATATGAGATCTCTTTCTCCAAAAAGAAGGGTGAAGGACATATAATCCCTGACGGATTTTTAACTGAAGTGCGTCTGAGAAACAACAGCAGCAGGGCGAAGCTTATCTGTTTCCGCACTCCAAGGTTAGTTCTTGATAGAATCAAGAGAGCATCAATAGTAAGGAGAAACAAGAATGTTAGCATCTCCCTGCCGGGGGATCAAGTTTCTCCATATTATCGAGAAAACACCTGGAACAAAATTTCAATGTTTTTTTTTTTATAATTAGCGGCCCTCAAGGGATTTTCTGTACTCTAAAAATGTTTGCACACAGCACGGGCGAAGGAAAGTAGGAAGGAAAGAAAGAGATGTACCGATGTATAGGGTTTTCTAATAACGACTTGACAACTTTTTTTTTTTTTTAAATAAAAGGCAAACCATTTGAGATATTTCAAAAACTTTATTATTGGCTTGAAGTACAATCAAAATATTTATGAATGGAACTCGACTTTATTCATAAGGCCACCGCCGGCACGTTTGCAGGGGTCGATTCGTTGGACCCAATTTTTAACGACTAAGCCACACATTTCGGCCGAAACGGCCGCTATTTCGCGTTCACTGTTGGCTCTGAGCTCTTCCAACGTCGTCGGCGTGTTGGCATAAGCCAATGGGTCCCACTGACCCATGTCTTGAGATAGACGCTCACCATACTTACTCTTCAATAAATCGTATGTAGCGTATGTTGTGTGGCTTTTGGCACCATCCTGTTGAAACCACATGTCGTCCAAGTCCATATCTTCCAATTCGGGCCAAAAATAATCGGTGATCATGGCGCGATAACGCTGACCATTCACAGTAACGTGACAATCGTTATCGTCGACGTAAAAATATGGCCCAATAACGCCGCCGGCATGCACACCGCACCAAACAGCTATTTTTTTGTGGATGAAGTGGTGATTCATGAAGCACATGTGGGTTTTCACCCGATCAATAACGCATATTTTGCTTATTGGCGAACCCATTGAGCCAAAAATGAGCTTCGTCACTGAAGATGATTTTGCGACTCCTAACATCTGTAGAAAATTGGAAAACCCTATACATTGGTTTTCAATAAATTTGCAGTTTATAATGACTAGAAAATAAAGAGCTCGGCAGAGCATTTCATAAGCGAGTTGCACGAATAAGGAAAGAATCAAGATATTTCAGAGTAGGTACGTCCGAAAGTGGGGTTTATTCTTAATTGATGAGCATTCATAGAGAAACCGGTGTTTTGAAGAGGGTGGATGTAATTTGAGCTCAATGTGAACGCTAGTAGAATCCTTAATCGAAGAAGCTCTATCCTTCCTCTGATGCGTTCACATAGAGTTGACTTTTTTTATAAAATTCATTTGGACCACCATCTCATCCGCCATCATGAAAATTATGCATTTTTGTATAGCATCTCATCGCAATCGAACATCAGCATACGAAAAGGCAAAGACAAAGCGATATTCGTAAACCGGAGAAGGAAATGGAGCGACATGATCCACTAATTCATGATGAGCCTATCCCCGAAACTGTAAGTCTCAGCGACCACCCAACAGAAAACACAGAAGCATAAAGACAGACAAAGAGGCATCATTCCAAATGATGAATGAACGGTTACAGCTGAGTCAAAATTCAAAAATTAACAGCGACAACAAAGAAAGTACAAGAACCTATGCAAAGAAAAAAATATTTTCAAATTACAAACCTTTTTCCGATAGTTGTCCATTCATAAATTTTTAATTCGAACTTAGTAGATAGAAAAAAATTAATTTAATCCTTTAACCTATGTACATACGAGTATATTTATATACATATGTATGAATATCTTTATCCTTATCGTTATCGATGATTATTTTTCGGAGTTGATTTTAGTATTTGTATACGTTAATCCTTCCACTCAGGTAGATATGAATATATGTCGTTGAGTCTGTTCTCATACACAATCAATAATATGAGTTGAATAATAAAAAAAATATATTCCTTAAGAATAATGAGTTTTAAAGTTTTGTAAAAGCGCATTCCATTCTTCAAGGAATTTTTCAAACACACACACACACACATAAATAGTCGCAGCACCCAATGTTATGGAAAGTTATAGCGTCTCGTTGTCTCGTGGATTTTTCTTTTTTTCTCATTTCTTTCTTTCATTTGTTTTCATTTACATCTCAAATTTATCGATATGCGAGTTTGGGTATCAAAATGAAAGAAAAAGTACAAAAAGGACATTAGTGTGTTCGTGGTGTTTTCGTTTTGTTCATTTTGAGGCAGAAAATGTCAACGCAACGAAACGGAAACAGAGGAAATGAAGAAAGGAAAATAAAACCGAAATTACAAAACGTCAAAACACAACGGTTAAACCATGTCAGCTGTCACTGACAGTTGTTGTTAATCCTTCTGGCTGTTTTTGTTGTTGCTGTTGGAAATGCTTTAACTTCAGACTACGGATACCAGTGGTAGGACAAAAACATCCTGCTGATGCCGCCATTGTACGAAATTCCGAGATCGATACATGCGCAAGACTGACAACAAAACGGCACTAGCACGCGTCGCGACAATCGCTGTACATATTAACAATTTGACATGTACTCTTATATATAGGTGCATCGAACTGTAGGTGTGTTTGTAGATATGTAAGCGACGACGAGTATGTAGATTCCTAGAAGATATACCTATTCAATTTAATTCATTTCTTTTCGATTCCTTGCGATTGTACATGTGTATGTATGCATGTGTATTCGATGTGTATTTTGTCAAGATTCTTCGACGACGATTTCCTGCTTTTTCAATTTTACTTATGACATCTTCTATAATTAGGAACTTTTGATTTTTTGTTGTTTCACTAGTGAGTCCCACTAGTTGGTATTTATGTACAGCATCCACATTTTTATTTCCGAGAACCTTTGTCACTTCCACTTAACAGGACATAGACACTTTTCTTTCTAATTTCACTTTCTCTACAATATTTACAACAGACTTTTGCGGGAACTTAACACAGAACATGATTCGTTTTTACGATTGAAACGACACGGATTTCGTTTGAGGAAAATTAGAGTTGAATTTACTTTTATTGCCAACTTATTGAAGTTATGGCTATTGAAGGCCTGAATACGTTACACACACACGGGGGGAGAAAATATATGCGCGCTCTATAGCTACGGAATGAAAAGATGCGGTGCGACGACAATGAATTGTATGGTGGAAGAAATTCTTTGATAGCGATAGGGAAAACACACAAATTTGATACTCCTTCAAAGTCCAAGACCAAGTTGTACCAGTCCCTCTCGGCCCTGTGACATTTGGTTTGATTGGAATTATTTATTTTGCTACTGCTTCTGTTTCTGGACGCTGTGGTACGTACACACTTTTACTTATAATTATGTCTAATACGACTTCTCGTTTGGGGGATGAAAATATGAAACGTGTTTCATTTCAACCCCTTGGAGAGTTGGTGATTTTGATGAATTACTTTTTGTATCTTGTTGGTTTCTTTTGATTGAGATGAATTTCGTTCATTGGGAGGCGGCACTGGCAAGGGAAATATGTTTTGAAATTTCACTACAAAATCAACCCCTTTTTTGAGAGATGTTTTTTTTGTTCATTTTATTTTTTAAGGAATACAATCCACACACGATTCACATGGACACTCTGATAAAGCGCAAGTGCAATTTTAACATTTTGAAAGATACTCTGAATGCTTCCTTTTAGTTGAATATGAGACATTACTTGAAAGTGTTGCCAGTGCGGTATAGGAGACACATGCGCTGTTCGAATACGTGAGCCACAGGGGAGTTAGTTAACATCCACACTCATTCTCGGCCCAATGGTTAGATAGTATGTGGATTGCATTTACTTATTTTTTTTCCAGCGAAATGGAAAGTGGAAAAGAAAGTCTTGTCATGCGAATGCACTTCTTAGTAGTTTTGAGTTTCCGGTTCATGTTTTTTTTTTCTGTTTTTCCTTTTCGAGTTTTTCTTTGTTTTCTTCGTTTGGGGGCGTTTGTGCGTGTAATGACCCCGATATAATATAAATCCTTACGTCGACGGTTGGTAAGGTATCTATGCAACTATAGAATATGCCATACGAGACGGTAATTAGTTCTTAGACCGATTGTGCAGGCGAGCAATATTTCCGCTTTTCGTTTTTTTTTTTTTTTGTGTATTGACAGGGTTTTTAGTTCATACATAGATTATAAAGAGTTTTCCATGGCTGTCTATAATGTAATTTATGGAAATAAGTAGAATGAAATGTAAGCAAGACCAATAGAACAATGAACTGAAAATTCACTTCCTTTGCATAATGAATAATACTCTTAGGCGTTCTCTTGTGTTGTATTACGCTCATCTCTTTTAAAGCGTCTTTCAAAAGCCGTGCCAAATTAATATTTTTTAAGCCTGTGCGACTCACGTGTTTAAATTTTCACAATTATACTGACGTGGTAGTACAACAGGCACCATTCTGGCAGCTTGTATTCTCAAAATTCGTTTTATATTCCTACCTTTCACAATTATATTTTAGAGTTAAGAATGTGCATTATTATTTTATCATATTGAGTGCCAGGCAAATTTAGAGCGTCTTGCTCTGGGAGCCAAGATTTTATATTAAAGAAAACATGAAAGTTTCCAAATCATGATAATATGTACTAAGTTACAGATTTAGTATTGAAATGGCATTTACAGTAGTTTTTATGAAAAAACCTAACAGTACGTGATAACTCTTAGCTGACCTTACTTGGGCATCGAACTTGTCGAGTTGTAGGGGCTGAGTAAGGTCAATGAATCTCGAGAAGCTTCTCCAGACGAGTCCTGAAACCAAAGGATGCTCCCCCTCCTTTTCCCCTCCACCCACCCGAACAATCCTTTTCCCACTGGGCTAGATCAAGGTGTCATACGAGACGTGCCGGTGATCAACTAGGCTGAGGGTCCAGCATCCCTAATAATAGCTCAGTCGCAAACGGAGTATCCGGATACTTGGCGACTTCAGGATAAGCTGGCCTTTCTGTATTCAGCGGATCTCTGTACAGATGGGCCATCCTTTCTCTGCTACTCGTGGGATCTACAATGGATACATACTCTAAAAAAACAAAATCCGAAGCCGGTACTCCTTTAATACAGATCGAAGGCCAAGGTGCACCATCCTCAAAAGGCAAACGCAATGACCCAAAAACCAAATCTTCAAGGAGAGATAAGACTGTGGTAAGAAATGGTTCTATCGCTTCCTCCACCTCTAGCAGCAGCAGGTTTGTGGCAGACAACGAATTTGTCGCTGCTGCAAAAACTCCTCCCCCTAAGGAGGAATCAGGGGCAAGCAGTGACGGATTGTCTACTGCTCCCTATGCTCTCAAAACTCTAAAGGACTGTTCTAAGTACCAGAGATCATTGGACGAGGCCCAAAACGGTTAATAAAAAAACACCTGGGCCATCCAACACTACATCTCTTAGGTCCTTTAGCGAAATCTTAAAAGGCACTATGACGATCGCGGTAATCGATAGAAGCGACATCGACGGATCGATTACACCTGAACGGTGCCGGTTAATTAAGTTGAAGCTTTCTGGCAATTTTTTGGCCATTATGCGGGAAAACCCTGGACCACCTCCCTTCATTGACTGACACCAAGGCCACGTCAAGCTCATCGCATGTGCCGACCAAAGATCTCTTGATCTTTTCACGAAAGCCATATGTGGTTTAGGAGAGATTTGGCCAGGTACAAGGCTCGAAGTCGTGCCCCTTCGCCCGTGCTGTGTGCAAACCCGCACCTGGATTCCAGCCGAACCTTTTTCTCCAGAAAGCATTATGGAGATCATCACGCTCACTAACCCGACCCTTCCGACTCATGACTCGAAGTTCGCGAAACTGAAGAAGCTAAGATGCTCTTAGAGATGGGCGTTGATTGTGATCAATAAAGAATCCATTAACCCTCTAGCGCAGACTAAAGGCATAATCCAGTTCGGATTCGAGGCAATACACCTTAGGGTCTATAAAAAGGATGAGCTCCATGCTGATAAGCAACCTAATCCTCCTTTAAACGAAAATACAAATACAGCCTTAGACCTGGGAGCGTCGATATACTTTCCAAAAATGGATAGCCACGACTCCAATTCATTCGAGGCGTCTATTAAGTGAGCGGTCTCCTCTTCTGACACTCTGTCGGGAATTGAAACCGATAGCGAAATAAAACAACATCCAATACGATCAGAGGAAGAAGATTTTTAGAATCGGAGGTCTCGAACAAAACCGTGGTGTAGGCCACTCTGATAAATTTTAGCAATGATACGGTTTTTCCAGATTTCCACCACTCAAAAAAGGCTGTTGATAACATAGAAAGGGTGGTATTGAAAGCTGGAAGCCAAAAAACTGGCCTCATCATCGGGTGCGACGCTAACGCTCATCACAAGGTATGGAGCAGTACCGACATCAACGATAGATGTGAGTCACTTTTTGATTACATTTTAAGTACTAATCTCATCGTTTGCAACATTAGCATTGAGCCCACTTTTATAACAAGAAACCGACAGGAAGTGCTAGATATCACTCTTGCCTCAGACAACATCACTCAAATGATAACAAATTGAATAGTATTGATTGAACACTCGTTTCAGACCACAGATACATCCAATTCCCCCCAGTCAAACAGAATTCCGAAACTATCGAAAAACTGATTGGCAAAAATATAGAGGAATACTATCGGAAGTATTATCCTCTGAACTAAGTCCCCCGCGAGACACTAATGAGCTCGAAATGAAAGTCAGGGAATTCACCCTGTCTCTCAATCAGGCTATGGCTGCTTCCTGCCCTCTGATTCAACCTACAAACAAGTAAATGTAGTTTTCATTTCCAAGGCCGGAAAATGCTCTCAAGATGTCCCAAAGGACCTCAGACCTATAAGTCTATCATCTTTCCTCCTGAAAACTCTGGAACGACTGATTAAAATCTATATTCGAGTGAAAATCTATCTAAGACTTTTGTTAACGGCTCAACATGCCTACTGTAAAGGAAAAACGGTTGAAACGGTTCTGCATTCGCTGACTAGCCACATCGAACGAACCTTACAATATAGAGAGTACACAATGGTTGCTTTCCTAGACATACCATAGAGGGCGCCTTTAACAACGTCGACACATACGACTGCGCTACCACATCTGGTAAATGAATTACTGATATACTTGGAAGCGGGAGGGAGCCGATCTTGGATGCGGACGACGTTGCTATAAATGTCTCAGGTAAGATCAAAGATCTCCTTCAGCTAAATCTTAACAGATAAGCCCGTTAGGCTAATAAAACTGATCTTATCCTCTTTTCCAGGAAATATAAAATTCCAACTATAGACCCTCCCTCAATAAACGGTACCAGTTTATGGTTTTCCAAAACAGAAAAATACATGGATCTCATTTTTGATAGGAAACTAAACTGGAAACCTAACATTCAAGAAAGCTACAGTAGCTTTATTTTCTTGCAAGAAAGCTTTTGGGGACAAATGTGGTCTTTTAACTCGAATAACTGGCTATATATCTCGCTTATAAGATCAATACTCACCTAAGGTGTGGTTGTCTTGTGGATGGCCTAAGATATTGCAGTCAACTACAAAAAACTAAGCCGAATCCAAAGAACAGCATGTCTATGCATAAGCGGAGCTTTACGCACCACTCCTTCCGCGGCCGTAGTCACTCTGTTTTACTTCAGGCCCATCGATATCTTCAGCCACGCTAATATTCTTAATGTTTTAGAAATCCACATAGAGAACACCGATTACACCATACCTAAACTTCGGTTTGACAAAGACTTTCATGAAAGCTTTCCTTCTAGATCCTTCTGGAGAAGATGTTTTCATGGAGGACAAGTCTATACACTTCTATGCAGATAGATCTAAAACCGATAGCGGGGTTGGTGGCTGTGTTTTCTCAAATAAGCTAAATCTAAACCTAAATCCTTCCGTCTTTCAAATCACTGCAGCGTACTTTAGGCGGAAATTTTGGCGATTAAGGAAGCTCTGTCCTGGCTAAAGAAAAACGTGATATCTGCTAAGGATATCCGCATCTTTTTGGATAGTCAGGCCGCTATCAAGTCCCCAGACTAGGTCTCACTAAATTCTAAAACTGCCCTTGAATGCCGATCATCTCTTACGGAGATGGTAGAGCAGTTCAAGGCCACAGGGACATTTCAGGGAATTGTAGGGCTGACGAACTTACTAAAATTGGAACCGGAAAAGGGTATTTCATTTCATGTTCAGTTAGTACCAACCTTCAAAAGATACGTGTATAAATTTGACAGCTGTCGGACGATTAGTTCTCGAGATATAGCGTTGTGAGTGAAGCAACTTTTGTTATTTAAAAAAAAAAAGAAAAATTAATTCAAAGCAATTTCGTGTGTTGATTTATCATTGCTTTTGGATGGGAAAAAATGCAGCCGATGCAAAGAAATGGCTTGATAAGTGTTACCCGGACTCTGCACCAGCCGAGTGCAGTGGATTGAAAAATTTAAAAGTGGTCATACAAGCACCGAAGATGATGCACGCAGTGGACGTCGAAAAGAGGCTGTTTCAGATGAAAACATAAAAAAAGTCCACAAAATGATTACGAATGACCGTAAAGTGAAGTCGATCAAGATAGCTGAGGCTTTGCAGATATCAAAAGAGTGTCTTGGATATATCATACACAAATATTTGGACATGCGAAATCTCTGTTCAAAGTGGGTGCCGCGTTTGCTCACAGTCGATCAAAAACAACAACGTGTTGATGATTCAGAGGAGTGTTTAAAGCTGTTCAACCGTAATAAAGCCGAATTTTTTCGTCGATATGTGACAATGGATGAAACTTGGCTCCATCAGTTCACACCAAGTCCGCAGTCAGCTGAGTGGCGAGCAGGCAACGAACCTCGTTCAAAGCGGCCAAAAACTCAACAGTCGGCTGGCAAGTTTATGGCATCCGTATTTTGGGATACACATGGAATAATTTTCATCGACTATCTCCAAAAGAGGCAGACTATCAACAGCGACTATTACATTGCGTTGTTGGAGCCTTTGAAGGACGAAATCGCAGAAAAACGGCCGCATTTGAAGAAAAGGAAAGACAATGCACCGTGTCAAAAGTCGATATAAACGATGGCAAAATTGAACTAATTCGGCTACGAATTGCCTCCCCACCCAACGTATTCTCCAGATTTGGCACCCCAGCGACTATTTCCTGTTCGCAGACCTCAAAAGGATTCTCGCCGGAAAGAGGTTTAAGACCGATGAAGAAGTAAGCGCAAAACAGAGGCCTATTTTGAGGCTAAACTGAAATCGTACTACAAAACTAGTATCGAAAGATCAGTACACAGTTTCAATCAGTGTATCGCCCTCGAAGGCAACTACATTGATAAATAAAGTTGAATTTTGCAAACATTTTGTGTTTTACTATAAAACGGCAGCCCATGTGTTATATTACAATGATCTCACTTTAAAAAACCTATAAGGCGACGGTATCTACAAAGAATTCTAAATAATAAAATGGATTGGCAAGTTATAAATAGCAGACAAAACCAATAAGTGAGTGTAAAATTTCAACGAAATTATAAATTATTTATAATTTTATAAAGATTTTGTTAAAGTAAAATGAAGTGTGAATTCAATAAGCGAAATTCAATTCGAATTCAAATTTTTGAGTGAAGATTATTACGGACATAAATACAACAATTTATTTCCTCAACCCAGAAAAATGAATCGTAACGATGACAAAATATTTTGTGAAGAAGAAGTTTCTGCCAACGAGGAAGAGTTCTCTGAGGATGATAGCGATATTGTTTTGGAAGGATGTGATGAGTGGGAGACCGATTCCAGTTCTGAAATTGAAGATGAAATATCACCTTTCCCAGCAAAATGGCTTCGAAATTCTATCAATTTCATCGAGTGAGCAATTCATAGACCCGCCGGTAAATCATCGATAAGCATCATATATCAAGACGATGCGGATAAAAATAATAAAAGGGATTCACCACAGTTTGACCTTAACAGAAATCCTTGATTAAAAATTCCAGATGGTATAAAATCGCCAGGAGATTTCTTCGACCTGTTTTTGACAGAATCTTTTTTAATCAAGATTGTTATTACGATTTTTTCGGCTGCGAGATTGGAAGGATACCAACGCTAAAGAATTATGAGTTTTTTTTGGCTTGCTTATACCATCCAATTTCGACTTTTGGAGGAAGAAATTGTCCAGAAATCGCTTTCAACTAATATTGAGATTTCTACATTTCAACAATAACGAGGAGCAAATTGATAACTGATTATACAAGACAAATCCTATATTCGAACACTTTAACGTAACTATTGACTGCTTTTATAAGCCGAGGGAAAAATTGTATATTGATGAAGTGATATTTTTTTGGCGAGGAAGGTTATTTGTTCGACAATATATAAGAAAAACAAACAACATAAGTACGGCGTCAAACTTTACGAAGCGGACGAAGTCATGCCTCAAATCTTGTTTTGGCTATAATGGATGATTTCCTGAATCGTGATTATGAACTTCTTATGATCAATTTTTATAATTCAGTTGGGCTCATGAAAGAACTTACGAGTAAAGCAACATAATGTGCAGCACACAGAGGTCTGATCAAAAGGGTAATCCAAAAAATTTGATTAAGAAGAAACTGAACCGAGAACAATCTGAATGGTTAAGATCGGGTTGGTTAACAAGTGGAAAGATCAACAGGATGTCTTAACTCTATCTTATGTTACATGCACAAAGGCGATATGGTTCAAATGAAAAACCGAAATGGAAAATGTTCTACCAAATCAGATATAATCGTTTTGGGTATAGCAGATGTTGATCGCTCTGACCAACGTATGTCCTTTTACTCATTCCTCAGAAAAGCCATCCGTTGGGAAAAGAAAATTGCTCTGCACTTCTTCGAAGTCTTCCTGCATAATGCTTATATGTTTTATAATCAAAGCAATCGAGGAAATAAAAAGATGAGCCGGCTTAAATTTAGGGAATCAGTTATTTCACATTTAGTTGAAGGCGACTTAAGCAGTGCAGGACAAAGCAGCATTTGTAATACGGATTTGTCTGATTTTCATTACTTGAAACATCTTTCTCCCACAGGAAATCATATAATACACAGCCACAATAATAAAAATATTTTAATTTTAGTAATATATATATATATATTATTAATCTGATATAACCGAATAGTCTATGTTATTTTTTTGTAACAAAAAGTTATATAGGGTGATTCAACGTGAGGTTGTACATTCAGAAGGTCCAGTTTTGGGTGACTCGTTCGCGCATAGCGACTGGTATCTCGCGGAAAATACGAGTAATGTTGGCTTCCAAATCGTAAATCGTAGCTGGTTTATTTGTGAAAACCTAAGACTTTCTCAACAAGTCCATTGTTTCACGCACTGTATGGTTCGTAGCGCCGTCTTGTTGAAACCAGAGCTCACACAGTCCGTTAACATGGCGCGATAAAAATTACCATTGACGGTAACATTCTGATTTGCCTCATTTTTGAAGAAATATGCACCAATTTTAATGGATGTAATGGTAGCTCGGACTTTCATTGAGTTTTTCCAGAGCCCATTCACTGAAAATATGACGTAAATTCAAGTCGCCTGGCTTTAATGTTTGCACAAGTTGAATTTTGTATGTTTCTAGGCCGAGCCAAGCCAAGCTGCTGAGAACGACGACGAATCGATTTCATACGGTCTTCGCGGACACATTCAGCTACAGCTGCTAAAGTCTCTTCACTACGTGCTGGATGTGGTCTAACCGATCGAGTATTATCCACTTATGTAAAGTGGGACTCAAATTTTCGAATGGTATTGGCAATAACGGTTTCATTAGGTCGATTATGCGCACCGTAAGTTCATCGAATCGCACGAAAAACATTTCTTACAGAAAGCTGATTTTCGTAATATAACTGAACAATTTGGAGACGCTGTTTTGGTGCGAGTCTTTCCATGATAACTTGCCAAACTATACTGAACAAAAATAACAAAGCAGTTTGATAGGAGTCGTACGTGATCTGTCAAAAAAGCCTATTGAAAATCAAACCTCACGATGAACTACCCTATATTAAATAAGAGCCGTTCATTTTAAAAGTGATTTAATCCCACTTTTCTTCATTTCGAGATAATTAAAATTCTACGTTTCACAAATTTCAAAAATGTATGCACATTCTCGTAACAGCTACATTTCTTTTAAGGAATTAATGCAAATATTGCACCGTTTTGGACTTGTTTAGCGCAGATATGAAAAGAAAAGTATGTAATTTGTGGAAATAAGACTTAACTCATTTTTTGTCAACATTGGACTTAAGCCACTTTCTAAATAAAAGGCTCACGTGTGTCTTACACTACAATATATTAAATTTTTATTCATCCTTTCTAATAATTCCTAACTCAACAGGCAATAAAAAAATTCGGTGACCAATCTAAACTTGAAGCGCAGGTTAAACTACTAATATATAAAATTAAAAAAGACAAATAAAGTTAACAACGTTTATTGATAGGACATCAATTATTTTTCCAAAACTTACACATTTGAGTATAAAAAAAGTAAAAAAAAAATCAACATAAATACTTTTTTCATTTAAGTAGACATTTATTAAAGTTAACACTTATGGTAATCAGACAGAGATCAATTAAAGGATGTTTAACTTCAAAATCAAAATTTTTTGGCAGTCTTCACAAAGTGGCTTAGAGCCTTAGACAAATTGGCTTCAAACAGTCATAGCAACAATATCTAGTTACTCTTTTTATTTTTTGAATTTTCTTCCACTTGGTGGAATTGGTTGAGTTCTTGGTGGTGGAGAGGGAAGATCCTTGCCCAAAACTCTAGTGACCGTCATCCGCAGTTCCCTTGGTAATCTTTCGTTGTATACGCGAGCTTTTGTCTGATCTAATACTCTTTGCTGTATGCAAAATAAAAGTTCCTCTTCTTATTTTATCATCACCGTCTGCACAAATTTGATACAATACAAAGCTGTTTATGCCTGCCATATCAAGTTTTCTTCGGAAAATTTCCATAGGCCAACGACGAGTTCTGCGGCTGCAAGAATATACTGAAAACTTCTTGTCGACTTCGTCAACTCCTTCCTTAGTGTTATTGTAATCTGCAATCATAAACGGCTTTCTTGTATCAGTATCTATGTTTTGATTGTGGTGGGAAGAAGAGATCAACAGGACAGCTTTGTTTTCTTAACAATGTATAGTCTTTCGTGAAACCATAAAAGGGACTCTCCAATTCTCTATTCTTGTTCGGCAAGAAGCATGGTGGTATATCAGATTTATTCTTCTTCAGTGTACCTAAGTACGTCAGTCCCCTTTTCAAAAATATTTCCATAAGTGGAATCGAACTGAAACAATTATCAGCTGTAATTTTACGGTTCGAGTTTTCGACAAGTCTTACAACAGATTAAGTTGGTAGTGCCAATTTTCTTTCTTGTTCAGTCAGGCCTATCACAGGCCTATATCATTGTAAATGTAGTATGTTTAAGAATCTATTAATAACAGTATTATTATGCCACACTTTGCTGGTTTTTAGGGCATGTAAATAATAAATTTGCAACGACCTCTATATGGCAGTAACATTTCATCGATGCAAAGGTATGATCCAGGGGCATATTGAGACTGGCTGTTTGAGATGAACTTGTTAAACATGTTTAGACGTTCCTCTCTGGTAGTAGAATCATCAAAATGGTGGCAGTTGACCAAACAAGAAAAACGCTATTTGGGCATTACACTATGAAGTATTTCGTGGCTAGTTCCATTGGTGACAAATATTATGCGAAGATAAGCGTCTTTACACTTAAATACAGAAGAGTAGTACTATAGACCTATAAATGCTTTCATTGCGGTGACATTTATGTCCATTAATTCTACTTTAGTGCTATGTTTGAATTGCACTCCATAATTATTGAGTATTGATTCGTAAATGTCATCAAGTATTTCAACATTGAATAGTCAAAAAGTTTGGACCAAAGTTAAAACATCCTTCATAATTAGCTGCCGTTCGTGATCTCCTGGGGCATTGTTATCTATTCCAAATAAATCCTTTCTTACCTTTGTAATATTCAGATGGCTTCCTTGACGGTTTTTGATGCACATTTTCAGTGGCGGTTACATTACGTGGCACTTCTTCACGTGGTCCTTGATATTCTTCTTCACCTGAAACTTCGTCGCCTTCCAATAACTTGGTTTCAGCCTGAAAATTCAGATCATCACCTTTGTCGTCAAAATCGCTGAACTCGTGCTCGCTTTCTTCGTACAACCGCTGTTCTACAATATTAGATAGTCGTGACTTACAAAGGTTCCAGTCGACGTTTTTTTTTTTTTAGATTTGTAAGACCCTTGGTTTCTATTTGAAGAAGCCATCTAGGAAACAAACAGCAAATTGAACTTGCTAGGGGATACTATGAGCATGTAACTATTACACTGAGTTGTCTATTGGATACATATGTACCTTAACACGACGTGGTTGATACGTAAACACCCTCCTTCGCACAACGAAGCATGTGTAGGCCACGATCGGTCCCGTTACATAAGCGCACGCTTGAGCAATTAACGGAAAAGTACTGAGAACGAGAGAATCATCATTTGAAATATAACTACGCAACAAGTTTTTCAATTTTGTGGTGTCCGTCATACTACCACGTCAGTCGAAGAGTAACCCTCTGAATAACATACAAATACCTATTTAGATTTTTTCGGGTTTCTTATAAAAGGTGATTCATCGTGAGGTTTGATTTATAATGTAAAATAAAACACATAAACTTGTAAGTGAACCTAAAATTTTTATTATCGGTTAAAAGAACAATTCATGGCATTTACTTTTTAAAAATGATATCATATAAATGTTGGCCACGACTATGCTGAGGTGGTCCATTCGGAAGGTCCAATTTTGGGCGACTCATTCAAGCATAGAGACTGATACCTCGCGGATAACACGAGTAATGTTGGCTTCCAAAGCGTTAATCGTAGCTGTCTTATTCCTGAAGACCTAAGGCTTTTCATATTCCTAGAGAAAATAGTCCAATGGTGAGATATCACACGATCTAGGCGGTCAATTTACCGTAGCAAAACGTGAAATTAAGTGCTCACCAAAATGATTTCTCAAGAAGTCCATTGTTTCACCCACTGTATGACTCGTAGCGCCGTCTTGTTGAAACCAGAGCTCACCGAGACCAAGTGCATGATTTTCAGGAAGCACATAGTCCGTTAATATGGCGCGATAACGGTTACCATTGACGGTAACATTCTGATTTGCCTCATTTTTGAAGAAACATGGACTAATGATTCCACCAACTCATAAACCACACCATACCGTTGTTGTTTTTAATGGATGTAATACTAGTTCTTGGTACTCTTCGGGTTGCTTGAGATTCTCACGTAAAATACGCCTAGCTAAGCTGCTAAGAACGACGACGAATCGATTCGTCACGGTCTTCGCGGACACTTTCAGCTACAGCTGCTATAGTCTCTTCACTACGTGCTGGATGTGGTCTAACCGGTCGAGTAACATGCACTTATGTAAACTGGGACTCAAATTTTCGTAATACAGCTGAATAATTTGGAGACGCTGTTGTGGTGTGAGTCTTTCTATGATAACTTGAAAAACGATACTGAACAAAAATGACAAAGCAGTTTGATAGGAGTCATATGTGATCTGTCAAAAAAAAGCAATTATATATGGAAAATAAAATCATTTAAATGTCCACATCTTCTGCAGGCTCTCATACGAACATCAATATTTTCAAGGATTCGCTCACACATTACCGTATTTAGTTCATTAATTTCGGTCCGAATATTGTTTTCAATTGTGCAAATGTTAAAAGCTTATCCACATCAGCGCCGACTTAATGTTTTACGGGATCTTTTCCGTGGGCCCTTGTACAAAAATATCTGGATTTTGGATCTAAAAATCCAAAATCTAACAGAAATATGTAATACTGTAAGCGACTGATCGCATACATTGTATCGCATAGTAGCCTTAATGTCCGAAATATGAATGTTTGATTGTGTGTGTCTACTGCCTGTATCACTGTTTCAACTGGATTTGGCGCCTGCGTTAAATATATTCGCGCGCTGATTCACACTGTTTGCATGACGTTTAGTGAATAATTTCACAACAAAATGCAACAAAGTGACAATGAGTTCGGAACGTACATAGATATTTCAATGGTGCTGCTAAACGAAAATTAGCTGCAGAAAAGCGTGGAAAAAATGAAAATCTGCTAAGAAAGATTCTCAAATTATCAAGTTTGTGGAGTTCTCGTTCTGGAGAGCAAAATTTATTGTAAATTAATCAAATGAGAGTGATAAAAACAATACCAGTGACATTGTCGTCGATGAATTAAATACCGAAGAAGCTGAACAATCAAATTTTGATGATGAAGAATCGCGCAAACCGTCACCATCGGACACAAATTCAATTCAAAATGATGCAGGTTTATGGAATATTTAATTAAATTTATCAATTTTACAGAATTATTTTTCTAAAAATGGTAGGTATATGGTATTTTTGAGCAATTTTTTACGAACAAGAAATGAAAGGAATTAATTTTTAACGTATACTTTTTAATTCCTTTGGTACAATACATTCTCTTTTGTTGCTTGTTGCTTCTATTATAATACTAGGCTCATCAAAATGCCAAGGTCGACATTTTTCAACAAAACATACGAAACGTGTTTTAGCAAATGGCTCGATAGTTATACGCGATTGGCTAATATATTATTTTCGCCATCGAAACAATCAGTTTTTTGCTTCGTTTGTTGATTGTTCAGAAGCCAAAATGAATCTGATGCATTAAGTACGACTGGGTTCTGTGATTGGAGAAATGTGAGTCGAATACTTCAATGGCATGAAAACTCATCAAAACACATTCAAAGCGACCTGTCCTACAGCCAATTTAGAAAAGATTCAAGTAATATTGATAAAATGTTTGTCAGCAGTATCGAAGAAGATTGGATCAAAATACAATGGCAATTTTCTCGGAATTATTGAATTGATTAGTGAATTTGACCCACTCACATTTATCACGATATGGAAATAAGGAAAAGGGTAAACAGAATTATATGTCGATTGTGAACAATTGTTTTTTTCATATCTTCATTATTTTTTTCGCTTCAGATCGAGCATCATATCTTTCAGCAAATATTTGTGATGAATTCATCGTGCTCATTGCTAAGCATGTAAAACCACACACCAGTTGTATTCGATGCGTGAAAAATTGCTCACCAACTGAAAGATTTTTGGAGTTTATTAAAATTACGGAACATATATCGCAGTCATTTTCAATAACCCTTCAACAATTTTTGACTGACAATACCATCAACATCATGGACTGCCAAGGTCAGTCTTACGACAACGCAAATACTCGTAATACCACCTTGATCAAAAAACGGAATAACCACCGTGTGGCGCTCCCATTGTTCCGATTTGAGTTCTTTTTTTTTTTGTTAAGTTGGTACATCTATTGCTGACATTTCCTCTAAATCTTAGCGTCATAGCTTGACATTTGCCAAAGTTACGTAGCCAAGAGTACATCTATCTCTGTGTGTATCAATTTTACTCGTAGAAATGGATCTAAATTTGCAACAACGAACTTATAATAAATTTTGCGTAAAAAACGGATTTAATGGTGCGCGAACGTTGAAAATGTTGGAAAAGTGTTTCGGCAACGATTCTCTAAAGAAAACCGTCGTTTACCTGTGGAACGAGCGGTTCAAAAGTGGTCGTGAGTCAATCGAAGATGATGAACGCAGTGCCAGACCATCGACATAGAAAACCGACGAAAATATTGATCAAGTAAAAGAAATGTTGGTCAATAACCTCAAATTAACCATCATAGAGATAGCGGAGGACTTAAACATTGCCTATGGATCCGTCCAAAACATTTTGGTTAATGATTTGGGTTTCCGTCGTGTAGCAGCAAAGTTGGTACCAAAAGAGATGATTTGCAAGGCTGAATCTGATCCCATATTCATCAAAAGGTTCACAGATAGACAGTTCATCGTGAAGAATGGCGATGTGACTTCTACTGGATCTTTCATGTTAAAAACGGTCTCCAACAAGGTGCGGTTAATTCGCCGATTCTTTTCAACATTTACACAAGTGATTTGATAGGTTCACTTCACCATGCCATAGCGTACGCAGACGATATAATCGCGTACAGATCAGGTCCAAAGATTGAGTTCATAAACATACTCTTGCAACGTGACTTCGATAAAATTAAACAATATTGCGACGACTGGAAGTTGAAGATCAACTTTCAGAAGTCGGAAACCATTCTTTTTAGGACGCCTTTGTCTGGGGCCTCTGCGGATACCAGAAAGAATTAGCGAAAGTTTCAGATCGTCGGACAGTACGGTCAACCACTTGCTTGTCGAAACGTAATCAGATACCTTGGAATCTGGCTGGATCAATATCTGAATTTTAATAAACATATAGATGTTGCTCTGGACAGAACCAGAGGAGCTTTTGCCCTTACAAAGAGACTGTTTTATAGCAGACAACTCGATGCGAGGGTAAAGGTGATCTGCTACATGGCCCTTATTCGGCCTATGCTAACATTTGGTTGTCCTGTGTGGTTCAACTTGAGAGCAAGTCTTTTGGAAAAGATTCGGGTGTTTGAGAGGGCTTGTCTTTGCCTTTACAGAACATCAGAGTCTGAGTACATAAAATTCTATCCTAATGAGGTTTTGTACAATAGGGCGAACCTAATAAGAGTGGACAATTTTGTCATTAAGTTGATTCGAAGACACATTGCAAGAGCAATGACCTCGTCGAACAACCTGATCTCTGGGGCTTATTACCCCAATTATATGTATCACGAGAGAGTTCGCCTTGACGGCTTCCACCAGAAGCGTTCCTCTATCTTGATAAGAAAGGCTTGATCCAGGACAGATTAGCGGTGCCGTTAATCTTTCACGTCGCTCGAACAGCTGCGGACAGGCGACTCAACTATGACAGAGATGTCGCACACGGCAGTGCGGAGCGTCCCGGTTCAGTAGAGCGATAGGGAGTCGCGACATGAGAGATGTTGCTCGGCAGCACCAACAATTTTGGTGGCTTATTGAAGAAGAGGATGCTTCGTCGTCGAATTCCTCAATTACTAGGTAGCTTCCTCGAGTGAAGCAAAGTTGGCCAGCCTATTAGATTTTAGTCATGGCCGACTTACATAGTTTTAGATAGGATTAAGTTAGATTTAAGAAAAAAAAAAAAAAAAAAAAAAAACAAAAACAAAAAAATACATATATATACATATATTTATATATTAAGTATATATATATTATGTATATATATATATAAAATATTTAACTTAATTGTTTATTAGATGTAAGTAGGTTAAGTATATTAAGATTTATTTTAGGTAGTTTGTAAGCTTTAGTTTTAAGTTTTATATTTCAACAAAAAAAAGTTCATTTACTAAGTTTTTGTTAAAATCTGTTTTCCTTAGTTTTAGGCTTAATTAATGCAAATATTAAAATAAGAATAGACTGTAAGATACGTCGAAAGACATAGATTAAGTGTAAGGCTTATCTTAGAGTGCCCGCAGGTGGCCAGTAAGTTAGATTAAGATAATTTTTAAGTATTTTTTTGTTAAGCCTATTAGAATTTATATATAAGAAAATAAAAAATGCATTTAAACTGAAACTGATCATTATTGGAGACGAGACGTTCGTTTATGTGTACGAATGTGGTTCACCAAATGATCCGAGACCAAAACATACCACGTCGTTTTCAGTCAAATAAGAAGGCAATGCTTACGGTTTTCATGGATTACAACGATGTAGTACATGAATTTTTGCCAGAAGGCCAGACAGTAAACATAGAGTATTATATTATTTGGGCGTTATGAGACGTTTACGTGAAGCACTTTGCCAAAAGAGACCAGAATTGTGGGCAGAAAACTTGTGGATTTTGCACCATGATAATGCACCGTCGCACAGTGCCATCATTCTTCGTAATTTTTTGACGAAAAATGCAAGAAATACCATCCAACAGCAACCAAATTCACCTGATTTGGCTCCTTGTGACTTCTTTCTGTTCAATCGAGTTAAAACAGCACTACGGGGAACACGTTTCAGGAGCCGAGAGGAAGTAATGGAAAAATCGCAAAAGCACTGATGGACATACCGAAAACCGAATATAAAAAATGTTTCGAGGATTAGATCGAGCGCTGGCATAAGTGTGTTGCAGTCTATGGGGATTACTTTAAAGGAGAAAATATAGATTCAGATGAATAAACTTGTATTTTTAATTTTCTGAATAAATTCCGAAATTTTTTTTTGATCAAGGTGGTATGGCCGGCCCATATGGTGGTTTACAAGTAATTTACAAGTAAATTTGGTCGGGAGAAATGCAATTTCGTAAAACAGGCGAGCCATCTGAATTTTACCAGTTGGTGGAAAATTGTATCATTATTTCGTTTATTCTGAGCATCAATGGGATCAATTGCAATCTCAATTAACCGAAAAAGGTGAATTTTCCTTGAAGCGAGCATTGGGAACAAGATGGTTGGCAAAATATGACGCTATTAAAGCGCTGCATTCAAGTTATATAAAAGTTGTGAATGTGCTTGAATCTTTAACATCAGGAAGTAGTACACAAACTGATGAAAATAAAGCGATTGCTCCTGGTTTTATCAACAAATTGTGCCAATTCAGCAATATATTAATGCTCATTATCTGGAAACGGATTTTGATTGAATTTAATCGAGTCAATGTCCATTTACAAAAATCTGATCTAGACCTTAGCTTTAGCGTAAAACTTTACACATCATTCTTCGTGAATTTAAAAACGAAACGAGTTCGATTTGATCTTTAAAGAAGCAGTCAAATTGTTTGAAGGTGTGCAGAATAAGCAACAGAGCAAGGCTATTCAAACACAGACAAGAAGCGAAAATACACTAGATCCTAAGCACCAACACAGCAATTTTTTGATACAACATTTTCGCCGATAATTAACGATTTAGATACTAATTCAAGTCAACGTTGTGCTGTTTACAGTTGTCTGAATAATAACTTTTCTTTTATCACTTATTTAAATCATATGACAATTGATGAAATTTACACGCACGTAACAGCTCACTTCAATTTATTCGAATGACATTGATGAAACTGAATTATTTGATGAATGTCAGTTTGCGAAAACTTATTTCTTTTCGATAGATTCTCAGCAATCGCATAAATCAATGTATTGTATAAAACCATCATTTACGAGGACTTACTCTCGATTTTCCAAATATCAAAATAATAATTTAAGGATTATACTTGTAAAGTATATTAAAAATTACTTAAGAAACGCCATGTCTGAAGATAAATTGAATGCACTTGCTCTATTTTCTATTGAAACGGATAATTTAAAAAAATTTAATGTGGACGACATCATTGAATAATTTGTACACGCGAAATGCCGGAGGATGATAATATAAATAAAAACTTGTAACGTTGCAACTAATTATAATGTGTCGACTTTGCAATCAAACATTTATAAATTCAAAATATTTACGTTAGCATTTTTTTTAATGGTTTTGTCTTTTTTTGCTCCAAGAACTCGGGGCCCGGAAACCTCGATGACGCTGATCCACATAGACTATACTTTTTAAAAAACCCAAATGAAAGTCATCTAATGGTGTTAAATCGCGTGATCTAGGTGGCCAGTTTATGTCATAATTACATGATATTAATCGACGTGGACAGCTCCATACTGTTGAAAATAAAGATCTTCTGTGTCTATTTCTTCGATTTAAGGCCACAAAAAACCTTTAATCATTTGCATGTGTATAACGCTCTCCAATAACAGTACCAGCTCTTTCGTTGGCATCTTCGAAGGAAAATAGATGAATTCTACCAGCCCGAAAAGTACACCAAACAATATATAGGGTTTTCCAATAGGAACTTGACAACTTTGAATTTAATTTGTGGACGCACTCTTTCACTAATCATCAAACTGTCACTGTCAATATATTCAGTAAACTCAACATTTTCATCATGGTAAAGTACACTAACGAGCAACGTCTGCAAATTATAAAAATTTTCTACAGATATTCGGAGTCGGTGACTGCAACTTTAAGAGCGTTAACTCCAATTTTCGGTCGTAATTCTCGCCCTAGTAGACAGGCAATAACAAGTTTAGTGCAAAAATTTGAGTCTACATATTCGTTGTGTGAAGTTGCTGTGTCAGTGAGGCAACGGGTTCTCAAGAATTGGGCATCACTCAGACCACATTATGGCGTATTTTGCATAAGGATCTTGGTTTACACCCAAACAAGATCAAGCTGACTCAAGAATTGAAGCCGATGGACCATTTGAAGCGACGTACGTTCTCTGATTGGGTTCTGGAGAAGATGCGCCAAGATGATGAATTTCATCGCAAAATCATCTTCAGTGACGAAGCTCATTTTTGGCTCAATGGGTTCGTCAACAAGCAAAATATGCGTTATTGGTTGGGTGAAAACCACATGTGCAAGCTATAACTTAAAATGGACTGAAGCCGGCACGAGTGCTCCGAAGCGGCCGAGGGAGGCTCGATGGGTCGGAAATCGGTTTTCTGGGATTGTCATGTCATACTCTTCGTGGAGTTCCTCGAAAAAAAAAAACTATCAACAGCAAGTATTACTGGGCATTATTGGAGCGATTGAAGGCCGAAATCGAAGCGAAAAAAATTTTGTTTTTGCATTTTGCAATTTTGTTGAGCATCGCAACCACGGCTAAAATCAATAACTTACGGCTCCGATTGCTGTCGGACTATTATTTCTTACCAAACCTCAAAAGATGGCATCAATAAAAAATTCAGCTCACGCAAGGAAATCATCGACGCCACGGAATAGTATTTTGCATACCTTCCGGAAAATTACTTTTCGGACGGGATCAAGAAGTTGGAAAATCGCTGGAATAAGTGTATCAAACTAAAAGGGAACTATATTAAATAAAATAAAAAAAACTTTTCACCCCACCTAGTAATATCACAGGTAGAGGGAGCATCAACCGAATATGCTTGCAGTATTTGAAGTTTCTTGTTCAATGACCTGTCATTTTTATGGCACCATGGTTCTTAAATTGTTCTGTTCTGATGGATCCTGAACATGAGGTGACACAAAACCTGCTATATTTCCGGTCTACTTTGGCTTAAATTAAGCTAAGTTCATTACATATGAGGCCATTCAGTAGAAGTGTGCTAACTTATATGTTTTCTATTCCTTCAGGAAACAAATTCTGAAAAAATATTTCTTTGCCGATCGTAAAAATATTCCCATCATAATGCTGTTTAACGATCCAATGATATCCTACAATTTCAATTCACTATACAATACATCACGATATTTTAGTCTTTGTGATTTCTACATCCAATTGTAAGCCACAGAATCCCATCTTTCGACATAAACTCTGTTAATAGATACTAAAAGTTTCAGATAGTCAATCAAATTGCTGATTTAGAAAACTACACTCTTCAATCAATTCCCGATTCTTTACTGCTCAAATCCGATTGATATCACCATCACCGCCATTACCACTGAGCAAATTCCAGATCGATTCATTAACACTTCAACCAGCTCATGAACGTTTTCCTTTACCACAATATCCGCAAGCCACACTGTTGAGCAGAAAATTCCTTCTGCACAACACGAAACCAATTTAATGGAAATCCAAAACATTTTCTACTATCTCCGGTGGATGAGTAAGGGAAAACGCTGGCTCTGGTGGCAATCCCAATGGTAATGCTTCACGATAGTGGCTCTGCCAATATTCTACTTTTAATTGGGTCATTTAGGTAGAAAATGGCATTGCCATATGGCAAACGTGCCCGCGGTGGCCATATGAACAAAGTCGAATTCCATTCATAAATGTTTTGATTGTACTTCAAGCCAATAATAAAGTTTTTGAAATATCTCAAATGGTTTGCCTTTTATTTAAAAAATAAATTGTCAAGTCGTTATTAGAAAACCCTATATTTTTGTGGATGTAATCATGTTTTTGAAATTATTTGAGGATTCTCTTCTCAATTCACTACTGACAACAAGGCGCGACTTTTGAAAGAACCTTAATTTATTTCAGTCGCTGTTGAAGGTTTGAAGCTGATTTATTATCCCCTGTCTAATATTTTGGGGTTTGTCAATACAATTTTCCTTTTGCATTCTAGAATCACCTCAAAATTCATCCAAGAAATAGTTTTGATTGAAAATGCAGGTTTTTAATTAAAGATTATATATTTTTTTATTAATTCATAAAGTTTACTGTATGGAACTATGTATGGAATAGAATATCGGGTTAATGGCTTCCATGGCTTTGCTCGCATATACTCAATCTTTTGCATAAATGTTGCTGAATTTCGTTGGTACAGCGCTCAATTCGCTCGTCTAAGGCGTAAATGGTCGCGCGCTTGTTGGCATAGACCTTAGGTTTAAAAAAAAAAAAAAAAAAAAACATAAAGAAAAAATAGCGTTAAATCGCATGACCTGGGGGCCAAATTCTGATCATAAAAACAGGAAATTACACGACCAGGAAACGACTCATGAAAGAATTGAATTTTTTCTTGGTCTGCATGGCATGTGGCACATTCTTGTTTAAACTACATGTCGTCCACATACATATCTTGCAATTTAGGCACAAAAAACTTGATTATCATACCGGGATAGCGACGAACAGCATTGACTGTTATTGCTTTTGATCAGCTGCATTTTGAAAGAAGAATGTCTGATGATGCCTTTAAAATCAAATCAAAATCGGATTTTCTGAATTCGACAATTTTGACAAGGCCATATGGCGAACCATCTGGCCATTAAAATGACGAACAATATTTGCCAAATCTTCATTATTTTTAAAATATTGTTTAACAATGAAAACGTGTTGTTGTTGTAACCCTTCATCTATCAAGATTTTTGGTATTGAAACCTTTACCCCAGAATCAAAAGGGACACCCTTTTGTATTAGTGTTGCCCCACAAAAGAGAATAAGTGTTGGTTGGCCCAGCAACTGGAACCTGTACGAAAAAAGGTCTATCGTAACCTATCATGGTTCCTCCTATAAATACCCTATTATATGTTGATGGTTTGTGACCATTTTGACACTTATCTATTTCTGTGACATGAAGACCTGTTTTAAATCACGAAAAAAATGATAAAGTTCAGGCGTACAAAAAAGACATCTTAGGGCTGATCGCATTAAGATGATAGTGTCATAAGTAGTAGTTGTACTGTTTTACTCTGGCCGAATTCTTGACTCCTGCGCTTACAACAGCAGTGAAATATCAGGAAAAAGTAAGAAAGGTAACCATTAAGCACCTATAAAAAACTCGACTGACTGTGAAAAACTCGTACATCCAAGTGGTAAGTTCATAGATGGAAATGAGAATGGTGATCACTTTGCAATCAGAAATTCTCAATCTGCTTGAATAGGCAGCAGAAATCTAACAAAACTGATCACCTTGTGAGAAGCGCCAGTGAATTTACCATTGTCTTTTTCAATCTTATACCATCTTTAGTGCTCCTTCCATTAGAAGCAACCGCATCAATATGCTTAGGTACTGAAGTGCACAATTGAACAAGCTTAGGAACGAACAAAATAAGGAGATCTGCACAAGATGACTGAGGACGTCCAGGTGTCAGAAGTTGTACCTCGGTAAGAGGTTTTAACGAAGATCAATTCAGGGAATGGAATAAGTGTTTCCCATACGTTGCAAATATTAGGTTTATAACTTATTCTTGCGGTTTGCTAAGAGATGGCGTTACTTGTATTATTCCATTGGAACATGCGTTGAAAAGCTACTGTCATTGTACGTCATTTCAGTATATGTCATTCATTTGAAGCGTAAACAACAATAATTTTTTTTCACTCAAATATGTCGAACTTTGTGAATGAAAAAGTGCTTTTGCGGGGACTTCTTCTTCATTACTTTAATATGAAGAAAACTGCTGCCGAAAGTCATCGTATTTTGGTGGTTTGCACGATTTAAAATTGGTGTTTGTATCTTGGAAGACAATGAACGTCCTGGGCAGCCTAAAAGTTTGAAGATGAAGAACTGGAAGCATTACTCTATGAAGACTGTTGCCAAACACAAGAAGAGCTCGCAGAATCTTTGGGTGTCACTCAAGCAGCCATTTCAAAACGCTTAAAAGCAGCTGGATATATTCAAAAGCAAGGAAATTGGATCCCACATGAACACAAGCCGAGAGACATGGAAAGGCGGTTTTGCATGTCCGAAATGCTGCTGGAATGCCACAAAAGGAAGTTATTTTTGCATCGGATTGTTACTGGTGATGAAAAATGGATCCATTACGACAACCTCAAGCGCAAAAAATCATATGTGAAACCCGGCCAACCAGCAAAATCAACGGCAAAGCTAAATATCCATTACGCGAAGGTAATGCTCTGTATTTGGTGGGATCAGATGGATATGCTGTATTATGGGCTGCTAAAACCGGGTGAAACCATCAACGGACAACGCTACCGAACACAATTAATCCGTTTGAAGAGAGCAGTAGCCGAAAAATGCCCGGAATATGCGACCAGACACGAGGCAATAATTTTCCATCATGACAACGCTCGGCCATACGTTGCTATTCCGGTTAAGAACTATTTGGAAAACAGTGGATAGGAAGTCTTACCTCACCCGCCTTATAGTCCAGACCTTGCCCCTTCTGACTACCATTTGTTCCGGTCGATGCAGAACGCCCTCACTGAAATACGGTTCACATCAGAGCAGAATATCAAAAATTGGCTTGATTCATTCTTGGCTACCAAGCCGGCGCAGTGCTTTTGGGATGGGATCCACAAATTGCCAGAAAGATGGAAAAAAATCATAGCTTCAGATGGGCAATACTTTGAATAATACTATTGTACATGTTTTTCTTAAATAAACATTCAAATTTTGAAAAAAAAACCGCACGAATTAAATTACATACCCAATAGAAATGAGCGTTTTGAGGCAGCAAATATCTGAATACCCGTCAGTCTCTCTGGCATTTCCAATTAAAGCCTTTGACCGCATACATGCAGAGATGAACATAATCCTTGACTGGATTAGAAGACACCTGAATTCAACACCCGATAGCGAAGAAGTAGGCTGCATCTTCCTGAAATTGGTCTACGGCCTACCTGATTTTTGGTTATTGATTTCTAAGACTTCAATTTGAAGCTCATATAGATATTCTGTCATGATGGAGTGTTCCTGATAAACTCATCGAATTCTTTTGTGAAGGTCCCGTATAAAGGTGCAGTATGTAATATTTTATAAAGCGCAAAACTTTACAACGTTTTTTTACTTTTTTGTGGGTGGTGATGGTTAGTGATGTTATCTGCGTAGCATTATCTGAGGAAAGCAGAGGAATTTAATCTGGACTACACTGACAACATCTGCCACGGACTATGTACGGACTGATCGAGAACTTATACAATTCAAACACCGAGGCAGCAGATTAGGCTTGAAACTTAATGAGACCAAACCTTGAGGAGTTTTAAGATTTTTTCCACGTAGGTGAAGGAAATTTAATGTATTCCTAATCAAAGAAGCATCACCTGGGAAGCAAGGTTTACGTCACTAAGATTAAGCTTGGACTATATTCCTTCTACTCTGAATCTTTGTTATATATTGGTGCAGCATATGAAAAGTACACGAACCATATGATAGTTGGCGGAATTTCGTACATAAATAGATGTCATATTAAAATAGAATAAGCTAAGCCTATTATATTGGAACAAATTAGGCCTATGTTTAAAGACTCACTATTCGGTGAACAATATGAGAGTTAACGTGATTTGTCCTTTAGGAGCGACAACAATTTCTTCACAGTACGCCATAACATGGAATCTCAGACGGTCAGAATATCTAATCACCGGAAGCAGATTTGGCGCAGAACAGTTGGAGAGGATACGAGGAGACTTGGGATGAATCGAACAGAGTTAAAACGTAATGCGGAAAATCGAACAAGATGGCACGCAGGTACTGTAACAAATGGCAAATGACAAGTTGCCAAATGTACTTCCATTGAAGAAAATTCTCTTCCTGAATTAGGTTGAATGCAATATTAGATTAGGTACATTGTCTTTAGGTCTTCTCATGATTTATCTCAGCTCTTTAAGCCATCGCTGTTTTATATTTTCACATCCATGGATCTCCGGTACCCAATTTAAAAACGGAATAATAAATAATGACCTCTAGTACATTGGGGACCTCCAAATTGCGTAAATATGATCCTTTAATGTGGCCATTAAACATGAATCGACTTATTTACCAAGTGGTTTGACCTTCGAAAAATGCTCCAATGCACTGCTTCCAACGTATATGTTTTTGATGCAATTCGATGAACATTATACTCGTTAAACTCAATCATGGCGTTATTATTCCAACTCTAGTCATCAAGCTCAGTTCTAAACAAATAGCCATATAGATGTAGACCAAATACAATATAAGAAAATAGGGACCCCGCTGTAACATTGTATCTGTGATAGATAATGGTAGCGTACTACAATTTTAGGATTGATTTTATCTTGTAGGTACTTATTATTGCAAAGGTTTCTGAAGATATTTCACTTTTAACGCCTGAGCTTTGTAGCAAAATTATGTTGAAATCCTCTGTATTTCAGAGAGTGCCGAGGTATGTAAATTGTGGAAATTAGTGATTCCATCCCTGATTAACTGGGTCTCAAATTTCCATTGAAAGCGGCTAATAATAATAATAAAGTTGTGGCTTATAAAGTGTCTTTTCAGAATGTAATTGCAAAATTGCAAACGCTTCTCTGGATCCCGGAGTTGTAGCTCCTGCACTGGTATATGAAGGAATTCATGGATGTCTTCTGAATGTGGAATTCTTCAGACGTAATCGTAAATCCTGCTTAGATTAAAATATCTGCTTAGGTGCAGGGTAGTAATGCAAATCGCCTTCGTAGCAGCGAATGCCTAGTCCTAAAGCAGGATATGAGTCTCTCAAAGATTTCTGCGCTGTTCCTGTCTGAATCAACTTTTAAAATGTTCTAATAAATGTCCTGCCATTTGAGGTAGTCCTATCAAGGTTTTATCTCAGATATTCCGATCTAGTTCGTTGACCGTTTTTGTTACAGAAACCATAGACATAAATCGTGTTTGTGTATTCTTGTGTTGAAAAAGTCCATCGTCGAGGATATTATAAATTAAACGTCAATATCTTGCTTAAAAACTACAACTATTTATGCAAATATTATTGCATTCTTTTTATATTATTTCATAACAGATTTGTTTATAATTTTTATTTAAACAATTAAAGTACTAATGGTTATGAGTTCAACGTCACTCCATTTGTTACCATAAATTTGAAAGATGCTATTTTCAATAAGAGTCCAAACAGGGCAGCGTAAGTCTTTGCTTAAAACCTCTACTGGTTCTACTGGATTTCGGTTTTTTTTTTCAAATGTCGTTCTAACTTAGGTACGTATTTACGAGAACTGTTTGATGAATGACAACGCATTTTTTTTTTCAATAGAATCCCCTTTTAACTCGATAGACTTTTTCCAGCGGTGCTGCAACTTTTTTTACCCCTCCGTATAGTACGACTTTTGTAGGCCTGAAAAATACTCCTCCGCGGCGGCGCGAATGACTTCCTAGTTCGACCTGTACTTCTTTCCGGCGAGCGATCTTTTAAGGTTTGGGAACAAAAAGAAGTCGCAGTGAGCTAAATCCGGAGACTACGGAGGATGATGGAACAATTTGTAGTGCAATTCGACCAAGTGCTTAGATGGCCCAATAAATCGACGTAGTATGCTCCAATAGTCAACGTCGAACACACTCGCGCGTCCCAAAAAACGGCGGCCATCACCTTTCTGGCGGTCTTCGCCTTCTTTGGAGCAAGTTCACCGGGTAAAACCCATTGTCGCGCGGACAACTTTTTCATTCTCAAAATCTCGTGCAGGATATGGGTTACGTATTCAGTTGAAATTGCTGCCATCTTAGCCAACTCGCGAATTTTCACTATGCAGTCCGCCAATACGAGATCATGGATTTTGTCCAAGGTTTCCTCTGTGGTAACCTAGCCACGTGCTGCCATCGCGAAATCAGAGAACAATGGTTGTACGGGAAGGTGAATTGGTCCCATACACACCATCGAAAATGGACTTGGTTTCCTCGCAGGTTTTGCAACTCAAAAACATGAATCGGATCACAGGACGATACTGCGCTTTTTCCATGGTCGCAAAAAACACTAACATGACGTTTTTAAATGAGTGTCAAAACAAAATTTAGCGTCGGATTGTCAACAAATTTTGCAGGCGGACTAAAAGAGGTTATACTAAATGACTTTGGCTCAGAAGTCTCACCTATATTTCAATCCGGGTACTCATCAAAGAGCCCTCGTATTCTGTCACAAAAAGTTGGGGAGTTTCGCGCCATGTAAGCCACCCCATTTTCTTGGTGTGGTGATACTAAGTATGTATTTAAATTGTTCAACTTCCGTTCGATGACTCCTTCTTAATAGATATCTTAATAAGTAAACTTGTCGAACATGACTCGGGTATATTTTGAGATCTAAGCACCTTCCATATAAGATCTTTGGCAATATCGATAGAATCGATGACGATCAAGATGATAATTAAATCTTTCGCGGTGTCGCTATGGTTCTGCATTATTTACGGTATATAGTCCTCTGAATCATGTCAAATATCGTCCTCGATGGCCCTGTTCGTTTTCAGTATTTTATATTTCAAATTGAATCATTTCTGTGTATTTTATCTTTTGTCCTTGTTTCGACGTTGCACGTTATACAAATAAGTTGTAAGGTATAACTTCCGTTTTCCAATAAAATACCTCTACTGCTGTTGTACGTGTTCCAGCCCCGTTTTTATTTCCTTTTCTTACAACGTAGTCCAACTTAAAACGTGCTCTATCGTTTTTACTATTTTGGTTGTAGTTGCCTTTACTTCTTTGCCTTTGCGTTTTGTTTCTTCATTTATATGTAGCCAGCCTTTTGAAATACCGAGCAGGGTTTCCGCACTTCTCTTATATTTTTTTAAAAGTTGTTCCACATACCTTACACGCTTAATTCATGCGTGACTGTATGAATGTCTATCCGAGTTTTCTTTTGCTCATGTAGTCACCAGACAGTGATTTCCCATCATCCATACAGACTTCGGAGAGTCTCATAAGATGTTAATGCACCTATTGCTCATCTTAGGTCTTAAAGTGCCTGAATATGTTACTTCCCACTTGTCGCCTTTTACGACAAATAGGAAATGAACTGCGGCAACGTTCTATAAGGTATTGTCGTGTGGCTTACTACAAGTTCTACATCTATTCAACGAGGTTAAGTTAAAAAAGAAAAACTAGCTCGTAAGATTCAGGGCCCAAGGACTTTTCCACTTCCATCAGTACAAGGTTGACATAGATTAATTTTCATGCATTAACATCTTTTATGTGAGAGACTTTATAGTATCTATTCTCTCTTGGCTATGGCCTTTAGACTGATTGATTCAGCCGTATTTTAGTCACCTGGATGCAACTAGGACTTTCTGAAATCTGATCAGATTAGACTAATTGGACATTATGAGGCAGAGTGGTTTGGTTTTATTGTATTTCTAAAATAGTTTAAGCTTGTGTATTATGATAGCAGTCGAAGATATTCCACTATATTTACATACGTTCGTTATATTTATATTTAGTATGTCTTCTACGCGCAGCACAAGAACAATAAGACTTGATTGCAAAATAGCTTATATTAGACCACTAAAACAGTGATCCAATAAGGAATGCAGATGTATTCTTAGTTTTCATATCGTGCATTTATTTTGTTTTTTATTCAAGAAGTGAACAAATATAAGTCTCAATATTAGTTGAAAGACCCTGTGTTAGTTCATCATTGGAAAAATACTGCAGCAGAATTTGTGTTCATAAATATAAAAGGACTGTATGACTGTATTACTATAACAAATGGCTTGGTATCACTTGTTTTCATCGTCAAATGACCGTTTTTGTATTGCAATTTTGCAGCATTTTTTATTTTTGCTGCGAAGTTCTACTCCGAAAGGAAAGCTGATGTTTTTTATTTTTTAAAGGTCGGAACAGAGCACTCAATCAAAGAACTAGTCCATTGTACTCCTTTTAAAGTTCCTTTTAACGGAATTTTTTAGTCTTACGAAGAGATTAAGCGTTACAATGATAAGGTGCCCACAGTACCCGCGCCCACTACCTCCAGCCTGATGCGAGCGTTAGCTGAACATTCACATAGATAGTGCTCCGAGGTGTCGTCATAGCTCTCGCAGCAATCATCGCAGGACATTGGGTCACTTATGCCCACTACATTTAGGTGATTTACAAAAGTTTAATGCCCTGTCACGATGCCAGTAAGCAACACCTGAGGGACAGCAAAAAGGCCGCTGATTTGCTCGAGACGTCGGAGAGCAATTGTTTGGTCTGCTGCATCCCGGGGAGCTATGGCATCTGCAGTTGTGCTCATATGAGACTCAACTGTCATTAGAAAACTTAACCGAGGACGCAGGCAGATCCAATGTAGGTTCGGGTCCTGAAACACAGTATTTAGCTTTCTGACTGTGTTCAGTGATCTCTTGCATTCTTGAACTAGCTTGGATATAGTAAGAGGGTTCAACAAGGCTCTGATGCAAATGCTTCACCCCTTCCACCTGTTCTCCGCAATATAGTTTGCTGCCATCAGGATTGCGTAAATTTCTACTTTAAAGACATATAAAAGCTTTTCTAACAAGAAGTGAAATCTAACGTAGTCGTCCTCCAGAAAGACACCAGCGCCACATTCTATATTGGTTTTGGAGCCGCCCTTGAAGTTCTGACCGCATTCCCTTTCTGGCTCAAATTCTGGCCGAAGCTAATCCTGGGTACAAGGAAAGTCAAATTCGTATTTTTTCCGCAACAGGAGTTCTAGTGTCATTGCGTCGGACGGCATGCCCATAAGATCGGAGTCAAAAGTGTGCGTGTTGTAGCAAAGACCACTGCTATTTAGTCAGAAAATGGCTTTGAGAGTGCAGCCCATGATATGAATATCAAGGGGAGGTAAATTCATCAATGCGTCTAGAGCGGAGCCAGGAGTGCTAGGGAAAACCCTCATGCATCAAAAACAAACAGTTCTTTGGAGTCTGGTAAAAGCTACAATCACGTATTTTCACGAGAGCTTATTTTACCAGACAATCGACGCATAGGATTTAATTGGCTCTATCATAGCCGTGTAGATCAAAATGACTCTTCTCGGTAACAGGCCCCATGTCTTGGCGATAGCTCCTCTGCACTAGCAGAAGGCCGACAGCACTTTAGATGCTTTCCACGTAATATGTTTAGTCCAGAGAAGTTTGTTATCTAGGATAGCACCCAAATACTTAGCATCTTCGGTGAATTAGATGGCGATGCTTTTAAGCACTAGATGAGTCAGACCAGACAGCTCTTTCTTTTTGTAAGGATAAACTGAAAGCCTATTACTAGTGCACCAGTCGTCGATCACGTCTAGGGCTGCCTGCGCTTTGGAGCAGACAGTCGCTAGACACGATTCAACAGACAGTACAGCTACATCATCCGCGTATGCTTGCGCATAGACGTTATTGAGCGAGTTGAGCAGTAAATCGACCAACATGCACCATAGCAGAGGAGACAGAACGATGCTTTGCAGGCAGCCACTGCTTACACCCGCCACCGCATATTGGCCGCGGCCAGCATACGCAATTAATGTCCTATTCACCAGCAATGCTCTATCTACAAAAACAGTGACTCGTCTACGCCATGTTGTTTGGCCGAGCTGTACATGACACTCAAAGTTGCGTTGTTAAGAGCACCCTCAACGTTGAAGAAAATGCCCAAGGCTTAGGCGTGCATAAAATACAAGTAGCAGTAATTTAGATGAAGAAAAAACAAAAACTAATATAATTTGTATTGCTTTAGTGGAGATAGCGAGTTCAAGATATGAACTTCAGCAGAAATTAAACTACACATTAATTTCCATAAGTTTAGCAATACATTTCAACTTTGATAGCAGCACAATTCTGCAGAAATTGCGTTCATTAATGCCTTCAAGTTTTGCTGCAGCAAATTTACAGTATATTTTCTAGATTTATGAATTCACATCCTTTGATGTTAATATCGCCGCACCTTTATTTATCGCTTTCCAGCTCTAGAATCAACACAAAGTGTATTGTCTACAGAAATTGTATCATGTTTCAACGCGTGTTCTCTCTAATTCTAACACATTTTTACTCAACAAATATTGAATCTCGAATTTCACTTCTTGATGATGACAAACGTCCACCAGCATGCTTCGTTAACTTTAATACTTTTAGTATGCAAATCAAATTTAATATCATCGCGACGCTAACACCACTACCAACAACATGGAACAGCCAAATTGAAAAACCAAAATAATAGATGGACTCCCTTCCCAGTGCTACGTCTCTCTGTTCATAGAGAAAGCCAACAAAACAAAGATTTCTAAGGCATGTCCTTTCATGTCTAGATCTCACCCTTTCAAGGAAATAACTAGCTCAAGCATAAACCAAATACAACCACCGTGACACGCAATTTTCATTAAACATTACAACCCCCTTTCCTCTCTTTAAATCCTGATTCTTTTTGATTCAAAATATTTACATAAGGGATTTCGGTTTTATTCGAAACAAATAACGTACATACAAGAAAAGTGATTTACTAAACATCCTCTCCAGAAAGCTACTGAGCTGAGCTGTCATTGGGTCTACAAGGACGACTCCGATTAGTCATTGCCAACAATGGTAAACGTATCCACCGATGCGTTATTCCGATGATAGCAACCTTTCGCAAGACCTGACAATGAGACCTCTTGATGCCGTCGTCGAATCACGTGCAGCATGCCACAAAAAAACTAAAAGGGGACGAAATTAAAAGGAAAAAAAAAAAACAAAAAAAAAAACAAAAAAGAGAATCCCAAACTCTTCCCCAAACGTTCAAGCGGATGCTAAATTTCCGTAACCAAGGAGATTAAACGTAATCTCACTGAGTGCAGAATTAACACACAAGCTCCAGCTAGCTGTGGGGGAAGTAAACACTCATAGATGGCATGCTAAGGGATGATTTATTATGGGCGCAAATCCTATACTTTATCCTATGAATGTGCCTATAGCTTTTTCTGCATCTCTATTAGTGTGTGGAGAGGAAAATTACGAAATACGAAATTCAAATATTAGCTGCTTACCTTATCTTCGGCTTCTTCGGCGCGTTCTTCCGCTTCAACGACCCTCTGCTCCAGTTCGGAGAGCTGAAATGAAAAGTAATTTTTGCCTTTGTTACTGAGTTTCCTTGCGGTAATGGTTGAAGATAGCAAATTTTTGAAATATTCGAAAATAATAAGAGGTTAATGAAGCGAAGAGATTCCATTCGAGGGTAATGGAGTCTGAATGAAACTCCAGATGCATACAGTATCTAATGGATTTGGTTTTGTTTCCTAAAGAATGGGGATTAAAAATGTTTTTTTTTTTTTCTGATGGTGATATTTAATAATACAACTACAATCAAAATACAATTCAAATTACGAATAAATGCATGAGAATGGAAGCATGACAGTGAAGAACATATTGTGTACACCAACTACAATTTACACCAACGCACTTTACACTTTATACTATTTTTTTTATCAGAAACACCAACCGAAAACAATGCGGTTGTAGTCCCAACTAAATAACATTTCTTTCGAAATATATCCCGTTATATTTGGATAGAGTTGCTATCTGAGCATAGATGGCGCATGAAGTATCTTATTTGAATGTTAATCTTCTTCTAATTTCTCGCTTTTTGTTGATAGCAATGGCGGTTTTAAGTTAATTTCCTCAGTGAGATTCAACAAATAACATCATCATCAGTAAAAAGTTAACAACTACCTCGTTAGAGATATTTGTGAATATGTAGTTCATCTATACGAATTTAAGATAATATTAAGTTGTTGTATAATAAGAACGAGTAATTATGCGAAAAGAAAAATATGCGCGGGGTGAGGGATATTTAGGGGGAGAACATAAATAGGCACCGGTCAAAGCTGGTTTTAAATGCATGCAGATTATGCAGTAGGAAAGAATAGCGGTATTTCAGAGTATGTCCGAATATGGTCGAGGGAATAAAAAGACGGAACGCTTCTGGCATTTTTGATGGACTACTAAAAAAGGCGACAAAATATTTTATGATGGGACTGTTACATTGCATCAGTGGTTGGTTGGTGCCCAGAAAAAATGGGCAGTAAAGTTCAGGAAATGGCAAAAGAGCTCGACACAGTTTGAAAAAAGAAACTCAGAGAATGTTGTTTAAGCAGTCCAAGGAAAAAAGAGTTGAAACCTCCCTCATTCGATGACCAGACCTCATGGTCTACTTATAAGAAGCACTTTGAAATGGGTGCCTAGGCGAACGACTGGGACAATGAGGAGAAGTGATTTGCCCTAACAATGGCCTTGCATGATCCTGCAGCAGAATTGTTTCAAATAATAGACATTGAAAAGCATAAAGATTATGTGGTTTGGGGATAGCCATATGCGGGAGGTCTACAAAGTTCCATTGCAAAGTCGAATGCAGCAACGAGAAGAAACACTGCTACAGCTGTAAGTAGATGCCAGTAGACTGACACATTTGTCATATCCCATCGCAGGTCAAGAAATAATCGACGAAATGGAAAAGGACGCATTCATAGGGGAACCACAATTAACAGTAAGAATGTCTGAGAAAAGAACCCTTGTCGAAGCACTTGCCTTCACTCTGGCGATGGAAGCAGCCAATAAGGCTTCCAAAGGAATACATTTACACAGAGAAGTAGCATCTGGTGAAGGCTCCTGCTCAAGACTAAGTACCAAGCAACGAAATACTCCTCTGTAGAGACGAAGGGTGCGCTGCTGGAACTGCGTGAAAATATGACATCTTCAAGGGCATTGCAAAGAATGGGTACGACGCAAAGGCTGCCTTCAGTGGGATTACAGGCAAATAGAAGAAAAAACCAGCCGAAACGGCTACCAAGAAGCTGGTCAAACTTTTCGAAGCCATCAGTCCGGAAGTGCTTACTTCGCGGAGAAGAAGTCGGAGAGGAGTCGACAGCCCCAGGACTATCATCCAAGTTTCGATAGCACAACTATTCAATGAAAATCTTCTGCCAGAAATAATTGGCAAAATGGATGGCAACAGTAGACACCGGTGTCACGGTCTCAATCATCAGGAGAAAATTCATAGCCTTCTCTCGCATTTTTTTGGTGGCTGACATATGCGACGAATGTATCATTGGAACAGATTTCATGAAAGAACATGGACTTTGGAAAAGAAAGAAAGAACATGGAATTTGGGTCACAAACCCTGAAATACGGAAACATGGAGATACCAATGATATACGGAAACGCCAACACTTCAGTTTTTCAAGTCGTCATCTGCCGAAATCAAGTCTTAAAGCCTTAGAAGGTGGTCCAGAGCCAGAAAATAAGAAGGAATTCATGGTGGGAAAAACTTTAAAGGAACTAAGGAGCAACATGGTTCCTGTAAGAATTCTAAATTTAAAGATATTCGGTGTGAAAGCGAAGAAAGGAGAGATAGGGGGAAAATGTGCACCTATTGTGTCATGTAACACCGGTCGTAATATTTTAATGTATGCAAATCAGGAAACAAATCCTCAGCCTCTGAAATTTGGATTAAGAACAGCGTATCCTGACAGAAAAACTAATAGGTGTGTACGCTAATTTATTTGCTTCATGTACGCAACATGTTCAACACAACATGACGTCAATCTGCAAGGCGTCTTTCATTGGCAAATCATACAGAAGTTGCCGAAATGGTGTAGAAGATGAACGTTAAAAGGCCAATTGATTAATCGCAGAGTTCATGGGCATCTCAAATGGTCCTTGTGAAGAGGAAAGACGTAAGCACGAGATTTTATGTAGACTACCGATGTTACCAAAAAGGACAGTTACCCACTATAAAGAATTGACAACACCTTGGATTATGCTCTCTGGAGCGAAATAGTTCTTAGCACTAGACCTAAAGTGCAGTAATCACCCGCAGGTGGAGAATAATCGAAAAGATCGTGAGTAAACGGTTTTCACTACAGGAAGTGATCTTCGACAGTGTACGGTGATGGTATTTGGACAGTGCAACACTTCGGCCAACTTCGAGCGATTAATGCAACGAAAATTGAAAGACCTCACGTGGAAAACTTGCCTAGTGTATCTGGACGATGTTACAGTCATAGGCAAGACGTTCGACGAGCATCGCCACAATCTAAGTATTTGAGAGGCTGCGAAGACCTCATTTGGTTCTGAACCCAAAAAAGTGTGAGTTGTTTCGTCCGAAAGTAAAATACCTGGGCCACATTATATCCGCGGACGCAGTCGAAAGCAATGTTAGAGTTGAAGCTGTGATCTCTCAAATTCTCAATAGTGAAGAGACCAGACCTGAATGGAGCTACTACATAACTCGGCGCGAACTTCTAGCTTTAATTATGGCTACGAAGCATTTCCATAAGTACTTCAATGTTCAAAGTTTATTTTTCGAACAAATCACACAGCTCTAAAATTGCTATTACAATCTAAGAACCTCGAAGGTTACAGGACTGCGACTTTGAAGTGGGACAATGCAAGTGAAAACTCCATTCCAATGATGTCTCGTCGTTGATGGTGCGGGGTCAAATGTGAACACTACAACTATGAAGAAGCGAAAGCACAGGCCACTATCCAAATGAACAGGACTGAGCCAGCAAAGGATCGGAAAACAGATAAAATCTGTTCCTCATAACAGGCAAACAATGACATCAAACCAATATTGGCCTAGAAGGAAGTCGAGTAAAGTCCAAACTGTTTGGAAATATCGCACGTTTTGGGAACAGTCAGCGAAGTGTTCCATCGGAAGGGGAATTGGAAATTAACAAGACGTTAGAGAAGGTAAAGGAACGTTTCTATTGGCTAAGTTCAAAACAAGATGTTAAGAATTGGTGCAAATTGGTGCAAAAAGTGCATAACGTGTGCGGTTACGAAGGGCCCAAAAGTTAAGTCGCAGGGAGAATGCAGCAATATAATGTCGGAGTACCATCCGAACGTTTAGCCATTGACATCGTTGGACCGTTTTCAGAAACATGACAACTTACCATAGTTGTCATGGATTACTTTAGTAAGTGGCAGGAAGTGTTCGCAATCCCAAATTAAGAGACTAAGCCCGTATCAGAACAGATAGTCAACAACTGGGTGATCAAGAATATTCTACCAAGAAGATAGAATGTGGCTCTTCAACGGAACGACGAATGACGAACAACTTTAAGGAACGAAAAGTGTGATAACCCCTTAAATGTGATCATCGCCAGCTATATTTGAAGAGCACAAGACTCATCCATTGGGAAATATTGTAATCACTTTGATATTTAATAGCCAATATTCTGGGAAAATGGAAAGTAGTATGAACAGCTAGGTAATACAGAAGGTTCTCAAAAGATGACGAGGGGAGTATCCCACAAAGGTGAAGTATATTCTAAAGTTAAGTTTAAAAGGTGAATTACGAGCAGTGATAAAGTGGTTTAAGTAAAAAACAAAGTAAAGTAAAAATGATTGAGAAAAGAGTTTGAAGTATAAATTGTATTTACTTTGAATAAAGCGATTGTTTTTAGTGGAATAAGTTCTATCATAAACTATCACAAACATTTTACAGTACAATATCATAGTAGGTGCAGAGCTATTTTTGGACATATCCGACTAAATATGTGCATTGGGCCACAGTTTTGGGCACATTTGTGCATAGATCCTAGATGAAATGGAAATGTGATCGGATATAAATAACTGAAAATACTTTCGTCACAAAGAGTACAAATTAGATAAAAAGTAGCAAGCAAGTGATCATGAATGAAAAGTACATACAGTCTCGGATATAGAACAGAACACTAATGCACAAAAGCAATTATTTTGTATAAAGCTTGAAATTATCCCAAAGAACTTTAAGAAGTTAGCAAATGCAACTAAATCGAAATTTTGTTGCAAAAACACTACCGACGGTCATTGACAAGTTTTCGTGCTTTGGGATATTTCGTGAGCTGACGGTTACCAGCGGGCTGTCACCGGTGCGTTCGGTATTATTGAAACGGAGGCTGCCAAAATGCGTTTAGCAAAACGAAAAATGTGCTGCCAACAAGGAGGGGCATACAACGTCACAGTCGACAGCTATAATTTCGAGGTAGTAAAGGACTTTATCTACCTTGCCAATCGTTTTTTCTTTAGGTTAAAAAGGTAATTGAGTAAAAAAGCCCTACCCAAAGAACTAGAGACACTCTATATAAGACCTTGATCATCCCAGTCCTACTTCATGGTGCCGAGGCATGAACTCCATCGAAAGCGGAGACGATATCCTCAGTCGTTTTGAAAAAAATTGGCATCGTTTGCGTTAACGAATTTTGGAGGATAAGATTTAACATCGAAATATACGAGCTGTGCGGCGACATCGATCTTATAAAAAACTGCACATCAATCGCCCGTGATGACTAGGAAATCTAGAAGCAAATGGACGTCAGTATTTGGACACCCAGAGTTTTCAAATCTAAACTGGAAGGGGCGCTCCACCGACTTGGTGTCCGCAACTGGAGGGAGTTAGCTAAGGACCGCTCTAACTTAAGTTAAGTTAAGATACAATTTCCCTCGGAACTGTAGCGGCGTCTAAGTAGAAGATAGTTAAACCTATGCTTCTGTAGCACGCTGAATAAAAATTAAACAAAATACAATAATAGTACACGGCCTCGAAAAAAGCTCTCATCAAATTCACTTTTCATCGTTTGTGAAATTCGGATACACTGAATATTTTTGTGATGTTTCCTCCTGAACAACATATTTATCTGTGGGAGCATATTCGGGCTACTGGATTTTATAGGCTGAATCTTGTTGCCAAATAGTACTTTATTCATCGTCCCAACCCAATTTACCTACTGTGTTGTAAAAAAAAGAGCCACTTTCCACTACGAACACTAAAATTTTAGATAAAGATTCTTGATTCCTTTATGGAATATTGTCACTATTTTCCTTTGAAATCAGCTTCACTCCAATACTAATTCTTATTTTTGTATAAAAATTTCAATTATAATTGTTTGTTATCATTTTTCTGAAATTAAATTTTTGCTGCTGTTTATGTTCTATTTTTTATAGTTTTCTGAAAACAAAAATATGTTCATGATCAATTATTTTTTAAACCCAATAAAATCTCAAAGACCAGATGCTTCTACAGATCTTCTGATTGGATTTCCATCTGGATTCACTACTTATCTTTAGAAATTCCAGATCGAATAACATACATAATTCATTTTTTAATTTAGAGATGAGCACTTGGAAATCGTGCAGATGACCGTTGGCAATAATATCTCTACTGATAAGTAGTGGAAAGTACATAGATACAAATCTTTGAAAACGATAAAACACAACTGCGATAGTGCCTTACAAATAAAAGAATAGAATATTTCTACATAAAACTCAGTTTATTACCATATTCATTACACGATTAAATGCTTTCAATTAAATAGATCAGTTACACTTGACAATCCGTCCACAACAGTTTGGATACGGGGCTCCAGGATTCTGAGGCCCTTCATCCCGACATCCTGCAGCTAGTGCTGCTATAGCACAACTAAATGATTTTTTTGAAAATTATTTAACGGACTTGATTATTAGAAAAGTTGAAAACATACCCTTCGTACCGAGTGTCGCCATCATCTTGACAAACAAGTAGTGCACAATCAGCTTCAGGATGCTTGATGGATTGTCCCGGCGAAAGGACAGACCTTCCAACAGTACACTTTGCAGCAAAAGCAGTTGCTGCAAATATGGTCAGTACCAAAACGACGTAAGCAAACGATCTCATCTTGTTGAAAGTTAAATGAAAACTCATACTGAAGTCAAAAAATAGTTCCCTTTTTATTCTAATCGTGTTCAGTGATTACAATGACTAGTCAAGACTATCTATTTGTATGTTCAATGTGAATATAATTAATCTAAACAAATTATGGGAAATTTTCTATTTATACAGAATTTATCGTGTGCTTTTTTTTTCTACACCCAGCAACTACACCTTAGGCACTTGTAGACGCTTATGGGTATGTAAAATAATTATATTAATCATTTAGTACTTTTACCATTCAAAAAGTTACAAGTTATAAATGTACACACACTTATGGTAAACTCGTACTCGTATAAATTACATAAAAGATTTTAAATATATTATTTAATTTTATAATTTTAAATGTGTTGTTTTATTTTAAGAAATTTCAAGTCAGCTCTTTAGAATCTAAAACATCCAAAATGATCCAACTAAGAGCCAAAGTTAAGCTTGGTTAGTATGTAGTTAAAATGAATTAATCACATCCCAATAGGTGTATGCAGTCCGATGATACTCATCATATCGACAATCCATCCATATGAGCATATGCTGTGTCTGACTATTACGCGGAGTAGAACAATGTACCAAATGAAACATGTTTTGCTGCTCTGATCGATAAGTGCCCAAGAGGTCTTTAGACGGAGAACGTGCATCAAAGGAATTTACCTCAATGGAAATAATTGTGTCGTCCACATCCAGACCAGCAGAACCTTTATCTGAGAAACTCCGATGGAGTTTCAATAATGGAGGCTCAATAAGGAGCTTTCAAGACTGAAGCCTTGGAAACTGGCATCGGTTACTGCCATCGAGTTAAAACCAAGTACCTGGAACTTGAGGCTTGTGTATTGAGGGAGCTTGTCTATCACAGAAAAATCAATAAAAGTTCTGAAACAAACGAGATATCACTGTAATCTACTAAGTGCAATGGCATGGGCCGAGTAAAAGGAGGATGAAAAAATTTGACATCCACTATGGTGATTGCTATAATTAACAAATATACGGATAGGTTTTATCTCGTGCGGCTAAAGTGAGCTATTTCTGCATGTATTTCCATCCAAAAAAATCGAATATCTTTAGAGTTAAGATTTAAAGTTACAGTTTGTATTTGATAGTTTCTATTCTTAAGAATTCTTAACCTTATTTAAATATTTAGTGACTTTTTTTTTTTTTAAGTAACATGATCCCCACATACACGAAGCAATATGTCACACATTGGCTTACGCTCAAATACAGCCAAAAATATCTCAAAAAAGGTCCCCTCTCTATGTTCACACAGCAGATTTCTTTGTCATCAACTTCGAGCAATGGGAGTGAGTTTCCGATTATACCCATAAAATGTTTGCACACAGCGCAGGCGAAGTAAATTTAATTAGGAAGAAAAGAGAGGTACCAATGTATATTGGTCTGAAATGTTTGCAAGTTATAACGACTAAAAAATAAAGAGCTTGGCAGAGCATACCATAAGAGTGTTTTACGGTGTAGGGAAATTTGAGATGAGCACTTTTGTGCACCACCATTTTGTATATGGGAGACATATTTTAACTCAGTTTGACTAAAATTGACTAACAATTGACTATGTTTGTTCGATCATCCGATCAGGTGAACGACCTGAGAACTTTCTATTCTTTTCGTTCATAACATGTTGGCATCTGCCAACATCTGAAACAGCAATCATTAAACGGATTATTACGCTCGAGATTGTTGTGTTTTCTCCTCAAAAACATCTACAACTTTCAGAAACTTGTCAATATTTAATATACTGTATGAAATCAGTTTTCAAAATATAAATACCACGTGTGATTACGAAAGTGCTTTTTGACAATTTTTTTAATGACTGAAGAGTGGAACAAATTTGAAAACACTGCAACAGTGTCTACACTTGCAAGTGTGCTAAGAACATTAAAATGTCAAGCTAGTGGCATTAAGACCGAGTAAAAAGTTCGTCTTCAAGAGGCCGTACAAGATTACACGACTAAAGGTTTTTTTTTTTTAATTTGATCGAAGAGACTCCGTCGACCAGCAAAACAAGAAGGAGGAAATAAAAAGGCTCAGACAACAATTACACGAGCTAGAATTTTAGGAGATAGTGCCGCACATTCGATTGAGTTCCAGTTGCAGTTTTAAGGACATCGAAGAGTCGTTACCAACATTTAGTGGAGACGATTATTTTCTAGAGCAGAATTTCCTAGAACAATTCGAAGAAAGTTCCGGAATGATGGGCATCGATGAACAAAACAAGTTCGTCTACGGAAAGAGATTTCTTAAAGGTACCGCCAAGTTATTCGTCAGAACCATTAAGAGTCGAAGCTGGTCGGAATAAAAACACGCGCTGAAGAATGAGTTTCAGAAGGTTGTGACTAAATCGGATATGTACAACAGATTCCGAGGAAGGAAGAAGCATCGCGACGAAACCATGCAGCAGTATGTGCTCCACATGCAGGAGATATCCTCTCATTGTTATGTCGAGGTGGTGGATATCATTCAGTGCATAATAAAAGGTATATCAGATTCTGAAATAAATAAAAGTATTTTATATAGTGCCGACAGCCTCGATGAACATAAAGCCACTTTGAGGAAATATACAAAATTGAATACTGAAAATAACACCGACAGAATAAACAAGGCTTCAACATCTGTCCCTAAAACAAATTGTTTCCCTTCGAGTAAGCCGAAAACAGCTAATCGCAGTGTTTCCAAACCTATGAAAAAGCAACTCCAGAAAAGTGATATCATCTGCTTCAAATGTTTCCAGCGTGGACACATCACAACGAAGTGCGAAATAAAAATTCTGACCATGACGTTGCAGCGACATGCAAGTGTTTGTGAAAAAATCCCAGTGATAAGTGAGGTGAAACAAAGTGACAACGATTTCGAGTGCAGTGTTTGCTTTAGATGGAAGAATGAATGTATGGAATTGCCCATTACCCTGTTAACTCTTTCGACTCTGGGAGTCCAATTAGTTTTATATAGGAGAGATTTCTCCCATCGGCTTTACTATCAACGCATGAGAAGACAAATCAGACCTACTGTGTAATTAACGGCGTGTAAAATTCGTAAGTTCAGTAACTAATTTGCATCTTTTAGTGATTAAAGACTTTCCAATGACTTATCCTATCTTTCTGAGAAGAGACTTCAAAGGAAAAACAGGCTTAGCTCTTCGTAAAACAAATTTTGTGAGCAGGAATTAAGATACACAGATTATGTGTAATAACACAATAGCACACAATATTGACGGGTTTTAACAAATTCTCAACATTGATGTAATAGAATGATTGAGTTTCAATTAAATATTAATGAAAACATATATCATGAAATTCAGGGATATACTTAGTTCAGCTTTTCTCAGTTCTAAACCTAGGTTATCACAAACAGATTTTTTTATGAAGATAGAATTACTCTAGGATATTCCTTTTCGTTGTAAACTCCGAAGGTAGTGTACATAAGGTAGCCCTTCAAAATACAATATTTTAGATATTTTAAATAAGGGTATAATACGTGAGTCAAACTCTCCATATGTTTCGCCTATAGTTTTGGTTCAAAAGAAGAATAAATAACTCACACTTTGTGTTAATTTCCGGGAGTTAAACAATATTGCTGTACGTGACAATTATCCACTACCCTTAATCGAGGATCATCTTGATCGCCCTAGAGACAAAAAGTTTTTCAGTACGTTGAACCTTAAAAAATGGCTTTCACCACGTTAAGTTGTCTCATTATTCATTGTGAATATATGCTATATTTAGCCGTTTGGCTAAAAAAAATGACCCGTCTGTCTTCAAAAGATATATTATATGAAGCATGTCTTCGGAGATTTAATCTCAGAAGGAAAGATATTACGTATTTGGATGATATTCCCATCGCGACATCATCTCTTGAAGGCAATTGACATTCGTCCAGTGTAAGTTCTTGCAATCAAAAATTATGTACTTGGGATATAAAGTTACAGAAAATGGAATGAGGTTAAATGAGAATACATTAAATGCCATAAAAGATTTTCCGACACCATCATGTACCAAAGACGTACATACAACTCTGCTCCTATTTCAGAAAATTCGTAAACAATTTTGCTTGTGTATCTAAGCCCACTTACGATCTATTGAATAAGAATGTACCTTTTGTATTTGGGTTGGCTGAAAAAGAAGCTTTCGATATATTTAAAAGTAAGCTCGATGAATCTCCAGCCCACACGGTGGAACCGAACTTCATTATGATGCCAGCATAATCGGATTTGTAGCAGTCTTGCTGCAAAAGCAGTTGGATGGGAAATTCCATTCTAGGTTTTATTTTTCGAAATAAGCAATCGAAACTGAAAGTTGATATAACAGCTATAACCCATGCTCTTCGAAGATTCCGAGTTTATTTAATAGGAATATCATTCAAAATCGTAACTGAGTGTCAAGCTTTTACTTTGACCCTTAGGAAGAAATTGTTGAATTCACGAATACCTCGATGGGCTTTGGAGCTACAGACTTTCGATTATGTGGTGAAAAAATGAAAAAATGACTCATGTTGATGCGTTGAGTCGACCATTCAATATATTGCACGTTGATGATGAATCTTTCGAGGACCCATAGATACTTTCAATTAATTTTGACTTAGAAAAAAATGAAAGTAATTTTTATGAAATGATACCCGTAGACTGACTAATCTATCTTAAATATAAAGACAAGGTACTCCTTTTTGTTCCATCACATATGAACGAACATGTCAAACGTACAAATTACGAAGCCATGTAAAATTTAGGTGTTGAAAAATTTTTTCAATATTTGTCTGAAGTTACATTAAGAAATGTTTGAATTGTATGTATTTTTTCCATACCAAAAGGCAATCTTCCCTTTTGTACTTTGCACATAGATCACTTTTGTCCTCTGCCGAATTCTAATGCAAAAAGAAAGCCCGCTTTGCTTGTTGTCGACGAGTTTACCAAGTTTGTGAAACTTTATCCCGCCAAAACAACGCAAATTAAAAAAGCGATTAGGTGTTCAACATCTTTTTTTCGAAAATTATTCTCGACTTGATCAAGTCATATCGGACCATAGAACTTATTTAACATCAAAAGAATTTTGTGACTTCATGGAAAAAAAAAAATTTTAAGCACATAAAAGTCGCAACATGCTCACGCCAATCAATCGGATGCGAACTGAGTACTAGTAGTGATTGGGACAAGCACTTAACAGGCACTGGTTTTGCGCCAAGTATTCTTTTATTCGGTATGAACTAAAAAGGAGACCTCTCTGACCGCGTTAAGGAGTTACTTGCCGAAAAGTTTAGAAAAGAACGAGAAAGCTCGGAAGACGTTAGAGAAAGAGCCCTTTAAAACAAAGAATGCAGTCAGAGATACAATAAGAATTATTAAGATAGTCGTCAGAAGAATCCTATGACATATGAATTAGGCCAATATGTAATGATCAAAAATATGTCGATTGCACCAGTGGAAAATAAAAAGCTTTTAGCAAAATATCGCGGTCCGTATCAGATTAAAAAGGTATTGCCGAGTGAGAGGTATTTAGTTTCAGACATTGAAAAATTGCCGCTTACTTGGTTACCATACAAAAGTGTATTTTGTATTAACATGAGACTATATAAAGTCGAATTAGCGGATTATGGCGCTAATGACGACGAAGAACATCTGAAGGATTTTGATTCCTACGAAGAAACTTAAATATTCACATGTAATACGTTTATGTTCCAAACATCCAAGCTTATTTTTCTTATGTATTTTATGAATTTATCAATTGAATTACAGGTATCATACTTATTTTGAAAAATGTGTATCTGTTAATGGACAGTGTATTTTTAAATGAATTGTGTATCTTTAAATGAATTGTAATCGGGGCGATTACTTGGTCAGGATGTTCGAACTATAGGAAAATTTAAGATGAGCAATTTTGTGCAGCACTGTTTTGCACACGGGAGACATATTTTAACTCAGTTAAAAAGCTACAATTGACTATGTGTTTTCAATCATAAGATCAGGTGAACGATCTCTCAATTCTTTTTGTACATAAAAAGTGTAAAAAAAAAATCTACCAACAGAGCAGCGGTACTCATTAAAAGGATTATTACGCTCGAGATTGTTGTTTTTCTCTTCAAATACTTCTACAACGGCTTAGGAACGAACCTCGATATTTTAGCGTACGTCTGAAAGTGCTACTGCTAAAAGTTTAAAAGTACGGAATACTACTGACGATATACATGGAGAGCTGGTGGTGGAAATAGCGTTAAAACAGAGTAAGACACGAGACATTACGTTACGGTGTTCGAGGTTGTCCATTGCCTAAATGATATAAGTATCACCTATGAGATTTATCGCATGGTATTGAATCCTATCTAGCAGATGCAGAAATGTTTTAGGCACACCTGACCAGATGTGGGGATTATACTCCAACTTCGGGCGGATAAATGCCTCATATATTGAGACCAGATCAGAGGGAGGTGAAGTATTTCTTGCATCGCTTGAGGAAACATAGACATTTCGAATTATTGACGACATCAGATATGTGGTCATTCCAACGTAGGTTGTCATTGACACCCATACCGATAATGGAAAGTTTTTCAGTTTCGACGATTCAAATGCTATTTATGAGTAATGGTTGAATACTTAAATTTAGCTTTAACGACAGCATTAAATTCCACTCTGCTGATAGTTCCCCTATTGGCTATGCTGTTAATATCGAAATTTAATGAGCTTGGCATACGCTGCCGTTCCCGTTCTACAGCCGAAGTGCAACGACATGAATTCGGGAACGAATATGAAAAGCAGAGAGTAGTATCGTCAGCAAACGGATATACTGAATGAACAGTGGCAGACAAGAGATCATTGATGAAAATTAAAAAGAATGCCTGAGACATAATGGAGTACTGGTGCCCTTGAGCACACCAGCAATTATTTTGTGAATATCAGACTTGAAACCATCCATGACAACTTAAATTAAACATTCCGAAACGTCATTTATAACCCATTGAAGAAGAGAGTTGTCGATTCCAAATGCACGCATTTTCGACAAATGCCTTAGAAATATCCAGTTCAGCTATCCTGTTTTTCTTAGATTTCGTTCCACTTTTTGGTGAAACATGCTATTAGACCATCAGCGGTTCTATGACCTTGGAAAAAAGGGAAGGAAGTGCAATGGGTTTCTGTATATTGTGTATTTTTGCTACTACAAGAATTCCAAAGTGAATTCGTTTTATAGAATTATCGGGTCTGTAGGTGGAGACATGACAGATTCTGGAAGATTTGATTTAGCTGGAAATGAAAGATGAAGCAGAATTCCTTATGTTTTAAGGAACAATCAACAATTTTTTCTACATTCGGGACATAATTTCTTTTTTGCCTTAGTTTTTAGTTGTACTGTACACGTGTTAAGGAAAGGCAATACAGTCATCCCTAGCTCATTCGAACTTCTACGGTTTTTTTCTGTCGGGTTATAACACAGAAAAAACGGGCTCCGACAGCCTTTTTACAGCTCGAGTCGTACAACACTTTTTTCTTTGGTTTGCTACTCTTCATTCGATGAAGGATAAATAATAGGGTTTGTGATAGTATAGCGGAATCCACATCATTCTAGAGGAAACCTAAGGGCCACTCAAATTGTTTTTCTCGTATTGAAACACAGTTCTGTTAGAAACCTGCTCTCTATCTGTGTGGTCAGTGTACATTACCTAGTATGACTCAACGTTCCGATAAGCCTAGAGAGGAGAGCACATCAGCGGTATACTTTTCAAGGTGAGAAGTTTAAAGTTAGTCTAAGATTTTGGCGGCATGAATTTCAACGTCCATTCAGGGGGTCCATCCCGAGCATAAATGAACTCTACTGACAATTTTACGATCAATTGTCGCCGTTACAAATGCGCTGTAAAGAAAATCACGCATACCTTTGAAGACAAGTGTCCTAAACGAATACTAAGCTTTTTACCTATGTTAGTTCATTTATGAGTGTTGAAGGTATACAAAATTGAAACTCTATACAAGTTATCTTAGAGAAGTAAAATAACAATTGTAATTTTAAATACAGAAATCTGTACTCACTCAAAATCTGACATGTATGGCCATATAGGCCCTCAGAATGGCTTAAGAAAAAAAAAATATCAAGAGCCAAGTAAAAAAGAGGAAAAAACAAAAATACTGTACTTTACTCAAAACGCACCAACTCACCAAAAAAAAAAAGAAAAAAAAAAAAAGGATTTCATAAAGGTTAACCCCAAAAGCAGGACTGTGAAACACATACAACACATACAATTTTTAATGGATTACGGGGAATGTATGGGTTCAAAAAAGTGGACTTAAGTGGACGGCCTTAGACAATGATTTAATTCAAGAATGTGAAGACCCTCCTGTAGAACGAGGTACATATATGGGCTTAAAAATTAATATTCACGTATCGTCAGGAAAAACAATGAGATTAAGTAGTTGAATCGCGACAACTAGCCAACTGAAACTCAAAATAGTTTTTTTATCTACTGTGGCAGAGATCAGAACGTCTCTTGAGGTATTTCCCCAAACATTTTTACATGTTCGCTTTCTCTCGATATGTAACTTATGATCGAACTTGATCATGTATAAATATTAAAAAATTAATAAAGTTTCGATGTATAACAGTTTAAATCCTCCTCTTTTTTAATAAAGGGATCCAGCTAAATGCTGAGTCCGTTGCAGAATCGGTCAATGGATTGAGAAGCATTAACTTATCATTTGTTATGGAAGCATATCAGACAAGTCAAACTTTTACAACCACAAGAGACCGCCAGAGTCTTTTCCGATCGAGTACCTTTACCTCATAAGGATCACTGGATCACTGTCAAAGAGTGATTCTTAAAACAAAACAACGAACGTTAAAAGCAGGCCTAAAGAAAAGAATCAGAAAAGAAAGGAAGAACATAGGCTAGGAGCCTAAAGAAAAAAGAAACGGTACGAAGAGAGTCCGATAGAGGCTTCAGAGAGGTGGTACCGGAAGATTGAAGTTCGGAAGTTCTATCAAAAAATATAATAAAATTGCTAGGTATGTAATTTCCGAACAGAAATCTGTAAAGATCGAAAACGAAACGTCATAATAGAACCACAGTTGATGCTGAGAAACTTAAAAAATTATTTCTGCAGACTGTTAAGCGGTGATGACGAGAAACATCCCAATGTAAGGCAGAAAGAACCATTCAAACTGGTAGATTACAGATAACGTTTCCATCCACCCGACCAAGATGAAGTTAGAACACCAATTTCCAAGCTTAAGTCTAACCAAGCTGCTGACCGATCTATTGCAAGCATACACAAACTCAATTATAAAATCTGGATCGATATGAGTACGCCCTTTGTCTGTCAATTCCTTGAACTGAGTCAACTACAGTCTCTTTAATATCACATATAAAATCCTGCCGTAGTATGTGAACGCCTAAGCCCCTTCGTTAATAGTCTAAACGACATCTTTTATTATGGTTTTAGGCCAAGTCCACCATAGTTCAAATTTTCACATTACGGCAGATTATAGAAAAAAACCAAATATTTCTAAATCGATACACACCACGGTCGATAATGACAAAACTGAGACCTTTAATGTCTTAAAATGATTTATTTAATGACTTAAATATTGGAATGCTTTATCGTGTGTTTTTCAATATCGTTCTTGAAAGTCTCTATGAAACTCACAAGTCAACTCCAGACGCACCATCTTTCAAAGGTCTGTCATCAGAGCGGGAATCATGCGAAGAATCACTCTTGCTAATCGCAGCTTCTATGGGTTAAAAGGAAATTAAGTGGCAAAGCCATCTCCCGAGCAACCAAGGACACTTATCATTCCAGTCCTGCTTTACGGCGCAGACCCGTGGACACTGACAAAAGGGGATGAAAATGCTCTCTGGTACTTCGAGAGAAAAGGGACCGAAAAGCCCGGATAACCTGGCTAAGATGGTTAGGTCACCTTGAGTACGTAGATATCAGCGTCCCGCTCTGGAAAGCTTTCGACTCCAACCCACATAGTAAAGGACAATCTTACCTTACGTTGCGCATAAAAGTAGAAGGTGAACAAAATTTCTTGCGTGCAACTGGAGGCAGCTGGAAAAAGACCGAGCCAACTAGAGAGGAATTTTAGCTGAGTCTCTGGTTCACGTAAGGTACACATTATTTTCATCAAACGCCTCCTTTCTGGTGGTGTTTCATCTTGAATGTATAAAATATATCACAAATTGAATTCATCCCTCGGCGTACATCCATTTCTTCAAACAGAAGTCAGCTATGTTGGCACTAAGTGGAACACAGATAGATCACCGCCCACATCTCTCAGATCCTCAGATCTCAATCTACCTGGATACGAACTAGTGATTCTTTTCTCACCGGAGTCTTGAAATTTCTGTGTCAAGTGTATTCAGAAAATAACGGGAATTTTAGTTTTTTGAAGACTTTTTGAAGATTTATTTATTCGTCTACATTAATGTTATCGCCTTCAAAATAGTCCCCATTTGATATTATGCACTTATGCCAGCGCTTCTTCCAGCGTTCTTCTGATCAAAACTAAGAAGTTTCAGAACAATCTTCGCTGACACACGTGCGCAAAAATTGTATGACATGAGCAGACCGATATGCCAACATCCTCAGCAACTTTTTTTTATGGCAATTCTACGATTTTCCAAAACAATTTTCTTCACAGCTTCCACGTTATCATCTTTGGCTGATGTGCTGGGGCGTCCAGAGCGAGGTTCGTCATTGGCATTTTATCGGCCATTTGAGAAGAGTTTGTACCACTTGTAAACAATTTTTTTAATTAGAGCAGACTCACCACTGCTGTCACTGTCAATATTTTATGTGTTTAAGAGCACTTGATTCCATAATTTACACAAAATTTGATACAAATTCTTTGATTCATTTCTTTTAAAAATAAAAATCACCGAGCTCATAAAAATACGTCTAACCTCTTAGTGGCTGCCTCAGACAAAGTAAACATGATACTTCAGGGTCATGTACCATACCATATACCAACATAATAAAAAATGTTGGCAATTGGACTCTACAAACCCGTGAAATTTAAAAATTCTCGTTATTTTCTGAACACACCTCGTAGCTTACAACCACAATGTGGTCTCTGTTCCAATTCAAGATTCATCTTGGTTAAAATCCAGGCTTCGAATTGGACAGGAAATCGATCTTTAACGAGTTTTATGCGCTGTCCGTTTTCAACAAGAAATTGTATCCCTATATCCTCATACCAAAATTGTTATTGCGGACGATTCCAATATATCTATACAAATTTGGGTGGCTTCAACATTCCAAACAGACAACACCCGAATTATGTGGTTTAAGATCTGCGAAAAACAAATTAGCTCAGCTTGAAAATGAACCTATGGGAATACCTGACATTGAAACTCATATCGCCAATACTATGGACTTAAAAAATAAACCATCGATGTGCTCTTCCTTCTAGGCTCGTCGGACAATGTGGCATATCAAATTATTTCTCGTACACTTAATATAGTTACATAACAGATTTCTAAGTGAACCGGCAACACCAGAAAGGCAATTATATATTATATAATTATATATAAGAAGTTTAACTAAAGCCCCGCATCTATGATCATAGAAACTTTCTCTTTGGAATGAAATTATTTATCCTTCATCGGATGAAAAGTATGACACCAAAGGAAAAAGCACGGTATAACTCGAGGAGGCTCTCAGGGTTAGTTTACACAGTTTTTCTGGTCTACGACTAATCTAACAGAGGAACATTGAAAAAAGTTAGAATAAGCTAGGAATGACTCCAGCGCAAAGGTAGTATACATTGCTGATCATGCGCCAAAAACACAAGAAATTTTGTCTCATCCTATACTCACATTCTTAATTACAAAGACTCCAGCATTCAGCTCTTTGAGCTCCTTGCTACACGAGTTCAAACGAAAGTGGTTGGGATCAACGAATATCCTCTTTAGTAGATTAGAAATTACCTCAAGTTTTCTTGATTGTTCTGAAGTCTGATATAAGAAGAAAGGATGGTGTGCCCCAGGGTTCCGTTTTGTCCCCGGCGCTGTAATTAATTTTCATTAATGATTCTTGCATGCTACCATTAATCCAATATTCGATTTCGTCTAAAATACTAAGTTTCCTGATGCAATGTAAGAAACCTTTTAGTTTATAGTCTGACCTGGCCTTAATATTTGGGGCATTAATCTGTATTTGTGTACAATGATACCGATGTAATGACGCTTGCCTTGCCTTACCTCGTTCTATAGTGAGCCATCGGTTACTACTCTTACCCGTCGCGTAATGGTTTAGCTACAAAATTCTCCAAAGTTTCAGATACTGCCAGAAGGAATTGTTGAGTTTATAGTACGAGCTGAACTGACTCAATTCTCTGTTCAGCTGTAAAGCTTTTTTTCATTTATAAGCGAACTATTATTTGTCGGAAAGGTTTACTGAAACAAGGCCTATTATTATTAGTTGCGTTACTAAGTGAACCAAGTCCTTTAAATCTGCCTAGGGATTCTTCCTCAGAAGCTTAAGTAGGTATCAGAGAATTAAAAACGGCGCAAAAACTACGAGCTAATGAAAATCACGAAAATGGTGTTTGCTCAACAAGCTTAACAATTAATTAAGAGATCTATCTTCCGCAGGCTGTATATTTTGTTCCGTTGATTTTTTCTACAGAAATTCTTTTTTTAAAAAAAATATTAAAATTGTTTTAAAAATATTCCCAGGCTTGTATTTTTATATAATAAGCGTTACGTTAATTTTTCTTTTGAAAAGCTTCTGTTGATGACATTATTTCAATTTGTTGTAAATTACCTCAATTGCGGTTTATTGCAAAATTAATTTCCAAAGTATTCAAGTTTCAGTTTCAGTTACTATATTAAAAAATAAAATTATTCCGTTTAATTAACAGCCAAACAGGTAATTAAAAATGCCCACAGATCAATAAAATCAGTTTCGGCCGCCACAAAACACCTCTGTGTTACTCCATTAATTATAGAATTAAATAAAAACATCATTAATAAAATTTGCCACTTGGGGCTGGGAAATACAAAATACAAAACACATTACAATTGTGTTTACACAATTTGCATGAAATTAATCAAGAAAAAAATGACATATAAAGCAAAACTGACACCTGTCCAATGTGACATGTGATAACAGGAACACAGCTTTTAAAATAAACGGATAAATCAAATGTCAAACGAAGTTCGCGAACAATCCTGTTGAACATTATCCTATCGTATATGCGATTCACCCTTTCACCTTTTTCACATGCCAACCGCTCTTCAATGTGCCCGAATGCATTTTGAGGATTCAGGTTCAGAATCAGGAAGGCGCTCAAGTGCAAATGCATTGCATCATCATACTTGTTCTCGTAAGCATGTCCTTATTATGCATACACATACTTGACATCCATTAGGCAGAGAGGTTACCTTACATAGCACTCTATGCCAGTCTGCATTATCCTTTGAAAGCCAAAGGCACACGATGGAGCTTAAGAACTGAAAGACTGAAGAAGAACCCCGAATCGCAAATGAGGGACTGTAAACAGAAAACAGAATGAAAAAGTAAAAATCTGGAGCAAGTCAGATGTCAAGTGATCAACATCATCAATCGCTTTCGAGGGCGTGATGAATGGCTTTTTTAATCACAGGAAAGTGCGCCCCAGCTGTGTGTGTTGTCAGCAGCGTCTAGGAGTCGTTGCGGTGATGTGAATCGTGATACGAACCATACCCCCATCAACTTGTTTGCGCTTCTTAAGTCCATTATGTCAATTCTAGGACTTTCTTGCCATCAACTCTCAGAATATAGTATATGGAGAGTGTTGTAACCCTGGTGATGTTCGGATACATTTCTTCTCGGCATTAAAATTATGAGGGTGTGATTGCTCCCTTCAATCTTTGACATATAAATCAACATTCATATGCTAATTTTGTAGTGGGCAAGAGCTGTAATTATTTGTAGCCTTAGCTATTATTATCCCCTAATCATGTGGAGTTGTCTGTATATGGAGAAAGTAGAGGGTTTGAGGATGTACGTGCATGATATCAGTTTCTCAAGAGTTATTCAATCATAAAATTACCCAGCATGCAAATTCATGCCAATGACTCGGTAAGATTACTCGTAGAACGTTGCTGTCCATGGTTTATGATAAATGTGTTCTAATTAGTAAAATATTGGCATAATGTTCAAATAGATTCATGTGACAAAGAATGGGTAACTACCCTACTTTTAGCATTTGTTAAAGTCTCTATCTATGAGAAGATAAGCATAATCACATCATCACGGTAAGCTATATTTTGTTGAACTAAAGATAAACATGTATCAACCCTGGCTAAGGCTCTAAGTAACGGTCGTTGCTTGTCTGAAGATTGCCAAAATTAATCTCTGGTCGTAATCGTTAACGAAAATTTATAGTAAGTAGTAGACATTTGTCATGCTGATCGATCAGGTCCATAAGAAAGGTCTCAGAAATTATAACATGATGCGCTTTGCGCAAAACAATAAGGTGTACCGTGAGCAACGGGTGTTGGTATTGATCCACAAAATCTACGTTGCTTTGGGCAACGTAAGGTTTTATCAAAAAGAAATACACGTGAAGACTGATTTCAGTTTCATATTAACAATAACGACGGTCACATATGTACATGGAAAGTGAGTACGCATTGGATATACTGGAAGCCTATAAGGTTGATATTACTGCCGTACACAGGTATGCACTGGAGTGGAGAAAAATTTGTCATATAAAACCTCAGTTTTATATGGGATAATGCTGCAACAGAGGATAAGGAAATCTCAACTAAGGGCAGTGTTTCAATTTAGACGTAAAGAGCACCTTTAGTAACACTGTTGGAATGTCCATCCTGCACGATTGTTCATCTTAGACTACATTAGGCAACATGGTGATCTTCTGACCTCAGGAAGATGGAAGATACGCATCCAGTATACTCGTTGGGGAGGCACCTACTTTAACTCGGACCGCCTTCTAGTAGTATGAAAATCCAAGGCAAGTATGTGGTTTGTAAACTAAAGGCAAGACACTGTGATAAAGTTTGACGTTATACGTCAATTGCTAGAGATTGCCAAAGTCTTTGCCGACCTTTATCTCTATCAATGATCACCAAGGGCTGATGAGTGACTATGATATTATTAGGCCCTTAGAAATGCCACCTCTTATGTATAGGTATAAATAGGGTACTGCAGAAATAGAGTAGGTACTGAGAGACGTCAACATGGCGTTGCCCAATGTTGCAACTGTTTCCACATATTAATTGTGCTTGTTTTACCTTCAAGAGGTATCCATTGGGTACTGGTCAACGGTGTAAGATCCCGGAACAAAAAAAAAAAAAAAAAAAAAAAAAAATTAGACCTCATCCAGACTACTCCGTCATATTTAGAGCTCAGTCCGGTGAGGATTTACGAAACTAAGTCAGGATCTTGGAAAGGAGATAGTGGCTTATGAGTTCTTTATGGACCAACGGCATTATTTGCTTCTAACCAAACCCTCGGCAATGAAAAAAAAAAAAACAAAATTACGAAGCCTCGGATACTGTCAAATTTATTGTTGACAACGTCTCCAATAAAAAAAAAGAGAACAACGAACTTCGGATCTACACGTTGAGGCCCTGGACCTGGAGATTTTACCGGCGTCCAAAAAATGCGATAGGATGAGCTGGACAAAAAGAGGATGAAAACTGCGACATCTACTAACGGCGATTGTTATAGACGGCAAAAGCAGCGCCTATTTGGATGAGGATTCGGTGTTAGAGGCAGACATAAAAAAAAAGTCTTGAGTGCCTCTAAATTAACCAACATTAGCTTTATATGTCCGCACGCCCCACAGATTTTAATGAAAAGCTAGGAAAAAAAAAGGACATCTTTGGTGGTAATGTCGAAAACCATAGCCAGTACGACACCACCTCTGATAACGGATTCAGGCTAACCAACCTTGTGGCAGGACGAAACACTGTCGTAGTTAGCACGCGGTTTCAATATTCATAAGGGGTCTTGGAGATCTCCTGATCAATCAACTGTCAACCAGACAGACCACATTGTGATCGACGCAAGGTACTCCTATTATATTATGAATGCGTTCATTATCAAGCGTTCCGAGGGGCCAACATCGTGTGGCCAAGGTATAGAGAAGTTTGACGTAGGACGGCTACGATCTACAAACGCAAGAGATTGCCAAATCCTTGGCTGATTGAATCTCTCTTATCACTTAAGACGTTTTATGCCGCCTTCAATGTGCTGGGTTTCACTCGGTCACCAAAACGAAAGCCCTGGTTTGATGACGAGTGCCGGCAAGCACATACAGCTCAGCAAGAGAGCAAGAGGCATACAAAGCGGTGCTGCATAGAAGGCCTAGAGCTGCTCATAAGCTTAATGAAGAGAAGAGATGAACACCAATTCTAGGAAATTGGGTGATTCTACGCCAGGAATGAGATTCAAAAGTTTTACGAAAAAAACCTGCTACGGACACAAACTCCGAACCGAAACCGGTAGAGATGAACATAGGGAACATAGTAGTAGAGTTCAAGTCAATGCTAAGGATTTGGAATGAGTGTTTCTGTAGACAGAGGCTTGAGTCTTCTTAACATCGCCTACAAGATCCTATCTGACGTGGTGTGTGAATTCCTGAAGTCATTCGTAAACAACCTGATTGATCCACATCAGTGTGATTTCAGGCCGGACAAAATATCGACAAAATATTTACACAACGGCAGATCTTGGAAAAAAAACCCACGAACCTCAAATCGATACACATAACCTATTCATCGATTTTAAGGCCACGTATGACAGCTTCTATAAAGACTATATATGCTATATAGAGCAATGTCTAGTTTTGGCATCCTTGCCAATCTCGTCCGTTTGTGCAGGATGACGATTGAACTTGAAGACGAAGAACTCAGCGGGACCAGGCGATGCGCTGTCATGCAACTTCTTTTATATAATTCTTGATAAAATAGTGCAAAATTCACGCACTAAAACAGGAGACGAAAAAAAGTCCGTCCATTTACTCGCTAATGCCGATGATATTGATACAATCGGAAGAAAGCAGCGTGATGTCAGTATCGCTTTCGTAGGTAATGAGACGGAAGCAATAAAGATGAATTTAACGGTCAATGAACGCATGACCAAGTATATGCTGTCACGCAGAAAGCACACCCAACACCGACATTTCGACAGAACGTCACAGAATACTGAAGGTCCAATGACTGAGGTGAGTGAATCACGCAGGCGGATATGTACCAATGTTCCGGTCCGAAAAATCCTCGAATCCGCTCCCGACAGCACAGTAGAGGAAGACCACGACTTAGGTGATGCACGCAAGTGGAAGGGAACCAGATAGGTCGAGCTGGATGGTGATGTTGTTGAGGCCCATGCCCACCTCGGATTAAAGCGCCACCTTATGTACCAGCTGCCTCTGGTACAATAATAAATTCTGGTGGGCTCTTACAGCAAAATATGGATGAGGACTGAGAAAGGGACTGGAAAAAAAATGCAATCGTAGAAATGAGTTTCAAAAATTTAACTAGAGCGTAAAAACGACTTACCAGGGCAACAGGAGCCTGTAAAAACGATGCTACAACATCCGACTTTTTTAACACCGTGCACAACTTATCTCATATGCGTATAAGGTTGGAGATCAGAGTCCCACGCCGAAGAATCTTCAAATCTGACAACAGAGTAAAAAAATACCTTAACCATTGTCAGTTTGAAGATAATTTGAACCAATTCGGCGTGAGAAACTGGAGCAATTAGCGGCTCGTATATATTAGATCGAGGCGGTTTGAAAGGCTGTCATTCAAACTGATATATCTGAACACTATGCCATTTTATGTTCAAAAAACAATTATACTGAGAATGAAAAACTGGACGAAACAACCTTCCGGAACAACCAACACAAAGATAAAACGAACTAGGAAAGCTTTAGCAATGTAACGAGTTGTGACCATCTTTTCCATAACTTTGTTGAAAATATGAACGGTATATGTATATGTATATACTTTCAACTAAAACAATTAAAAAAAGACAGCTAATAACAAGGCATGCATAGCACCAGAATAAGGCGAAATGTGTTAAAGAGATCAGGTTTATAGAACGTGGACGTATAACAGACGTATTTAAAATAAAGAACATGAATACGGACAGTATCGTATTGTAACACATACCCAACAAAAGGGTACATCTTACAAACGCACATTACTATAAAATGAAACACTTGAATACGACCAACGATCTCAGACAAACTTGGCAAGTCTTGAAGAGTTGATAGGGCGCCAAAAGCAATCATTGGGCGATACAATCATAGATAACCTTAAAAGTAAGTGGCTTCCAGCACTTATTAACGAGTTTGCGGAATTGTTTTCAATCCAGACAACAATATATATTGTAATAATATACATAACTGTGGCCGTAAAACATCTACTCACCAAAATTTGTATTTATGGTATTTCAGTCCAAGTATGCCAGTATGGCGAAAGTGTATAGAATTTTGTGTAGCCTTTCGACAAATTAAGGCGCAGAAGTTGAAGAAAATAGATCAATCGATCTAAAACTGTATGCCATAACATTAACACCATCAAGTCTTTGCTCCATCCTTCAGCAAGGTTATGTTCCAAGCCTTATGAAAACTTCCATTATAAGACCAATCTACAAAAGTGGAGTGAAAAATGATGTAGCGAATTACAGACCAATATCTGTACTACCCATTGTTGAAAAATGTTTAAAAGAACTTGTTGTAAAAAATAACTAATCCAAATCAATACGGTTTCAAGCAAGGAATGCTTTTTGGAGAACGTTCAAAAGTTGTTCATACGGGTTTCCATAAGAGCCATCACATTCTAATTATGTTCTAAGACTTCAGCAAAGCTTTCGATACGCTGGAGCATGATAAATTCCTTGGAAGCCTTTTTAGAATTTAATAAAAAAAAAAAAAAACAGATAGAACGGCAAAAGTAAAAGTATCTAACGTGAGCGACAAGGTTCTTAGCTGGGACCAATTATATCCATTCTCTTTATTAATGAATTTTTACGGGTTCTTACAAAATCTACAGAATTTGCATACGCAAACGGTATCATCATACGTCAGACGTCTTGATACAGCTAAAACCATAATACACGAGGTCCCACGAATGTGTCACGACAACGATTTAGTGATAAATGCTATTATTTAACCAAAATGGTGCACATACAAATTCCACATCAAGCAACAGTTGTAATACATGGGCTGAAAAGTCCGTTTGTAAGAGAAGGCACCACTTGAATTAAGTTCATACCATTTTCAGTAGTACCAACCTTCAAAAGATACGTATATAAGATTGACAGCTGTCGGACGATTAGTTCTCGAGATATAGCGTTGTGAGTGAAGCAACTTTTGTTATTGTGAAAAAAATGGATTCAAAGCAATTTCGTGTGTTGATTTATCATTGCTTTTTGATGGGAAAAAATGTAGCCGATGCAAAGAAATGGCTTGATAAATGTTACCCGGACTCTGCACCAGCCGAACGAACCATTCGCGAGAGGATTGAAAAATTTAAAAGTGGTCATACAAGCACCGAAGTTGATGCACGCAGTGGACGTCCAAAAGAGGCTGTTTCAGATGAAAACATCAAAAAAGTCCACAAAATGATTACGAATGACCGTAAAGTGAAGTTGATCGAGATAGCTGAGGCTCTGAAGATATCAAAAGAGCGTGTTGGATATATCATACACGAATATTTGGACATGCGAAAGCTCTGTTCAAAGTGGGTGCCGCGTTTGATCAAAGTCGACCAAAAACAACAACGTGTTGACGATTCAGAGGAGTGTTTAAAGCTGTTCAACCGCAATAAAGCCGAATGTTTGCGTAGGTATGTGACAATGGATGAAACTTGGCTCCATCACTTGACACCAGAGTCAAGTCGGCAGTCAGCTGAGTGGCGAGCAGGCGACGAACCTCGTCCAAAACGACCAAAAACTCAATAGCCGGCTGGCAAGGTTATGGCATTCTTATTTTGGGATACACATGGAATAATTTTCATCGACTATCTCCGAAAGGGGCAGACTATCAACAGCGACTATTACATTGCGTTGTTGGAGCGTTTGAAGGACGAAATCGCAGAAAAACGGCCTCATTTGAAGAAAAAGAAAGTGCACCGTGTTCTCCAGATTTGACCCCCAGCGACTATTTCCCGTTCGCAGACCTCAAAAGAATGCTCACCGGAAAGAAATTTAAGACCGATGAAGAAGTAATCGCCGAAACAGAGGCCTATTTTGAGGCTAAACCGAAATCGTACTACAAAACTAGTATCGAAAGATTGAAAAATCGCTTCAATCAGTGTATCGCCCTCGAAGGCAACTATATTGATAAATAAAGTTGAATTTTGCAAAAATTTTGTGTTTTACTATAAAACGGCACTGTGTTGTTGGATGTGTACCATCCAAGTATCAGAGGACTAAAGGCTGTCCAGCAACAAGAAGAGAAAGTCATTGAGGTTGTTAAAAAAATTAAATACCTCGGAATAATCACAGATGGTCACTTTACTTGGCCCGATCACATTAATCGACTTCGCCTACAATTGAAAAGTGCAATTGATGACGTACATCAAGAAATATACCACAATCGAAGTCCAGAGAAATTTTTATTATACGTTGACTTAGTTTAGAATTGCATATGGAATCTTAGCTTGGGGAAATGCCTCAAAAAGTTATCTCAACACTATCTGGAGCATTCAATAACATATTTAAGTTGACGATACTAAACGCGTATTAGGATGGTAGGATACGTCACAAACAATATACAAGAAGTAGTACTGACGAGTTAAAATGAGACTGAACAAACAAGCCTTTACAATCATGATGGCATTTAATAGACTTTAATGCAATCGACAGTAGCAACAACAGTACCAAACAGATTGAATAACTTAGTGATGAACAAGACTGTGTATGGGGGTAGGAGTAACCGTTCGGAAGCAAAAAGTCTCGCCAAAACACAAATTCACTGTTGAAGAGCGTGTAAAGTGATACAGGGATCAGTACATCGAATGTTAGGATAATTAAGAGGTCTCGTACAGCCAAGCAACTAGGGAAAGAAAAATAAGAAAATACTCTGACTTATATTGTAAAACTTATATTTAATCCATTATATATTGTCCATCATGGTGTTTTTATGCCTAATGTTTTTTTTGTAAAATTCAGCAGACTTATGGGTAAAGAAGTTTTCAGAAGGCGCAAGGTCTGAAGAGTACGGTGGGGCCTGCGTAACTTCTTTCCCAAATGAATTTAGCTTTTGTTTTGTCATGGTCTGGCGTTGTTATGATGGAAAACACCGCCATTTCTGTTCACCAATTCTGACCGTTTTTCTTCCACTACCTAATTTAGAGTTCCGGGCTGAGAGCAACGTTTAACAACACCAGTTCCACCAAGTGCTCAATATGACCTTTCTGGGATGCAAATATTATTAACCGATCGATTGCTATGTTTCACTAGGAGCGCACCATGACCTCTTATGCCGAATAATGTTGTAAATCATCCATTTTTCGTCTCCCGTAATCACTTTTTTCAGGAAAGTCTCAAGTGAGTTCAATCTCAACAAAGACTCACAGACTATTAAGCGATCCATAATGTTTCTTTCACTGAGCTCGGGGAACCCCATGTTTCAACTTTTTCGACATTCCAAGCCTTTTCAGTCTCTGCGAAACGGTTGTATGTTCAATGTTAAATCGCTGAACGATATCCCGTGTCGTCAAATGCCTGTCAATGATAACTGCAGGCAATATTCCAAGATTAGATGTGGTGGGTGGACGTCGAGAGCGAACATCATTAGCAAGGTCTGCATTTCCTGAACGTAAGCGTGTAAACTAATGCTGACTACTGTCAGCACTTAAGCCGTATCTCCATACACCCTGCAAAGCTCCCGTTGCACCTCTGTCGCTATGACGCCTTAAAAAAAAAAAAAGCCAAATATGCCGAAAGTGCACTTTCTTATCCTCCATTTTTTCTTTTATGAAAAATTTAAAACCTACAACACGTCAGTTTTTAGCACATGAGCTTTTTGGGAAAATGATAGGAAAACATACAATGGCTGTTTGATGAGTACCAGGATTGGAAGGTAGATGGGTTACTAAGCCAAAAAGCCCACTACAATTTTGTTACAATCCGACTCATAGCTTTGTTTTGACACGCATTTCAAAACATCGTGAAAAAAGGAGCAGTATCGATCCATGATCCACATCTTCTTTTTCAGTGGAAAAGCCTGCAAAGAAATCAAGCCCATTCTCGATGGTGTGTATGGGACCCATCCACATTCCGGAACAACCGTTTATCATTGGTTCGCAGAGTCTCACCGTGGCCGCACATCGGTTTTTGATGAACCGGTTACCACAAAAAAAAAAAAAAAAAAAAAAAAAAAAAAAAATCCATTATCTCGTATTGGCGAACCGCCGAGTGAAAACTTCCGAGTTGGCAGAGATAGGAGGCATCTCAACTTAATGCGTTAGCCATATCCTGCACAAGATTTTGGGCATGAGAAGGCTGTCCGCGCGATGACTGCCGCGTTTGTTCACACCGGACGTGCTCACTTCAAAGACGTGGTTGGTCCATTTAATCGAAATCCGGAGGAGTTTCTGTGTCGTTTCGTGACCGTCAATGAGACATGGATTCATTGGTACACACCAGAGACCAAAATACAATCGAAACAATGGGTTTTACTTGGTGAACGTGCATCAAAAAAGATTAAGATCATATCTTCGACGAGCGAGGAGTGATCCACGTTGACAATAAATTGTCAAAACCTAAAAAAGTTGCGGGTGAATTTTGAAGGGTGAATTTTTCATAATTTTCTCAAAACAGCCGCAAATTACTGGATAATAACATGTACACTAACGAATACGCGAACTCTGGTCAGAAGCCTGAGGAGAGTATTACTATTACTAATGAGCAGCCCAATTACGAAGAACAGATATCTTCGGACCTACTCCTTTTATAGAGGCATCATGAATCCAAAATTATCATAAAATTTTCAACACAAAACAAGCAAACACCAATTTCCATATCTAAGCTGCTAATCGACCAATGATTACCGTTGACGTTCAATATCCTATTTTTGACAGTGCAATAGCTTTCAATTTTTCATCAGAAATTAGGTATTTATTTTCTTTTCTTCTTTTTTTTTTTAAGCAAATAATACTCATACTTCCCATCTCGTATTGCCACGGTGTAATCCCAATTTTGTCATCTCTTAAAGGTCACCCTTCCAAAATTCTTTACCACCTTCAAATCGTACAGAAAATCAGTGAGGGAAAAGAGCAGAAAACGATTTTCTATCAAAACGTGAATGATTGTGGAAACAAATCCTCTTTGACATTCTTATTTGTTTCGTCCTTTAACGTTGTACCATACCGCTTACCAGCATCAGCCATAACTTCCTCGACCGCACAGTCCCGACCAACTATCCCAACAACATCACACAGCAGCTTACGAATAATGTGTCCTGTTGTTTTTATTGTGATCACTTAAACTACACTGAAAAAAAAAAAAAAAAACAATTCCTCCCTCTTCCAGAAGAAAGTTATAGAATGGGTAGGGGATTAAAGTTGGGAGTTATCTTCATCCCTAAACCATTCCTTGAAACCTTCAAATACTGTACATAAGTATGCCCGCATACAACAGTTCCATCATCCATTTCGATTATTTATTTCCGGATACGGTCTAACTTGGTGTTTCATTCCATTATTTTCGTGTGTTTCCCTTAGTGTTCCCATCAGACTGCTTCCTTCGTTGCTTCAGTTTCTGTTTCTGCTCCTACGATAGAGCCTTTTAGGATCAAGAAAGTGGTTTCCATGTGCACGTTATTCATTTTTGTGCTTTCCTTTTCCCCCTTGACTTTGGTTTTGGTTCACGTCTTCGCCGATGACTTTGTCTTCGTCTTCGTTTTCATTGTCGTTGTCGGTTGTCGTCTCACTCACAATTCATGCTTTATGCCTTATTTATTTTCTGTATGCGGGTATATATGTGTGTGTTTGGGAACAAAACGTGTAAAACACAAGAGGCCGGTTTAGCAAGTCCTTGAGGTGTTTTTTGTTTCTCCTCTCTCGTCTTGTTTTGTTTTCAGTCGTACTTCTTACATTCTTGCTTGTTTATGCCTTCAAAGGAAAGGGATTTACTCGTTTTCAGGAAGTATGGTTTCAATGGGGGGTCGACCAGAAGAGACAACAATCGTAATCGTTAGAGGGGATATACCCAACCGGGCACAATCTCTTTTACTAGTGGTAGGCAACAACAACAGTAGATACAACAGCAGCGACAAAACTAGGACAATTGATGTACAAGGATTATTGCTGTAGGTAAGGATTTACAAATTGTGTGCTCCATCACCACCCCATTGTGTGTATTGCCTTCAGAGTCATCATCAGAGTCGTGGTTAAGCTGGTTAGCCTCTTCTTTAAGGAAAAATCGATAAAGTGATTTATGCGCGATGTTACAAACATTCGAAACACCCATATATTCACTTGCACTTAGTATCCAGGTTTAATTTAAAATAGCAGATAGATTTGAGCGGGAATGGATAAAAGGCAGTCGCCCACTCAAATTTCTTAATGTGCCATTTGCTAGTCTTAAAGTTAGAATCGTACTTTAAGTTCGGAACGCAAAAATAGACCGTGTTAGATAGAGTATCTACGATACTAACAAAGGGTTACGATGTACGTATGTTATGAAACGAAATGAAAAACAACAAAACCTCTACTGCAATATATGTTAGACATTATGACCATCCGAGGCATGGTACTAAATGGCGCAGGATAATGGTACAAAATATAAATTTTGCACCGCATTTTCCAATTAAATATGGAAATATGAGAATTTAGAGTCGCAACGCAATGAAGGTTAACTTAGAGCAGCATGAAGAATTTTCTTTGAGTTTCGTTCTTTGTGTTCATGCGTTTGACATGACAGGATTATTTTCTATAAAACTGTGATTTCAAAAGATTCGTTGATTCACCACAGCAACACAAACGAGGATAACAATGGGCATCATAATCATAATAGAAGATTCGATTTGTTGCCAGGAATGAGCAAAAGTTCGGAAAATCGTTCGAATCTTTTTCGAATCTGTGAATTTGCATAATTCCTCGTTGCTGGTAATTAGTCGAGAAGAAGGAGCTCCACCAAAAGTCCCATTTCGTAAGGAACCACAACATGTAGACAAATTCAATTAATTTAGGAGCTGCTCTTTTTTCTTTCTTTATTTTTATTACGGCTTATTGCCAGCTTATGCGGTATCCTACTAATGGGTATGGTTGAGTGAGTATATTACTTATTCGGCTATTCTTTGATCATTAGTGGTTGGTCTTGGAACTTGAGATTTTCTGGAGTTAATTAATGGCGCACAGTTAATTTTGTTGAGTGGCTTCTTCTGGTGGGAATGTGCTTTTCTTTTACCCAGTCATCCTTGGAAAATTGTCATTGAGTAAATAGGCAGCAGGATTCAAGTATGAATCTTTCATTTGATTAAGTGGAAATCTTTTAGATGAAAATTAGACGGTTCGGATATAATTGACATGGTTTTGGCTCTTTAAGATCATGGCAAATTTAAGTTGGTATGGTGGTGAATACATATGTGTATATGTACAAGGATAAAGCTATTATTAGATTACAGGACGTTAAGAGAAAATATGGTTTTACATACATAAGCCAAATTGCTATAACTAAAGAGGCACACTGTTTCTGTTAATCTCCTGTTATAAGGTTGTATATGACATACATCAAACGTCTAATTGGAATGAACATCAAGATTTGAACCATACGCTAGTGCTTACTTTTTAAACATTCACTGACTATAAGCTTACTCGAAACAGAACATGATAGGATTGTACCCTTCACCACTTAATGACAGACTGAAGTGCCTTTCACAATTATGGTTAAAATATGAAAAAACTCGGGAGTATAGATAAGGGCGTGAAATCCATTACAATTTGAAGAAAATATCGATGAGTAAAATCATATCAATCCATTTAGATTCGTGAGTGAAAAAAAAGCACTAAGCTCTGTAGGTACGAGTTTATAGTTGCGAATGCCCTATATACTTTTGGTTGCATTTGAATTATAGGTGAAAAATACTCAGGTAAGATTCCAAGAAATAACATATTTATTCCAAAAGAATATTAGCATAGTGATCAACTTTTACTTTGAAGAAAGGCACATCAAAAATATGCACGAGAAATCACTTCAAATAGTTAACAGGGAAGAAAACCAGAGGCTTTTGCTCTGTAATCGCAATGGCACTAGTTATTTACAGCTACACAAATTTAGCGTTGTGTTAAAACTTCAAAAACTTCTTGAAAACACAGTATGGCTCGAATAGAAGACACGTGGTCATCGATATCACATTCGAAAGTAACGCTCTGCTTGGAGGGATTAAGTGATGCATAAGATTTACTGTCTTATCTTAAGGATAAGACTTGAAAAGTGGGAGCCAAGAGAGAAAAACAATTTTGAATCAAGATTTGTGATACGTTTTCTCCTTCAAACAGCTTATGACAAGCAAAGATTTACCGCAATATATTCGAACATAACAACAATATAACACTCGGATACTCGAATTGTGTATTTTCGAGATAAAGGATGTCCCAAAAATCTCGCAAAATTTGAACTTTGCAAGATTTGTGCGGTAAAGTATTGCCAATGAAAAAAAAAAAACACAATGTGACAGCTGACATTTCAGAGTTATTAAAAATGCAACGCTACACGAAAAAAAAACGAGTTTTCATTGTTGAGCAACATTTTAAAAATGAAAAAGGTTTGATAGTTACAGTTCGCAATTTTCGTACAAAAGTGAATAAATTTCATCGACTGATGTACATCAAATACTGAAACCTACCGACCATGCACAGAGTAGAGAGTTCGTTGAATGAATAACAGAACAACAATAAGTAGATGCTGATCTTTCAAACAAGATCATCTTCAGCGATAAGTCTCATTTTCATGTTGATGTCTTTGTTAATCGTCAAAATTGTCAAATTTGGGTTTCAGAAAATCGGTGCCTAGAAGTGAAACTATAAAATTCTTACCATACTAATAGCCGCAGAATATAAAAATAAAGATTTGAACTTGCATTGTATACCCGAAGGACATGTTTAGTTCCTAGGCTTTAATACAGAAGCCGTGACCGAGGTTTTTGCTGGTAAAGATTACATTGGTCAGCATTCCATTTACCTGAAAAATAAAAACCAATGCCAAATTTCCAAATAGCAAAAATGGAACGTGAGTTTACTAACTGACAGAGAAGCAGAGACAGAAGGACCAAGTAGTTCTAACAACAGAACTAAAAAAAAAAAAAAAAATGCCAGAGGATTGACAGAAATTCAAATATCTCAGCAACATCCGGTGAAGATGCCCTATCTTTACCCTAATTTTGAATGAAACTCAACTAAAACAAGTTAAAAAGAAACAACATTTGGCATCAGTTCTAACTCAATATGGCTGTAACTAAAATAAAAATAATTTTCTGAAATTATATACCCGCATTTCCTCCTCAATCCTCGCCAAGAAAGAACAACTACAACAACTGTAGGTCTTTTATAGTCAAATTTAGAGAGATTTTGGGAAGCTATGAATTTTAAAACTGCAAAGGAATTTGCATGAGAAAAATAGTTGCAACTATCTCGTACAAAAAATATTTTTACAGAGAAAGTTCTTTGTGATACCACAACATGTTAGTGTCCTCACAGCTAATATGGAGACCCAAATGTTAGAGATATCTGGCATCGATCAGATTCACTTAGAAGTAGAACCAGTAAGTATGTTTTAGAACACACTAGATCGTCACTGGCCGCTATTTAGGTAATCCTCCAGGATTTGCGTAGAAAAATTTATCGATTCATAGATGCAGAGTAGTTTCACAAACCCTTCACTTCTACAGCTAATATCATTGTTACAAAAGAGGTCCAGTCTGTTGTCTACTAATTATGAAATGATCAGAAGTGAGACAATAAAAGACAGTTAGTAAAGGCTATTAAATGTTCAATCATCACATTCTTCTTTTAAGTTCACAAAATCCCTAACTGAGATACACTATAACAGTCTGGGGAGCTAGAAGATATCCTAAAAACGCGATGTTCTGAGATGGATTTCGTTCTTTAGCCCCTTATGCTCGGGATTGTCACCATGAACTGCTTTCAAAATCAGAAAAAAAAGATAGTTAATGCTTGTACCTAGAGCAAATTCCTTTTCTGATTTTAGGATGGGTTGAAATACGACATCCGTTTTTCATACAATTCTTAAGAAAATGTTCAAAAAGTATATATAGTGCAGCAGTGGGAATTGATGCCAAAGCACTACCGATCGTATGCTGGTCAGTTTTTGCCCATTCCTTACGGATTTTGCAGAATAAGTTTAGATATATTCAGATGTTTCCCAGTGATTCCAACTGCAATGTCATCTGCATAAGTGAACACTATATAGCCTTATTATTCCAGAAGTCTAAGCTTGACGAAATTCATTACTACTAAGATTCATAGATAGGCAAGAGAACATCTCCTTGTGATATGCTATGATCCACGAGATGAGGATCACCTAAGTTTTGCATTAATATTTCTTCCTGTGATAAGCTGGGTGATAAACAGGTTAATGGGGGTCGCTTTTCTTATAGATCGCGCAGTGCTGCTCTTATTGCTGCTGTTTTGACATTGTTCAATGACATGATGGGCGCATTTTCATTCATACTTTAACACATTTGAAACCGGAGTCGAAAAGGCTGGAAGTACACTGTTTGTGCTACGATATTGAATTCCAATTATTATTCAGTATGGAAAAAGTAGCCATCAGGACATGACTGGTTTAAAATAAGAATCATCTTAGAGGGATCATCAGGATGACCTCCTGTTTGCAGAAAGAAGAAAAGAGAACCGAAATGTTGTTATTAAGTCACCACCATATACACTTCGACGTGTGTTCAAAAACTATTTTTGAAATTTGGCCGGCAATGATCGATTTTTTTTTTTTGGCTGTGTTGGTATACATCACCCGAACATATGTTAACAGTTTCAAGTATATAGTGTACTTAGTTTTTTTTGTCATATAGATAGAAGTTTAGACGTATTTTGGTGTGCTCGGCGATCTTTAATTATTATAAAAAAAAGGAGTAAAGTATTTGCAACAAATTTTGTGTAAAAAATTGATTCAAGTGCTCTAATATACTTGAAATATTGACAGTCGTATACGGTGAGTCTGCTCTAAGTAAAAATAAAATGTTTACAAGTGGTACAAGCACTTCCAAAATGGCTGAAAAGAAGCCAATGACGAACCTTGCTCTGGACGCGCCACCACATCAAGAAAAGATGATAAGGTCGAAGCTGTGAAGAAAATTGTTTTGGAAAATCGTCGAATTACCATAAGGGAAGTTCTTCAGGATGTTGCCATAACGGTCGGTCCATGTCATGCAATTTTTTCGGATGTTTTGAACATGATTCGAAGAACCATCACATGAGCATTACAAATTTCGTCATGAGGTCGGTCGTCATCATAGCTTCAGTGTGCAAGTAATTCGCCGCACCGCACACTGACCGATTTAGTACAACACTAGCTGGTCATTAGTGAAAACAAAAAGGTTTATTACTATTAAAAAAATACCGGTAGGCTTAAAGTCAACTAAACTAAATAACAAGAAACAACAACAACAATTTCGTTAATTTATCAATGGGAATTATCTCAGTGCAATACATAAAGCTTTGTTCACTTGGATTATTGAAGATTGGATTATTACCTTTGAAATAATGTTTAATTAAAGTGCAGAAAGACGCGGCAACGTTCGTTTCTCTTCTCCTAGAGATATCAATCCGGCCTTTTCAGGACGACCATTCCGCTTGCGTCAAAAAGTTTTTTCGTGTACCATATTCAGAGTGAAAATCTGGAACGGTTTGTGCAAGTCCTATTTTGCAGTACGTAATGTGATAAATGTCAATCCCTTCTTGACGCAGCTTCTCATAAAAAATGCCTTGAATACAGTAAAACTTTTGTATCACACCATTTCAAAAAGAAAAAAAAAATAATAATAATGTCACCAGAACGATTTTTAAAAGCTGAAAAGTTTTGGCTTCAACAAGAGTTCCTAATTACATTGCCTGAAATTCATGTGCCAACAACTTCTAAACAAAGAAGACCAGAAAAAGAATTCAAGGAATGCGCAAACAGAGCTAAGAAATGAAAAATTCGAAACCTTATGTAAAGATCGGGAGAAAAATTATCATTTCCTGTCTAAGTCTAAACTTAGAACAGAAGGAAAGCGTTCTAAAGCCGAAGTCGTAAAAAGGGTTGCCAAGTATTCTTCTTAAACACTCAAAAAGATTAAGAAACTTCAAAAAAGCGCAAAAGAAAGAAATGGTAATATTTACCAAGCCTACGATACTATTTAAGACGTAAAACAAGAGTGTTATTCAATAAGTAATTCTTCGACTATAACCGAAACCTTATGTGAAGTTAAACTACAGCCATTGTTTCACTTGACACAACGTTTGTCTGCTGCACACCAGTTAGAAAACGGTGATCCTTTAGTATGTTGATGGAAACGGAGCTCTTATGGTTGTGGAGGGCACTCGCGTTTCAAGCAGGTAAGTAGGTAAATCCCGAGACAAGTGATATTGTGCTAACATCCATAGTACCTTTAAAAAACAGTTTCTGGGTCTGAAAATGTCTGGATAAATTCAAGAACATCTTCTCCAAGATACTGCTATTCAGTACGTTTCAATTTCGCAAAGAAAAATAACATATATAGACAATGACAAGAGAGTTCAACTGTATGGAAGCCGAAAAAAATTGTCTAGAAGCCACAAGGTTAACTTTAATCGACAAAACTGCTTTAGTTTACCATACTTTGTTCAAAAAAATGATAGACGGCAAAACATGTAATGATGTTATGGCTAGCTCAGTTCCTTATATATTATATAATACATGGGCTGAAAAGTTTGTGCCTGTTCTAAGAGAGGGCACCACTTGAATTAAATCCATACCATTTTCAGTTAGTACCAACCTTCAAAAGATACTTTATAAATTTGACAGCTGTCGGACGATTAGTTCTCGAGATATAGCGTTGTGAGTGAACTAACTTTTGTTATTGTGAAAAAAAAAATGGATTCAAAGCAATTTCGTGTGTTGATTTATCATTGCTTTTTGATGGGAAAAAATGCAGACGATGCAAAGAAGTGGCTTGATAAGTGTTACCCGGACTCTGCACCAGCCGAACGAACCACTCGCAAGTGGATTGAAAAATTTCAAAGTGGTCATACAAGCACCGAAGATGATGCACGCAGTGGACGTCCAAAAGAGTCTGTTTCATATGAAAACATCAAAAAAGTCCACAAAATGATTACGAAAGACCTTAAAGTGAAGTTGATCGAGATAGCTGAGGCTCTAAAGATATCAAAAGAGCGTGTTGGATATATCATACACGAATATTTGGAGATGCGAAAGCTCTGTTCAAATTGTGTGCCGCGTTTGCTCACAGCCGACCAAAAACAACAACGTGTTGATGATTTAGAGGAGTGTTTAAAGCTGCTCAACCGCAATAAAGCTGAATTTTTGCGTCGGTATGTGACAATGGATGAAACTTGGCCCCATCACTTCACACCAAAGTCAAGTCGGCAGTCAGCTGAGTGGCGAGCAGGCCAAGAACCTCGTCCAAAACGACCCAAAACTCAACAGTCGGCTGGCAAGGTTATGGCATCCGTATTTTGGGATACACATGGAATAATTTTCATCGACTATATCCAAAAGGGGCAGACTATCAACAGCGACTATTTAATTGCGTTGTTGGAGCCTCTGAAGGACGAAATCGCAGAAAAACGGCCGCATTTGAAGAAAAAGAAAGTGCTGTTTCATCAAGACAATGCACCGTGTTACAAGTCGATGAAAACGATGGCAAAACTGAATGAATTCGGCTACGAATTGCTTCCCCACCCACCGTATTCTCCAGATTTTATCCCCCCAGCGACTATTCCCTGTTCGCAGACCTCAAAAGAATGCTCGCCAGAAAGAGATTTAAGACCGATGAAGAAGTAATCGCCGAAACAGAGGCCTATTTTGAGGCTAAGCCGAAATCGTACTACAAAACTGGTATCGAAAGATTGAAAAATCGTTTCAATCAGTGTATCGCCCTTGAAGGCACATATATTGATAAAGTTAAATTTTGCAAAAATCTTGTGTTTTTACTATAAAACGGCACTGACTTTTCAGCCCATGTGTTATATGTCAGACTAAATACATTAAGAACTATTTGGTATTACGAGTACAGAATGATTTAGTTAAATCCTTTAAGAAAGCTATGATAAAAAAAAGGATCGCATTCAAGGTTAACTCCGCCGACACAAATCAGATGTTGTTTGCCTTTCTTTAATTTTTTAAAATAAGAATTATATAAAATACATACTAGCAATGTATGTAAGTCGAACCGTAGCTCGTACCTGTCATCGGGTATAATGACGGGTACGCCCAATAAACACGCTGTTGCACCTACCTGCCATTAACATGCTTTTATCAAAACGATTTCCGGTGACATCAGCATCTGGCAAGATGGTGTAAAAACAACAAACTCATTTATATATTTATTTTTCGAGAATAAGGCAATAATTTTTTTGACCACACTCGAAACCTGCTTGCAGGATAATTCTAATAAAAACATTGTAAACAAAATCTAAGTTTGCTGGACCAAAAATGGTGCACAGAAAAGTGTCTCTTTATGAGAAGGACGACGTAAATTGCCATTATGCTAAAAGACATAGCCATATGCTTCTGTCTGGATAGCAAACATCTTTGGACTGAATTTGATGATACTTCCAATGTGTTTTCTGTTTTCTGGCGTTGTGAATAAAATTTGACAAAATATAGGTCGTCATTGCATAGGGCTAAAAAAATTCTATCATTTGCGTCAGTAGAATAAGTTTTCATGCAAAATATTAAGTGGGGTGAAAAAAATTGAATAGGAATCAAAAAAAAAATTTTCTTTTAAATTTTTTTTTATTTTTGTCAATATAGTCCCCTTTTAGTTGGATACACTTATTCCAGCGATTTTCCAACTTCTTGATCCCATCTGAAAATCATATTTCCGGAAAGTCTGCAAAATACTCCTGCGTGGCGTCGATGATTTCCTCGCGTAGTCCGATGGAGCCAAATCGGGTGAATATGGTGGATGCGACAGCAATTAAAGACGTAAGTCATTGATTTTAGCCATGGTTGCGATGCGATGCGCCGGTGCATTGTCTTGTCTGTCTTTTTTCGCTTCATGTGAGGCCGTTTTGCAGCGATTTCGGCCTTCAATCGCTCCAGTAATCCACAGTTATACTCGCTGTTGATGGATTTTCCTTTTTCAAGGTATTCCAAGAAGAGTATGCCATGACAATCCCAGAAAACCGATGCTATAACTTTTCCGACCCATCGAACCTCCCTCGGCCGCTTCGGAGCACTCGTACCGGCTTCAGTCCATTGCCGGGCACTCATTTTGTTCTCTGGTGTTCAACAGTTAACAATCGACGACAAAAGTCCGCCCGATTCTCCAACAGCAAGTCCAAACACTCTTTCGAAGTGCTCTCGCGTTCGTGTTTTTGGTCATGAGTGAGTATGCGCGGCACCCAGCGGCAGGATAACTTTTTCATATGCAGAATATAGCTCAAAATATGGCGTGTGCGCTCAGTACTAATCTTTGTGTTATCTGCTAGCTCACGCACCTTCACTCTCCGGTCAGCCAACACCATTTCATGTATTTTTTTGACATTGTCCTATGTAACCGCATCGGAGGGCCAGCCGTTGCGAACTTGATCGGTAGTGGAGTTGCGGCCACAACGAAACTCTCAAAACCAATATTTGTCGGTGTAGTTTGACGGAGCATTAGCCCCATAATATTTATCCAACTTTTCTTTTGTTTCCTTCGCCATTTTGCCTATCCAAAAATAATGTTTTATGAGAGAACGAAAATCGTTTTTGTCCATACTCAACATGATGCCAAACACGTCAACAACAATCAGCTGTCAAAAGAAAACTAAAGACAGTATCGCATTGAAATTTGGCATGTCTGCCTAAATATGAACGGACTTTAAGGCACCATAACCGTTTTTGCAATAGCAGCGCATTCTGGCGATCAAAAAGGTTACTTTTCACTCCACCTAGTACATAATTGAAAATGAAAGCTGACAGGCAAGGGAAGCTGAAGAGAAACTAGCAGTTGAAAAAGAAAAGAATTTTTACAAAATGCTGTTAGATCTGAATTGGGAATCTTAGTAAATTTTCCAAAAAAAGGTGGAGGAAATACTAATGACGGCAACACGGCCCGAAAATTTGTTAAGAATTTACCAATTAGACTTAAACCCGAAACTGAAAGAACGTTTTCAATTGTTTTAAAAACATTAACCTTAGGCTTGAAAATTGTTACCAATAAATTCCGTACTTACTGTTTGGACACAGAAAAATTATTTGTTTCCAAGTATAATTGGTTACAAAATGCCTGTAAGTGTCCACAAAATTCTGTTGCACGGTCATAATATCATTGAAAGTTTTCCTATCTCTATGGGGCAGCTTTCGAAAGATTTCTTAGAAGCCCGTCAAATATATTGTAAATTTTTTGAAGCGCGTTTTCAAGAAAGATGTCCCGAGAACACTGATGTTCTCCATACCATGTTGATATCATCTGATCCACAGATAAGCGAATTTGACATCTACCAACACGACAACCTAAGATACCACCCCTTGAAGTCATGGAAATGCTTTTAAATTTATTTATAAAACACATTTCCAATCAAACATAATAAAAACATAAATCCGGATTAAGTTCAGCTAATGACCCTAAACCGATCATTTGCATCTTGGAAAAGTTTAAAGGTAAGTACACTCGTGTGGATTTTAATTTTAATCCACCAACCAGACAGAGATTGGTACGAAATGAAGAAAACAGACCCAGAAATGTCGATTCGGCGCTATTTTACGGATTTGGGCTTACATTCGTATAGGATTATGCTGACATAAGAATTGGAGCCGGAAGACCATAGATAACACCGTGAGTTCGCTTATTTGGCGCTGAAAATGTTGGCCGGAGATCCGGATTTTGGCCGAAAAATCATCTTGCTATGATATGCTATTCCACATATTGTATAATGACATGAATGTAGCTTCAAAATAAAGCCAGAATCAATTTTATTTCCCACACTGTTGTTGTTTTATTTAAATCGTCACGCTTTATATAGTTTTCTGTGGAAAGATGAGTAAACGCTTCACTTATAAAGAAACAATAGAATCGTAATTGAGTTTTTTAGTTTAGTTATGAAACCCAAACTGTCAATATAAACCTTAACTGTCCTAACGCAGGTTCGGGTTCTCAGAAACACTCCTCTAAACTTTGGCTAGTAAGCCCAGTGGCAATTTCATATCCCTTGATCCTATTGTGACTTGCAAACTAAACAAGGCTCAGTGAAATCAGAATTTCAAATGTGTTCACAGAAGTCTTGAATTCTAGAATTAGCTATGAAGTGGAGAGCAAGGCGTTACTCTCAAATTGGCTATCGTTACAGACGAAGAAGTATCTACTCATCGATTCTTCACACTACAGTTCATTCATCAGGGTTGAGCATATCTCCGCTTGAAGTACAGGCGCAAGTAAGAACAAGATCTAACTTAGTCGCCCTTCAGAATGCCACCAGCGCATCCTCGATTAGTACATTCCTTCCTAGGTTCAGATTCTGACAGAAACCATTCGTAGGCACATGAAAAGCTGATTTCGTATTTTTTTTTTTTTTTTTTGCTCTGGTGTTAGAGTCAATAGATAGTCTTATACCAAACACAAATTCATTTCAAATGGATGATGGGTTTAAGAGCGGAGCCCATAATATGATGGGGGCAAGGAGGAAGGAGGGATATTTTTTGAAGTCTAGTTAAGGCAGCAGTGACGTATTTTCGAGATAGTTTGTTTCATCTGATAACCGACGCATATGATGCAACAATTTTAATTTTCAAATGCAGTGAACCTTCGATGTACTAGATGTATATGTGTATATCATACATACGTTTGTGTACAGCATTTGTACCTGGGAGAGAATTTATCGTAGGTTATATGATTCTACATCCAGAGCTCGCCCGTCCACTCGTCTCATTAAAGCTTGTACTTTTGTACTTTTGTACGTTTGTATGTTACTTTTTTAACCACATTCATTTGTCGATATATTTCAACAAAAAAGGAATTTTATTATCTAATTCTAGAAAAATCCACATTCCTAAAAACTTGTGGACAGTGCTGTCCAGGAGGGAATGATAGCTAAATTTTCTAGGGCTCTTTTGCGATTTTAGATTTTGCTCGTCAAACCTTCCTACTCGGGCGCAATATCACATTTGTACTGTGGCTACGACTCGATCCATGGAGAAATGTCTGACATGGTATGCAATGTTTGAAAATCTAGAGACTACTTGCAAATTTTTAGTGTAAGTAGTAAGTAGTAAGTAGTAAGCATATGTTGGCATGGCAAGTCGGTCGTTTTTAGTTCAAATTTTCATTGATATATTGGGAATATATCTGATCTATATGTTGGGTCATATAAAATTTCTCCGCGATTTTATGTCACTAGATGTTGTTGGTGTCCATTTATCTGGAAACACTAATCTGATTATGTCAAACGAATACGTGTTTGAAAGCTGACATGTCAGCCTACGTTTTTTGTGAAGACAGCTGTGTAATTCGTTGCTCGTGTTAAATGTTATACTGATTTGAATATGAGTGAAATATCTGAAAAAATATGCTTTTTGCTGTGATGCTTTCTTACTATAAAAAAGGAAAGAACGCTCCAAAAACATGCCAAAAAATTGAGAATGCTGTGGGTGAACGCCGGACCCAGGAGTGGTTTGTTCGATATCATTCTGGAAATATCGATGTAAAAGATGCACTTTGCACTGCTCTGCCAGTCATTGAAAAAGTCGATGAAATTTTGCAACTGGTGGAGCAAGACCGGCTCGAAAGCTGTCTGGAGTTAGCGGAGGCACTAAACATCAACTTTATGATAGTTTGGAATCATCTAAAATGAACAGGCTACACAAAGAAGCTCGATGTTTGGGTGTCACATGAATTAACGCAAAGAAATTTAATTAATCGAATAACGATCAGAGAAACGCTGCTGAAACGTAAAGAAATGGAACTATTTTTGAAGTGATTCGTTATAGGCGATCAAAAATGGATTAAATACGAGAATATCCAACACAAACGATCATGGTCAAAGGCCAGTGACCGACCACAAACGACTTCAAAGCCTGGATTGACGACAAACAAGATTATGTTGATGACCCGGGACAAATTGACGGAGCTTGGTTATAAGTTTTGATCCACCAAGGTGGATCCAAGGTCCACCAAGTAGCCCGGACTTTGCACCCTCTGATTACCATTTATTTTGGTTTTTACAAAACTCTCTTGATGGTAAAAAATTGGCCGACCGAATCCACAGAAGTTCTACACCGATGGAATTATGAAGCTACCCGGATAATGGCAAAAGGTCATAGATAATAATGGCCAATATGGTATGTACTTGATTGAAATTGATTATGAATAAAGAAATTTTTTTTTCAAAAATGTACCAAAAAACTGCGGAGACTTTTTATATGACCCAATTTCTTCAGCAAATTTAGTTTTAAGTGAATTGTAGATAAGTCGTGTTGCAAAACTCTTAATAGAGGACAACAGAACAATAATGAGTTAAGTAGAAACAAAACTGATAATAACATAAAAAAGTGAATGAATAACTTAAATTCAAGTTGAATCGACTTCCATCGTCCTTAAGCACTGACTACAATTCAAGATAATGACCGTCCAGCTCATTAATGATCCCCTTCAGTGATTTTATTAAATCGATTTTAAATTACCCAATAATGTCAGACGCATAGTGATAGTCATACGCATAGTTGTATAGTAGTCATAAACAGACTATTGCACTTTGGTGATTTTATTCTACGTATCATATTCATTTTAATTGGTTTTTATTCTCCCCGTAATTTGCAATGCTTCTCCATTTTTGTATGTAGCCAGCCTTATCTACGAGTATGTAAATCAGAAGACGATAAATGAACAAAAAAAATTAATAAATAAATAAAAATAAATATAATCATTTACATCGCAATGACAGTAATGCCTTCTATTGTTGCAGTAATGTTTCATTGGCAACAACAAAACAATCAGCGCTTAATTAATGCAGGGAATTACATGGAAATGACAATTGCAGACGACTGATGCAAGCAGACACAACAGCGAAATCAGTGGACAATGGAATGACAGAAATATGTCGCGAACGATGATGATTCAAAAGAGCCTGTAAAAAGGATTAAAGAGAAGAGAGAGAACATCAGAAAAAGCATTACACATAATATTTGTCCTCTGATCCTTTTGGCGATGTAAATGTATTTTTAATGGAAATGAGTTGCTCTAAGAGAAATTAAACAAATTGCGTATATCAGAGCTTTAGCATTTTAATGGATTACTCGTAAATGATGATTGGTCAAGCGGGTACAGACATTTTAATCCAATTACCATGTTCGCTCCTTTGTGATTCAGTTTAAAATAGCTTACATTTATGACATCTTTAGCTGTCAATATTTGCTTGTTTCTACGTCATCGATGGCTAAAGAACAGATCTGGTGAACATGGACGTCTGATGTACGTAGACACATTTGTAAGAGTCGAGCTTTAAGCGTAGAGCCTACGAGTATATTACATTGAGTAATGTAATAAAAGATGACTACTGAACGCTGATTATGGAGTTAGGAGCAAATTTAGTATTTTGAATGAGAAACATATATTTCAGTAGATTTGCAGTTGTATGGTAAAATGAAATCACAATCAGCTTCGATCCTTAGGTATACATTTTAATCGAATTAACAAGGACAAGATGCGTCGTGCACAAAAGTAAATGTCGCAAGTGACCTGAAAAACATTGAAAAAATTTTAAAATTTTTGAGAGAAGTAGTAATCGAAATAGAAGGAAACTACATTCAAATTCGGCCTTCCTATTTTCATGTTACCATTCGATAGGACCGCAATGAAAGTTATTCACAATATCGTTATTAGAATTGATATTGAGATTAACTACTCAGTGCAAACTTGTCAAGGATTCAATCAGCCGCAAACTTATTGCCAAAAAGTGTAAAGTTGTTTCAAATCACCTCCCCACAGGCTGTGGCATAGTGAGTAAGTAGTAAGTGACTGGGAAAACTTCACAGGAGAGATAAAATAAAAACTGGGGATGACTTCACTCAGGCATTTAAACCTACGAAAATTAAGAAATCCAAGAGCTCTCCACATTGAAGGACTAAAGAACAACAATGTATTAGGGATGCATTTCAATGAAACCAAAAGCTCAAATTTGTGCTCTGACTGGGACAAATATAAGGTCAGTCTCTGCAACTTTGGGACTCTTGTTAGAAACCCACTTTCCTAGATGCACTCCTACTCCAATACCAGTAGTAAATACAGACACATTATGTGTACCAAAATTCTGAACGGAAGTAAAGGTAGTTTTCATTCCCAAGACATGTAAGCCCAGCCACCATATAGCATGGCTATACAAAAGTGGTCCGCTTGATTGAAAAAAGTCCACAACAAAGAGCAAACATTAGCGATCATTCTTGAAATTGAAGGCTCCTAAACAATGACAAGAATCGCGCTATAAGTACAAACATAGGAAATCTTGGAGTTCATCCTGCGTCATCGAACATGACAACCAGTATGCTTCGCAACAGAAACATCAATTCAACACTATAACGCTGGGTATCGTTGACGATGCCGTAAAAACGCCGCCAATGAGTTGTCTAGAAGCTGAGGAACTCTACCGAGCTAAACAACTAGTAATGGACTTGTCGAATGGATCGTAGCAACTTGCGAGAGCTAAAGGGTGGGTTAGTCAAATTGTAAGCCTCGCTGTGTGTAAACAAAGAAAGGAAAAAAAAAGGCACGAAGGACATTTTTAAAACTCTTTTGAAGCTTGTTCAGAGGCTGAGGAACTCAATTTCTCTTATTTCATAAGCTTGTCTTTTGTTTTGCTTTAAAAGCTTTTTCTGGTGAGCTTGACGAGCTTTTATAATGCAAGATTAAAGTAGCAGCATTGCCAGTAATACATTTATTTATTAAGTGATATTGCCAAATACTAGGTAACAAGGTATTAAGGGTCGCCACAGCAAGGAGTGATATCACTTCTTTTGTGGACTCTTGTTGTTAATAAAATACTTCAGAATCTATAAAGAGAGGGAATATAAGGGAGAAACATAGGTGGTTCTTATGGGAACCTAAACTATACTCCTAGAATCCTTGGAGACTGGGCCATACTCTGTGGGTTGGTAAACGACTTACAAAAAACAGAGGTTGTTCTTTTCACACATAAAAGGATAGTGCAACTATTTGACACTCATTCCATAAATGGGGCATCTCACCCACTATCGAACAGTGCCAAATACCTATGTATTGAATTAGATAGTAAACTGAGTTGGAAGCTCAATATACAATAAAAGAACATGTAAAGAAACTAACGATCGCCTAGAGCGTTAGCAGTCGTATATTTGAGAGAAAATGGGGACCTGACTCCAAGATAATCCCATTGGTGTACATGGCTATCGTCAAATCCATCTTAAGTGAAACTAAAAATCTTAGGTTAACAGCAAAAGTGCAGAAGATTGCATTTATAGGCATATCTCATGCCATGAGAACTACGATAAGGGCGAGACTGGAAAATAAACTTAGCCTTCTGCCGCTAGGTCTACAATATACGAGATGTGTTTAAAAAGTAAAGTGACTTTATATTTTCATAAAAAAATATTTATTAATTCATAAATATTAATGTTGTCCCTTTTAAAGTAATCTCCCTCAGATAAAATACATTTGTGCCATCGTTTTTTCCAATCCTCGAAGCACTTCTCATAAGCACTTTTTGGTATAGCCGTGAACTCTTCCAGAGGTTTCGGTCTTGACTCTTCTGAGTTCTTCCATTGGGACGATTGAGCTTTGGTTTCATACGTCATAGCCATATACCCATGATTCGTCACCAGTTATAATCTTTTTGAGCAAGTCAGGATCATCATTGACGTCATTCAACAGCTTCTGAGCGATGCTCATGCGACGGTTCTTCTGATCAGAATTAAGAGCCCACTAATATAGCAACATCCTTAGCAACTACTTTAATGGTAATTCGACGATTTTTCAAAACGACTTTCTTTACAGCTTCGACGTTATCATTTTTTGCTGATGTGCTGTGGCGTATAATATTTGAAAATCGCTAAGTGCCCCAAAACATGTGTAACCTTTCTATCTGTAAAAACAAATGAAGTATGCTATAAACTAGAAACTGTGAACATACTATATGTTCGAAACACATGTACCAACACAGCAAAAGAATTGATAATCGAATGTACGTTGCCCGCGAAATTTCAAAAGTCACCTTACTTTTTAAATACACCTCGTACGCACAAGAATCTGCAGCGAAAAGCGCTTTTGAGATTGGGTGGAAACCAAACCCAAAAGGCCACGTCTCGATCCTTAGAAGTGAACTGGGTTTATGCGCAATATGGACCATCCTCGTATAGTGCATCACGGCTTCGAAACACCATTCACCACTATTTTTCGAAGCAGGGAGGAATGGGACAGGATTTTAATGGTACAAGACGGACACAGAAACGATGATCACGACGCCAATAAGGGCAATATCCCACGAGGATATTACTATATTTATTGATTACTAGGATGCCATAGAGACCACAGAGACCATCGCGACAGTCGAAATCAAATCGAGGCTTGTGAGGCGTTGTCGCGAAGAGCTTGATGCTCTTTGGGTTCAGCATTAAGTTACGCTATACTGGGTTACTGGCCATAAGGGAGTGGCAGGCAAATAGCATGTAAACGAGCTAGCTCGAAAGGATCTTTCCTAGAAAGGAAACTGGCAGAACAAAGTATTATGCCTCCACGCTACAGTCTAAAAATACAAGTGGAGCTAATGATACAAATAAAAGCCAATGAACTTATAGGCCGGAACTCAGTAAATACAAAACAACTAAGATAATCATCTGGGGGCGCACGCAATAAAACTGCGCCTTAGCGATGACGACCTCTGCAGAGGCTGCGGTGACATAGGCTCGTGGGAGGATACTTTCTGACTTTTGTCAGATTTTGTCAGATTGTCTCAGCCACATTAATTTGAGTCAAAGAACCTTAGGAAGTTATTACTTCCACTATCTCTCACAACTATCCGCTGCTTCACTTACATCTCTTTTAAGATTATCGTATGCAACAAGAACTAGGAACCACAATCAAATCCCTATCCGCTTCTATGTAATTCTCCCAACCAGGCATCACAATGGGTCTTTAGTCTATACAAACCTAAATAGGATGAGGTGTAATATAGACACACGGCTCCAAAAACCTCATCAACCCGTCAACCTAAGAAAACGCACAGTTAATTAATTGCTGAGGTTCCGAAATAACCAAGGAAATAAAAAGAAAAAATAACCGCGAGATAAGTTCCTTAAGCCCCAACATGGGGACCCGGAATTAACAAGTAAGGAAAACTCTACATGAAGTAGTAGCAACTTAAGAAAAGCCATCAGGATCTGTTCAGAAACCACTAAGGATAAATTGACGGGAAGAAAAACCATCAGGCTTTAGAAGACGTGGCATCGGACGCGCTAACATATTGTCAAAACGTAATACTAAAAACTGGAAGGATCGAACATTCGGCGAACCCAGTTTCTCATGTTTTCTTTGCTGTACTAACGAGTATTTTCGAAAGGCTAGTTAAGATCGAAAATAAATGCCATACTAATGACAATAAATGATATTATTATAAAACTAGAATCAGGAAGACTGACTTGCAATAACACTAATTGGGAAGGCTTGAAGAAGGAACTTGAGGAGCAAGGCGAACTAAACCCCACTTTAGACGCACTATGATATTGAGTTCGAAGTTGATTACTTTGCTTTCAATATGCCTATGAAAGAAAAAAACCAACAAACACGGTCTTAGTCAAAGCATAAATAAGGGAAAAAAGAAGAAATGGCAGCTAAAATCAGTGCAGCAGGCACTTACCTTGAGAACTTTACAGGAGAAAATGAATCCAAGTATTTGCTTTGGAAAGCAGTAAAAGACCAATCAAGAAAAATAATAACGAAGATTTGTCGAAGATCACAATTATTCCATACCTCGTACTGAAGATATATTTGCAGAAGTTGGTGATGGCAAATATTATTGTGTGTTAGACTTACATCAAGCGTACCTTCACATGCCTGTTGATGATGATTCAGCCAAAATACAAGCACTAAGAACACATACTATAAAGGATGCTATAAGGTAAATCGACTAATGTTTGGTGGTGTGACATGATCTTCGGGAACATAGCGAACGTTACCTGTTTCTTTGATGATATTTTCATACGTGGTCACACCTTAAGAGAACTAACTACCAATTTAAGAACTGTTTTTCAAATTTTACGCGACAAAGATCTACATGTTAACAGAAGCAAATGTCAATTTCTTTTAAAAGCAGTTTCGTATCTAGGTCATATCATCGATGAATATGGAATCAAGCCTATGCCTGACAAAATTCAAGCCATAGTAGATTGCAAAAAACCAAATGATGTATCTGAACTACGTATATTAAATTTTTAGGGCTGATAAATTACTACTAAAAATTTATCCCTAATTTATCGTCAAAACTTTTCCCATTGAATGAGCTTTTACAAAAAGATAAGCCATTCGTTTGGAGAAAAAAGTGCCATAGTACATTCAACAAGTTGAAAGAGGAAATAACAAGCCCAAATGTTCTTATAAAGTACAACCGAAACTTACCAATAGTCTTAGCCACAGACGCGTCTCCTAAAGGGCTCGGTGCTGTTATATCACAGCAAAAAGTGAAGAAAGGCCAACAGTATTTGCCTCAAGATCGCTTACAAAATCTGAAAAAAAATTATTCCCAACTAGACAAAGTAGCAACAGCGATTTATTGGGGCCTACATAAGTTTTTCCAATATTGGTATGGCCGGAAAATTATATTTATTACAGTCCACCAGCCACTTACCAAAATTTTGCACCCTAACAAGGATTTAGTTTGTTTTACGCTAGTATTACGCTTACTACATTATGCAAACTTTTTGCCCGGGTATTCATGTATTCATGTACCGGAATACCAAACAGCATGCAAATGCCGATTTTCTTTCTCGTTTCCTCTACGAAAAGCCTAAAATTGATAACAGCCTCAATAGCAGTTCAACTTTCCTAATGAATTACATTTCAGTTTTGCCGGTGACCAGATATGTGTCGGTATTATACTGCCCTACAATCAGGAACTCCTTTACCAAACGGAGAAAATGTTGCAGATTTTTCCTTACAGAACGGATGCATGCATGCATGATCCCAGCAATATTGCAAAAAAGAGTACTTAAGGAATTACATACAGCAGATACAGGAATGGTACGCATGAAAGCGCTAGCTAGGAGCTATGTGCGGTAGAGAAATATTGAGTACACATGCAAAAGTTTTGTCAACTGTGCCAAAAGTTGACAAGTTGACAGTGGGTGGAAGTAATACCGCAATATACTACAAGTGCTTTCTCAACAATAGTAGCGTTACAAGAAATATTTTCAAGATTTGAACTTCCATTAAAAATTGTTACTGATAATGATCCGCAGTTTCGGGCATCCGAATTCACTAATTTTTTGACGATGAACGTAATAATGCAACACTTTTCTGCTCCATACCAGACAGATTTGTCTACATAGTAAAACAAGGCATTTGCCTTGCACGAGAAATTATGCACATTTTTGATGCAGCAGAAAAAGTTACCAAACAGCACTACGGGAATAAGTCCATCTGAATTAATGTTTATCCGCCAAATTGAAACAAAACTAGATCTTGAAAAGAGAGAATCATCGAAAAAAAAAAAAAAAACAGAAAACAATGACATACATATGAAAATACAGCAATATAATATTGGAGATTTGGTGTTATTTTTGCGAAGAGGAGAAGTATCTACGAAATAATGATAGATGGTCAGAAGTACATCCGACATATCGACCAAATTCGCCGAACTGAATGCGATGAAACCAATTTGTGATGATGAACCAATAGACACTAGAAGACATAAGTCATCAGACATCCGACCGGACAAAGTACAAACTGCGACAAACTTACCGAACCTATTAAGTGCTCTAAAGCGTCAAGACAAACATCAACTTGAGGGTCAGGAAACCAACCAAACTATACCTAGCGAAGTGGTCCATTATCCAATGCAGGACGAATCAACACGGTCCAGTTCAGACCATGTCGACTCCAAATCTATTGCACCATCATGTGGTCCGGGAATTGAGTTGCGACGTTTTACACGAAGTAAGAAAGCTCCTGCAAGTTTGCAGTATCCGAGAGTTTCTTAGCAAGGAGGAAGATGTTGAGTATTAACCTAGAAGTCTGGCAGTACTGGGGTTTGTCAGTTTCGACCATCCGGCTGATCTGCGGCTTGTCACAAAATACGCGTATGGACTAGATAACCACAAATATGCAGAGTTACTTAACCCATTTGTTGTCCCGAATGAATTAAATAAAAAAATAATATTTTACAACGTAAAGATACACATACGTTTCTCTTATTATTCACGGTATATACTACGGTATATATTACAATGAGGTCTCGACCCACTCTGGATATAAGTGGTTTAGATGTGAGCACTCACATATTGATTTACGATCCAAAAAATTCATAGGATATGCTAAGTTTAGATTAGGCGGAAGTCATAAGTCAACTGGCTAAATTAACATATTTTTGTGCCTATTATTTAATAGTTTGTTATTGCCATCGTTCTTAACGCTTTTTATATGACGAAACACACAATTGTCATTGGAAGCCCGGACCCGTGACAAGATATTGCTAGCGCAGATTCGGATTTTTTGATCCATTTTCCGAATCGTGCCCAGCAAGTTCATCGGAGAACTCAGTGAACTTGAATCCAGACAAGTCCCAGAAGCCTTCGCAATATGTACAAAATAATCTTTTACCTTTATTCCTTTTTCTACTAAGACTTCAATTATCATTCCTGAAAATAAATCTTTCATAGTACCGTAGCAAGTTGGATCAAAGACCATTTCTTTTTAACCGAAAAATGATTTTAAAGTTGCAACTCATGATATGAATATTAAGGGAAGGAAGCATTGTGTTGACCAGATTACATGAACGTGAAATTTTATTATATTAAACAAGCGAAACATATGACTTAATAAGTTTCACTAAAACTGTGTATAAAGCGATAAACCGCAGATTTAAAATGATTTACTCTATTACCTAAACTATTAATTACATCAAGTGTTGTTCGAGCTTTAAAACAAACAATCGCTAGGCATAATTCGACAGACAGTACAGATACATCGTCGTAGTATAGACGTTTGAACTGCTGAGAGCTTAAGACAGAGTCCAACATGCACCAAAACAATTTAGATAGGTTGCCGGAGACGTTGGCACCACAGTGCACTTTAGAGTATAATCATTAACCTAGTGGCTCATCTAAGCCGTGATGATGTTGATGTTATCACAAGTAACGTTGTCGAAGGTAAAATAAATGTCAATGAAAATTCCCAAATCGTATTCTAGAGTTGAACGCCTAGTTTCGCAAGATGGTAGCCTTAGACACATTAGGCTCAACTATCATTGATACAATGTACTAAGAAAGTCAAACTGACGGATCTGAGGCTTTCACAAGTGAGTAGTCATCTTTTCCAAATCTAGTATAAATTAAGACCCTTATTGTTCACTAGCAGTCTTCCAGTCTTCAGGCCAGTACCATACTAATGAAACACCATCCGTTGAAGCTCTTCAGTTTATCGTGCAAAGGTGTAAGAAATAGTACTGCGCCCAACTGCTTTTCGAAGTACTCGTACATTCTTTGAGCCGTTCAATCCAGATAGTATCGCCGATAATACCTGCTTGTTCTTAATAAGAGATGTTAATGGCCCGTAAGTTGATAAGAGGCTACTGCCATACGTTTGGCACAAACAAAGGGTAATATTTTTTCTTATTTTATTTTATGGAACTGGAGCGGAATGCAAAGAAGAGAAAAATACGAGTCGTAAGTAGAAAACCAATTTTCAAAGAATAAATTTCACATTATTAAGCGTCGGTGCCAGAAAAAAAATTAAATAAAAACAGGTCAAAACCACGAAGAAAAAAAAAAAAAAGTTTATATCATATCATATTTTTTGACAGCATGTAACTTTGCGGTATTCTTTGAAGAGGATCTCCATATTGTCGTTTCACTTGTCATATAAAATTTATGTTAAAATCCTGCATAAAATTTATTGACTCATCGACCACTTTTGAACGATTGGAAAAGCTCCCATTTGAAATACGACCATATGAAAAACGTATTCACTCAATTTGATTACAAACCTCAAATGACAATCAATTCCACAATCATGTAACAGTTTGACGGTACCAAAAAATATATGCAATTCTGTCCAAGGACGACACGTCCTACCACAACTCAGTGCCTATCAACTTAAGTGAGGCATATGTGTCATTTCTGTTGACAGTTGAGAATAATAAAACGCGACAGATACAGATGTCCTTGTAATGAGTGGTGGGTGGGCACATTTTACATTTGGCCGCAAAATTTTGCCTTCTTCATTGCACCACAAAAATGTGGCAACAAATGCTGAGCGCCCCAAATTTTACGAACCGTGAATTGCTTACTCACAATAAACCATTTTCAAAATGCTCACCAATCCCATAACTCTGTTTTGACGGATTTTGTTCTTTTTTTACTTTCATACGGACATACAGCCCAAAAATGAAAAGCCATAAGCAAAAGAAAAAAATTAAATGGAGAAGCAGTCTTAAGTCATCTCGACAACGTAATTCGAGCTAATGCATTTTTTATTGGAATAAAAGTATCCGTACTCGTATTTTGGGAGGCTATAGGGACGATTGCGGCTGGATGCGTTATGGTTTTTTTTGATGATCTCAGTGGTAAACGAAGTACCTTTATCTCTGGGCCATGAATCTGTGCAGTTAAAGGCGGCTGTTTAGGTACTTCTTCGTTACGTTGGAATACGGAGTTTTGAATTTATAACGCAAAATTTGGTTGTATAGCCGATGAAATAGGTTGGAAACCCACAAAATGGTTATTGTTATTTTAAATTCAGTTAAAAAAAAGTAACAGTAAACAAAGACCATTCTTATTCCAGTACCTAGGATTTGAAAATAAATATTTGAAAGAACAAAATATACTATATGCTGGAGTACAGCAGAAGTAACCTTTTTCAAACATTAGAAACGAATTCCGGGACTTTTGAAAAAAGATAGTTCTACTTCTCAGTATTGTCTCGTTTCAGCTTAAAACACTTTGTGAGAGGTTTCTTAAATTTTTTAAACACTTCTAAATATGATATTAAGATTTGTCTGAGTCCTCAAAATAGGCGTTCATTTAAGTGCATTTTTTTCAGTTTTTTTCAATTCAATTCGTAGCCCAATTCATGAAATTTCGCCATGGCGACTACGAATGTGAACATCTTTTTTTTTTAAATATGCATTGATCTGAATTGTTTGCAAGTCATAACGACTAGGAAATAGAGAGCTTGAAAGAGCATTCCATAAGCTAGTTGTACGGCTTAGGAACGAACAACGATATTTTAGAGTACGACAAAAAGTGGGCTTGAGATAAGCATTCTTAGCGAGACGGGTGTTATGGTTGAAGTTTTGAATGTTAGTGGTGATTTCAATAGAGCACTGGTGGTGGAAATAGCAATAAAAAAAAGTGAGACAGGAGACATTACGTCGGTGTTCGAGGGTATAAATTGAATCCTATTTGCAGGTGCAGATATGTTTTAGATGCACCTGAACAAATGTGGGCATTATACTCCAATGGAAGAGTAATTTTTTCGTCGCACAAAAACTGTCGTATTCCGTTGAAATCGAATTGAGTATTCCAGGTAATATCACTGTGCTACTCTACTCTAAATCATTGGGAGTTTATTGCCTTTACGGCACGGCACTATTGCCCGTCCATTTCTTGTACACCCCTTAGCTTGATCTTGTACTAGAATAATAAATGCGACCAGAATGGGATGAAATATAATATAATTTAGCGACTAAAGATGGCAACTTTTATAACATGTTATTTCTTCACGAGATGGAAATAATGCACCATAAAGGCTTCTGAGGACTAATCAAGAAGTGAAGATGCCAAGAGCTCGAATTATAGCAACCACATTATTCAGAGGAAACGATGGTGGTAGTGGCCAATAAAATTACACTCTCGATAAGAAGGAAGCAGTTTGCGTTCTGGATCATTAGATGACATCAATCATTATGAACTTCTACTTTGCCGTCGACGGGCAAAACACAAAAATTGCGGGCTTTGTACAACCTCACTCTCAAAAATTAACAGAACTTATTTCCGATTCATTGAACGTGTTGCCTCGATTGAACGCGGGACCGAACAATGTTTACGAGCTAAATCAGAACTTTAGGTGCAGAATTTGGAAAATGTTCTCCAATATAAAGTAAAAATTTAACACAAACAAAGCGCCCTGCGAACTTATCTAATTTTCAAAACTTCTTCTTTTTGAAAAGATATTCTATAAGTCAACCCAGACACGAGCTTGCCATGGTTTTCAGTCAGGAAAATAGAGGAAAAATGGATATCTTAGAACTGTATAACTAAAGAATATTGCACAAAAACCAATACAAGAGTGTGCATTTCAATGAAAGCGGACCCGTGGAAAATGCGTCAGGTTTCTTAAGAGGAAGCGTTATAGTTCTTCTAAGCACCATCAAGTAGTCGGTGTCGTCAGTCAGTTAGGAAAAAAAAAAGCAAAACAAAAAGAAATCTACACAACACATGTAGAGCTATAGAAGTTATTTTAAGTTTCATCTTCCCCTGTACCATAAGTAAGATCGATAAGTTTAAGTCGTTGCCATGCTTAAAAAATAGCGGCCAGTATTAGGATGCTACACTAAGGTGGCGCTACAGTCCGATGTGGACCTGGGCCTCAACTAGAAACGTACAGGCATGCTTAGATCTCCTTTTATTTGAGTGGAATCCAACTACGAAGAAACAAGTCTAGGGTACGGACGGCTCTACTGTTGACAAGCCCTGCAGACGCAACAAGGACTACAAACTTCAGATCTACATGTGAAATGTTAGGTTCATTAATAGGCCACGTGAAGCCAAATAGCCTTGTAATAATTCTTATTAAGGCTAAATTGGCCAGCATTAACCCCATATGCCCCGAGAAAGATGACGACACCAAAAACGACTTCTACGAGCTCAAGGACAAAGACAAGATTTACGAACAGTTGCCTAGCTATAACATTAAAATATGTTATTCCCCGGTGACTTTAATGCAAAAGTAATGAAGAGAGGCCATCTTCAGTAGAAACGACCATAGTCATAGAAACCATAGCCTGTACGAAACCATTTCCGATAGCGGATTCAGGCTAACCGGATTTGCGGCGGGGCGAAATATTGTCGTAGCTGAGTCGCGGTTCGCACATCTCGATATTCACAAGGGGACTTGGAGAACTCCTGATCAATCAACAGTCAACCAGATTGACCATATTGCGATCGACGCAAGGCACTCCTACAACATTATGGGCGTCCGAGCCTTCCAACATCGACTAGGGACATTACCTTGTTACCGGCTACTATCGTTTTCCGATCGAGTTTCCGTTAATCTCTTAAGAAATCCTATTCTGCCATCGGTTTCCGTATAGAACATCAGTGACAGCATTGCCAAAAAGCCATTAGAGATGCCGCCACTGATGTGCTGGGTTTCATTTGGCCACAAGATGACATCCCTGGTATGACGACGAGTGCCGGAATGCACATGCAGCTAACCAAGATGCATGCAAACCGGTTAGATGCTCACAAACTCTATAAGCGGAGGAGGACGAGCAACGGTTTTTCAGGAGGAAATAGAAGGAGCATGAGAAGCGCACCGGCGAAGAAATTAAGAGATTCTACTCCAAAAAATGAGATTCGGAAGCTTAACCAAAAGGTAAAAAAATGCCACGGACACAAACCCCGAACCAAAGACGGTACAGATGGACGAGCGAACATAGTCGCAGTCGATGCTGAGGATTTGAAAAGAGCAGTTCTGTAGATTATATAATGCCAATCACGAATCAAATACCGCTGTCTGGCAAAATTAACCTTCAACATGGATGATGTAGACCAACAAACAATTCCGTTCACCCGACCTGAATGAAGTAAACATAGCTATATCTAAGCTTAGGCCTAACAAGAATGCTGAAGTGGGCGGCCTCACTACCGAGCCCTTTCAAAGTAGCGGGCGATGACTTGGTAAGAAACATAATATACACCAACTCATCTGTAAAACATGGTCGGTCGAAAGTTTGGCCGATGAATGGCCAAAGAATGATTTTGTACATAAACACACAACACTTAATTCAAGAGATTGTTTTCGGGAGCAATCAAGGATGATGAAATACGTGATTGTATAGATGAAGAACATACACATACTTATCATATCGTTTTGTTGTGATAGAGAGTCGAGCTTGCAATAAACTGCGACAGAGTAATCAATTATAGGCATAAATAAAGTTTCAATAAGCCTGAGTTTTGTACCTATTGTGGTGAAACTAACATAGATGAAGGCCGTAGTTAATAGATTCGTCTAAAAACAAAGTCGATATGGTCCACGATGGAAAGTGAGCGGTTTAATTTGAACTCGAGATTAGTAACAACATCCACAAAATTATATTGCCTGCCGTTCAGGAATATTGGCGGTTTTTCATCTTAGCTGATTATTTTTTTTTTAGCTATTAGAATGAGCTGCGACTTGTTGGGTTAAGATTGAGTAAATTGCTTAATGACCAGTTATATAAGTATTTGAGATAAATCTTCGTTTATTCTGACGACAAGAACCTTAAAAAGTCCTAAAGGTCTTAAAAGATATATTTGAATAACGATGAATTGCAACATTTGGGCATAATTTAGACAGGTCATTAATAAAAGGACCGAATAAAATTGGTATTAGGTGCTTAAGGTACTCCTGCACTCCTGCACCTTTCTTGGTGATTGTATAAATAATTAGAAACCATTCGAATAGATCTTCACTGAAACTAAAATATAATCAAAGTTTCTGGCAGAGTACTTTGGAAAAGTCTAGCAAACACACCACAGTTAAAAAGTCCTTATTATTCTACTCCTATGTCATCGAGGATTTTAACTATAGCTATGATTCGCTCGATAACACGACTGAACTGGGGACAATAAACTGTGTTGACTTATGTAGTTCGCAATTTAATTTGTAAGAATCTTCTCAAGTACTTTGGACAGACATGGTAAGTTACCTACTGGCCGGAAGTTGGTTGGAAAGGAGGGCTGAAGTTTTTTTTTTTTTTTGGGACAGGAATGACTTAAGTCAAATTTCAAATATCAAAATTAAAGATATGCCTTGTGCTGTTTAGAATATAGGGTAGAATCATTTTTACAAATCGTATAGATACACCGTTCTCTCCAATATCATTCGATTTTAAATAATGTATGATACTAACAACAACTGCCGATTTTTTTCCAAACCAATTGCACGCAAGTTATTCCAATGTATCCATTTGTATATAAATAAATATCTTTTTTTTTTGCTCTTATTGTAATGGAAGTAAAACGATTGCAAGCCCGACAGAATATCTTCAAATTAAGATTCGCTGGCAATAACTTCCATTAAGCATATAACTTATTACGTGTATTCATCCCATGCTGTATTTCACTAGTAAACCATAGATTCTTTTTATTTACGTATTGCAACTGTCTTAAAGGGATTTGCCTGTTGAATAAATCAAGTCTTAGGGTTTGTAAATAATTCAGTTGTCGTTCACATTAAAGGCAAATTAGCAATTACGTCATGAGAGAAGGCTTGCGTCAAGTGTGTCATTGTCTACTGTGCAAAAATCTCTTTAATTAAGTGATTTCGGTATTGGGATACGACATAAGTCAAGGTTATACGAATACCCGGATTAGAAATGACAACGCAACTTTATTAAGTTTCGACAATTTATTTTCCATTTTAATCCCTTTTCAATTCGATACAACTTTTTTAACCCCTCCATATATGGTAGTACGACTATTGTTGGCCTGCAAAATACTTCTCCGCAGCGGTGATGAATTCAACGCGAGCGATCTTTTACGGTTTGGGAGCAAAAATAAGTAACAGGGATCCAAATCCGGAGAATACAGTGGATGGTAGAGCAATTCGTAGTACAATTCGACCAATTTGGCTGTGGCGACTGCGGAGGTGTGTGACGGTGCGTTTCCGTGGTGGAAGAGCACATTTTCTTCGCTAAATGTGGTCGTTTTTTCTTCAAATCGACGTTGAATCGGCCTAATAAGTCGACGTAGTATGCTCCTGCGATTGTGTTTTCCTTCTCCAAATAGTCAACATGGATCACACCTGGCGCGTTCAAAAAAACGGTGGCCATTACCTTTCCAGGGGAAGTCACGGTCTTCGACTTCTTTGGAGCACCTTCACCGGGTGAAATCCATTGTTTTGATTGTTTTTTGAGCTCTGGTGTGTATCAATGAATCCATGTCTCATCGACGATCACGAAACGACGCGGAAACTCCTTCCAATTTTGATTAAACAGGCCCAAGCACGTCTTTGTAGATCATGGATTTTGTCAACGGCTTACTCTGTGATAACCGATTTTGGGCCACCTCGGCGCGGTTCATCTAAAACTGACGTGCGGCCACAGCAAAACTCTGCTAACCAATGGTGAACATTGAACGGAAAGATGATTGGGTCCCATACAAACTATCGAGAATGGCCTTGATTTCCTTGCAGGTTTTGCCACTCAAAAACAAGAATCGGATCACGGAGCGATACTGCTCTTTTTACATGGTCGCAAAAAAAAAAAAAAAACTAAAGCGATGTTCTGAAATGGGTGTCAAAACAAAACTAAGGATTGGACTGTCACCAAATTTTGACAGGCGGATTAAAAGAGGTTACACTAAATGATGATACACTCATTTTGGCTCAGTAGCGCCATTTACCTTCTATTCCGAGTACTCATCAAATAGCCCTCGTACAGAAAATAAGATCATGATCTGACTTATCACCCAGTAGTTGGTCTTGGCGTAAGACACTAGACTGGTTTGAAACCATGATGATATCAAGTAGGCTTGAGGGTTGTTTAAAGAAAACGTCAGCATTATGGTCATCACAAATAATAGAGTGCTCGTTAAGTACAGTATATTGGTGGATTGCGAAAAATAATGGGTTTTGAGAGTAGCATCGGTTTAAATAATATGCAACTCCAACAAGGCATTTGGTGATGCCATCGCTTACTTCTATTAAGAGAATCTCAACCACACTTTCTTTCGATGTATTTTAGTGACGTACTACAGTCACTGTATACAGAATAGTACATTTCGAGATCAAATGCTGAAAATGCTAGAGGGTTAAATATATTTCTTTAAGGCAAAGGCTAATGCTTATACATTTCTCAAGTTATATGTTTCAATTTGAAGTAGCTTATTGTGTTACTTTAGGTGAAATGTACACTATGAGCTATCAATACCTATCAATACCAATACCTATCACACAAAATTATGGATCAGTTCGCTCTAAACTAATAATACTCTTGGCAATATGAATGAGACAAAGTGAATTTACCCCTCAGTACTTACGTTTTAAGTTGTCCATAGTGTTTTTAGACAGTTTTTAACAAAATGACTCTACGTATGTGTGTGTGTTTGTGTGTGACCGTATGTGTCCAATTTTTTGAATCACTATAACTGGCGAACGAATGCTGCTATCGATTTCTTTGCCAGATGATGCATCTTAATGCCGATTCTGACTAAAATCCACCGATGACTTTTTAAGTTTATAAAAAAAAAAAAACATACCTACACAAAATACTAATAACTCTTTCCAAATGTTCGCAGTACTAGAATTATCTGAGTTATTCCAGGAATAGCAAAAATTTTAGAACCGTAAATGCAGTTGACCAGTCGAAATTTTATGGTTTCCTAAATTCTAAATAGAATAGAATATAGACCTATCTGTTGCACCTATTTCGGCTAGTTTATTGTTTAAAGTTCCCTTTGTTTTTAAATTTGAATTTTTGTGAGAGTAAATTTAAGATACTTACACTATCAACCAAACGTTGCCCAAATTAAATTTCTTAACGCTAGATAGTTTTCTTTCGTCGGCGGTGGTTTCTACCAGCAAACAGACGTACGTTTTATTGTGCGAAATAATAGTGATACTTCTAGGTCAATAGTTTAAAGACTTCCAATTTCTCATAACGCTGAGTGAAGAAAAATAAGCAAACAGGATCTTAAGCTTTGTTCTTTGTAAAACAAAGCGCACGTTTCTATTACCAAATATTGCTCACGCACTCCAAATTGTGTTGTTAATTTGAAAAGTGTGGTCAATTTTGTCTGTGCAAAATAATACGAGTAGGGGCAACTGCTAGAATAAACGTTTAAATTATTGAAAAAATGAGTTTAGTTTGATGTTTTTGAATCTACTAGTTAAGATTAAATTTTACTTTCACGGAGCATAATAAAATATATGATTCTAATAGAAAAAGGCATTACAAATGGGTCGAAAACAGCACTGTAGTCCTGATTAAGAATCTGCATAATAACGGTATGACGTACCGACAAGTTGCTAAAATTGTTGACAGGTTAGATACAATGGTGAAAAATGCCTTCTAAAGCAGAAACTCGCGAACGAAAACCTAAAATGTTTCCCCTTCACAAGGAAAGGATATTGCGCTCTATAAAGTATAGCCCTTTTGCTTCATTCAACGCATTGAAAAAAAGAGTTTAGACTGGACGTCGACACATCTACCATTCCATAGAATTAGCATATTGTTAAAAGGATGCTTTTGCAAAGGAACATTAAAGTTGGCCTGAATCTAAATGACACAATATTCTTTGGGCTGATGATACGAAAGGTAATTTATTTGTTGAACAGTGCGCATACGGGCAATTCAAAATCAATCAGGCTTACGATATAACTATTCATATGAAATGTCCCTTTACTGACTAATAATGACTCTGAAAAAAGAAAGGCATAGTGGCAACAAAATTATCGCACTATTCGAACGATTATTCGAGATAAATTTATATATAAACTATCAAAGTATGGTGAAAACGGACTGGTTAAAATCGTACTTATTAGATAGAATTCACAAGTCATGTGTCTTCATCAAGTGTAATAAATACATATTTTGGTGTTCCACAAAGATCCATAATTGGTCCCTTATTATTTTTAATACACATTTTTAATATAAGCAAAGTCTTGCAAGTGCCTTAAATACGTCTACTTGCCGATGCTCTTTTGTTTGTAAATAGTAAAATTATTAGTGAGCTTGTGGATTACAAAAAAACTAGATTTACTCAACTTGTATTAATATTAACAAAACTAAATGCATAATCATAAATATTAGTGACAGTATTAATTTAACAATTAAAGGAAAAGCCACTTAACAAGTGAATGAAATAAATTATTTATTTAGGAGTTATGTTAGACAATAATCTCAGTTTTAATAGTCACTATGACTTATGTAGTAAAAAGTTTTTTTAAAAAGTTGGATTTTTTAAAAAATACGCAAAAATACGAGGGCGGTCTCAGAAGTTGGAAAAAAATTTATTTATTTTTCAATATAATCGCCATTCAGCTCTATAGTATACACTTTTCCCAGCGATGTTCAAAAAGTTCGATACCCTTTTTATAAAAAGGACTCTCTTGCTCTTCAAAATAGCCATTTACTGCCGACATCACTTCTTAATCGTTGGAAAATCTTTGACCGCAGAGCAATTTTTTCAAGTCTGGCGACAGAAAATATTCCGAGGGGGCTAAATCTGTCGAATAAGGTGCATGAGGTAGCAATTCAAACTTTAATTCATTAATTTTGGCCATTGCAATAACGGATTTGTGAGCTGGTGCATTGTCTTGATAAAACAACACTTTCTTCTTCGCCAAATGTAGCCGTTTTTGCTTGATTTCTTCCCTCAACGTTGCAATAAGTTTGCATAATAGTGGTCGTGGATAGTTTTTCCTTTTTCAAGATAGTCTATGAAAATTATCCAGGCGCATCTAAAAAAATCGACGCCATGATCTTGCCTGTAGATGAAACGATCTTCGCCTTCTTTGGAGCCGGTTCTCCCCTTTGAATCCATTGTTTTGATTGTTCTTTTGTGTTGGGTGTAAAGTAGTGGACCCATGTTTTATCCATTGTTATGAAACTGCGCAAAAATGCTGCTTTTTTGCTGTGAATCTTCGCTTGACACTCAATTAAAACATGTTCACGACACTGTTTTTGCTCGAGTGTGAGCAAACGCGGCACTCATCTTGCACACAGCTTTCTCATGTCCAAATTTTTAAATAATATGCGATGTACCGCACTTTTTGAAATGCCTACAATGTATGCTAGTTCGCACCCTTTCAGTCGATGATCATCCAGTACTGCTTTGTGGATTTTCTTCACCATTTCTGGAGTTGTCACTTCATTTGATCGACCACTGCGATGCTCGTCTTAGCAGCTCGTACGGCCTCGTTTAAACTCAGCAACCCAACATTTTACTTTTGTAAACGAAGGAGCAGACTCACTCAGAGTACATAGAATCCAGTTCAGCTTTTATATTGGTTGGGTTAAGGCCTTTCAAATAAAAGTATTTATCACATAACGATGACCAATTTTCTCCATTTTCACAAATTCACTCACAACGTTCACTATTGATGGCTGCCAAGCAAATACTAAACAACGTGGCGCTTTCAAACTTGAAACATATGCTTTATAGACTGCGTACTTTCTAATACAATATTTTCAAACAAGTACCGCCATGTCTTGGTCAGATCGTGTACTTCTGGGACCGCCATCGTATAACTACAGTATGTATGTGCGATTGATATTTATAAGACGATTATCAAACCGCACTTCGAATTCTGCTGCACAATTTCATTTAATCAACTTCGGATGCCATATAAAAAAGCAATGTGGAATATTCTAAATTGTAATTTTTACATACTCCATATATGGGTTAGATTACATAAGATTATTGTGGGAGGTGGTATAAAGAATCTTAGAACACTGCGGCTGCAGGCGGGCCTATTGTGATATCCTCAATTTAGAGCTCATCTATGGTGCCGCAATTTTATAGAAAGGCGGCTACATCTTTATCGCTTTAAGGTAGAGTTTACCTGGGTAACGTTGACGTATTGCGGTTAAGCCCTTGCAGTTGCATAGTATGTGTTCTGCAGTCTCCAAGTCTTCGTTGCACAATCTATATGTATTATTTTGTGCTATGCCCATGGTCATCAGGTGTTTTTTTTTTTTTAAACACGGCAGTGTCCTGTGATAAGACCTGTGGTCACACGAATCTGACATCTACTTAGTTGTAGTAGTTGTTTTGTTCTTTTGTGGCAACAGCTTGGCATAAAGGTTTTGACTTGTCTGTTTCCTTCAGTTTTTCTCCAGCCAGGTTTAAATTACCTTTTGTTGTATTAATTGATAGCTCACAGAATGTTTTTGGCATATTTTCCTGGCTAGTTCGTTGCCTTCATGTTCGCTTTGTCCTGGCACCCAAATCAGATGAACCTTATTTTATGGTGGCTAGTAGTTATAAGAGTTGAAGGCAATTCCAGACTAGTTTTGATTTTATTTCAAAGGCGTTTATTGCAAGTAGGGCTGCTTTGTTGTCGGAAAGAATATAAATGTTTTTGTTTGTTTTATTTCTGTTTAGATTCTCTCGAATGCGAAGCTCTATTGCATGGATTTCAGTCTGAAATACGGAGCTGCTTGTATCCATACTGGCGTGAATGGTTTTTTTTAGTACGAGGAGCGTATACTCCGGCTCCAACTCCCTCCTTTGTTTTGGATCCGTTTGTGTATCACACATGTGAGTCCTTGGCAAATGTTGGTTTTTCCTGTTCCCAATTAAAATGGTTTGGAAATGTAACTTTAAAGTTGTGCCGACAGTTATATCGTGGTAGACATTTGTCTATTAGATATATTCCAAGTAGTTCATCTTTTTTGAGTTCAGAAGAATTGCAGCACGAACTATTTTGGAATTGGATTTATCTTCTGTGATGAGCATGTAGGTATTTACTATTGCTTCTTTCATGATTTCCAGATGAAGTGCTGGGATGTTTAGGATAACTACAAGTGCATCTGGTTGCACCAGTTGCGTAGACACAACTAGTCTCTGTATTTTGTTGAGTTTCACCTGTGTGAAACCTGCACCTGCTTTCTGCCACCAAACTGCGGCTGCATACGTGCTGATAGGTCTCGTTATTATCTCGTTATTACCGTTTATCAATAGTCTTAGAAATAAGAAGGTTCCACGTAAGTTTTTCATCCAGTGTGATTCCTAGATATTTTACTCCCGTTGAGAACTCTATTGTTTCACCGAAGAGAGTGATGTTAATAAGTTATTCTCACCGTCGTCTCTTGGTGAATTTAACAATTGTACTTTTCTTAGGATCGGCTATGAGGGCTACTTAGGTTTAAAGGACTCTGTAGGCCATTCGAGATTGTGTCTTCAAATTTAGCTCTGATTAGGATAGCAATGTCGTCTGTCTTCCCTGAGAGCATCCTTTCGTAGCTATCATACTGTGTTTATTGCTGCCTTATGAAATTTTTTTGCTTTGTCCTCTAGCATGCATTTTATCCATTTACATGTAGTGTCGTCAACTCCCATATTTTGATTGCCTCCATATGGTAATATATATTTGAATTCTGTGTTTTGAAATACGCCTTCTATAGCGAAGAAACAACCAACCTCTACCTCTTTATCTCTGAGAGATTTTTAAATTCTTGCGGTAAGATTTTTTATGGCGTATGTGGTTGATTTTCGAGATTGATAAGCATATTGATATTTGTTAAGGTGGTTCATTTGAAGTGCCCCTTCTCTGGAATGTCTATCAAATTTTCATTTTTTTTCATAATTTTGAAGGAAAAAGAAGTGAGGCTAATTAGTTTGTAGTATATTCCATCCAAAGACCCTGGTAAGGTCTTTAAAGGGTTGAAAATAGTTGATTGCCCAGGTTTCTTTGCTTTCATGAAAAATACTTATTTGAAGAGGGATTTCTTGGGCTTATGGAACTGTCGTCGAGTCTGGTAAGTGTGTTTCGGCTAGGGTATGAAAAATATATAGCCCAGTATGTGCCGTCAGGTTTTTTCACTGACCCGATAGAATCAGTGTGCTGCTTAGAGAATATTTTATGAATGCGAGCACAACTTCTGGTGTCATCGATTGTATGACAGAAGTTTCTACACGATACTTTTTTGCTCTTATAATTTCTTGGTTGTAGATTGTGAGTGTTCTTCTGTATATTTTTCACTCACCATTACGCTTAGCCCGGTTAAAGAGCTTTCTAGTCTCTATTCTTGTTTGGCTAGTTTTTTGTTTAACCAGGTGGTAAATCGATTGCCTGGTTTTTCTTTTTCTGGGCAAGCTTGATGAAAAGCAGTGATGATAAATATCTCCAATAGTTTTTGTGTTACAGCCTTCTAAAGAGTAGCCGCTCAGTGGTTTTATCCTTATCTTTTTATCTTTAAACGCGTTTTTCTCGAAATTACATTTTCCACATTTGCTGCAGTTGTAACTCAAAGACAAATTATCCGATCGTTTTTTTTTTTTTTTTTTTTTTTTTTGTGACTTGGAAGATAGCGAATAACTCGCTGAAAATTTTATTTTTTCTTTATTGTTTAATGCCAAAAGAAATAAAAAATGAGACTCTCCTAACAAGATTTAAAAAAATTGCTTATATACGAGTATATCTCATAATAGAGTTTCAGTTGGGTAATATGTGCATGCTTACATTTCATGGTCAATAAGATGGTATATAATTCAGGAATACAATTGTCGATGTAGGACATGGTTTCGTCAAAAAAGATGGGTTAAAACTCAAATTACAACAAATGTGAAGTCGCTCCACTATATCTATGCTTAACTACTCTGGCTAAGAACGATGAACCGTATGCGATTCGTATAACAAAGGGCAAAGGACATCGTAGTCTCGAGGGATATGTAGCTCTTTCAACTGAGTCTTTTTTGCTGCATTATTAAGTTGTTTTGTTGAACAAGTCCATGAGTCCGCAGTACTGGATGATCATTGTTTGCAATTCCAGGCTGATATGTTATCGATTGCATACCAAGAAATTGTGCATCAAGACACTTTATTCCATTGAAGTATGAAGAACCACCTCAAATGGACCATCGACAAAGCACCGGAGTTTTTTAGCGTTTTTAACCAAACTAAAGCTATTGTAAATGCAACCCATTTTAAGCTCTTAAAAAAGCCTAATGTCCAAGCCACCTTGACTCATGAATCCTGAATCCTGGCACGCAGGCCTTAGTTATGATACGGATGATTTCAAAGCTGGTTGTTCTCATATTGACAACAATTTTTAAGATGAGTAAGGGATATTTCGCGCATTAACAGGACCAGGTGAGCTGAATATTAAGAAAAGGATATGAAATAATGAGCCATTAACAAAATTTAACGAATAAGTTCAACGAAATTTAGCAAAAAAGGGGAAGTAAGGACAATATACAATACAATACGAGTACTAGCTCTTATTAACATGATATAACCATTCGTGTAATTCCTCATTCGGCTTTTACTTGTAACATAACAATCATTAACCATCATCTAATGAAAATTGCAATCAACTTAAATTAATTGGAACGGTCCTGTGTCAATCCACTTAGTAAACACGTTTTCTAAATTACAAAAGTCAATCCTGAGCATAGCCAAGTTTCTATTCCGTCTATCACTTCTTCATTTCCGTTTTGTGTGAGTACTTAACTTCGAACTACGAGTATCCGTACTTAACTTATCGCAGAAGCCACATTATTTACCTTTATCTCTGATTAATACCGCTGAGGAGAGTCATTTTATCTCAGACCACTTGAACAGAAACCTAGCATAAGACTCATGTCCTCATGTACTTCGGTATAACACCCCATTTTGAAGTAGTTGTTCTGCGAAAATAACGGAAAGGACAACGGTGACCATAACACAACTTGTTGGTCAACATCAGAGATGCAAACATAGTCATGTCGTGCTCACAGTCAACAGCAGAGATGCATCGTGTCAGTTTGGTGTCAAAATCACTTTCTAGTGCAATATCTCACATCTCCACAGCAGAAGGGATACCTTTCAGTTTCGTAAATCATTCAGAAAAGACCTCTTTCATATCTGAACGATACTGCACATTCGAAAGCTATCATTCGCATCATCATCAACGTCAACAACATTCACGAGCAATTGACGATTGAGGATTTGTAGTACTCTGTAGATAGTTACGACAGCGGACGCATAACGACGACGGTTGATGAGATACTTGAAAGAAGAGTTGTTCTCATCGCTCAAATCTACCACCCTTAACATTTTACCCTCTCCAAACATCTATCCATCCATTCAACCATTCATCTATTCATGTGAGGACAGTAGATGCCCTTTTCTTTTCAGCAAGTATCAGCATCATCAGATAAATATCTCACCATTTATTGAGCAGGCTCGTTTTCCCAATCTCTACCTGGCTCGACGAAGAGGATGACCTATTTTTATCCGGAGAACTTTAAACTCAAACAAGCCAAACCACACGCCACCTAGCCGTCGTTGTCGTCGTTCTTTTTTGAATTGCCATTCATAAAGTTCTCGTTGAACAGCTTTTTAAACTACCCACCTCCATAATTCATGAATTTCACTTAACGGTATAAAAAACAACAGCACTCAACTTGAGTAAAAATGGCTGCCACTATTCACTGCTTTATCCGCCACTTCCTCTTTTATCATTACGGCCGTCGCCGCGCCCATCGTCGCATTGGACGGCTGAAAGACCAAAAGTCCTTTGTCATTCGAAGAATGGTTAGAGTAGAGTCGGATGAGGTGAATCGAAAATAAAGGGAATGGGGTGGAATGAGAATGAAGGAAAAAAACACTGGACCCGACGAAAACTACTAAGTGGAATTGAAAATTCATTTCCATTCTTGCTTCTTCAGTTGGTCCTGTGGCGAATAAAGTTACAGTTATGTTCCGGAAATTTCAGGTAATGTGTGTTTTGTTATAATGCCGACTAAAAACTGAGTAGAGAGATCCTAAATGGAAGGATTTTTTTTTTATTTTGTTCTTCTTTGGGTTGAAACAGGATATGGGACCTCAATTAACTTTCCCTCTGTTGTTGTTATTTCACCGGTTGCAGACAAGGGTGGTTAAGTAGGAGAAGGAGATTTTCGGGATGAAATTTATTCCAAGGGTTCACATAGTAAAGTTAATCGTACGCATGGTCATGCATTTATTTTGAACAATTAACCAGGGGATGGGCTTGAATCTCTTTTTTACCTTGATGGATAGGTAAAAGGATGTGAACCTCTTAAACGATTAGGAAGACAATGAATTCCATTTTGAAATGAAAAAAAAAAAAACTTTTTACGTTTTTTGTAAGGGTCAATTGAAAAAGGGAATTGACTTTGACTACATGTGGGGAAAAAATCATTGATGCCGACTAATTGGAGAGATTTTTGGAAATTCTTTTAATGTCAAAATGGAGTCACATGTGATTAAAATAAGACATAAAAACAAAAACAGAAAAGTGTAAATTTACATAGTGGTAGCACAACAGTTTGGGAGAACTTCCGTGCCCTGTAATCGTAATATCCTAGGTAAGGGTATCTACACAGAAGTTCTTCCTAATCCCTTGATGACAGAGATTGTTGCGTGTTAATCACCCCCCAAAAATCTTGCACATCTTTTTCCCGCTCCCCTTTTTTCTGCTTTGCCTTACCAGTTATCCTCGCGTATCTGGTGTTGCCCTTTCTGTTACTCTTACCAGCGAAGTACGAACAGGATTTTTTTTGGAAGAGCCAGAGAGACAGGCGCGTGCATAGATGGACCGCTTCCGGTTCAGAGGTAAAACAGGAATGGCCAAAGCCCAACTTACTTAAGTGGTTTCCAAAAGAAAGTATAACATTGAACCAGAAAACCTGCAAATTCTCCATTTAACAAAAGAAAAGAAATTGGAGGAAAACAAAGGCAAAACTAACATGTAGGAGAACCACAGTGCTGGAGCACTGACAAACACAACCTTAAGGACAAATATACCGACTAGCGATTATGGCGGAAAGAACTTACCCCTGCCCAGCCCGTTGTAGAGCGACCCTTTAGACAGGAAAACAAGTCAGCACTCTTTTTTCTTTCAGTTTTTTTTCTTGTAATAAGTTTGTAACTCGCACCACCAATACATGTTGATTCCAAAAATCGAAGAAATCAGAGTGCCAAGTGCCGTAAGATCATGTTCAATTATTTGAATTTCATTTACCGTATGTTGGAAGGCAGATAAAATTTGTTCGGTATGTGACAACAAGAGAAAAAATGGAACTTAATTCATCTTACTTCATATAGTAGAAAAAAGTCCTATGAACATCCCTATCTGGAACTGGACAAGAAGACTCACTGGGTGAAAGCGGAAATAAACGGGTTATCTCGCCATATCATCTGATCGGGAAGCCTGAGGACGTGCTACACTACAATCAGAACTATCGAATGGTCTTGCGATCCACAGCAGTATCATAAGTAATGGTCAACAACACCACTTTTAACGTTAATTTGATGATGTACCCGTGATGCAGATATTGACTATAGAGAGGTGATTGTGAACGATCTTTCTATGTTCGGGCAGAACCGGTTGCATAAAAGTTTTATTCTGTAGTATGAAGAAGGCTCTACCAATATGCACTCTGCTCACATGCTCGTGGAATCAAATTTTGAAAGAAAAAAAAAAAAAAAAAAAATGATAGGATTGCTATATATCGGCTTATGTTCAGAGCGTGACCGCCGCCGATTACTCCAGACTAGGGAGTACTATTTATAGTACTCCTATTCAATATCAACAACCAAAAAGTACTTAGAACAACCTTAACCCAGCGACAAGAACTTCATCCATAGTGTCTAAAAGTCAATGACTAGTGACAAACTGGCGGTGAAATTAACTTTGGAGCACGTGCTCCAAGTGAGCACTGTCTCTCGTTTGCTATCCGCAGATCGCAGTGACTAGGGAGTAATCAAGTCCGTGGATCTATAACTTAGGAATTAGTTAGCTTATGCAATGTTAAGGTAACGTTGACTGCGAGGGCTTAAGGCTTAACTAAACAAGACTTAAAATTTTCCAAATACCGGGACGTGAAGACTATGCAAATGAAATCAATACAGCCAGCAAATTACTGAAGCACCTAGCCACTGGGGTGACTATCAAAAATAATAATTATTTTGACATGCTGAACGTCATACCAGCAAATCTTCAAAACTTGTTCTTCGGAGAATATGTCGGGCTTCCTCTAAGCCTTTTGACTCAAAGACAAAAATTCTACAAAAAAAGAAAAAAATTAAAAAAAAAAAAAAAAATCGATAACAGGCGTAAAGTAACACGAGTAAAGTAAATTTCGTTTCCTTTCTGATCTGAGAGAGATCGTTCAGACACTTCCACACATTTTTGTAAAATGTTCTTCACGATGGCAAGTAACTTTATTACTCATTGGCAAACGAGCTAAAAGTTGACTATTTTACCCATTCACAGGAATTAAATAGTCCGAATCTGCACTTTCGACGTTTAATAACCGCACATTTTTTTTTTATAATTCCGCGCGCGCACCTAGGGGATAAATACTTACTGGCTTTTCACCAGGGCGCGGGCGGGTGGTGTAGTAGTTTTGAATATCGGGTGTTAGGTTTCAATATTTTTCCAGAGGTGGTTGTCAAACTGGAGACAGTGCATCCTTAACCAGTGGGTCTTAGTAGGTGCTAGTTGTTAGTTCGTTACATTTAGCAAAGCCAGCAACCACTCCAACATCAGTGCTATGCCTTCATGTCAGAGTTGACGCCGATGGGATTTACATATAACTACGTACAAATTCCATGAAAAGACTTTTTCAGAGAACTGCCTCGCACGGTATTCGAACCCGCGACCCGTTGCCTGAGGAGTCTATGCTTATACCACTACACCACGGCCACATGACGTGTAAGTCAGCAACGCGGCTGATGAGGGCAAGCTAAAGACATATTAGAAACTGAGTTTCTTGAATCAGTGGTTCAAGAATATAAGGCAGAATGACGATCTGCTGCTATGAATTTTAAATTGGATCCGGTGACCATTCCTAAATTTGATTTTTCACTCCGTAATTTGCTAGCCTTTACAGATGCAATTTAAGCCCTAATCGATAAACCACTAATTCCGGAATATAATAAATTGCAGAAGTTGCGCGAGTTCTTGATGGGCGATTCTTTCAAAACCATTGTCGGCAATTTGTACACCGGCAAATCAGAAAACGTTTTTGTTTTCATAAAACCAGTTGCTACTGTGACTAGAGCTGGACTTTTGGCTATTGGGGACACCGTGCTTGAATCAGTTCGGAACTACCAGTCGATAAATGCCAAATGGGATGCACTTTTCGTGCCGATCGTTAATTTAAAATTGCCACAAGTCACACAACAATGCGCACAGAGTCTCTCTCGGGATGTTATTCATTGGCCTATATCTTCAAACAATAGCAGAGTAAGTCGATTAACGCGGCGATAGTCGCTGAATGCATTGGCAAATACAGCACCACGGTTGGTAAAGTCAAATTTGGCAGCGAACTCAGCTGACAACTGTGAATTTTGCGACGACAATGAACATTATTGGTTTTACCTGTGGCTGAGCGGTTAAACAAACTTCGTGGCTCTAATATTTGCTTCAACTGCAACTGCAATATCCGAATCACGGCAGGCACCATACATTGCTGTGTTTTGCCAATACCTCTGGCAGTGTATTAATAACTAAATCAACATCAACAGCAATTCCACACCAGCCACCACAGAAATATATAGAATGACTATTAACTACTGCAAAGGCGTTCGTGGTCATTGGTAAGAAATTGGTCTAGTTGTTCATTTTAAAGATTGCGATCCGGGCAGTTAGGTCAGTTTTATGAAATACCGCTTTTTTTTATCAGTTGGCTACTTTCAGGAAGCCCTGCATAATTCCAGTAGAAGGTTTTGGTGCGGCCATCATCCACAGTCGTGGCCGTTTAGCATTGCAGTGAATTTCTATTTTCTAACTACAATCACTACATCGATTCAAGTAGTTGTCATAACGCCATCTTGTTGGCAACATTTAGGCTTATTGGTTTTGGCAGATCCATCCTTTGGTAAAATGGGCCGAATTGATCCACAATCAATACCTCTTCTTTGGCACCATCAATTCGCTTATTACCCACAGTTCATGGCATCATTGGCGTTGAGGATAAACGCTGCGACTTGACTTGTTGTCATTTTCGAAACAATATCTGTGAGCATTTGTTCTTGGCTACGCATCGACATGATTCTGATGGCCGTTACGTCGTACAGATTCCTTTCCGTCCGGATACAGGCTGACAAATAATCCGGAACTTAAGGCAAAATAGGTGACATTCATGATGGATTATATTGCTTTGGGACACATTACGAATGCCATATGAACAATCACAACGTTACTTAATACCACATCAAGGTGTGTTAGGAAAATTTCGCGCCGTTTTTAATGCGTTAAAACAATTGAGCGGATCGCTCAGGAATTACTCGTTACCATGATATGATGATGAGGATAAGGATGATGAGGATTAAGCTATGACCGATCTCACAAGCAATTTGCCGGACTTTTATGTAGATGACTTCATGTCAAGTGTTGAGACTACTGAACAGGCGATTGACAAGTGACGTGGCTCCAGGTCTACAGCAAGTCCAGTGATAAAATGGCATTAGCTTGAATCACAGAGAGTCCGTGTCTAGCTGCTGATACTGAAATAAAGTTTTCGGAGGTCACGGTACTAGGGCTCCATTCGAATCCAACCACAGACGAATTTTTCTATCGGATTAACCTAAACGAAACGTTATCTACAACCAAACGATGGGTACTAGGTAAAATTGCGCGGTTGTACGATCTTATAAACATGCTTGCTCCAGTTATCATTGTGGCAAAAATATTTATTTAGACTTTATGGTGTATGGGTTAGGATGTGACTCACCATTACCTAAAGAATTGCTTCAAGACTGAATGGATTATCGGGGAAATTTTCATCGATTGCAACAAGTACCAATTCCGCGATATTTGCGGATGCGAGAATCTGTCACAACCAATTTGCATGGTTTTTGCGATGCTAGCGCAGAACAAGACGGGTGTTTTGATAATGAAATTCACCATCCAAAAAATTATCTTTAAGTTTCAGTTGTGAGCAGATTAGCTTCTTTGGCACCATATCTTCATTCCGATGGAATACTGTGAATCGTCGGCCGATTTCATTTCAATGACCTATCGACTGAAGAAATGCTTCAGATCATTATGGCTAAGGAAAGCGCATTTTTCCGAATAATTATTGGTGATATTCATCTTACAAATTCACATGCACTCATAGCACAAATAATTCGACAACAATATTGGATCATCAGTGGCCGGGCGCTTGACACAATCCGTGCGTGAGTGTGTCATATGTCGACGACACTGTCATCGAATAGGTCAGCAGCAAATGGCATCATTACTATCGTAGCATCTCTACCGTTTTCATCATCAGGCGTTGACTATTTCGGACCTTTCAACATTCGAATTGGAGCTCAACGTACACGTAACATGAAAAAAAGCATAGTCATTTTCGTTTGGATGACAACCAAGGCCGTGCAAATCGAATTAGCAGAGCATTTATTAGCAAGAGCTTTCATGAATATTTTCTTACGCTTTACTAATCATCGTGGCCCTTTCACCCATCTTATAGGAAGCCGCAGTTAAATCGGCCTAGAAACGTTTGTTGAGCGTGGTTGGTGGGCAAACGTTATATTTCGATCAACTACATACATTGCTGGTGCGAATTAAAGTTTGCTTAAACTATACACGATGTGGTGGATGACCGTTTAGCGCTGTCTCCGGCTGATTTCTTGGTCGATCGATCACTCGTGGCTTTAGCTGAGTCTACTGTCACGGAAGAACCTACCAATCGGATTTAGCATTGGAAACTTCTTCGACAAATGTACCAATCAACAACGCAACAACACTCAAAGCGGCGATCAGGCGAACATCTTCAAGTGGGTGACGTGGTCGTACTTCGGACCAATACAGGTGTGTTGACTGTTTAGCTCTGTTCCTGAGTCTATCGACCCAGCCGGATAGAATATGTATAAGAGCATACGTATCTGGCAGCACTTGAGCACTGAGTTGGTGCCACTCAATTTGACAAGGATAATCATTTAATTTCGTTTTTTGAATTCACTAGTTTTTGGGTCTTGCTGTCGTTCAGTTCGGTCTCTTTTACGTTCTAAATAAAGTGAAATTGTTTTCATTTGTAAATTGGTTTTTTGTGTTTTCTTTCTCCTCTCAAAGTATAAAAATAACACGATTAATGTTGACTTCCAACCTGAGACTTTACATATCCCCAGAGAAAATAGTCCAGTCCAGTGTGATATCGCATGATCTAGGCGACCAATTTACCGTAGCAAAACCTGAAATTAAGTGCTCACCAAAATGATTTCTCAACATGTCCATTGTTTCACGCGCTGTATGGCACGTAGCGCCGTCGTGCTGAAACCAGAGCTCACCGAGACCATGTGCTTGAATTTTGAGGAAGCACTTAGTCCGTTAACATGGCGCGATAACGGTTACCACTGACAGTAATATTCTGATTTGCTATATTTTTGAAGAAATATGGACCAATGATTCCACCAGCTGTTGTTTTTAATGGATGTAATGGTAGCTCTTGGTATTCTTCGGGTTGCTCATCAGCCCAAATACGACAATTTTGTCGTATTTCATTGAGCCAGAAATGGGCTTCATTACTGAACAAAATTTCACGATAAAACACCGGATTTTCATTGAGTTTTTCCAGAGTCCATTTACTGAATATATGACACAAATTCAAGTCGCCTGGCTTCAATTCTTGCACAAGTTGAATTTTGTACGCTTTTGGGCCGAGATTCTCACGTAAAATACACCAAGCTAAGCTGCTGAGAACGACGACGAATCGATTCGTCACGGTCTTCGCGTACACTCTCAGCTACAGCTGCTATAGTCTCTTCACTACGTGCTGGATGTGATCTAACCGATCGACTATCATCTACTAATGTAAACTGGGACTCAGATTTGCGAACTGTATTGGCAATAGTTGTTTCAGTAAGTCGATTATGCGCACCGTAAGTTCCTCGAATCTCACGAAAAACATTTCTCACAGAACGCTGATTTTCGTAATACAGTTGAACAATTTGGAGACGCTGTTGTGGTGTGTATTAAACAAAAGTGCCAAAACAGTTTGATAGGAGTCACGCGTGATCTGTCAAAAAAGCCTATTGAAAATCAAACCTCACGATGAATCACCCTATATTTGTGGCTCTTACAAAAACGAAGCGAAGGAATCCCGCTCTTAGGCCCACTGCTTTGCGAGAAAACGTTATTTTTTAACCAAAAATTGGATGCGGATTACGATGTCAAACCCATTCGGGAGCTTAATATTAAGGGCGAAAAATGAGTGCTACTGCTGCCGAAATTGTAATGCATATAAAATCGGGTTCCGGTAAATGATTGACATTTAGCGGAGGACTTGAATATGGATCCGTCCAAGACATTTTGGTTAATGATTTGGGTTTCCGTCGTGTAGCAGCAAAGTTGGTGCCAAAAGACCTCAATTTCATGCAAAAAGCGAGGATGTCGACTTCGCAAAAGAGATGATTTGCGAGGCTGAATCTGATCCCACATTCATCAAAAGGATATTTACTGGAGACGAGACGTGGGTTTATGAGTACGACACGCAATCCAGACATCAGGCAAGTGAATGACGTTCACCAAATAAGCCGAGACCAAAAAAACCACGTCTTTTTCAGTCAAAAAAGAAGGCAATGCTGACGGTTTTCATAGATTACAACGGTGAAGTATAGCATCACGAATTTTTGCCAGAAGGCCAGACAGTAAACAAAGAGTTTATTTGGGCGTTATGAGACGTTTGCGTGAAGCAATTTGCCGAAAGAGACCAGTATTGTGAGCAGAAAACTTGTGGATTTTGCACCATGATAACGCACCGTCGCACAGTGCCAGCATTATGCGTAATTTTTTGATGAAAAATGCAACGAATACCATCCAACAGCCACCGAATTCACCTGATTTGGCTTCCTGCGACTTCTTTCTGTTCAATCGAGTTAAAAAATCACTACGGGGAACGCGCTCCAGCAGCCGAGAGGATATAATTTAAAAATCGTAGAAAGCACTGATGGACCGAAAACCGAATATAAAAAAATTTTCGAGGATTGAATCAAGCGCTGGCATAAGTGTGTTGCAGTCGATGGGAATTCCTTTAAAGGGGACAATATACAGGGTGACTAACTCGAACTGCAACTTTTTAAAATGCTATAATTTTTTTATTTTTTGATAAACTTTATTGTGCCAAAGTAAAAAATGTTGGAAAGTACATCAATTTTCAAATTGTATCAGTAGTTTTCAATATGTAAACCTTTGGCGCGAATAATGGCCTTGAGACGACCGAAGAAAGCATAGCACGCTGCACGCAAGTGGCTCTGCGGTATTTTGGCCCATTTCCGGCGAAGTGCTTGTTTGAGGTGGTCCAAACTTTGGTATTTTTTAGTGATAACCTTCGCATTCAAAACACCCCAGATAGATAAATCCAACGTATTTGCAATCCATTGTGTCGAAGAAATGAAGTGTTTAACATTGTTTTTTAACCAATTTTGGTTGACGCGTGCTTTGTGAGATGGTGCCGAGTCTTGTTGAAATGTTCACTGTCTCCGACCGAAATGATTCTTTGCCCAAGGCTTCAATATTGTCTCTAAGACAGTTTCACGGTATACGATCGCACTAATTTTGACGCCACGGCCCAAAAATACGAGCGGAGAGTGACCATCGGCGGTTATAGCGGCACAAACCATCACCATCGGTGCTTCCTGCTTTCTGGTGGCCGTTCGAAGGTGTAATTTTTCGAAGGACCTCTCTTGCAAGTAAGCTCGGTCATTTTGTTTGTTGACATATTGCTCGATAACAAATGGCGACTCATCGGAAAACACCAAACTCGTCAACTTACCACTTTCGACTCTAACTTTTTTCTTTTGCGGTTTAAGATCGTGTGTTTCTTGGAACTTCAAGGGCTTGAGCTCAAGCTCATTTTTCAGTTTGTGTTGCATCCGTTCCAATTATATGTTGAGCTCACGAGCCATTTTACTTCCACTTCGACGCGGATTTCGCTCAGTTCGAGCCTTCACTTTTCGAATCATTTCTGCCAATGCTGCTGTATTTTTATGACCACCTCCATGGCGTTTTGCAACGCTGCCAGCTATGTTTCCATATCCAAATATAAAGCAATCACACTATCACGTTTGAATTCCATCGCGGATAAAAATGTTTCAACACAACTGAGACGTGTAGATTGAAATGAACAAACTTGTATTTTAATTTTCTGAATAAATTCCGGGAACGATAGGGAGACGCAGATGAGACATACCTAAATTATAAAGCGCTGCCAACCAAAACACTCGCATCTGTTTCTGAAGCATTCGCTCCGGGACTCAAAATGCGCTTACGCAAGTGGAAATCACAGATTAGTACAGCAAGAAAGCCTCGGTGCTTCAAAAGTTTGTTTTTTTTTTTCATCTTTCTTTCATCGCATAAGAATATGTGGATGACTCAAGGCTTACTTACTGAATAATTCGTGCAATACGTGCAAAAATCGAAATTTAAATCGAAAAATCTGCCACCAAAAGCAGTTCACGTGTTGGACAAACATTACTGGAAGAGCTACAATCTCAAGCATCAAATACAATTGAAATTCAGACAGGTGAATGTTCAACAGTCACCAAGGAAGTATTTTCGATCGTTGGTGAAAACGGTGACATAATGGACTGGTTGTCCTGCAAAAACTATCTTGAATATCAAATTTTGACGGATGAAGGAATTATCAACTATGTGTCTGAAGAAGATGCTACTGGAACTGAAACTGACATCGAGTACGATCGTTGTGATGTTCCAAATAATACATCACCATTACCATCGGCATCTGACTTCCGCAAACAAGCAGTACAAGCATCTTGTAGTTTGCAACAGTTCATTGAATGGTACGAACAACAAAAAGAAACCAATAAGATCGACACGTTACTTTTAAGGCGGCTCAGAAGCTTTGCAACGAAGAAAACCGAAACGATTGCAGTAAAACAAACAAAAGTGACAGACTTTTTTATTTTATTTTATTTTCAAACATTATACAAACAACATATTGTTTTATTACAAGTAAATAATTATTCAAATAAATTATCGTAGGTATGTTTTGAATAAAAATGCATTATTAGTATGTAATTTCTTCTCAAATGTATGTTCAAAACCACCTGTCTCAACTGACTTTTGAACATAACATAAAAGAAAAAATGAAGGAATTTGTTCCAACTCGATTAACCGGCGTTTTGCTTATCCAGCGCAGCCGCGGTAAGCTGCCCACCAGATAATCGAAGTTCTACTGTATATTGAAAACAGTCTAAAGGTTGAAAACACTAATTTTTCATTCCATAGTTGGACCACTGAAAAACATCAAACAAAAATATTACAATTCTAGACAGCATGATGTTCTTGTTAAACAATGCTAATAGTTCAATCGTTCATTTGCCCATGCTAATTGTTCATTTAAGAATGACAACTGAATAAATTTGTTTTATGTTTACACTGTTCATGCCAATGCATAACAAATTATGTCTCCTAATCCCTAGCCGTCCATCAGAACACTGACTGGCAATAGAATAAACAAACGAACCGGATGCTCTGATAATCGACTGACACCACCGTGGTTGGCAATTCCCCAGTCGCACTCAGAGGACTCCAATAGCAAAAATAAAAATAAAAATTAAAATTTTCTTTTCCAACAGAGGACTGGTAAATCGAACTGTCAGTACTGATTCAATTCATCCTGCTTGCTTGTGATGGTTAATTTGATGGCTGCATCATCAGGCAGTTTGAAAAGTGAATCCAGTAATATGCAAAACCTTTTTACGACCTGTCCTCTTCACCAGATGAAAACAGTGTATAGTACTAGCCGGGAACATTAGAATTATGATTAACTCGATGGTAATTTCTATTGACAGCGGCCATTTGTTTTGGATTAAAATGTGAATAAATGCAACATCATACATTTTAATTACACACATACATAAAGGATACGATACGGAAAATCCTGTGAAAGAGGACTAGCAAAATGGCAGTCTTTTGGTTTTTACACAAGCATAGTCACAATTGTGGTGCATCTGTGGTTCGGTGCTTTTTCTGTTTAGTGCTGGTCGCTTTTGGTGGTGCCCGTATCCTTGTTTCATGAACTCATTATTATCCTTTAATTAATATCAGGGTTATTCGATAAATAAATACGCAGATTACGGGTAAATGGTGGTGTGTAGTACCCGGTGGTCCTAAAGGATTCCAGTTGATTTTAGTATTTAAGGTAGGTTCGTAGCATTTGTAACGAGTCAACGAAATATGAGCACAATGCTGGATTATTTAAAATTAAAGAGAATTTCGGTCGATTAGCTGGTGTATTGGATATTGGGTTATTATTTTACTTGCCTTTGTGACGCTTTGTAATGGAACAGTAATTACAAACAAATTAATCTCATAAACTTGCATTCGATTAGGGTCTTATAGTACCATATTGCCCTGGAACCAGAACTTTTTTGAAAAAGATATTATTTCTGGGTCTAAGCGATCAATGGTGAGTGCTAGTGTCATATACAATAACTTACCCCTCACGAAAATGTCTGTAACGATTTTATAATTTCTTGTGCTAATATTCTAGTTTAAAGAAGAGTTTTAGTTATAAATTCAAATGAGTAGTAAGATTCGTGAAGTACCAGTAATGAAACTACTTCCCACTTACCCAAACCTTCTTTTCGGGCTTATTCATGTCACAACAAAGTGTTTTCAGCGCCCCAAGGCGGCATTTTTGTTTTTTTTTACTCAAATTCGGAGATTCATTTCCGGCAACTCGTTTGCGAGAACAAATTCGTGTGGGAAGCTTTTATTCGGTGCGAAATAAAATTAATAGATTTGTTGAAGTAATTTGCGCCTAATTGTGGTTACCGTGTATTAGGTAGGTTTAGTACGCACTAACTAACATCACGTTAACTTTAAAACTAGCTCCTAACTTTTAAATACTTTTTAACCTACCTGCAACTAATATTAACTTTAGAACGTACCCGCGATGAGTTTTAGTCAAACAAACCTAAAAATGTTCAGTTTGGGATACAGACACAAGTTAAGGGGTACACTTTTACAAAATTGAAATGAAATTGGATTGAAATTGAAAGAATTATCAAAGGAAATAGAAAACTAGTTTATCGAATATTGAATTTTATATTTAATACAGAAAAGGTGGTTTATTAAAAAAATAGTAAATTTTCTTTTGTGACAATATTTGTTATTTCTTTAGACAAAACTATGTAACATAGATCGGGCACAGAATTGGGATCGGAATGAAAAGGAAATGCTGCGACAGTTGGTGGAGCTACATATTGTAGTAGTGATAGACAAGGGAAATGTTAGCAACAGTATGTTGCCGAGTAATGCTTTTACTGATATCAAACCGGGCAACCCCACCGCCAAGTGAATTCCTGATACATCTGCAGTCCCTTTCTTTGTTGAACTCAACACAACTGTCGAAGCTCCCGAACCATCCATCCCCTTTGCACCATCTTCATCGGAGGAATTTGCTCGTGACGAGTTCACGACTAGTATGCAGAAGAATTGAATTAGTTGCAAGTTGCTCTTACAAAAGAACGGCTTTTGCAAGCCAAAGAAGAGACAATTCACAAACTCAAGATCGAAATGATTTTAAAGAGCGACGGCAATTTGAAGTTTGACAATGAGTGATATACTTTTTGTTCTTTATCTTGTTTTTTGTTATATTTATGAATTCCTGTTATTTTTTATGTTTAAGTTTTATTTTGTTCAAATTAAAATTGTTAAGTGATAAATGGCTTTTTGAACGTTGTTTTCGGAGGTTCTTCAGAACGCAATATTTCTTTCCTTATTATTACATTTTTTGCGTATCCAAATCCACACGTTAGGCTTTCCAGCAGCGATCTAAATTTGGACTTTAACTGACCGTTAATTCGACAATTCGAAATGAATTGTAACCAAAATTCTTTGGTAGTCTTTGGTAGCAACTTTAAGTGCGCTTACTCCAATTTTAGGTCGTTATAACCGTCACACCAGACAGGCTGTGCGTGATCAAGTGGTTAAAGTCAGCCAGTGAGACAACGTGCCGATCGAAGTACTGAAAATATTGCAGCTGTAAGTGCTTCAATTCAAAATGAGTAAGGTTAGTCGATTTCATGTCATTCACATGATTTGGGAATTTCTCAGTTCATATTATCGCGAATTTTGTATACAGATCTTAGCCTACACCCTTACAAGATCAACTTAACCCAAGAACTGAAGCCTCTTGATCATTCGAAACGCCGAAACTCTTCCGGTTGGGCTCTGCAAAAGTTTGAAGAAAATCCTGAATTTCATAAAAAAATCATCTTCAGCGATGAAGCTTATTTTTGGCTTTACATCATAGGTGTGATTATACCGTATTTTTTTGTTACAATCAATGGAGTTCGGGAATTGCCAAAGTGCCACATGCTACAAAGCTGGTCAAACAATTGATCTGTTGAAGGAGAAGTTTGATAATCGTGTATTCTCGAGAAATAGTTCGGTCGAGTGGCCATCTCGCTCATGGGATTTAATGCTGTTGGATTTCTTTTTATGGAGTTAAGTTAAATCATTGGTTTATGCCAACAAGTCAACAACGTTAAAGGAGCTCAGGAACAAAATTGCCACTATTCCGGCCGATATGTGTGTAAGAGTAGTGGAAAATTTGTTTCCAAAAATCAATCCTTGCAAATAGGATCTCGGTGGTCGTATGAACGAGATCGAATTCCATACTTAAATTTAACATGGAATATATTTCAGCCCGTTATGCTCGAACGAGTCGCCCAAAATTGGACCTATCGAATGGACCATCTCAGACGTAGTCGTGGCCAACATTTACATGATATCATTTTCAGAAAGTTCATCTTGCGATGAACTTCTTTTACAGTCGTCAAAATTGCATATTCGTTTCAGTTTTCTTAGTTATGTCCAATTGTGTATGTATGCACCGAGTAGGTTTCTATTGTAGGACGTGGAATCTTAAAATCAATCAAAAATGATGCCAATTTTGGATGTTTGTTAAAGGCGCAACCACCTTAAACGAGTCCGAAATAAGTTACAAAAATTACCTATTAAGCGTGATTGAGATGTAACTAAGGGATGCTTTCTGTTTTTCGAACCAGGACGAACCAAATAATTGGTTGCGAATTTAATTTTTTATCAAACACCCACTGCAGTTTCCAATTACTATTAAACACGAAAGGAAGAAGAACTTGTCTTGTGTGTTGTTTTAATTGGAATGTACCGCAAAATTAATTTAACTAACCTCCATTACCTTCTGCGCTTACATACCACCCCGAATGGGGCAAAGATAAAATAGGAATGAATATAGAGCACAAGTTCTTTTTAATTTGTACACTAACTTAGCGATAATGCAGTTTCGCATCGAAACAAAAATTGAAATCTATTTGTGGTTCCACTGGAGCAGCTCGATAACCTTTTTTATTTTCCAGGATACTTGTATTGTACATGTGTATTTAATTTAAAGTCGTTGAAAAGTTTTCCAAACAAGAAATACAAAGAAAAAATGAAAAGAAGAAAACTTAACTCAAGTTCTTAGTTGGAGAAAACTTTAGATGCAACCAAATGAAAGAAAACTAGTGAAGGGAAAGGAGTAATCCCTAACTTTACTCACAGAGCTTGGCCATATATTTACACTAGATGTCTGTGTTGCGTCTGTTGGGAGAATCTTCATGTCCTTAAGCTATGTCGGTTGCACGGCTTTATGAATTTTTATAGAAAATTAAGTTTTTCTCATTTTCTGATTTATAGGTATAATGGTGTACCTAAGGTAGGTGAAATGATATCTATAAGTCGTTGGATTTTATGAGGCTTCCCGACGACAAAAAGACAAAGAGGCAAAATCAGCGACAGATTCTTTCTGGTGATGCAGTTTGTTTCTTGTTTTTTTTTGTTGTTGCTAACTTAACAAACATTCAAGCGTTACGTTGATGTTCCACTTATGGCTGTTTTTTTTTTCTTTGTTATACGTGTAGATATAATATGTGATGTTATGTTTTATGTCAACTGTAACGGGTACTATCTGTCGCTAAACGAAATCTGTCTTTTGGACAAACCATAAGGAAACTTTCCCACCCTAAAGACAGATAATCCGGTATAAAAACATAAGTCTTCCTCCAGCTTTAAGGAACAGAAGAGTTTTATGGTTTATGGTTCTGGTTGTATATGGTATTTCGTTTTTGGTTTTTTGCTTTTGAAGTTTCAGAGAAGTAGAGATATCCGTAACTTAAAGTTTCTGTAGCCGTAGAGAAGTTAGCTTTATGTAGGGATCTTCGAACGCTGTGTAATTTCATACTACTGTCTGGCTGCAGAGACAGAGTAAAGATATAGGGATTTAAAGCACTTACTTTGTCTGTTGTTTCGGTGGCAGTGGACAAAATATGGCTGCGGAATTAAAAAGCAAGGACTGTTTGGTTTACCCACCTGGAACGATAGAGCAAAAGTTGGAAATTATTTCAAGTGATAGTTAAAAATATTAAAGCTAAACAATTTAAAGTTTAAGTACAATTTCTTTTCTGCAGAAATCGTTTAATAAGGGCAAATTTGAATTCAATTGCAAAAAATATCTGACGCATATGCCACTGACCACATCATGCAAGAAAGGGAGCAATATGCTGTATGGTAAGAATAACTTAGGTAAACTGGGCACACTTTAGAGCCGTTTCTCATCTGTTGAAACATATGGGAATCTGGTGTTTGGATGCTGGTACAACCTCTTAAAGCTACTTGTTTTCTGACAACAGTTTTGCAAATCATTAAAAATAATTTAATTCAGAATAGGCACATGAAAATACACATGGATTAGTTGACAATAATTGATATCCGTTCAATCAAAAAGTGAGCTCTTAAACTGAATAAATAAATAAATAAAATAAATGTCAGTTCAGGTGAAAGGGAAATAATTCACGATATGTCTTTGGGAATTAGAATTACGGTATCTGAAGGCGGGATATCAAGCTTTCTTAAATGAAGTAGATAGATGTGGCACTTAAAAATGTAGTAGATATTTAAGTTTATTAATAGTTTCATTCCACAGAAAAATGTCAACAAATAAATACAGTAGAGTCTTTAGTAAAAATCGCAGTATCCCAGTTTATGTTAAGAGATGGCCACTCATCTCCACCCACTGAACGAGTCTCATCGCCTAACATCGCCCATCTAACTGCGCTTACTCTTATCCCAGTGCGGTTGTCACTACAATTATAAATCCAAGACTTTCCGGCTAGAGTGTCTACATGTACGCAGCTTACGAGGGCTGTTTAATTAGTACCTGGATTGGAAGATAGGTGGCGCTGCTGAGAAAAAATTAGTTACCATTATTTAGTTTGACCTCCTTTAGCCCACCTGTCAAAATTTGGTGACAATTCGGCGCTTAGTTTTGTTTTGACACCTATTTCAAAACATCGTGTTAGTGTTTACTGCGACCATGGAAAAAGAGAAGTACTGCTCCGTGATCCGATTTTCATTTTTGAGTGGCAAAATCTCAGAGCAAATCAAGCCCATTGTTGATCGTGTGTATGAGACCCATTCACCTTTCCGTACAACCGTTTACCATTTATTCGCAGAGTTTCGCCGTGGCCTCACGTCGGTTTTTGATGAACCGCACTCAGGTGGCCCAAAAACGGTTCCCACAAAGGAAACCGTGGACAAAATACAGCGAGTTGACTTAGAAAGCAGGCATCTCAACTGAACGCGTTAACCATATCCTGCAGAAGATTTTGAGTATTGGTCCGTGCGATGGGTGCTGCGTTTGCTCACACCGGAGAACAAGCACAATTGTGATACAACTTCATAGACGTACTTGGCTATGTTTAATCGAAATCCAGAGGAGTTTCTGTGTCGTTTCATGACCGTCGATGAGACATGGATTCATTGGTACACACGAAGACCAATGAACAATCAAATAAATGGGTTTTACCTGGTGAACGTTCTCCAAAGAAGGTCAAAACCATGCATTCGGTCAGAAAAGTTGATGGCCACCGTTTTTTGGGAAGCGCGAGGTGTGATCCACGTAAACTATTTGGAGAAGCTAAAAACAATCACGGGAGCATACTACGTCTATTTATTGGGCCGATTTGAAAAAAAAAAACGAGCACATTTGAGGAAGAAAAAAGTGCTTTTGCTCCACGATAATTCGTCGGCTCACACCTCCAACACAGTCGCCACAGCCAAATTGGTCGAATCGCACTACGAATTGCTCACCCATCCTCTCTATTCTTCAGATTTAGCTTCTTGCATCTTGTTTTTGTTCTCAAGCAAGAAGTACGGATCGAACGAGGAAGTCATCGCCGCCGCGGTCGGCGTACTATACGGAGAAGTTAACAAAGCAAAGCAACGCAAAAAGTTGGATTGCCATTTTTCATGCGGGTATTCATCCTTTGTACAGGCGATTGGTTTACACTTTTGTGGCCAGGTCAGTGTCACTGTACGTCCCTTCCCCAAAGCTGGACTTCAGAATTCAAAACTCGTTGCACCCAAAACGGCAAGTGTAGTGAGATTAGAGTCTTATATAGGGCTTCCTTAGTTTTTCTTAACAAGGCCTTAATTAGCAAGAAATGATGAGTCTGATGAGTTTGGTAGGTACGCCGAAACTACACATAGCTCATCTCAATATAGAGTGGCCGAAAGCCTGAGGTTTAATTAAACTAGGGTGGAAATCATATCTCATTTTGAGAGCAGAAGTATTACGTATGTGAGATAGTTAGATAACAGCCTCTGAAAAAATTATTTTCACTCCCGATCATCCATTCAAACGTAAAAGGACAACGAAGTTCGGTTAATTATGTACTAAGAATGTGAGAATTCTGCACATACTTTTTCGTGTAATGACAACTTACTCCTATACGGCTAGTGGATCTGTTGTCCAAAAAAGAGAAGCGATGGACAGAACTGCCAGACAGTAGTAATCGATGATATCTAATAGCGCGATTGCGCGAGTGATAAGTTCCAATCCCTATCAGATCTTTATTCATCCGCATAAACTTTACGTGCACTTCCAAAAAAGTTTCTACTTACTTTTGGAGAGAGCCTATCAGTAGTATCCCGAGAACGACGACGTAAAAATCGTACTTGGTGACTTTAATTCAGATCAAGACAACCTTTAATAGTGCTGTGAGCATGCAGAGCCTGCACAATATTACAGGCATTGGCTGATTGTTTTCGCAAATGGACGAAACATTGTCGTAGAAATAATGTATGTCACAGTCACATGATGTTCTCCTGATCAAAACATGGAAGTGTCGATATTGCCAAGAGCCCATCACCTAAAAATCTTGGTTCGACGATAAATGTATCTTGTATCTTAGGATCTACGAGTTCACGTGGCTGATCCAAGACAACCTACGTGTCTAGATATTGATATCCCTAATAGGGCCGAGAAAGTTCAACAGCGGATGGTCGAAAATGCAGTACGAAAAGAAATTACAGCATAAGTTCTATTCTAGGTTTAGAAAAGGGTTGAGATAATGATTAGCATATGGAAAACTCTCGACCTCACTTACATTGTCAATTACAATGGAGTGGTGTACAGATGTCTCGTGTGTTTTAAATGAACTTTTGACAAAAATAAGCAAACATTCATGGGAGCAAGGATACGGCTTGCCATCACTCTCCGTCAATTCATTGATGCTAAAGCAAAACTTGCGTTGGACGCACTAGATCCACCCTTGGAATGAGTCAAGGGTGACCCAAAACCTCTTGCTAAACTTAGGATTATAGCCCCCAGTACTTATTGCAGCTTTATATCGGCTTGAAACTGAATGAAAAAAAAAAAAAAACTGTTTCTGTGATTTTAGGTTATTTGTAAAAAGAATCCATATGGAAGGTGTCGTTGGTGGTAGCAGCGAAAGAGGTCCAGGAGGACAGTTCTATATTTAAACCAGTAATAAGGTAGTAAGTATTGATTGGATGGTTCGTTCTACTTAAACGCGGAATTTAGGTCGTACTCTTGTTTAACTGCAGAAGTGAGTTGTACATATCTTTGGAGTCGGCAGTGACTCTTCTACGCAATTTCCTTGCTCATTATTATAGGTTTAAACTTTGGCAAAATTTCCAGACGATATTCTGAAATAGCGTCTTTCCATTTCCTCTAAAGTTGGCTCTCCCAAGAAGCCGGTATCCTTCTTTTCTACTCATACTGAGGTGCTCCTCCGAAGAAAAATTATTTTGCTGAAACCGACTATATCAGTTATGGCATCCCTTACGGTTTTGTCACTGAACTTCAACATTTAATGTTATTCCTACGCTCTGTTGCTATTGCAAGTGTTTAACATTTAATTTCCCACAGTATTTCTCCGCACTTGTGGCATCTCAGACATCAGTAAACGTTTCTTGGCTGCAACTACAAAATGGTCCGAGTTATTTCCTTGGTAGGAGAGTGACCGCCTGTGAGACTAATCACCACGATATACAATAGGTAAACGTCTCTCTATTGACCTTAAAAAGTTATCTTTATATAAACTTTGCTAGATGGTTCTAAAAAGCCATTAAACAAAAAAAGAACAACCAGGCACATGTTTCGAGCTTTCTCCTTGCATTTAATTGGTTAACCTTTTTTCCAAAATCAGTACACAGAGGTGCGAAAAACATTCAAATTGACTGCTAAAGTATACTTAGAAGTTCAGGAAATCGACGCTTCGCTTCTCTTAAGCTAAACTTGGGTCTATCTTCTAGGATAACTTAATGACAATCAATCACATATATTGTAAAAAACGGGTACAGGGGTTAGAGGATCTGTGTTTGTAGCGATAGCCAAGTTGCGCTTTAGATTTTGTTGAACACTCTTAATCTAATACATAATCACTTATTTTCTCTGTGTATCACGTCACAATGAAACGGCGGGAAATACGATCGCTAAGCAAAGCACAGAGGTAGATTTCTTAGGATCCGAGTCTAGGAAAAGATACCCCCTTTTTTAAATTCACAATGCGTAAATGGCATTCAAGGATACTAAAAAAAATTTCCTAAGCAAAAAACTCAAACAACACCAATCAAAGTAAAATTCGTTTGTAGTACATCATTGCATTATTTTCATATCTCTGCTCAAAAGGCAACTCTCATAAAAAAAATTTAATTTAATAAAACAAAATATCCTCAAGGAACTAAGATGTCAGATGATGCTGCCTTTCATTTTGAGAACAACATTTCGTTTGTAAGTTTTATAGTGTTCCATCAGATCAAATCTGACTATGTAATGAAAATTTGCATAGCAAACGAGAACTGCGTTCTCATTCGTTTCACTGTTCTTATAAATTTCTAATCAACCATAGTAAGGCTTAAGCAAACGACAAGGCAAATGATGCATCATCTCCTCATAAACATCAGAAACATCAGTCAGTTCATCAGTTGAGTCAGATTAGCATCAAATGACATATCCTTCCTCTGGCTTACTGGGTTATTTTCTCTCATATTGTTTCTGTCACATTGTGTGTTTCCGTTCTGTCAAAGAAGGAAGTAAACATTTGTGTTGGGAACAGGATATGCTTTTGAAAACGCATTAAAACTTAATCACATTTTCGAGAAAATATCAGAATTCAAAACTGACTTCTTCTCTCAAGTAAATCAGGAGAAGGGAGGCTAATTTTAAAAGGTTTTCTTTGTCTAGCATTCCTTTATTTTGAACTTGTTTGTTTCAAGAAAAGCAAATAAAATGCATTGAAAGCAAACAGATATTGAAACTAATATTTCCACGAGTGGAATTGAAAAAGTTTTCTAGTTTCGATTAGATTGAACCACATGAGGGGTCGATATACAAGAATGTATTGTGCAAATCATTGTTTCTGCCATTTTAGCCAAACTGCCTTACTTCAGAAAGGTGATTAAACGTCCATGTCCAAATGAAAATAGACACTGGCTACCAGGAGCAGCTACCGAGAACAGGTGGAATGATTGGTTATTGATTCTTTGGGACTATCTTTCTTCAGTCGTTTTAAGTGGTTCTCTAAAACAATCACCAATTTTAATGTGAGAAAGTTAAAGGGAGACTAAAAGATTTGGATGAAAAAGAAAGAGTCTAATAGTACCCTTTAAAGATAGATCCTAGTGATAAGCAAGGGCTGAAGACGTGAACAATCGAAATGAGATAAAAGTCGTTTGTCTGAGATCTGCCTCTTGAGGCTGATTAACAATGCAAGTGCTTCGAGTATGACATTGTACATCTGTACCTTCCAAAAAGGACTATCCAGAACTAGACTAGAAGACTATTGTAAATGAAGAAATTGAATAGAGCGATTGTAAATATGGTGAATATACAATATATTTGGATGTGGTGTTGTTTTTGTAAGCAGACTTAAGTATAAATGTATGTACTTTAGGCTTATATGCATACGACTGGTGACAATCCACATCAGACTTAATTCGTCAATACGAGTATAAGCTTTATATGAGCTACCATAAGGCTTCTTTTACAGCTAAGAGGTTATCAGAAGAGCCGTGCTAGGTTTCACAAGGCGACGTTTTTTTTTTTTAAAGAATTTAACACTCAAGTGTCATCATGAAAAGACTCACACCACAACAAACAGCGTCTCCAAATTGTTCAGCTGTATTACGAAAATCAGCGTTCTGTGAGAGAAATGTTTTTCGTGCGATTCGAGGAACTTACGGTGAGCATAATAGACCTACTGAAACTATTGCCAATACCATTCGCAAATATGAGTCCCAGTTTACATAAATAGATGATACTCGATCGGTTAGACCACATCCAACACGTAGTGAAGAGACTATAGCAGCTGTAGCTGAGAGTGTACGCGAAGACCGTGACGAATCGATTCGTCGCCGTTCTTCGCAGCTTAACTTGGCGTATTTAATGTGAGGATATCGGCCTAAAAACGAACAAAATTCAACTTTTGCAAGACCTGAAGCCAGGCGACTTGAATTTGCGTCATATTTTCAGTGAATGGGCTCTGGAAAAACTCAATGAAAATCCGACGTTTATCGTGAAATTTTGTTCAGTGATGGAGCCCATATCTAGCTCAATGGATACGTTAATAAACAAAATTGTCGTATTTGGGCTGATGAGCAATCCGAAGAGTACCAAGAGCTATTATTACATCCACTAAAAACAACGGCATGGTGTTTTTTTGGTCCATATTTCTTCAAAAATTAAGCAAACCAGAATGTTACCGTTAATGATAACCGTTATCGCGCCATGTTAAAAGACTATGTGCTTCCTGAAACTCAAGCACATGGTGTTGGTGAGCTCTGGTTTCAAGAAGACGGCGCTATGAGCCATACAGTACGTGAAGCAAAGGACTTGTTGAGAAATCATTTTGGTGAGCGATTCATTTCATGTTTTGCTACGGTAAATTGACCGCCTATTTCGTGCGATATCACACCTTTGGACTATTTTCTCTGGGGATATATAAGGTCTCAAGTCTTCAGGAATAAGCCAGCTACGATTGACGCTTTGAAAGCCAACATTATTCGTGTTATCCGCGAGATACCAGTCGCTATGCTCGAACGAGTCGCCCAAAATCGGACCTTCCGAATGGACCACCTCAGACGTAGTCGTGGCCAACATTTACATGATATCATTTTCAAAAAGTAAATGCCATGAATTTTTCTTTTAACCGATAATAGAAATTTTAAGTTTACTTTTAAATGTATGTGTTTTGTTTTACATTACAGGACACAAGCATCTGATACTAGCGTCTACCGACCATTACTCTCGCATCCCCGCTGGTGAACACTGGAGCATGCATTAAGGAAGATTGTCGGTAGCAGCAGGCTACCATGTTTATTAATATTTCTACGAAGCGATGGAAGCATTCGAATACGGATTCGAGTGAAGGTGCGGTGTGGCTTCCAAACCAATAAGTGATCGCGTTTCTGCCATCCGCATCAAATTCGGGCTGCAAAACATCAGTGTTATTTGTGTGATAAAATGTGGTAGTAGTGACATAGGAGATTGAATTTTCGGTTTAAGATTATACCATAGAAGCTTTGGTGTACAAAATTTTAAGCGCAACACGTAATAGCAGGGCGTCAGAATCAAGAGTGACTCTATAAATATTGCGTTTTCTTAGCAGTTTTTTTTATTGGAACAATAGTGGGTAGAAATAACTACGCATGGGGAGTCTCGTGTTATTTTCATGCTTTTTTGTTGCAACTTCACAATACTGTTGACAGATTTGTATTAAAGTCTAAGCGTGATGTATAGAATAAGTTACAAGTTACGCAGTTGCTCACTGCATTATTTTTTCATTTTCCCAAAGTTTTGAAGACACTACAGTCACATCTCTGATAGTTTAAAACTTGCGTTAACTATGGTACTTGGGAAGTAACGTATCATAACTAATATCATGGTATCAAAAGAGGATTCAGCGGTGTTCATTACTCTCTTAGACCACTACATATGCCTGATTATGTGGTTCTCATGGTCACTGGCAAGTTCTTTCCCACGATCCGTAAAATCCAAAATTATGTACTTAGAATCTTTGGAGAACGAACCAAGCTTTGTGGGTTGAGAATTAACCCGCAAAAAACAGAGCTTGTTCTATTCACACATAAAAGAATATTCCAGCAATTTGAATTTCCTTTTCTAGATCGGACATCTTTCCGAAAGAAAGCAACGATCGCCTTCTAAACATCTGACGGATGTACACGGCTATCGCCACACCCATCTTAAGCTACGGCAGCTTAATATCCACAATCCACAAAGAAACTAGCAACCTTAGGTTAATGACAAAAGTAGAGAGGATTGTATGTAAAGGCACGACTCAAGTCATAAGAGTGACGCCAACGGAGGAACTGAAAAATATACTTAGACTCGTGCCCCTAGATCTATACATGCAAAAATCTGCTGCGAAAAGCGCTTTAGGATTAGATCAGATTAATTGGTGAAATCCAAACTATAAAGGCTACGCCTTGATCCTTTCAAGTGAACTAGGTTTACGTTCCAATACGGACTATATAATACCACAGCACGACTTCGAGACAACATTTGTATGCATTTTTTCCCAAACAGAGAAGGTAGGAACAGGAAACAATTGGTGAAAGACTCGATATCTCTTTACACGGATTGACCAAAGATGGGGACAGGAACCGCCGCCGGAATCTTTTCCGATCAATTGAACTTACGATGCTCACTATGTCTGTAGGATAAGAGTAGTGTCTTCCAAATATTAAATATTAGCCGTAGCAGAAGCAGCCAAACTTGCGACAGTAAAGAGACTCGATATCCCTTTACAAGGATTGATCAAATATGGAGACAGAAAACGCCGCTGAAATCTTCTCCGATCAATTGAACTTACAATTGCAGTGTTAAAGTTAAAGGCTGAGATATTGGCTGTAGAAGAACAACTAAACTTTCGACAATAAAGGCGATATCAAATCAAAGTATCAAACCTTCACTTTGCATTCTGAGAATACAAATAGAGCGAACGATACAAATAAAAGCCAATAAAAGGTGGAAAAACCTTACAACCTGCGAGGCCTCAAGATAATTATGGCCGGAACTCAGCAAATCCAGAAGAAGATCCTCTTGAAACGCAGAGCTTTGAAATAAAGTTGCGTCATACCGACAACGACATGTGCAGAGCAATCATCAGCAATAATTTGATTTTTTTTTAGAACAGAGGATAATATAATATTAGAGAAGCCTAAATTAAAACGCCAATCTTCTAACTAAGGGTTACGCCATTTCTTCAAATATTCTGTTGCGTCAATTGAAAGAAGATATCAGCTGCAGGAATTTCTCGGACACATTTTCTTATGATTCGACCCTACTCATCAACCCAATTCTACGTTACATACATAGCTTGTAAAGGGTTTTCCAATAGGGACTTGACAACTTTGAATTTAATTTGTGAACGCACTCTTTCACTAATCATCAAATTGTCACTGTCAATTTATTCAGTAAACAACATTTTCATCATGGAAAAGTACACTAACGAGCGACGTCTGCAAATTATAAAAATTTTCTACAGATATTCGGAGTCGGTGACTGCAACTTTAAGAGCGTTAACTCCACTCCGTAGCAAACGGTCCAAATCAGTCAATTCCAAGGCGTTCTCAAGAATTGGGCATTGCTCAGACCACATTATGGCGTATTTTGCGTAAGAATCTTGGTGTACACCCATACAAGATCAAGCTGACTCCAGAATTGAAGCCGATGGACCATTTGAAGTGACGTACGTTCTCCGATTGGGTTCTGGAGAAGATGCGCCAAGATGATGAATTTCATCGCAAAATCATCTTCAGTGACGAAGCTCATTTTTGGCTCAATGGGTTCGTGAATATGCAAAACATACGTTATTGGTCGGGTGAAAACCCACATGTGCTTCATGAATCATCACTTCATCCACAAAAAATAACTGTTTGGTGCGGTTTGCATGCCCGCGGGGTTATTGGGCCATATTTTTTCGTCGACGATTACGATCGTCACGTTACTGTGAATGGTCAGCGTTATCGCGCCATGATCACCGATTATTTTTGGCCCGAATCGGAAGATATGGACTTTGACATTATGCGGTTTCAACAGGATGGTGCCACAAGCCACACAGTACACGCTAGAATCGATTTATTGAAGAGTAAGTATGGTGAGCGTGTTATCTCAAGACATGGGCCAGTCGATTGGCCGCCTCGTTCGTGCAACTTAACGCCGCTTGACTATTTTCTGTGCGGCTACGTTAAGTCATTGATTTATGCCAACACGCCGACGACGTGAGCTCAGAGCCAACATTGAACGCGAAATAGCGGCCGTTTCGGCCGAAATGTGTGGCCGAGTCGTTGAAATTTGGGTCCAACGAATCGATCGCTACAAACGTGCTCACGTTGGCCATATGAACGAAGTCGAGTTTCATTCATAAATGTTTTGATTATACTTCAAGCCAATAATAAAGTTTTTGAAATATCTCAAATGTTTTGCCTTTTATTCAAAAAAAAAGTTGTCAAGTCGTTATTGGAAAACCCGATACATAGGCCGGTTCTGTGTCATTTCTGTTCCATTTTCTTGGTTTACGACCTGTAATCAATTTATATTTGACAAACAAACTCTGATTTTGACTGTTAAAAGATAGATATAGCTGCTATCTTTAAAATATTTTGTTACTGCTGGTGTTATGGCAAAGATTTTTTTTAAACTCGCGGATTTCATAGTTCTCTCTACAGCTAGGAGAACATGCACATGCACATGAACATGCACATTCATTTAGCTCTCTGGCTTTCTATTTTGACTAGTCATCCTCAATTGAACTGAACTGGTTTCTGGTTTCTTTTCGTCAACACAGGCATTCATTATCCCCATCGTGACAGAGATCTTTTATTTAGTAGTGCTCTTGTGGGACCTTCATTTACATTTGTTACAAAATGTATTAAAATTCCTCAGTAGTAATGGCAATCTATTGTGAAGTTAACACTGCTTTTGATTTTAAATAGATTTGTATGCTTCCCTATCCCTGACATTTTATATAAGTTGAGCGAAACTTCTTTAAAGCTCCGAATAGTACACATTGGTTTTTGGCAGGATTTAAATAAAAACGTTTTCGAAAATCCCATTCTATTACTCTATTCCTTTGTTTCTGTGCTATTTTATTGGAGTATTCATTCCCTTATTGTGCAAGGGTCTATTAGACACTTGGGCAGCGCTTAATGGAGTTGAAATTACGATTATCCTTAATGCCTCCTTTAGAACGTTGTACACCATTATTCTGTACTTACACTATGCCCGTCGATTTTTCCGGAGGCTATTATCTACAATTTCACTTTGATACTTTCACCAACACACCAAAAGAGTAAAGAAGTGTACGCAATCATCTACTCAACGACGGTTTTCATCATCAAGAGGACATCGTTCTGATGGCATTTTGTTTGTCAGTTTAAGAGGACGAAAAAAAAAAAAAAGAATTTAATTGATTAGGACCCTTTGCGAAACTTTTATTATCGGCACAAATAGTCGGCTCGTAAAAATGAAATAGAAAAGAAGAATCTGAAGAATAGAATACAAGTAGGCATCTAGAACATTCACCGCCCAAAGCCCACAAGGGGTATCTACTTAAAAAAAAAAAAAAAAAAAAAAACCGACAGAAAGATTATTAGCATGCTACTGGCAGATCTTAATTTGTTTGCTTGGCTATCCGAGAAATCCCTTTTTCTGGTGCGAAATCCTTTTATCCTTATCCCTGCCCCCAATATCAATATACTCGTACACTATTCCCTTTCTCATCGTACATTTTAATTTCCATCAATTTCCATAATTTCCAAAAAAGGAACGCACACAGTTTAATTTTAATAAAATTTACAAAGAAGGATATTATTAAAGGAACTGCTCGTAAGGAGGCACCACGATGGTGCTGATGATCCTGATGAGAAGTCGTAAGTATGGTAAGGAGCGACTGGATTGGCGGACATAAAGGGGGCTGCACACTGCACAATCGAATTTAGGGTATAAATGGTGGTAAAACAGTTTAATTTAACAAAGCATCGCTTGGGGGCGATCAGTGGCGCGTTAAGCGAAATTACGTTCTCACTGAAGAGAGTAGTGAATGTTGGTCGGGGTTGGTTAGGGTTTACAACAGTCAGGAGCTTACAATATCGTTGGTAAAGATGCAAAAAAAAAAAAAAAAAAAAAATCCGTTAGAAGGAAAATGTAAGGCGGCAGGAGTAATAAGGGCATAAGTATAAAATTCAATGCACCAAAGAGGAAACCAAGTAAACATTTTAATTAACATTTTTCGTCTTTTTTTTTCGGTGAAAAAGTATGAAGTTCCCAGAGGGAATTTTGATCCGAAAACTGTAGGACGGAGGAGGTACTGTATTTTACGAGTAGTTGTTTCTGGGGCTGGGACAGAGATTAAAGTTTATTCCTTTCTTTAGATAGGTGTTCATGGTTGTAAAATCCACTGAGAAGGTGCGAATTTACCGAAAATTAAGAAAAACAAGTGACAATCTTGAGGGTGTATTCGCATCGTTCTTAGCTCTAATCATTTGTTTGCTAATGATGGCTTTAGCACTTAAAAACAAGTTCTCCAATATTGCGCCACTCTCTCGTGTTAAATTTTAAAATGCCTTCAGTCGCCTATCATGCGGAGCGTTGAAAAGTTATATGTGCGGTACACAACACGTAAACTTGTAAAGCTCCTGCTTTAATCACGACTGGGATGAAGTTAGAAACGACAACGTCTAAATACTATATGTATTGGTTTAGAGCTGCACTAATTTATTCTTACTTTGTTAAATAAACTATTTCCTCAAGATGTGAATTATATTTTTGTAGTAAATGTCCCTCCTCTACCACTGATCGGTGCATGTACAATTGTGCTGTCTGAACATTTTTTAAAAACGTTAAGCTTAATAAAATTTCTTAATCATTAAAAGTGGTGACTGTTGGTCACGTGGTAGTACAAGAAAGTATAGAGGTTATGGTGCAATCAGAAGTTAATAAAAAGCTCGTAGCTCTAACAATTCTTGGGATAGAGAGGAAGAAATTATTTACACCTTTGTTGAGCCGTGTTTGGTTAGATTTTTGGTATCCCCAGTGGAAATAATTTTTTCCTTTCTTGGGGGAGTATTTCAAGCACTGCTTAAGCAGCTAATGATGATGCATGATGCATGATTAGAACTAAATTGGCACAAGACTTTGATCAAAATTTAGAAAATCTAATCATTTTGGATGAAAAAGCAAAACCAATTGTTTCTAAGGCGTATTCAGTGCCATTTGGGTTACGGAAAAAAATATAACCTAGAGTTAGAAAGCCTTATAAGTGTTGGTATTTTAGAAAAAGTCAGGCACGGTGAGTCGACAAGTGCAGTAGTATGTGTGGTAGAGAAAAATTATATCAGGCTTTGCATGGATTATAGGGTTTCTATCTATTACCAAACACATGAAAAAAGATCATTATCTGTTCTTTTAAAATTTGTCAGGGTACACACAGTTCACTGTTTTCGATTTAGCAGTTGCTTTCCAGCAGTTGTAACTGACAGAAAATTGTAAAAGGTATTTTACGATAAGCTCTTCGAGGGGTCTGCTAAAATTTACGCGATTAGTTTTTTTAGTTAAAGCATCTAGTGTTATTTTTCAAAACTTTATTGAATCGATTTTTAGTGTTTGGATATATTGAATGCGTTGAGAATACCAAAACTGTGTAAGAGGAGGAGAAGAGCAAAGATTTAATGTTCTAGAAAAGTGTAAACTTTTTCAGGAAAAGATTAAGTATGTTATAAGTGCTGAGGAACGCCAGTGTAGAGAGATGAAAATTGGTTAGTGTATCTGGATTAAAAGACAGATGTAGGTTCGCCTTAAAGTTTGCGAATGGGTTTTTAAGTGACTCATCATTAGAATTAATTCGGAGTCCTAAATGTGATCAGTAGTTTAGAGTAATCTTTAAGCAAGCATGTTAGTTTGGGAGAAACCCTATAGGCTCGTCGAACCACTGTGTCATATCAGCTAATTTCTCGTACACCGACCAAGGTTCCGAAAGGAACCGTATGGCAATAGGAGAAAGCCGATTTCAGCGAACTTAAAAGCTTGTTATGTCGTTATGTTTCCTCGATAATGAAGTGGATGCTGCTGCGGATATAAACACAGACACTATTCTCTTTGGAATGAGAAACTTAATCCCTCATCGGATAAAGAATAACAAACCAGAGGAAGAGGTATGGTATGATTCGAGCTATAAAGAGTCTGTCAAGGTTAAATTAATCTTTTTTTGGTCCCTCAAGACCAACCCCACAGAGGAAAACCGTGTGAAATGTACGACCAAAAACTAAGACAAAAAATACAACAATGTCGCAAAGGTAGTTAAAATGTTTGATTTTTGAAAATTAGGCAGAAATAATCCTACATTCTAACGCTCATTTATAATGCCAATCCAGCTGTCAACTCTTTTGAGAAAGCCAATATGCTTGTTCAACACTTAGTGGCCAGCTCAAGATCTTAACATTCATCAATCCTATTCTTTAGAGCTCTTTTCGAGAAGATGGAAAACACTATTTGCCCAGCCCGTCCTTTTACAAGATAGTATTCAAAACCTTGCGATAAAACTTATAGGTGATGCTAATAACACGGGATACCCTCGCACACCGACGTAATGTCTCATGTCTCACCCTGTTTTATTGCTATTTTCACAAGTGCTCCATAGAAATCGGATTCCATCCCTTCAAATATTTAACCGCAAAACAAGGCTCGCTATGAATGCTTATTAGTACACGTTCAAGACCACTTACGAAGATATTTTAACATATCGTGATTCGTTCCTAAGCCGCACAATTCACTTATGGAATGCCCTGCCTAGCTCTTTATTTCCTAGTCGTTATAACCTTCAAACAGTTAAAACCAACGTTCATCGGTATCTCTTTCTTTCCTCCTTGATGGAGTTATAAAGTTCCTAACAAAGCAACAGGGAGTCACTTGAAGACAACCCAAGGGCTTGTTCGAGCGAATTTTTGAGCCTCTACAATAACGATACGGATGGTGTATTTAGCCAGATTGATGAAACGTGAGTGCACCACTATGAATGAAAGTCCAAGCAAGATTCTGTGCAGTGGCATAAGAAAATTTCAGCACCGTCAACGAAGGTCAGTCAATTATGGCGACCAGTTTTTAGTATAGGTTTTTCCAATAGGGACTTGACAACTTTGAATTTAATTTGTGAACGCACTTTTTCACTAATCACCAAACTGTCACTGTCAATTTATTTAATAAACTCAACATTTTCATAACGGTAAAGTACACTAAAGAGCAACGTCTGCAAATTATAAAAATTTTCTACAGATATTCGGAGTCGGTGACTGCAACTTTAAGAGCGTTAACTCCAATTTTCGGTCGTAATTCTCACCCTAGTAGACAGGCAATAACAAGTTTAGTGCAAAAATTTGAGTCTACATATTCGTTATGTGATGTTGCCGTGTCAGTGAGACAACGGGTTGGTCGAAGTGTCGAAAATATCGCTGCCGTTTAGACGTCCGTAGCAAACGATACAAATCAGTCAATTCCACGGCATTCTCAAAAATTGGGCATCGCTCAGACCACATTATGGCGTATTTTGCGTAAGGATCTTGGTTTACACCCATACAAGATCAAGCTGACTCAAGAATTGAAGAAGATGGACCATTTGAAGCGACGAACGTTCTCCAAATGGGTTCTGGAGAAGATGAGCCAAGATGATGAATAAAATTGGTCCAACGAATCGACCACTGCAAACGTGCCCGCGGTGGCCATATGAACGAAGTCGAGTTCCATTCATAAATGTTTTGATTGTACTTCGAGCCAATAATAAAGTTTTTAAAATATTTCAAATGGTTTGCCTTTTATTTAAAAAAAATATTGCCAAGTCGTTATTAGAAAACCCTTTATATAGTTGTGCTAGTCCGGCTTTCAAATGGAGCATATAGTGTTGTGTATTTTCCGGCAATTTGAAGATTTTTTTAATGAAGTATCTCTACAATTTTCCAACTGCTTCATACTGGTAAATATCCCACGCATGAACTGCATAGCATATGGTTGATTTTATTACCCTTTTTACCATATTACAAGGCACATCCAAAATATACATGCGAAACCGCTCAGTAGCGCCCAACTCCATTACCTCTATATTCTTATTCATTCTATCATATTACTTTCTCTTTAATTTACCTATCAATATTTCTTATTTCTTTTCAATATTGACAGTCCTCTTTTGTCATTCATGAAGTACACATGAAAAGCTTTTTATTCCTAAAGTCTTTAAGCTTTCTACGCGAGCTGCATATAGGGGTCAATTCATTCGAATCGTTAAAGCCGCAAGTGATTTTCTCAATAATGATTGCACGCGGCTTACAGCTGAAGTTAATCTAGATTACATCCAAAAGGAACTCTTTGCTTATATATAGCGGTTAACTGCAGCTCACGAACGTCTCATAAATACGAACAAAAAAAAACGTATCCAGTCTTAAGTTAAACCAGAGGATATGCATAAAGATACAGAAAAAAACTATGGAGTATGAAGATTCCGCCATTGGAATGCTTTCACGTTTAAGCTCACGTTTCAAAAAAAAAGTGCGACAGAAGCAAAGTCCAACTGCTATAAAAATCAAATGTTTCCCTTAATATGCTCCCAAAATGAGCTCTTAAAAGTTCGATGGTAATTATCAGGAATGGTAACCATTTCGAGCGGCGATTCACGAGAATACAAATTTCAAAATGGCATACGTGGGCATTCATTCAAAAAGTGTCGGAATGCTCAATTTCTTTTTTGCAAAAAATGCAAAGGCAAACACTTAACATCAATGTGCGATCCGATGCTGGGTCATCACATACCAAAGAAAATTCAACTATGGAGCATGCATTAAATTTGTGTGCAAACAACTCGTGTTTGGATACCGAAAGCGTTTTTTTTTATAGACGGCTCGAGGCATTGTCGCAGCTCCGGACTAACATAAAACTCCGCTCATTCATTTAGTCGGCGCCGGCAGCATTCAACATTCGTATTTTTGCGAGGTTTTGGTGAGAAAGCTTGGGCTAGTATTCGTGGAAGACGTTTGCATTTCTATTATCCTCTTCGGCAGTAAAGAACTAGCACCATATTAAAAACTAAACAAAGTAAAGTTTATAATAAGAAGCCAGTTTACAAATCAAAGTGTAGAGATCGAAGCACTTGTTGTGCCAAATATATGTTTTGCTGTAGTACCGGTCCTGGATATGTCTTTCCCTGCATTCCATGATATGCGTTTGGGTGACAGTCAACTTTCCCGACTAGAGACCGAAGATGAATTAAAAATAATCAAAGGATCAAACTACTGCTAGTCTGTAGTCACCGGAAAACAAAGAAGATTATCTTCAACCCTGAGAGCAGTTAGCACTGTCCTTGACTGGACATTGCATGGCCCATATTCGCCATTTGGTAAGAAAGTTATTTCAAACACGCACTTATGTTCTTCTTCCTTCCTTAGCCTAAATTTGAACAACAGTAATGTCATCGAATCCGACGTCATTTCCTTTTGGTGTTTAGAAGTCATTGGCATTCGTGCGCTGATTATCCAGAAATCTAAGCCAATTTCACGAGCCCGACACTGCCATAAAGCAAATGATTCTGAATGTTGTTGCAGAACCAGTTCCGTTTTTGAAAAAATACACCCCAACCACAAAGATGCGCATTGTATTCAATGCTTCCTTTCAGACTTAATACAATCCATCTCTCCACGATTTATTGCACGTTGGCGCTAATCTACTGCCGGATATTATAGCTGTATTTCTTAACTTTCGCAGCACCTCGCAAGTGCTGAAACAAACAGAAACTAAAACAGATTTTAGATGATTGATTCACTAAGGAAAGAGAAAAGTTCTTTTAGAATGACACGTTGTATTACAATGCACTTTATACTCCCTACCCAACCTACCTAAGCTCACAATAACTAGATCTAGGCATTGATTTTTTTTCGCTAAAATTAGGTTTCTGCTCCAAGTTTTCAAATTAATGTTGAAGATAGAATATCGATTAAATAACATACTTCTTCGAAAGTATCATTAACTGAACGCTGACGTTACGTATGCTACGCACTGTCAGACTTTTCAATAGGGACTAAATATTAAATCAGCTGTCACATTGAGCTTTAGGTTATTTGCAGTAGGTATAGTTGGCTATTTCATGGAAAGCAACGATTTCAAATCCTTCAAATTCATTTCCAAAATCGAGGCTCTGTTCTTAAAACTTATCCAGTACTTCGTGAAATTTACGATAAACATCATCGGCCATCAGAATGTGCTATTTATCGAATTATTGTAAAATATCGCACCTAATTTATGCTATTGGATACTCACACATCGAGAAGAACAAGAACAGTGCGTTAGGAAAAAATATCACGGTTGTGGAAGCAAGTGTTGAAAAAGTACCCCAACTTATCGATTCGTAGTCGTTCGCAGAAACTTGGCCTTTGTCCATTCACTATCTGGAAAATTCTCCTTATTTATCTTGATCTCAAGGCTTATAGGATCCAGTTGGCCCAGGAGCTAAAACCAAATGGCCATTTATAGCGTTGGGCTTTAAACCAACTGAAAGTTGATCCAGTTTTTAGTTGCAACATTTTACTCATGAATGAAGTTCATGTTTGGTTTCACAGCTGCGTATTGTATTTGGAGCGAAGACAATCCTCAGATACCATTACATCTAGAAACATTATCGTATTACGCGGATTGTAAAGCCGGAACACAGGTTACACTCAGTAGCCACCGACGCAATGCGATGATCAACTGTTATTTGTTCCCAAATATGCGCGATATCAATGTGAAAAAACTGTGGTTCTAACAGGATGGTGCTTCACTCCATACTATCAACAAAATCATCACTTTATTGAAAATACGATTTGGCAATAGAGTAATTTCAAGAAATCAAGACCTTGTGATTTGACAAATTTTTTGTGGGGCTACGTCAAATCACTGGAGCAAAACTTTGTTTAAGGTAGAAGTCCGGTGTGACGGGTTCAAAAAATCGATCTCTTTTACATTTTTCGAGGGAAAAACATCTTAAAAATATACTCTAAAGAAGAGAGCACGTCGTAGTGTTTATGAAAGTGTGTTGACGAGCCAATGGCAGGCAGCTGCTCTAATCGCTCCCTCTTTTATTGTCCTTCCGTCTTTTATTATTCTAGAATACGCAGGTATACGTATTACCATTTAACAAACCTTTTCAATTTACAAAGACGAAATGTAAGAATTTTGTACAGTATACAAGAAAGACTTTCGAGCAGTTCTTCAGTAACCGTTTTTCGGTCGACGAGTGCACACGGGACGAGTGTTCTAAAATGGGAAACAAGCGTTTTAGCCAAGGTCGACACGAGAATAAATAAAGAAAAAGATCATTTCAAAGAAGTCAACACACTGCAGAAGCTGATTTCATGAGTTCAATTGCAGGAAAACTGAAAGATAACAGTGACTTTGAAGTAAACCATGACATTAGTTTCAAGTACGTTTTAATCAGTTTTGCTTTGCTGTTTGATGCGTTATAGTCGGCGTTAAAATGTTAACTTTGCAACAGTGATATCAAATTTTTGAAACATTTACCCAGAGGATTAGGATTTAAATTGTATGTGAAATGTTCGTGCGATTCGAATCTGAGCGATTCGTGTCCAACGATAAAAAAGTCGTATGAAATTAACCGACGATTTACTTATGTAATGAGGTTGCTTGGTGTCGGTTACTTTAGAAATAATCGTTTTTGCTCGTTGATGGATTTAAATATTTTTCATAAGTCTCTCTATTAGTGGTATAATGGTTCATGGTCTAAGAGAGGTTATTTCTCTCTCTTGGGTATTATATTATTGATAGGAAAATTTCCCAATAAAATTCTTGATGCCATAGTTAAGACGAAAGACCCATCGAAACGGAGAGTTTATATGATGATCACAAGGACGAATGCACAGCAAACCACGAAGGCAGTAGTGGTATAATGGAGGTCAACGGGATTTCGGAAATGTTACAGTGTTCTATGCAGCGTTATGGTGTTAAATATGTGAGGTACATCGGAGATGGGGACAGTAAACCCTATAAAAATGTGATCGTTGATAAACCGTGCAATGGCGACCAGAAGTAGAAAAGCAAGTATACGTATTGCACGTGAAGAAACGAGTGCACCGAGTACTTCAAGGTTTAAAAACACACTCTTAAGGAATACTCAAAAACTAAAAACAACTAAATGCAGCTGAGGTAAGATAAGAAGGCCGCAGAAGAGATAAGCACCGTGATCTAAATCGTTGCAATTAACTAATAAGCTTATGTTGAAAATGAGTATATACTACGATTTAGAAATCACGAGAAACTGTCAATCTCTCGAATAAATGAAGAGAGTCGTGTGGGCTACGTTCCATCACATGGCATCGACAGACGAAAACTCTCAGCACTTTTGCTGATTTTTGGTGCAAATATCAACAATTGAAAACGGAAAATCAGGAGAGCACTTATGAACACCCAGTAACGTTTGGCGAGCAAGTTATAAAACCAGTGTACGAGACTTTAGCATCTGACGATTTGTTGAAAAGATCTTTACTGGGGGGGGAGGAAACACACCTACCTATACTCAAAGTTATGGAGGTGATGGGCATCACATTAGGTCAAATAGCCGAGGAATACGCTAACACTGTTCAAAATGCAGGAGTTTTAAGGGCAAATAAAACTGCAGAAGCCAAATGTAAAGAGGCCAGAAGCTTACGCAGCGCTCTCAAAGCCGTTTTTGAAATTTCGGTGAAGTACTGACTCAAAATTATTCGATCGATTTGGCTAAAAATGTTACCTGTTATTTTAGACATACATAGTTAAATACGTTACCTTTAAAACATTAATAAATTAATTTTAAAAAATTTATCAACAAAAAATAGATTCTGTGAACCTTCTTTTCACAAGTCCGTCATTTTTCAGTTTTTGATTTTTAATGTAAAATTAAGTAAAAAAAAAAATTTGTTTGTACATTTTAAAGTACTAATAAAAACATGTAAAAATACCAAAACGATCGCATCTTATCTTCTTGTTAAAAAAAATTCACGAAAAAAACATCGCGATATACGCGATATACGACTTCAACTGTTTCGTATGAGTGAGCCGTGATGGACATACACATGCCTGAAACTATCTCCAAATATTGAATGGTATAAAAAAATTCTTCGAATAAATTTAATTATTTAATTAAGTTAATTTCGTTGTGTTTTATTTAAACAAAAAAGTAAGAATCTCTTAAAAAAGCCCCCCTATTAGATAGACATAGTCATTGTACGACCATTCGCAAGTCGTTATCTTTTTGCCTGGAGAGTTGCCGCGTCATAACAGCCTTTGGTTTTTATATTTAACTGTATTTTATATTTCTCGGAACTCGAAAGCTTTCTGCAGATCGGTTAAAGCAATGTGTAGGTCTTTTGCCCCGCTTCACAGTTTTTATCCGTAAACTAATCCAAAAAACATGTTGAAAAGAAACTAAGTTAGGTAACGAAGAATTTAGACCGGTATTGTAGCATTATCATGTTTTTAGATGATCTTTTTTTGTTTATAATTAATGGAAAAAACCTGGACAAAAAATGATGAAAAATTTTTGCAACTCATCATAAAATATCCATTCACGTTTCGAAAATTAATAGTATTCACACAAAACCTTGATGCGAAATTCATAGGAAGGGTTTCCTGAAGTCTGCCGAATCACTGTATGGACCAAAAAAAAAACGAATGAATTTTGCAAGAGAACAACGATCCAAAACATCAGAGTCGCCTCTGTACGTGTTGGAAAGAGGAAAATGGTATAGAGAGGTCAGATTGGCTGTCACAAAATCCTGATGCGAATCAAATAAAAAATGAGTGGCCTTAAACGAAACATAGGATTAAGAAAAACAAAAAACTAGCCACCACAAAACAACTTGCGCGGGTCTTGAAGCAAATTTGTAAGGACCTACGTTTAGAATATGCGTAAAAATTAAGTGAAAGTTGCACTAGATGCCAAGCAATTATAAAAAAACAATTGTGAGTGGACTCCCTACTAATATAATTGTGCAATTCGTTTTGATATACACTTTAATAAAAAAGATTTGTATAATAAAATTCTGGCAATTTTTATTGGTTTTTTCAACGCAAGTTTTTGTTTAACAAGTTTTGGGGTGGCCGTGGTGTAGTGGTATATGCATACACTCCTCAAGCAGAGGGTCACGGGTTCGAATCTCGTGCGAGGCAATTCTCTGAAAAAGTCTTTTCGTAGAATTTGCATGTAGTTATATGAAAATCCCGTCGGCGTCAACTCTGACATGAAGGCATAACACTGATGTTGGAGTGGTTGCTAGCTGGGCTAAATGTAACTAGCATGTACTGAGACCCACTGGTTGAGGATGCATTTGGTCGTCTCGTTCAGTTTAACACCCACCTCTGGAAAAAATATCGTAACCTAATACACCTGAGTTTCAAACTACTACACCACCCGCCCGCGCCCTGGAGAAAACCAGTAAAAGGGTATTCATATCCCCTTTTTGCGCGCGCGGGATTATAAAAAAAAAACACACACATACACTGTTTTTTTTTTTTTTTAAACGTAATTAGACCCATTCAATTTCAAAACGAAACAGAAATATTACACAATAAAATAATTGGTAGCTCAGTAATAGATAACCAGATAACCACTTTATCGATTCCCGGTGACGGTGACGTTGACAGTGGCAGACGAAATATCGTATAGTAAAATACATGAAAGGCATACCTAGGTACGACGACTTCATATCCCAAATAGAGGGTTAGCTAGTAATTTATTATACTAATGGACATAGAAAGAATAAATGAAAGTACAGTAGATTAAGAATTCGAGAAAAACTTGGGAGGGTTGGGTTCAAAAGCTTCGTCGCTAGATTAGTCCGACAAATACCTGCTGGTAAGGCACTAATTCTAAATCGATTTTTTTAGGATATCATTGGTCGTACCTAGTTAAAGCGTAAATTTATCTACTTATATTTGTACAACAATAAATATCTTAGGATATCTTGAGTGAATGTTGCTGTACTTTGGAAAATAGAAAAGAAATCTCGCTTAAATTCCTGTTTCCAAAATGTTCCTATACAATGTAAATTTTATATGACCAAGGAACTAAAAATTATTTCTTACTATGGATCCCAGATACAAAAATAAAAAACTTTTACTTCTATCTCATAGCTTTAGTATTGTACAATTTTATAAACCTTTTTAAGGTCCTGTTGTATTGTTGTTTTACGTTTTTTTGTTCAAAAATTTATGAGTGACAGCTTAAAAGTAAAAAAAAAAGGAAAAAAAAATTCCATAGTCCAAACAGACTACGGTAGGAACTACAACATATCTACCACAAGCACTGTGTCAATTTCCGCAGTTATTTGCCAAACTTTATGACATCTATAAAATCATCGTTAAAACTAACAATGTACGAGTATCTATGATACAATTTGCTTCACTAAAACGACAACGGACGTCGGGCGGCTAACAATGAAGCAATTCCTGCTAGAATACGAGACCAATATCTCACCAAATGACCGACAAGAAAACTGAATTTTGACAACCAACATTGTATTTTTATACTTAAAATAATAAATTCAAAAATCCTTGCAAAGCATGCACGAGTACGGATATGAAAACAAGTTTAAGCGTTGACCCATTTTCCGGTCTTTCGTTTAGTTTTCGTGTTCGTGTTCGTGTTTTGGTTTTTACGAGGATGATTTCAGCTTTTCGCAAACAATCCCACTTACATTTTGTTGGCATAAAAAATCAACAATCATCGCTTTTACTGATCCCTCATGCTACCCTTCGTATCGTAAACTTTTTCACATTCTCTCTATCCATGGTCTTTTTGAGTTTTGTTGTGGGAATTGGTGTTTATTTGCCTCATTGTCGCCCTCGTCATCGAAAGAAATGAACAAAACAACGAACGAATAAATGAATGAATGAATGAATGAATCTTCTTTATCTAGAGTTAGCTGGCACGACTTACGGATAAGGTATCTACCCAAATCTACGAGTCTGAAGGGCTCATCGAGGGTACTATCGCATCTTAACGTTTTACATATGTACGACTCGGCTATACGTTGCATCAATATGGTGGCACTCTAGCTTTATGTCGTTGTTAAAATGAAAATATTTGCTTTTTTGGATATCTCCGCAGACCAAACTGATGTGATGGTATTCCAGAGGTTTATTTACCAACAAAAGCTTTTGCCACAAAAATTAAACTGTTTATGGTCCTGGAAAAGGATATACCATACACAGTCGAACTGAATGTAGATGGTATGTCATAGCCCGGTGGGTCCTGGTAGGAGGCTATTATGTTTTAAGCTCATTTATGGAATTAATTTAATTTTATGATATATTCTCCCTCGTAAAAGACATGGTTCATATGTGTATGCGCGGGTGTCAAAACAGAATCTAAAAAACAATTCACATGAAGGAGTTTCAAATCCCCAATGCGCTACGCCTCTCAAAAGAAAAAGAAAAAAGAAAAATAGAAAACAGAAATCCATGTGTAAAGCCAACATTAAGGGCTCGGTAATTCTGTGAGATGTAATGGGATTTCTCGAAGGATTTGTCTTAGATCTTCTTTTTTGGCTGCTGTTATCCTTTATTTTATTTGTAAATCCTAAGTGCTCTGTGCATGGAGTGTTAACAGTTTTAATTCTCCCCATAAATGTCTTACAAAAGTCACATTTGAGTATATAGTCTCCTATAAGTCTATGGACTAAGTTGAAATATATTTCATGAGAATTTCAGTGTTTACGAGTTTCTACACATCGGAGTGTGTACGTTTATGAAAAGCTCTTTCATTTTGCAAAGCAATTATACGAATGCAAACAAAAACAAAATACGAGAAAAAAAAATAAATAAACGACGAATTACGATAACAAAATGAGCAAATGAAAGACAAACAGTGAAACACTTTATTAAGTAGAAATAAAAAAAAAAGAAGAGAAAAATTAAAATAAATACTCAAGCACTCGTGAAAACAGTTCCTTTTTTTTTTTAAATAATTTGCACATGAAGAAAAATCCTGGAAATGTAAACGCACACACGCATAATTTACGTCTTCCGGCGAAATGTATTTCTTTGAATTGTTTTTGACAAGTTTTCCTGTTGTACTTCAAAGCGTTTTATACATATGTAGGTACATTATTTTATGCTACACCCTTGATAAATAATACGATACGCTTATAATGTAATCGTATTTTTAGATCATACGCAAAGAAACATTATTTGATTAAAAAAAGATGCACGAGAACAACTATGCAAAATCTTTTTATATAAATTGAAAAGTATTCTAAGGTCAATAAACAATTATCCAGATCGTGTTAGCTTCCCGAAAATAGGCAATAATTTTATTCAAGTGATGATTAACTTCTTTAGATTATCAAGGTGGCGCTTTAGTCCCGGGGTTAACATAACTCTTAATCTTAATTAACTTTGTTTTTCAACTTGTTTAATAACGTACCACTGGTTCCCAGAAAATTGATTGGGGTCTTCATTTACATAAGCGCGCTATCTACAGCGCAACTTTCTTCTTATAAGTTCAACCTCTAAAACGGGTTCGAACATTTTCCGGATCAAAACATTGTCGTTCATTTACTTTAGAAATCACATTTTTTTTGATTAGATTCATTCCGTGGTTCAATTTATAAAGGTGGCTAATGACTTTTCTACGCGCGACGACGCCAGCAACAAAATCCTCAACCAAATCGTATAGTTAATTGTCTACAGTATCAAGTTGTCCAGTTTACTTGGACCCTTTTTTAGTTCAGGCATTTAGTCTTGTCCTCATATTCCACTGATCCCCTGCGAAAATACTGCGTTAACTGCTGACATGTGTCGGATATATCGGTGTTTGTAAAAATAATTTTTTTCTCCATCTTGAGATCAAATTAATCAACTCGTATGCTAAGTGACCACTTAGCCTTGTTTCAAATGGGTTGGAAAGACACTTTTTATGTCAGTCAGATTCAACGTGCAAAGTGACACGAGTTTTTGCAAAAATACCAAAATACAAAATGTTGGGCATGCTTTTCTTGTATGTGGCTTTGTTGATTTTCAACCTGGTAATAGCTCTCAAACTTTTGTGTCAGGTTGTGGAACATCAATGCCATCATCAGCTATTTAATTGTCCGGATTTAGCAGTTTCGAAAAGGGGTTTTCTACAATATATCGTCAGCATGGCCTAAATATTCGTCGCCAGATTAGCGTTTTAGTGTCTGAAGAAAAAGGTCACGTTCTTTGAACCTAAAAGAATTTTAAAGTTTCATTCCTTCAACTAAACAGGTCAGTATACATACATGTACACACTTGACTTCTTGCCTGTGGCGAAGTCGATCAACTGCATTTAATTGTTGGACGACCGACGAAATTATGATGCTTTTTTTGGTTGACTTGACGTTACGATCACCTTGTTGTTAAAACAAGAGGAGGGCAAGGGGGCAAATAAGACTTATGTTGATGGGAATTGAATTACTAGAATTGGTTCCAAGCCATTTATTCACAAAGATGAGTGAAAAGAAAATAGGTGGGAGCATTTATCCAGGTAGCTAAATACGAGTACCCGTATCACAGGGTACCGTTTTGAAGCAGCTCTCGGGTGTTATCAGCCTCATATTTTGTGCACGAAGCCATTGGATAGAAGACAGGTACCGATTTACGTTGGTTTTAAATGGTTGCAGATTACAATGACTAGAAAATAAAGAGCTCGGTAGGGCATTCCGTAAGCGAATTTTACGGCTTAGGAAAGATTCAAAATATTTCAGAGTTCGTCCGAAAATTGGTTTCAGGAAGTGTTTATAGCAAGACGGGTATTATGGTTGCACGTTTAGAGGGTCCAATTGAGTACTGGTGGTGAAAATAGCGATAGAACAAGGTCAGACAGGAGACTTTTCATAGGTTTTCGAGGCTGTTAAATGACTGTGTAATATAAGCATCTTGTATGAGGTCAATCACACGGTTTTCAATCTTTTATCTAGCAAAAAAAGGGGTCTTAGAAACACTTGTGAAGATGTGGACAATTTTTGGGGGATAAGTGCCTTATGTATTGAGGCCAAATCAGGATATCATTAAGAAGTTTCCGTGTTTTAAGATAATAGTTTATCAGTGTTTCTGTGATATACGAAAAAAGGGATGTAGGGCCCACGCATTGGGCTTGTATGAGCAGAGAGAAAAATATAAACCTTTTTTAGAGACGGGTTGGACATATATACTTTCCATATATTCAAAAAAAAAGTCTTATGGAGTAGCATTGATTAGAAAGTGGAATCGTGAAAATCGTGGAAAACATTTCTTCACACGAAGGAGACATGCCGTCTGTACCAGTGGATTTGTGTATACTAAGATATTTTAATACGCTTGGTACCAAACCATTACGCACTGCAGTCATCAGAGTCATCGAAATATCCAAAGATTGACTGTTTGAACCATTTCCATACAAAGTTTGCATTACCATCTTACTACTAGTACTAGTTACTAGTAGATAAAAATCTAGTAACAACTTAAGGGGAAGGCGTAAACGATTTTAGCGTTGGAACTGCTTTTAAATTATTTCTTGCCTAAAATACAGGTATGGAAAGAATCTTCAATCTTTTTTAACGGTCTCGTGCTCTGCTAGTCAGCAGATTCTATCCAGCACAATGCAGCAGAAAGAAAATGACTCCCATTTTTTACATACAGTGGTGTTAACACACATTTCCTTTAAATTTCCACGTTACTGTTATATTTTTTCATGCTGTGACGTCAAATGTCTGTTAGCGATAAAAAATCGTTCTGTAATCCTTAAAGTCAACATCCAAACAAGGAAATACAGCATTTAAAATTTGGTGATAATACGCGTCGATTGTTAGCCGTCAAACGTGAAGTTACGCTGTTCAGAGAATTAGCGCAGGTATATTTAAAGTGATTTTTAGGGTCGTGGAAAACACTGCATTTCAAAAAAGCTAGTAGTCATTTTAGGCATGAAACGTAAAGGTGAGACAATATCTAACATCGCCAGGCTAACGCTGACAGTAGAAGAAACAACATCTTATAAAATTCGGAGGCCACCGCTAAGAAAGACCACTGGTAATATGGACAGAACAATGCAGCGTCTCAGCAAAAAGGATACGTTTTTAACATTTGCTGAAATCAAAAACTAAATAAGGGATCAATAAAATATTGATGTATCATCAGTGGAGCGATGAATCAAAGTGTAATAGGGTTCTGACGAAAAAACATATGTACGACGTCCCCCAAGACAAGAATTCAACCCGCTGTACCCGATCAAAACCATTAAACATAGAGGTGGCAGCATAACGATTTGGGGATATATGTCTTGGCACGACGTTGGTCCAAAAGTCAAAATATAAATACAAAGAGATCCTTGAGAACCATATGGAGCCCTATTGCGACGAGTTTTTCCCACCTGCATGGAAATTCATGCAAGATAATGACCCGAAGCACACCTAAGTCAGTGGTGGCAGATCAAACAGTTAACGTTATAGAATATATGCCACAAAATATTGCTTATTCAGGACGAAAAAGCATCAAGTTTGAATCTTTCAATGGAAAGCACACCACGGGTTTGGTGCAGCACCTTGACTGAGCTGAGTGTATGCCATCCAGATACAAATTAGTATTGAAGGCCAAAGGTTATCCAACGAAATATCAGTTTTTAGAATGGTAAAATTGTACTTTTAAATTGGTTCTACGTATTAAAGCATGGTGTGCTATTTCTGTGAACAGCAATTTATACATTATTATGAATTCTCCGATTATTTTTATGGAAACTATTTATTTCTGTGATGAATAAATTAAAAACAACGACGATTTTTTTTAATGTTGCTACGACGGCTACTGAAATCGAATGAAAATGTGTTACGATTGCAAAGGCTATATTGTTTAAAGTGAATAAGTGGCGCGCATTTCTAATTTGTACTAAATAAATATTACTGAATTCGTAATACTTGCAATACTCCCACTCATTCTGAACATATTTACGCTAAATTATTGGGTCTATAACTTAGTGCGGTTTGCTAAGAGATGGCGTAACTTGTATTATTCCATTGCAATTATTTCATTGGAACATGCGTTCCAATTGTCATTGTCATTGCCATTGTACGTTATTTCAGTATATGTTATTCATTTGAAGCGTAAACAACAATATTTTTTTTTTCACTCAAATATGTCGAACTTTGTGCCTGAAAAAGTGTTTTTGCGGGGAGTTCTTCTTCATTACTGAAAACTGCTCCCGAAAGTCATCGTATTTTGGTGAAAGTTTATGGTGAACATGCGCTAGTTGAGCGAACTTTCCAAAGTAGTTTGCACGATTTAAAAGTGGTGATTTTGGCTTGGAAGACGATGAACGTCCTGGGCAGCCAAAAAAGTTTGAAAATGAAGAACTGGAAGCATCACTCAATGAAGATTGTTGCCAAACACAAGAAGAGCTCGCAGAATCTTTGGGTGTCACTCAAGCAGCCATTTTAAAAAGTTTAAGAGCAGCTGAATATATTCAAAAGCAAGGAAATTAGGTTCCACATGCACTCAAGCCGAAAGACGTCGAAAGGCGAAATGCTACTGGAACGACACAAAAGGAGGTCATTTTTGCATCGGACTGTTACTGGTGATGAAAAATGGATCCATTACGATAACCCCAAGCGCAAAAATTCATATGTGAAACCCGGCTAACCAGCCAAATCAACAGCAAAGTCGAATATCCATGGTGCGAAGGTAATGCTCTGTATTTGGTGGGATCAGATGGGTGTGGATCAATGGACAACGCTACCGAACACAATTAATCCGTTTGAAGAGAGCAGTAGCCGAAAAACGCCCGGAATATGCGACCAGACACGAGGCAATAATTTTCCATCATGACCCGCCTTATAGCCCAGACCTTGACCCTTCTGACTACCATTTGTTCCGGTCGATGCAGAACGCCCTCACTGAAATACGGTTCACATCAGAGCAGAATATCAAAAATTGGCTTGATTCATTCTATAATGCCAGGCCGGCGCAATTCTTTTGGGATGGGATCCAAAAATTGTCAGAAAGGTAGGAAAAAGTTAAAGCTTCAGATGCGCAATATTTTGAATAATACTATTGTACATGTTTTTCTTAAATAAAATTTTGAAAAAAAAACCGCACGAATTAAACTACATACCCAATATAACGAAACTTTAACACGAAAAATTTACATATTAATTCTAAAACCAAAAAAAAAAAAAAAAATACATCAAGTTCAAATAAACTACTCGAATCAATAAAAGTTAAATTCATTCTTAATTCATGCCCATGGTTTCTTTAAGACATCCGCCAATTGATTCTTGCTCCGAATCAATTTTTTTTTTTGTTCAGGTCGTGAGCGAAAAATAGCCTAACATCAATGTGTTTCCTTCAATGATGCAACTTTGGATTTTGCACGATTCTGATTGCACTCCAATTATCAACACGTATCACTGTAGCTTTCTTTTTCTCAAAGCCAATATCCATCAAAAGTTGACGCAGAAAAACAGCTTGTTTTGTGCCCTCAGTGATTGATACAAGTACGGCTTCTGTCGTAGATTGTGCGACCGTGTTTTGTCTTTGGCTTCTTCAAGTTATCAGACCGTTGCCAATTAGAAAATCATACCCAGTTTTTGATCGTCAAGTGTCTATGTCTCTAGCGTAATTAGCATCAGTGTAACCAATTAGAAACACATTATCTGAATCACACTATGTAATGCCCAATGACTTTGTGTGATTAAAGTAACGCATAATCCGTTTAACAGCACTAATGTGCGATCGGTTCGGATTCTCCAAGGAAATACCTGGTCGTGCAATTATTACTGCTTATGTCAACGACCCACATGATTGACGATACAGATAATTTAGCTCGCATTCTTTTCCTGATTTGGTCAACACTGTACCAACATCAAATGGCGTAGAAATGGCATTACTCGCTCATGCAAAACTTGTTAACAATCTGTTCGATGTTGTTTTAACTTCTCTATCACGCGTTATTTTCATGCCAACGTAATATTTGCTATTTCTCATCGTGATTTTGAATTCATTGCTCAGTTTTGTCACCAATGACTATTGCTGTGTGATAAAATTAAACCATCATCGACATATAGCAAAACAATTACCTTACTGTCATCAATTTAACAGGGGAACAAACATGGATCCGTTTGTGACTATTCCATACCGTAACGGCGTAGAAATTCAAAAAACTTCGAATTCCATGTTCTTGAAGCCTGTTTGAGACAGGTGGTGGTGATTTGGTGATTTGGTCTCTTCCAAATCACCATTAAGAAAAGCAGTCTTTATCAAATTGAGTCATTTCTAAGTCTTCGATTGCTGCTATATCCAAATTTTATACCGTACAACCGGGGAAAATGTCTCTTTATAATCAATACCAGCTGAATGTGAGTAACACTTTGTATTTTGGTTGCTCGTTCAGAGGTGTTTTTAACTTGAACACCTATTTGTTGTCTATGACACGAGATTTACTCGGTTTCTCAACGATATCCTACGTGCCGTTTTCTTTCAACGAATCGAGCTCGTCTTGAACTGCTTTCATCCGATTTTTGGATTCATTTGAGCTCTTTGCTTTTAAGTCGTCGGTTCAATCGAAACAGCTGACAATGCATATTCAGTTTTGTAAAAATCCGTTTGCTTTTAATTTTGGCGCAATTTTTTTGACTCATTCGTTTTTTTGCCGTTTCTTGAGTAAACGAATCATTGTCAGTTAACAATCCATCATTTTTAAGCTTCGAATTATTTGCACCGTTGTTAGCTCCCTCTGTAATCGATTTTCCTTTTGGTTCATGCGATTCACTTTTGATTGCTTCTTTTGTTTTGTCGTACCCGGTTTCAACCTCAGACAATGTCGAATATTTACTACGAATAACATTTTCGTTAAATTTTACGTCGCAACTGATGAGCACCTTCTTTGACTCTGGATCAAACAATCAAAAATTCTTATTTGTAGACTCGAATCCGACTAAAAATATCTGTTTTGCTTTCGAATCCCACTTTTTTCGATGAATCTTTGGAATATGTGCATAACCAATCCAAATACCTTCAAGAGACCAAGTTGTGGTTTCTTGCCAAAATACTGTTCATACGGTGTTACATAACCAATCGTACCAAACACCTTCAAGTGACCAAGTTGTGGTTTCTTGCCAAACCACTGTTCATTCGGTTTTACATTCAGGCTTCGGGAATTTGTCAATCGATTTAAGTCATATACTGCCGTGCGTACTGCTTCTGGCCATAAGAATTTACTTAACTTGCTCGACAATAACATAGTGTGTGCTGATTCCTGAACAATTCGATTTTCTCTTTCGATGAAACCATTTTGTTGAGGAGTTTACGGTGCATTCGTTCCATCACAATGCCACGCTTCGACAAAACCTTTTATGTACTGCCAGAAGTGAACTCTGTCCCGTTTGTCACTTCGAGTACGTTTGACTTTAGTATTCAAGAAATTTTCAACATACGAGAAAAATACTTCAAACTTTTTATCGACTTCAGGCTTTTGTGCAATGAAATAAACCATCCTGAATGTTGATACTTCATCTTTCAGCGCCATAAAATATTTAGCTCCACCAACACCAGTCTCTTCCATTGGTCCACACAGAGCAATGTGAAAGCATTCGTTCTTTTCGATAGCACGTTTTTCGATCAACGGATATCAGCTTCGTTTGAATTTCCCCACCTGGCATTCTTCACAAAAGAAATCTCTTTCATTAGTATAATCAATACCACTTGCCAGATTTTTTTTAACCATCGCTTTGATTTGTGCTATGTTGATGTGACCCAATCGTCTGGGCCATTGCTGCAAGGAATTCGATAAAATATTCACTGTCACGGCAAAACACGACTTTAACTGGCTGTTTTCTGGCATACGAAAAAAAAAAAAAAAAAATACATATAAGCCTGTCATCATGTTTCATTCCCATTGCAAAAATTTCATTCGATGAATGGCCACAATGCAGTGCTTTCCCTTGAATTGAGCTGTATATCTCTTGTTCGTGAGTTGACCAATCGAAAATAAATTTACCGTTGATTTTGGTCCATGGCGTACATTTTTCAAGTATCGTTTTATCCATCTATTGTTGACAAGCATCTCAATTTCGACTTTGCCTGTTCCCAACACGTCGAGTGAATCACCATTCGCAATATTCACACCGTTTTGTGCTCCCGTTTTTGAAAATTCAGTGAACCAATCTTTGCGTTTAGTCATGTGCTGTGTTGCACCTGAATCACTAATCAATATGTTATCGTAGCACGCCGACGAAACCGTATCGATCACTGAAAAAGCCATTCCGTTTGATTCTTTACCTGCTTTTTCATTCGATTGCTTTCCTTTTGACAAACAGTCCTTTATTCAATGTCCAGTTTTTCCGCAAGAAAAACAAGTAGACTTTGATTTTCCGTCCTGTTTGGATTTCTTCTTCTTCTTATTTTTGTCAAACTTTGCCGCACTTAATGCTGTTTCGTATATGACTCTGCTTGTTCATAGAATCTTCTTCTCACTGTAATTTTGCCAACGACATTCGGTGATGTTATATGTAACAAACAGTGCGAAAATTACTAAACTTTGAAGATAAATCGCTGATTATTCGACATAACTCGAGATTATTTCTCAACTTTTCTCTTCGTTCCTCATGTTCATGAGCCAATTAGTTGAGTTTTGACACGTAGGCCGCTAGTTTTTCATCTTGCAAAACATTTTTACTGCAAAATATTCTTCGTACAGTCCCATCACCTTTACATCGCTCTTTTTGTTGTGAATGCTCTCCAACAAATCCATAATTTCCTTTGACGATTTGCAACTTAAAACCAGCCTGTTCTGATTGACATTGATTGAAGCAAATAACCACTTTTTCGTCTTCAATTCAGCTACTGCAGTCTCTGCCGGTCTTACTGGCGTCCCATTGGCAACATCTTCCAAATAACATATTTTGCTCTCAAAATAGCATTTAACACATGGGCTGAAAAGTCAGAGAAGTTTTATAGTAAAACACAAAATTTTTGCAAAATTCAGCTTTATTTATCAATATAGTTAGTTGCCTTCGAGGGCGATACACCGATTGAAACGATTTTTCAATCTTTTGATACCAGTTTTGTAGTACGATTTCGGTTTAGCCTCAAAATAGGCCTCTGTTTCGGTGATTACTTCTTCATCGGTCTAAAATCTCTTTCCGGCGAGCATTCTTTTGAGGTCTGTGAACAGGAAATAGTCACTGGGGGCCAAATCTGGAGAATACGGTGGGTGGGGAAGCAATTCGTAGCCGAATTCATGCAATTTTGCCATCGTTTTCATCGACTTGTGACATGGTGCATTGTCTTGATGAAACAGCACTTTCTTTTTCTTCAAATGCGGCCGTTTTTCTGCGATTTCCTCCTTCAAACGCTCCAACAACGCAATGTAATAATCGCTGTTGATAGCCTGCCCCTTCTGGAGATAGTCAATGAAAATTATTCCATGTGTATCCCAAAATACGGATGCCATAATCTTGCCAGCCGACTGTTGAGTTTTTGGTCGTTTTTAACGAGGTTCTTCGCCTGCTCGCCACTCAGCTGGCTGCCGACCTGACTCTGGTGTGAAGTGATGGAGCCATGTTTCATCCATTGTCACACACCGACGCAAAAATTCGGCTTTATTGCGGTTGAACAGCTTTAAACACTCCTCTGAATCATCAACACGTTGTTGTTTTTGGTCGCGGCACCCACTTTGAACAGAGCTTTCACATGTCCAAATATTCGGGTATGATATATCCAACAAGCTCTTTTGAAATCTTTAGAGCCTCAGCTATCTCGATCAACTTCACTTTACGGTCATTCGTAATCATTTTGTGGACTTTTTTGATGTTTTCATCTGAAACAGCTTCTTTTGGACGTCCACTGCGTGCATCATCTTCGGTGCTTGTATGACCACTTTAAAATTTTTCAATCCACTTGCGAATGGTTCGTTCGGCTGGTGCAGAGTCCGGGTAACACTTATCAAGCCATTTCTTTGCATCGGCTGCATTTTTTCCTTTCAAAAAGCAATGATAAATCAACACACGAAATCAATTTGAATCCATTGTTTTTCACAATAACAAAAGTTGCTTCACTCACAACTCTATATCTCGAGAACTAATCGTCCGACATCTGTCAAATTTTTATACATTTATATATCTTTTGAAGGTTGGTACTAACTGAAAATGGTATGGATTTAATTCAAATAGAGCCCTCTCTTAGAAACGGCAAGGACTTTTCAGTATTATTTGGAATTTTCATGTCTGGAAATGTGGGATTAATGAATTTTCAAACACTGTGCCACTAGAAATGAACAGTTCTATTGACTCTCGTAATACTACCTTGATCAAATACAAGTTTATTCATCTAAATCTATATTGTTCCCTTTAAAGTAATCCCCATCGACCCCAACACACTTATGTTAGCGCTTGATCAAGTCCTTGAAACATTTGTTATCTTCGGTTTTCGGTATGTCCATCAGTGCTTCCCTGCGATTTTTCCATTAATTCCTCTCGGCTGCTGAAATCCGTTCTCCGTAGTGGTTTTTTAACTCGATTGAACAGAAAGAAGTCACAGGGAATTCGGTGGCTGTTGGCTGGTATTTGTTGTATTTTTCGTCAAAAAATTACGAATAATGATGGCACTGTGCGACGGTGCCTTATCATGGCGCAAAATCCACGAGTTTTCTGCCCACAATTCTGGTCTCCTTCGGCGAATTACTTTATGCAAACGTCTCATAACGCCCAAATAATACTCTTTGTTTACTGTCTGACCTTCTGGCAAAAAATCATGATGCACTACACCGTTGTAATCCATGAAAATCGTGAGCATTGCCTTCTTTTCTGATTGAAAACGACGTGGTTTTTTTTTGGTCTCATTAACCCACGTCTCGTCTCTAGTAATGATCCTTTTGATGAATGTGGGATCGGATTCAGCCTCTCAAATCATCTCTTTTGCGACGTCAACGCGGTCTCTTTTTAGCATGAAATTGAGGTCTTTTGGCACCAACTTTGCTGCTACAAGACGGAAACCCAAATTATTAACCAACATGTCTTGGATGGATCCATAGGCAATGTTTAAGTCATCCGCTATCTCTCTGAGGGTTAATTTGCAGTCATTGACCAACATTTCTTTTACTTCATCAACGTCTTCGTCGGTTTTCGATGTCGATGTCTGCCACTGCGTTCATCATCTTCGATTGACTCATGACCACTTTTGAACTGGTGCTACTGGTAAACGACCGTTTTCTTTAGAGAATCGTTGCCGAAGCAACGTTCGCGCACCATTAAATTCGTTTTTTATGCAAAATTTAATATAAGTTCGTTGTTGCAAATTTAAATCCATTTTTTAAAATTGTAAAAAATCGCTAACACACACAGAGATAGATGCACTCTTGGCTACGTAACTTTTGCAAATGTCAAGCTATGACGCTAAGAGTGTCAACAACTGATGTACCAACTTAGCAACTTAAAAAAAATCGGAAACAATGGGAGCAATGGTTATTCCGTTTACAATACCTTTAATAGAAAATATTTTTTTTTTTACGTGATCTGGGCCTATAACCTGTGAAAATTATTTATTTTTATGATGAATAAATTAAAAAACAACGACGATTTATATGTTGGGTCTATAACTTGCTAAGAGATTCGTGCAGTTTGCTAAGAGATGGCGTAACTTTTTAAGTTTTATTCCATTGTTATTATTTCATTGGAACATGCGCTGGAATGCTACTATCATTGTACGTCATTCCAATATATGTCATTCATTTGAAGCGTAAACAATAATTTTTTTTCACTCAAATATGTCGAACTTTGTGCCTGAAAAAGTGTTTTTGCGGGGAGCTCTTCTTCATAACCTTAATATGAAGAAAACTGCTGCCGAAAGTCATCGTATTTTGGTGGAAATTTATGGTGAACATGCGCTAGCTGAGCGAACGTGCCAAAAGTGGTTTGCACGATTTAAAAGTGGTGATTTTGGCTTGCAAGACGATGAACGTCCTGGTCAGCCAAAAAAGTTTGAAGATGAAGAAATGGAAGCATGAAGATTGTTGTCAAACACAAGAAGTACTCGCAGAATCTTTCGGTGTCACTCAAGAAGCCATTTCAAAACGTTTAAAAACAGCTGGATATATTCAAATGCAAGGAAATTGGGTTCCACATGAACTTAAGCCGAGAGACGTCGAAAGGCGGTTTTGCAAGTCTGAAATGCTGCTGGAACACCACAAAAGGAAGTTATTTTTGCATCGGATTGTTACTGGTGATGAAAAATGGAAAAAATCATATGTGAAACCCGGCCAACCAGCCAAATCAACAGCAAAGCCGAATATCCATGCCGCGAAGGTAATGCTTTGTATTTGGTGGGATCAGATGGGCGTCCTGTATTATGAGCTGCTAAAACCTGGTGAAACCATCAATGGACAACGCTACCGAACACAATTAATCCGTTTGAAGAGAGCAATAGCCGAAAAACGCCCGGAATATGCGACCAGACACGAGGCAATAATTTTGTTAAGAACTATTTGGAAAACAGTGGATGGGAAGTCTTATCCCACCCGCCAGACCTTGCCCCTTCTGACTACCATTTGTTCCGGTCGATGCAGCACGCCATCATTGAAATACGGTTCACATCAGAGCAGAATATCAAAAATTGGCTTGATTCATTCTTGGCTGCCAAGCCGGCGCAGTTCTTTTGGGATGGGATCCACAAATTGCCAGAAAGATGAGAAAAAGTCATAGCTTCAGATGGGCAATACTTTGAATAATACTATTGTACATGTTTTTCTTAAATAAACGTTCAAATTTTGAAAAAAAAAACCGCACGAATTAAGACATATAAGCAATAGTTTTTTGTTTTTATTTTAATGTTGTTCCGACGGCTACTGAAATCGAATAATAATGTGTTACGATTGCAAAGGCTATATTGTTTAAAGTGAATAAGTGGCACGCATTTCTAATTTGTACTAAATAAATATTACTGAGAGCTTAATACTTTCAATCACAAAATCTTACTGACTCACTTTTTTAGCTATAAGAATTCTTACGAAATATTTATACTCATAGAAACACATTTACCCGATGACAAAACAAAACGTTCCAAGAAATACTTTAAAGACGTAACAGCCGATTTGGGAGAAAAGTTGGTGGTATGGTGTATGGAGTCAAAAAGACTGATCAATATTGGCATTCGACATTAATTTTGACAGAATAAACGTTATAAACGTAATATCAAATGCCAAAGTGCTGACACTTCTCCCAATGTATCTAAGAAGTGCGATCTGGCAAAACGATCTATATTCTGGCAGAAAATAATTTTCAGAATTTAATAATTATGGGTGGCATGAATATCAGATTGGGCAACTTACAACAAGATGTAGATGATATTTATAAACCAAGATTTATTGCAGGACTTGAAGTGCGTCGTTCAAAAAATTCCATTGTAAATGTAAAAAGATAAGAATTTTTAGAGTTCTGTAATGATAATGGACTGATCATCCTATATGGTAGAACCAAGGGAGGTAAAGAAGGTAACTTTACTTTCGTTAGCAATATAGGAGAATCGGTGCGACATCGGTGCCGTGTCGCAGGAATTGCTGATGTGTGTCGAAGAGTTTAATAAAGAGGAGGGAATATTGTTGGATCACTTGCCAATAAAACTGAGCATCCAGTAAAATACTGCAGAGAATGGGAATAACACTAACAATCTTTTGCCAATGAGGAAACTGAAAAACTAGAATATCGAAATCGACTTAGCTCCAATTTGCAAAATCTCATGCTTCGGAAGGATGCAATCGAGTTAGTCGATCTAACTAATACAAGGTAGTAACGCAAATACCTACAATCCAAAAAATAAGTGGTACAATTGTCACTGCGAAGCGGCGAGAAAAATAACTTTCAATTTATTAAATGCATTTCGAAAATTAGAAAATTCAGATGTGAGAGCCCAAAAGAATATAGAGCAGCTTAAAGAAACAGCAAAATATTGTACTACTGTAGCGGCCACGTAATTGTAGGTGACGTAATTTAATAATTCGTGGTACTCTTATCTAGAGGGCGCGCAAAAAGAAAGAAGGAAAGAAAAAGAGGATGCAATTCATGATCAAGCATGAAGAAGGAAAGAGGAAAGAAATAAATTAAGTTTAAATAAGTGGATTAAGTTAATAAAGAAAAAGTGTTTGTGTAAGTAACTACACTACCAACAAAGAGACTTCAAGATGAATGCAGTCAAAGATAGCAAGGATTGGTGACGACTTGAAAAGGAGATAAGAAATCAAAAGCATCAGGTTAGTCCGGTGATAAGCGCCCTGGAATTTAAATTGTATTTTAAAAATCTTCTCAATCTTATTCAAGAAATAAGTGGCATATCGTACATATCTAATTTTGTCGAAGACCCGAATTTGGACAGATCGTTTTCTCTTCATTAAATTTAGAACATGCATAGAAATTTAAAGCTGAACAAAGCCCCAGGAGAAGAAAGGATAACATACGAGTTTTTTATTAATGCGACTGATGATGATTTTATTTTTTGTGAAACTAAAACACTGATTTTTAATGGGAAAGTAAAAAACATTTTATTTAAAGCATTGGCCATTGCTAGCTACACATCTTTCAGGCGTGAAATCGCCAATAAAACTGTTCGTCTTTTGAATCAAACCAAAAAGTCACTCAACGACTCAAGTCGACTTCCTCGTTGGATTCGAAGTGCTGCTTAGCTAATGCGTGTCCCATCAATGAAAACAAATGGTAGTCGGAAAGAGCCAAGTCTGGTGAATACGGCGGGTGGGGTAGCAGCTCCTAGCCAAGTGCTTTGGAGGTATCCTGAACCAGTTTTGCTTTGTGTGCAGGTGCATTGTCATGGAGCAAAATTACCTTGCCGTGTCTTCTGGCCCATTCCGGTCGTTTTTCGATCAATGCATGGTTCAAATTGATCATTTGTTGTCGATAGCGATCTTTATTAACGACTTCACCAGGTTTTAGGAGCTTGTGGTACACCACACCTTTTTGGTCTCACGAGAAACACAGCATTGTCTTCTTGCTGATCGATCTGGTTTTGCAGTCGAAGTTGATGGTTGTTCCGGATTAACCCATGATTTTTTCCATTTAGAATTCTGAAAATAAATCCATTTTTCATCACCAGTAACAAATTGATGCAAAACTGATTTTTTATCGTATCTTTGAAGCAAAATTTCACAACTGGTTTTTCGGTTTTCCATCTGCCTTTCATTAAATTCATGGGTCAGAAATTGTTTGTTGTGCAACATTTTAAATTACTGCTATTTGTTTCTGATTCAAAGTCAGGTGGTCTTCCACTTTCTCCATTTCTCACATCAAAATCGTTATCTCTGAACCGTTGAAGCCATCTTTTGAATGTTGCTTCTGATAGAGCATGATCACCATATGCCTCCACAAGCATTCGATGCGACTCTGCAGCACAAAAAATTAATGCTTTGCGCAAGTCATCATAAAAATTCGACATTTCTAACACGATGAAAAAATATGATGTTTGCTCAATGACTTGATGTATACTAAATATATTTGAAATGAAGGCCCGTTCATTGGTATAGTAGAATATTAAATGAATGTAAGTTAGAAGATGCTTTCACTAAATCCATAATATGGCCGATTTTCAAAAAGGGTGATGTTAACGTCCCATGCAACTACAGGAGCAATAGTACTAGGAGGCTTCAATATCGAGCTTTTAAATATAAGGGTACTGCTGTACGCTGACGATATGGTGATATTGGCGGATAATATTAAAATCTTACAATGAATGATAGACCGCTTTGAAGAGTTTTGCGAAATATGGAGTTTAGAAGTGAACCTTTCTAAATCACAAATCTGGTTTTCCGAAATGGTGGCAGGCTTTCTAACGCGGAAAAGTGGGTTTTTAAAGGGGAAGAAATTCGAATCACGTCACAATATACCTATCTTGGTGTACTTCTCACTCCAAAAATGAGTTTTGCGAAACATGAAGAGAAAAGAAATACTACAGCTAAGAACAGCCTCAACGCAACTTGGCATTCCAAGCAAGAGGAATATAGCTCTAAGGGCAAAATGAAAAGTTTTTCTTGCTGCATGCTGAGCTATCCAAACCTATGGTGCTCAAGTGTGCGGTTATGGACAGTTTGAAGAAATTGATAAGCTACAACGCTCTTTTTGAAAAGAATTTTGAAACTACCTCCAGACACTCCAAATTACGCCTTGTCGATTGAGACGGGAGTTAAGGATGGGCATTTCTTTGCATTGGACCTACATCAACGATATGCTAGACTACCGCATAATTATATCAAAATTCTTTAAAAAAATTTTTTTTTCCATGAAAAAGATTAATTTTATAGATTTGGTCTACACTGGGATCTGAACCTGCAACTAGAAAGTGACTGGAATAGTAAACACTTCTTCTTGAAGGACTCAAGGCAGATAGTCGCCAGGAAAGAGAACGGAGAGCGAGGGAAAGTAGCTCAAGTCCTTGGACTACTCGAAAGGACAATTCTATCTTTCAGAGAATTTTAGTATTAACAAAATTACGTGGATCTTCAAAGCTAGATGCGATCTGGTCTCCCTAAATGGAAGAAGATTTTGTGGCAACCGTTCAACTCTATGCAGCATGTGTAACATGAGAGAAGAGCAAAACATTCTCCATTTAACAGAGAGATGTCCCGTATTAAACGAGTTTAGAGTGAGATTCCTTGGAGAAGCAAATGTGAATGAGGGCGAACTCATAAATGTACTCAATGGAGAAAACAGTAGCGATTGGAGCAGACTGGTCAACTATATATCTGTGGTAATATCCTACACAATATAACTTATAGCCGAATTTAATTAACATAAAGTTTAGTAGCATTTTAAACTCTATAATTTTTCTTCTTTCAAAAATTATTTTGTAAATGCTTGGTAAACAAGTTTCAATTGTCTAACAAGAAAGAATTTTATTAATTTTAATTACCCGACAGACGACTCATTAGCGTATTGCCGGAAGTTTTTAATTTTCATCAAGAATTTTATATACTCTTATTTCTGACTCCTATCAAACTGTTTTATCATTTTTGTTCAGTATCGTTTTGCAAGTCATCACGAAAAGACTCACACCACAACAGGGTCTCCAAATTGTTCAGCTGATTCGAGCATAATCGACCTACTGAAACCACTATTGCCAATACCATTCGCAAATTTGAGTCCCAATTTACATTAGTGGATAGTACTCGACCGGGTAGACCTCAACCAGCACGTACTGAAGAAACGTGAGAGTGTACGTGAAGATTTGTCGCCGTTCTCAGTAGCTTGGCTTGACGTACTTTACGTGAGAATATCGGCCTAAAAGCGTACAAAATTCATCTTGTGTAAGAATTGAAGCCAGGCTACTTGAATTTGTGTCATATTTTCAGTGAGTGGGCTCTGGAAAAAGCTCAATGAAAATCCGGTGTTTCATCGTGAAATTTTGTTTAGTGATGAAGCCCATTTCTGGCTCAGTGGATACGTTAATAAACAATATTGCCGTACTTGGGCTGATGAGCAGCCCGAAGAGTACCAAGAGCGGCCATTACATCCATTAAAAGCAACGGTATGGTGTGGTTTATGGGCTGGTGGAATCATTGGTCCATATTTCTTCAAAAATTAGGCAAATCAGAATGTTGCTGTCAATGGTAATCGTTATCGCGCCATGTTAGCAGACTATGTGCTTCCTGAAACTCAAGCACACGGTCTCGGAGAGCTCTGATTTCAACAAGACGGCGCTACGAGCCATACAGCGCGTGAAGCAATCGACTTGTCGAGAAATCATTTTGGTGAGCACTTAATTTCACTTTTTGCTACGGTAAATTGACCACCTAGATCGTGCGATATCACACCTTTGGACTATTTTCTTTGGGGATATGTAAAGTCTTAGGTCTTCAGGAATAAGCCAGCTACGATTGACGCTTTGGAAGCCAACATTACTCGTGTTATCCGCGAACGAGTCGCGCAAAATTGGACCTTCCTAATAGACCAACTCAGACGTAATCGTGGCCAACATTTACATGATATCATTTTCAAAAAGTAGATGCCACGAATAGTTCTTTTAACCGATAGTAAAAACTTTAAATTCACTTTGAAATTTATGTGTTTTATTTTACATTATAAGTCAAACTTCACGATGAATCAGTCTATACTAATACTTAAAATACTTTCAATAATTATTTATCTTTTTTTTTACTATACTTATAAATATTATTTTATGTTTTGATAAATTGATAAAGACAAATACATTTGAAATATTGGGCATATAACTTAAGTTTTTAATTTTAATAAGAAAAACATGTACAATAGTATTATTCAAAGTATTGCCAATCTGAAGCTATGACTTTTTCCCATTTTCCTTGCAATTTGTGGATCCCATCCCAAAAGAACTGCGCCGGCTTGGCAGCCAAATTTTAATATTCTGCTCTGAAGTAAACCGTATTTCAGTGAGGGCGTTCTACATCGACTGGAACAAATGGTAGTCAGAAGGGGCAAGGTCTGGGCTTTAAAGCGGGTGGGGTAAGACTTCCCATCCACTGTTTTCCAAAGAGTTCTTAACCGGAATAGCAACGTGGGGCCCAGCGTTGTCATGATGGAAAATTATTGCCTCGTGTCTAGTCGCATATTCCGGGTGTTTTTCGGCTACTGCTCTCTTCAAACGGATTAATTGTGTTTGGTAGCGTTGTCCATTGATGGTTGCACCCGGTTTTAGCAGCTCATAATACAGCACACACATCTGATGCCACCAAATACAGAGTATTACCTTTGCGCCATGGATATTCGGCTTTGCCGTTGATTGGGCTGGTTCGCCGGGTTTCGGATATGATTTTTGACAACAATCTTCACAGAGTAATGCTTCCAGTTCTTCATCTTCAAACATTTTTGGCTGCACAGTTCACCATCTTCCAAGCTAAAATCACCACTTTTAAATCGTGCAAACCACTTTTGGCACGTTCGCTTAGCTAGCGCATGTTCACCATAAATTTCCACCAAAATACGATGACTTTCGGCAGCAGTTTTCTTCATATTAAAGTAATGAAGCAGAACTCCCCGCAAAAACAGTTTTTCAGGCACAAAGTTCGACATATTATTGAAAAAAATAATATTGTTTGACGTACAATGACAGTAGCTTTCCAACGCATGTTCCAATGGAACAATAACAATGGAATAATACAAGTTACGCCATCTCTTAGCAAACCGCTAAGAATTAAGTTATAGACCCAATAAATATTAAATCATGTTTGAGAAAGAACGGACGACTTAAGTATAAAACGGATTGGGTGTGCTATTTCTCTGAACACCATTGTATACTCATATTTATGACTGACAAACAGAAACTCATACAAATGTATTACATCTCATTCTCTCATACTCATTAATATATCAGACACAGGGTATCTGAAATGTAATTGAACTGCTCAGTTCAACTTGAGGAGCCTCAACGTTCGAGTATACCACATTCAGGTTACGCCAGTTGCGCTTGCAAATAGCGAATATTTTCAGTTCATCGTAAGTTTGTTTCTAATCTAATTGTATTTAGTAACCTTCCATAGGTAGTTCACATTTCCCCGATTTCATAGACATTGTACAAACGAATTTTTCCACATCACTAAAAATAAGAAGCCATGTAGACCTGAACTCATCCGATGGAATTTATAAAGTTCTACGATTTGCTTACGGACACTTTTAATTTGTTCCGGTCTTAATACAAGAAAAGGAAACTGGGTCATATAAATAACACCTTAGCCATTTATAAACCCAATGACCTGTTAAATTCAAAGTATCTAACCTCTCACGTGTCTCACCTAGAAGAAAATCTCCAGACCGAATGAAGGACCAGAATTATGCAAATTTTAACTTATTATCCAGTTTCTTTTCTCACACTATCCTTCTATTAACCTCTATACGTTTTTAACTCAATAAATTTCAATTTCAAATCAATTCTTTCCTTTGGGGGGAAAAAAAATCGAATGAAAACTTATATTGTCGCGAAACCAATCCTTATGAGATCCCAAAACGAAAATCAGTGAATTACACCAGGTACGAGGTTAACGAGGTTACGGATACCAGAAAGTCTCACAAAAAAAAAAAAAAAAAAAAAAAAAAAAAAAAAAAAAAAAAAAAAAAAATCCAAAAAAAAACCCCCCTATACATCCTTATCACATTTGGACTATCGTTAAATAAACACGTCTGCACGTTCTAGGAATTCCTTTCTTTTTTTATTTTTTTCTATTCGCCACTTGGAGAAGGAATAGGGTTTTCTATTTTTCTTCTCAAGGAATTGTCCTTCTGAGACACGGCAGCGGCAACGATGGCGACGACTATTACTACAACGAAGAACATGCAAAAAAAGGATATAAAACAGGAAAAAAAAAACGTTGGCATTGGCCAAACGATTTGTGAAATGGAAAGGACATTGTGACTTTGAGTAGTGGCTTTTGCCGAGGTCAGACAAAAGTAACTGCTAAAAGAGAGAGAAAAGATGGCATCTTAAATACATACAAGTCGTATTTCGTAGTAGCACTTTCCACCGTTTGCCAAATTTAAGTCCTTAAAGCATCTGTGTGCCGCTCAAGTTGCGTCTTTTCATCTAAGTGGGGAAAGACTGATGACTTTCACACTGCTTCAACTACTGCTGGGATTTATGTACTTTGGCAATCGACCAAAAATCCCTCAATAGGTACATTAGTACTTCGTTCTCTTTTACTACTACTAAAGCTGCAAAAATCTGCTACCACCACCACTACTATCCTAACATAAGGACTTGGTAGACGTACCAGGTCCAACATTCCCACCACTACCAGTACTCAGTAGCTGCAACACCGTCCATGCATCCATGGATCCATGGACTAAAAGCTAAATCTCTTCTGTTCGATTTTTGTACGGAACAGCCGCGGCAATTTATTAAAACATTTTTGTATGTATGGAAAAGTGTGTATATAGGATTTTCTCGTAGCCATATATACAACTGTTTGTGAATTGGCTGCAGTAGGACTAGAGAATAGGGGTACTACCATTGAGCAAAAGGATTTCCATTGGATTTGAAAGAGTATACTGCATTCTATCCTACCATCTATCCATTTGTAGCAGCTTACCCACAGGATGTAGATTTTTTGGTTCATGTTCGTCTTACAGTAATGACCCATAGTAAAAAACGTATTTTTAAAAAGTCCATAATTAAAGGCTGAGTTTGGAAAAAAAAGATAAAAAACGCCTTTTTTGTTTCCATCTGTATTATTATATCAAAAGCCTGGAATCCAAAGGGGAGTAATCTTGAAACGATGGTTTGGCCTGGTGAGGTGGCCTTAAACTATCCCAAGTTTTTTACTTTGTTAAGAATGCGTAGTGTTCTAATGATGGCTAAGTACTCGTTAGATATACTCGTACAAATATCAATTATATCTTGCTTTGGAGTATTCAAAATGTTTTACTTGTCTTGCGTACCATAATAATATTAGTCTTGTACCTTGTACCTTGGCACAATTTTCTTGGTTCTTAATAGTCTTCGATAAGATTGAGGTTTAAGTTCAAAAAAGGGGGAGAGCAAAAAACGAGGACTATTGTTGAAAACATGTCTTGCAATACAACATCGCCTCCGCGAATGGATTTATGGCAAGAAGTACTGCACTCTGAGAGCGTCTGAAATTCAGATAGGTTCTAAGCGGCTGTAATTTAACCTCCTAAGTTCACTATTGATAAAAAAAACACCTTTCAGCAAATATTTCAATATAAGCAATAAGCATAGAAATCTAAAAGCGACACCAACAAACAGATTATCGATTTCAAGATCATATACGGTCTTAAATAACTTTAAGGTGCCTGACAAACTCGTAAGCAGGCTGACAACAGAGATTCATCGTCCTAGTTTTTCTATATCACGCGAAAGTATCATAAATAGAAACGGAAATTTGTTGAGATGCAACAATGGGCTGAACCGGCATTGATCTTGTTAGAAAGTTTATCAGCTAACATGACAAGGACATATCGGGCGAATGAAAACCAACGATTCAGTTCGAAATGCCGTAAAACCATCCTGGTGAGCAGAACTAAATAGAGGAAAATCAGATTCAAGTGGAAATTAAAAAGGTCTATCTCGGACTGTATAAGCCAGTAGTAGAAAGTAGTGGCAGGTGATTTTACAAAGCTTATTCAGCTGCACTGTTACCCATTCCATGCGGTAAACATTGTTGAAATACCAGTATTCAATAGTAAGAGGTAATAGGAATAGTTTCAGAACGATAAGTTTTGCGTCCAGCGTATGGAAAGTAATTTACGAAGGAGTACTTTCAATAAGCAGGCCCAGAAAAATCAGCAGGATTGCCAAAACGTTAGAACAATTAAAATGTCAAACGATGTCCTTTTAGGTATTAAGCCGCACCAACAAATTTAAAATTTTGAATAAGTTGGTACGTACCAAAATAGGTTGTGAAACCTATATTAGAGGACTCAGAACGCCTTTATCTCCTTTAATCCTTATCAGATTAAGAGTATCAAACCAAAAACAAGGTGTGATGCGACTTGATCTGTAAAGAGGCTGTCAGAATTAAAGAAATGTTTTTACGGTCCTTCAAGACAATCCCGACAGATGTAAACCAAAAAACTAGCCAGGAATGGCTATAACACCGTTCTTAAGCGTTTGACTATAAAATTGAGGCAAAAAGTTCTAAAAAGTGGCAAAGGTAGAAAAACTTTTAATTGTTCATCAAAAGCATTATAAATTCTGTCTTACCCTTTATCCCGCTGTTCATTTAAAATAACATTTCAGCTGTCAGCTCTTTGGACTTTGCTTGCTTCACACCTTGTGGCCAGCTCAACATTTCCAGATTGTGCTTTGTCTCCGCCTACACATCTTTCATGAAACGAATCTACTTTCACGCTCGCATAGTTGCAAGATTATTTATAGATCGTAACGTATGCACACAAAATTGTTGGTTTAGTTGTACGAATATAATTTCCCTTCTTCTGAAGGAGTATTTTTCCACTTTGGGAAAACCACTGCATAAGCTTTTTCATCAGTCCTAGTCCTTGGAACTCCTTCCGAGTAGATGGAAAACAAAATCTGTTAAGCGCGTCCCTAAAAAGGCGAATCTGCTTCTCTCTGCCCTCTGCACTTACGTCCCAAGGTTATGGAAACGCTGATAAACTAACAAGACTACTACGCAAAGACAACAACTTAAGCGAGAATTTATATAACCTTCAGGATCCTTCAATTGTCAATTGGAAAGCAATTCTTAGCTATTGTCAAGGACTTCACACAAGGCAGGTAGTTGCAGTAGAAACCTTATGACCAGTAGGAGGATACAGACAAAATCAGAGGAAAGGGCGCTCCTTTAGATACAGGCCTTTCCCCTCTCTTCTTAGGATGGTAGGAGTGAAAGCATTAATAAATATCAGCCTTTTGTACTGGTAACAATAACACGTCTTGATTTATAACTTCAGGTCAACGATTGGTTTATTCTAGACTGACATAGCTTTAAGCCAGTCTAGATTACTTTTTAATCATCAGTTAGGACTCTATAAAGCTTATGGCAGACCTTTTAAAGAAGAAACAACCAACACTGTCTTGGTAAATTACATTTTGCGCCCTTCGTTTAAAAGGTAATATTTTGGCCTCGCATAAGGTTTGTTTTCCGAATTCATTCCATCCATCTACAATAAGTTTTTTAATAAACATATTAGTACATGCATTAAAAGGCGACTTTTATCGGCTTATTTAAGGTCGTTCTAAAAACCATATTTGAATATCAAACCAAGTGGCGCTTGTAAATAGCATTCCTAGCAGTGATTTATAACAACATGGTGGAAATGATTCATCTTATATTTTCTTAAAATAATTAGAATTCCCAAATGGTAGTCAAGGCCATCCCTAAATGAGGAAACAAATACAGCTGCAGCCGTATTTTTCAAGGACATACGTTGTTATTAAATTTGGTCAACAGGTTGTATTTCACATACATAACTCCTACCCTACATTATAAGTATGCCGATCAAAGCTGCAGTCAAAAGAAATGTCCGAGTCCTTTTTCATGTTTGCCTACATAATGCTATGAGAATCAACAATTAGGGGGTGGCCGTGGTGTAGTGGTATATGCATTTAGGCTGGGCTAAATGTAGCGAACTAACAACTACCACGTACTTAAGACCCACTGGTTGAGGAGGATGTACTAGCTCGTCCCGTCCAGTTTGACAACCACTTCTGTGAAAAATATCGAAACCTAATACACCTGAGCTTCAAACTACTACACCACCCGCCCGCGCCCTGGAGAATAAGCCAGTAAAAGGGTATTCATATCCCCTTAGTGCGCGCGCGGTATTATAAAAAAAAAAATATCAACAAGAGAGAATACCTTGACCGGTTGCAATTTTAATGTTGATAATTTTTTTAAAAATCTTACCGAGCTGCTATCTGTTATAAACAACATTTTTGGCCTATTTTACAGGTTCTACTGTAAAAACCCAAACCAAATGATTAAAAAGGAGACCCGTACAAATGCTTGTGTGTATGTACGTGTATATGGCAATAAGAGCGTAGATACAAACGACTATCTAACAGATTCTGACTATTGGATTGCAGCAGATGTTACTCAGCGGGAATACGGCATTACACGGATAGACTACGATGGGTGTGCGAACGATAGTGGCGTCAGTTACATTCACATGGCAAGATCCAAAAACTTACAAACTGAGGTGCTGCTCCCAGATATAGATGAGGACGAACGGACGAGTAGATAAGTACTACAACCATTACCCCAGCCTAATGCCAACTCCGTTTGATGTAAAATTAAAATCCGCAATTGGTTGTTATTTGTAGGAATTTTAAGCGGTATTGCTAAAAGTCTCCTACGACTTGGCGGGAGATATATAAAATGAGCATAATAGTTACTTTGGAAGTTTGATTCTTCCTCCTGCTAAACCACACTTATGCAATCGAGAAGAATTTAATATCTTAGCAACAACAAACATTTCATTGGCACCTTATTACCGATGTCCTCGACAAAATACTGCAACCTTCAAATGCAAATGGATTGCTGGCAATTTATAAATTCGTAGGATGGTTGGGGCTGGTTTGGAGAGGGAGACTAAGAGACTGCAAATGATGGCGAGAAAATAAACTTGCTTCTAGCTAATGGTTTTGTTGGTAACCATGGGATGAAGGGCAGCAAAAGCAAATATTGTAGGTAGATCAGGGTGATGTCTGCAAGTAATTTATGTTGCAGATGATGAGGTTGGCTGGTTGAATGCTTTTGCAGTAAATAACGTTTGCAAATACATTTTCTATGAAGGTATGTATGACATATAGAATACAGATAGAATATGTAATAAAATACACATCTCGAGTTGAACAAGAGATAGCATTATACATTCCAAAACTAAGAGGACAAAAAATATCTGAAAACTTAAGAGTACATGACGTCTCTCGCCGGAATAGTTTTTAAAGGCATGTAAGTCTATCTTATTGTGGTTCCGGAAATCCACGCTTGTTCTATCATTTTAACCTTAACAATTTAGTATGGGTTGTGGAAAATATTTACTCGATCAAGTGGTACATAAAACAGGTACCTTGCTTTTATTAAATGAATTCATAGCGATGTTTCTAAAAATCTATGCCTATTCCCCTTGTTTTACAATGGTAACACCGTTTTCTTGTTAAATTAAAAGATCCGTTGTTTAATGTTGCATTGAAAATAGTTGCATTGAAAAAAGTTGCAGTGCAAAGCTGAGTTTTTGTGGCCATTGAAATAGGTTCTTTGCGAATATCTTAATTTCTTTGTCTTAATTATGGAAAATAATGTTTTGTCGAATTGTTTGAATAGTGTTAATAAAAACTGCACTCGTGAGTTGATCCATGTTTTTTCGAAATACAGGTAAGGATTCTTTAGTTTCCTTGCCCAATTGCAATCTATTTAGAAATGACAGAATAACGGACAATATAACTTAAAACACTAAAATGTGATGTTCTTAGTGAATCTGATTTGATAGTTATTAAATATCTGAATGTTTAGTATGTTTAAATGTCTAGTATCTTGCGTTTATAACCCCAACAGAAGCTACTCACTTTAGCTTGTTTTAAATGCTCTTTCGAAGTTTTCTGCGCTGTTTCAACATGTCATTATAAGTGCCGACTTCAATGCTGGCTTATTCAAAAATGATATCATATGGTGTCTTCTTTTGAACTCCAAATCATTAATGACTTCAACCCTTCGCGATTTTCTGATAGCTCAACTCCCAGCTTGCTTGACCTTATTACTGTTTTGGATTCATCATTTGTAATACTTTTTGACAAACTTTCTCTGGACTATATTTCTGACCATGATCTTGTTTTCTCCACCTACTTTTCTCTTTCCTCTTTACTCCTGTCCTTTACTTTCAAAGATCTTAACGCTGTCGACATCCCAGCTTTACTAATCGCAACCCGTTCATCTACTTGGTATGGCTGCAGGCTAAGTGCTAATTCAAGCGAGAAGCTGAATAACCTTCAATACCTTGTGTGTAAACTTTATAATGCATGTGTACCCACTAAATCTGTTATTGTTCGTAATAAAAACTGTCCTTGGTTTACGAGAGAAGTTGTTGCCCAATTTAAAAATCGGAACAAACTTTATAGCAAATAGAAGCACAATCCCTTCGATTTTTAATTGGCTGCATATAAAAGAGCGCATAACAATGTTATCCGGACTGCCAAGCGAAACTATTATGCCACTAAGCTAAGCACAACATTTCCATTTAAATAACTCTGGACTAACTTGCGTCAAATTTGTGTCCCTAGAAGTGTGAACAGCGGGGTTACTGGGAAGTAACCCCGACACTCCTGACTTTCATCTTAAAGAAATTTCTGGTCCACTTGCTCAATGCTCATATGTCGGGTGATTTTGAAGTGGTTATCGAAGGTGATGTTGTTAACTGTATTACGGCTTTTAAATATAGCTCAATTGGTGTAGATGGTGTATCTATTTGCTTCATTAAGCTTTTATTACACGAAATTATAACCCACCTGACTCAAATTCTTCGCCATTGTAGTGACATTCACATTTCCACAGTCGTGAAAATATGCTAAGGTTATACCGATTGCCAAAAAATCGAATGAAACTTCAGTGACTTTGGGCCCATATCTATCAAAGGTTTTTGAGAAACTTATATCGAAACGGATAATTCATCTTTCTTCAAATAATTTCCTTAACTCTTTGCAATCTGGCTTCAGAAGTAATCATAGCTGTTCCTTGGCTATGATTTATGTTTTAGATGATATTAAGCATGACTTTAATAAGGGTTATGTAACACTTCTATGCTTACTTGATTTCTCGAAAGCCTTTGATAAGGTAAATCATGACATTATATCCCTTAAATTACATAACTTGTTTGGATTCAGTGAACAAGCTGTTCAGCTTCTTAGAAGTTATCTTTCCAATAGATCGGAAAAAGTTGTCATTGATGGCAAATTCTCAGCTTCGAAAACAATTACACAAAGTGTACCGTAAGGATCGATTCTCGTTCCTATCTTATTCTGTGCATTCACTAACAATTTGCCATCAGTATGGTATGATTAGTCGGTGGCTAACGGATTGTTACTTAGCCCAGAGAAATCAAAAGTTTTTCCAATATCTAATCGAAAATTTGACACTAAAGTCGTCGTACCAGACTTATGGCTCTCTGACACTAGGATTAAACGTACAGAATCAGCAACATGTCTTGATTTTGTCTAAGGTACAAACTTATCCAGGTACGATCATACAAACTTTGTCATTGGTCGCATTTACGGACGTCTACGAAAGTTCTGGCTAACAGCTAGCTTTATCCCAATGACGACTTGGTAAGGACTTTAATTGTAATTTTAATAAAGTATTCTGAGGTGGTATACAACGCCCTTGATTCCTTATCTCAGCGAAAACTTCAAGTAGCTTTAAATGACTCAATTGCTAAACTGGGATACCCTGTATATCAGTTTAGTAGTATAACCCTTTAGGGGCATATTCCTGAAGTTCCACCTAACAAAAAATTGTACGGCACTCCATTTCAAGTTACAAATCGTCACAGTGGGTGACCTCTAATTTAGAGGTGTAACCACTTTAATCGCTATTACTTCTAAACTAGTACAGGCACAAACATAGTTTTAGACATTTCGAAAAGATAATTTAGTAGTGCATATAAGTCTTAAATACTTTGGGTACATTTGTGCAGCAACAAAAAAGTTATGCCTCGTTAAACTCAAATGATGAAAATTTGATGTTCCTTTTTTTTTATTTAAAATGCACTTTTCTTAAGATTTTTACTTAATAAATTTTCTGAAATTTTATGAATTTTTTACCCTTGCAAAATTTCCTAAAAATTATCTTTTGGAACTTTTTTACGTACGATCAACAGATTTTGTAGTAAAAGTCATTTTTTTCCATTTAAATACACGTTTGAGTGCGTTTAACCATTTTTTTTTTTGAATGACAGATTAACAAAATTCTTCTCTCTTTTCTGAAGCGGCACTAATATTTTCTTGGAGCTCTACCAAACTCGACATTTCTTTAAAATAACCTTTGCTTTCATAGCACCCCAGAAGAAAAAATCTATGGGTGTTGTATGAGGAGATCTGGGTGGACAAGGGCTGGGGTCTAATCGACCAATCCACCGTTCGTTAAAAGTATGGCTACCATGACAAGGTGCTCCATCTTGTTGACGAACATCGCCCTTCTCTGAACAAGAGGAACAACTTCAAGAAGCAACGGCAATCGTTCTTTAAGAAGTTCCAGATAGTAATGGGAATTGACTGTTTGTGGAAGAACGTGGTCTGTAAAATACTCCTCCGTGGCTACAATGATTTCCTCGCGTGAGCTGAATTTGTTATTGATAAGCCATCTTTTGAGGTTTGGGAAGAGATAATAGGCCGAGGGAGCCAAATCGGCCGAATACGGTTGATGCGACAGCAATTGGAGCCGTAAGTCATTGATTTTAGCTATGGTTGCCATGCTCTTGTGCGCCGGTGGAGTGTCTTGCAAAAACAATTTTTTTTTTCGCTTCATGTGAGCCCGTTTTGCAGCGATTTCGGCCTTCAATCGCTCCAATAATGCACAGTAATAGTCGCTGTTGATGGTTTTTCCTTTTTTGAGGTAGCCCACGAAGAGTATGGCAGGACAATCTCAGAAAACCGACGCCATGACCTTTCAGGCCTCAGTCCATTGCCGGGTACTCATTCTGTTCTTTGGTGTTTAATAGTTACCGATTGACGCCAAAAGTCCGCCCGATTCCGCATCAGCAAGTCCAAATACTCTTTCGAAGTGCTCTCGCGTTCGGGTTTTTGGTCAGGAGTGAGTATGCGCGGCACCCAGCGGCAGGATAAATTTCAATACTAATACGTTCAATACTAATCTTTGTGATATCTGCTAGCTCGCGCACCTTCACTTTCCGGTCAGCTAACACCATTTCATGTATTTTTTTGACATTGTCCTCTGTAACCGCATAGGAGGGCCTGCCGCTGCAGACTTGATCGGTAGTGGAGTTGCGGCCACCACGAAACTCTCGAAACCAATATTTGACGGTGTAATCTGACGGAGCATTAGCCCCATAATGTTTATTAAACTTTTCTTTTGTTTGTTTGCCTCTTAAAGAAAATGTTTTATGAGAGAATGAAAATCGTTTTTGTCCATACTCAATATGATGCCAAACACGTTAACAACAATCAGCTGGCAAAATAAAACTAAAGACAGTATCGCACTGAAATTTGGCATGTCTGCCTAAACATGAACGGATTTCAAGGCACCATAACCTTTTTTGTAGTAGCAGCGCATTCTGGCGGTCAAGGAGGTTACTTTTTACTCCACCTAGTATAGTCAATAATCAACAGATACAAATAGGCTATTTATCAGAAAGTTTAATAGACTCTTAGAAAAGAATGCTCTGAAGAGGCACATTCTAAAAATAAGTTGAAAAGAGGAAGGCTAAGAAAAGCTTATAATGCAACGAAATTTCACATGTAATAAAAGGCGGCACACTGTTCGAAGACGCACTCCCGCCGCCTCAAAAACAAAACCAAACACATAATTTGGTAAAAGTTATACCCACCAAAACCGGTCAATCCCTCGCAAACGATGCCATCCCTTTATCGAACACAGCTTGCTCACAAAGTTGGATGAAATCGCAATTACAACTAAAATTTCGCAGATATTGTAAACGAAAATTCAATGCCGCAGAATAATCCTCTTTCAAGTTAGCTACGGAATCCAAAAGTGTCAATCATGCTTGCATTAAAGATAGGAGTGCAACATAAAAATACCAAAACCCTAGTATTCTATGTAGAAATCTCTTGTATATCCAAGGAAGTATGATATATGTCACAAATCCTGTCATGGAAATTACCAGAAAACAGTGCACTGATGCGTTTCCACAGCAGTAATCTTGGACCCAGACACGACAAAATGGGCTGGCAAAGAGGACAGAGGATTGGGGCTCTGTTATAAAACGGGTCGAAACCATTAGCTCTAGATATGACTTAAAAGGGATTATTTTCTGCTTCATTCAGACTTCTACTGAGACATAATCATATTTTTAGAGATTATTTCTAACGACTGTTTATTCTAAAGCACAAACAGTTCTAAGGTTATACACTGCAAGTGTATTAATAATGGATTTCCAGTATATTCTCTTCGACCTTAGGTTTTCGTCAAAGGAAGGGAGGAAGTCGACTTTTCTGACCTAGTTTGTGTTAAACGGCGTCAACATTCGTTTACATATATCAAAGTTTTTTGTACTTAACCTTGAGGCAAAAATTGCCGAAATGCTGTCTGTAGCTTTCAGCTATATGGCTATCATATAACATATTCTTTCTCATGCTTCAATGGCTTGTTAGAATAATTTTTCAAGAAAAGATGTCACTGCTGTTTCCAACAGATTTTAAAGTAGTGTCCATAGTCTCCAGGACGGAAAAAGGCGGAAGGAAATAAATGTCAGAGAATCGTGAGGTAGGCTTAGGACGAGTGAGGAGTTTTTAAGTAAAAGATACTATATTTCGCTAAGTCAAAAACAGCTTTTTGCTGTAGTGCTTTTCATATACTAGTCACACGAGGTTTATTTATCATAGGACGAAAAATGTAACAAAAGTAGAAGCAAGTTTACTCTACTTACTCATCTTGACTTCACCACCTAAATTACCCTTGAAGTTAAGTTATTATTACTACTTCCGGAGAAAGAAGTCAAACCACATGACATCCTTAAAACTTTTCGAAAACGAAACATCAACGTTTCCCACTATTAATTTTCCCTTTAGTTCATCGTCACGTTGTCGTCGTTTAAGCAACGAGATATAAAAGTTTATCGAATTAAAACAACCACAGCACCTCTGTTCCCTTTGTTCTATTTTCCCCATTTCAGATATTTTGGCAGATTCTTGATAATTAGCTCATCAAATTATTATCACCATGCCATGGCAAACTTTAAGGACAGGAAGTATTCAACAACGTCTGTCAAGTGGCTAGACCTCTTCCCTCATACACGTTAGAGTCGCACATATTCTGCTACCGCTACAGTGAATCAAGCGATGGGATTTGAATTTGAATACTCAATTTTGATAGTTGGAAAACCCTGCAAACACGTACAACACTAACAAGTTTTCATTCGAAAATCATTAAAGTTTGGAAACATCATTGGTGTATACCTCAATAAAGAGCTAAAATCCATTTCAGGATTGTACTCAGAAAGTAATTGGGAAAGTGTACCATACATACTCGTATACTTTGAGAATTCGAACCGAACTTGAACTGTAAACCTTTACAAACACTTTGCAATCTCCTGTCGGAGGAAGGCGAACGCTATTTCTATTGACAGACGGACGTTGCTTCACAGTTAACGGAATCATTAGAAATGATGAGATGGAGAAAAGGCGCGCCATCGAATTCCATTTATTCCACCTACTTTTCGCCTGAACATCTACGAACCATTTCAATTTATTGAAAAAATCTTTTCAACGGATTCGTAAAAGGGATGAAAAGTTTCGAGAATACTTCAATGAAGTGGAAGATCAATAGTTGGGTGGATTTTCGATAACGTAAGGCAGATTGGTAATTAATTATTTGTGAAGAGGGGCACTGGCTTGTGTTTATGACAGAAATTAATCACAAAAAACGGAGTGCAAATAATACCGTAAACACAGATATGTTGATTTGAGGTAAAAAGTTTGCCTTTTAAATTGCAGAAAAACAGAAAACTGGTATTTCTACGAGTATTTGCGTATGACGATGAGGAAACTCAAAAATCCATTGTGGAAAAGTTTATCCCTTCGATTCATAGTTTTGATGTTGAATGAGGTTGATGTTTAACTTCGATGCTGATGCAAAGGACTCTGAAGAAAGTTCGCCACTATTGTGAGAAATTTCAATATCGTACGATGTTCAAGACAGATTCATCATGACATCCTAAATAAAGGGTGATTCATCGTGAGGTTTGATTTATAATGTAAAATAAAATACATAAATTTGAAAATGAACTTAAAATTTTTGTTATCGGTTAAAAGAACAATTCATGGCATTTATTTTTTAAAAATGATGTCATGTAAATGTTGTCCACGACTACGTCTGAGGTGACCCATTCGGAAGGTCCAAATTTGGGCGACTCGTTTGAGCGTAGCGACTGATATCTCGCGGATAACACGAGTAATGTTGGCTTCCAAAGCGTCAATCGTATCTGGCTTATTCCTGAAGATCTGAGATTTTACATATTCCCAGAGACAATAGCCCAAATGTGTGATATCGCACGATATAGGCAGCCAATTTACTGTAGCAAAACGTGAAATTAAGTGCTCACCAAAATGATTTCTCAACAAGTCCACTGTTTCACGCGCTGTATGACTCATAGCGCTGTCTTGTTTAAACCAGAGCTCACCGAGACCATGTGCTTGAATTTCAGGAAGCACATAGTCCGTTAACATGGCGCGATAACGGTTACCATTGATGGTAACATTCTGATTTGCACCTTCTTTGAAGAAATATGGACCTATTATTCCACCAGCCCATAAACCAAACTATACCGTTGTTCTTAATGGATGTAATGGTAGCTCTTGGTACTCTTCGGGTTGCTCATCAGCCCAAATACGGCAATTTTGACTGCTAGAGACATATTTTTTGCGCTGTCTTAGGTAACAGTTAAACGAAAAACCATATATTCTACTGGGTGGTTGTCTAGTGGACGGCCTTAGACAATGCAATCAACTGCATCGAGCTAAGCAGAACCTAAAGAACAGCATGTCCGTGCATAAGCGAAGCTCTACGCATTACTCCTTCCGTGCCACTGGATATTCTGTTTTACTTAACACCTCCTGAAATCTTCAGCAGGCAAGTAGCTGCGACCGCGCTATTCACCATAAAGAGACTACACAGTGGACATATTAATTATGTGGTAACGTTAATTTTTTAATATACAAGGAATCCTTCCTGCTTGATGAGTACCCGTAGTGGAAGATAGGTGGCGCTACTGAATCAAAATGTGTGTATTATCATTACGCTTAGTTTTGTTTTGACACCTTTTGACCCATTCTCTCGTTGACCATTGGTTCGTAGAGTTTCATATTGCCCGTTCGTCGGTTTTGATAAATCAGTTAAAACAAAGACAAAATCCTTACTCTCGTATTGCCGGACCGCCGAGTGAAAATTCCGGAGTTTGCTGAGATAGCAGGCATCTCAAGTGAATGCGTTAGTCATATCTTGCATGAGATTTTGGGCATGAGAAAGCTGCCCGCGCGATGAATGCCGCGTTTGCTCACACCGGAGAACAAGCGCAATCGTGAGACCACTTCAAAGACCTGCTTCACCCTGTTAAATCAAAATGCAAAGAAGATTCTGCGTCGTTTTGTGATCGTCGATGAGACATGGATTCATTGGTAAACACCAGAGACCAAAAAACAATCGAAACAACGGGTTTTACTCGCTAATCGTGATCCAAAGGAGGTGAAGATGGTGCCTTTGGCCGCAAATGTGATGACCACCGTTTTTTGAAAAGCGCGAGGTGTGAAGAGAAAAACAATCCCAGGAGCATACTTTGTCGATTTATTGGGCCAATATACTTCCGATTTGAAGTAAAAAACAACCACATTTGGCAAAGAACAAAGTGCTTATCTACCACGATAACGCACCGGCTCACACCTCCGCACTCGCCACAAACCAAGTGGTCGAATTGATCCCCCCCATCCTTACGCCGGAAAGAAGCATGGGTCGAACGGGGAAGTCATCGCCGCCGCGAAGAAGTATTTTGCAGGTCAACAAAATTTGTACTATACGGAGGGGTTAAAAAAGTTGCAACACAAGTGGGAACAATGTATCCAGTTGAAAGGGTTATTATAATGAAAGATAAATTGTCAAAACCTAAAAAAGTTGCGTTGTCATTTCTAATCCGGGTATTCATCAAAAGGCCTCGTAGGTCCTTCTGCAGAAAGAAGCTTTAATGGTAGACAAGTCAATCCACTTTTATACAGATGGATCTAAGGCTGAAAGTAGAGTTAGTGACGGTGTTTTCTCAGATTAACTTAATCTGAGCCTCTCCTTCCGTCTTCCAAATCACTGTAGCGTGTTCGAGGCGGAAAATTTGGCGATTTAAGAATTCCTGTCCCGGCTGAAGAAAAAACATGATATCTTAGCGACTTCATTAAGAAGCTTTCTTCTACAATGACTTAAGAGCGATTTAGGTGATATAAACATCATCATAAGTTGAAATTGGTTCCAAGAGTAGAAGGATCACATATGTAAGTAGGTAGGTTTTTCCAACAGCCACTCTCACCTCACCTAACCTAAGCATGTTATTCACTTCACTAGGGAGCTCTTCAGGTACTGGGAAGTGCAGTATGAAATACAGAATTACAGATTAAAATTCTAAAGATTCTGAGAATTAAAATTTAACAGACTTACAAGACCCTCAAATACCAACTAATCATGAATTCTTACCTGAAAAGACAAAAATAAAAAAATAAATTAGTACATAATAAAATGTGTAAGCATACAATACCAATAAATAAATAAATAATAATATACAATAATACAATCATGAATAATATATCTTTAAATTTAAAAAAATTGGTAAAGGAACCAGAGGACGAGTCTCAAAAAGGAAAATCTGGTCATACCCCCGAGATATGGGCGAAAGTCAAATCTTAGATTTAAATGACCTATGCTTACTAGTAGTGCTAACCGATCGGTTAAGATTATGTCGCATATCTCCTATATTTAGGGGGTTCTGGGCAATCGACGGCGAAGTCACGTATTTTTTAGCTCCATGCGCTCAGTGTGACTTTTCACTTCATTTCTTTTCGCCGCTGAGGTCGACAACTTCTAATAATTGGAAAGTGTCGCTAAAAGAAGAGGTCAAAAAGCAGGTTAGCTCTAACTTATTAAGCTTGCAAGGTTTTGACAAGCTACGAAAAAAAGTGTTGCGGCAGGTGGATTTACTATCCCTGTCCACTGTGCAACAAACAGTTAACTACAATACATACTTAGCCAAAATCTTCAATTAATGATCGAAACAGAATATATATCTTTTAATACGTAATCGGTGTACGGACTTCAGTTTATTTTGGAATAATAATAATAATTACTTAAAAAGTCATGGACATGCTTTTATTCTCCTCTGTCTCAGAGGAGAGTGCGCATAAGCCTTCTTCCCAGTCATGCAGTTCCTTATTTTTGTTTCACCAAAATCCATCGCCCATAAAAGCTTGACCGATCAGATCTAAGACTGCCTTATTTTACGAAATCGTAATTAGTATTGCATTGACGGCTCTAACATTTTTGCTATTACTTGAAAAACTCTGATTGTTTTGGCCCGATATTTTTCAAATTTGTATTATATGTGTGCACTGTCAATAGATTTCGATAAGAAATGCAAACATTTTCAAAAAGTACTCTATTTTCATAAAAAAGAAACAAAAAAAAAGACATTGTCGGATTTTGGTCAAAATTAATTGGCCGCGATTCGGTATAAAGACGCATTATTTAAAATTCTATCTCCGTAAGCAAATTATCCACTACTGCTTTATTTACAAAAGCCCCGAAGTTGACAGCAATTAGATCTTTAAAGAGTTTGCTGTCGCTGTTTGCTAATGCTGTCTGACTATACACAAAGGATTATATCCCTGTATCCACATACTAAAAACGTTACTACGGGCGATTTCAATATACACAATAAGTCGCTTTGACACTCTGTATATACAACATCCGAAAAACGGTGTTTCGAGATCCTCTCTCTGGAAATAATTTTTGTAGATGAGCCGACGCGTATACCAGACGTTGATAGTCATTCCCCCAAAACCCTAATATTGTTCTTAGCTTCGCACCATGATAATATTGATGTGCCTTCACCTGTAGGCTCGTCGGACCATTAATTCATATCAGCTAATTTCTCCTACACCAACCACACAGAGAAAATATTCCTAAAGCAACCATAAAGTAATACGAGAAAGTCAATTCTAACAGACTTAACAGCTTTTTTAACTGGTCGTTATGTTTCCTCGATAAAGACGTGGATGACGCAGCTGATATGATCACAGACACTATCCTCTTTGGATAAGAGCAATCTGCACTCTTTGTAGCCAGCTCCACGCTTTCAGATAGTGCTTGATCTCCGCCTACAGTTAAGTGCATCGAATCTTCAATGGAATGAATCCACATTCTCGTGTACTGCAAGAGTACTTAAATATCTTAACGTTCACAAATCATCTGATTATCTGATTATATATATATATAACAACCTCCCCTATACTGCGTAAGCTCTTTCATCAATGTTACTCTTTAGGACACATTTCGAGAAGATAGAAAGCGAAACTTATTCTCTCTCTTCCTACAGACCCATTGCTCATGAAATACTTCGAAACACGAAAAAATGACAGTATGGCAGCATAGTTTTCGCAGCAACAAGTCCACTGGTGATTTGATAGCATGTGAAACAAAAGCGTACATCAATCTGTCGAAAGCAAGATTTGACAGAGTTTATCACCAGGCTCTTTTGCCGAAAACTAGAAATTATCTTTCTTTCAATTCAAGTTATCTTGGATGGTTTCAAGTCTGATATTCACAAAATAAATGCTGTTGCGCCCCAGGGCTCCGTTCTATCTCCGACAACATTTTTTGATTTTAAATTTATGATCTCTAATCTGCTACTTCTAATCCAATATATTTCTTTGCTGACGACAGTACTCTTTGCCTTCCATATTCGTTACCGGTAGCGTATGTTGAACTGATTATATGCTGATATTCACAGCATAACTAATCGGGAAACCACTAACAGGGTAGAATTTAATACTTCCAAAACACAATGCTGTCGTTAAACCGAAATTTGAACACGTTTTTAGGTTTCGACAATCTAAGTTCCATTCATGGACAATGGCAATGACACCCCAAGTTAGAATGACCACATATTCGATGTCGTCAAAAATGCTGCGAAATGTCTAGGTTTCCTCAAGCGATGTAAGAAATATTTCACCCCTTCTGATGTACTTTCAATATATAAGGCATTTAACTTCCCAAAATGGTCGTACAATACCCACATCTGATCAGGTACATTCAAAGCTGTACAATAAAGCTCTGGGACGTAAAGTCTCATGTCCGGCTCTGCTCTATCGCTATTTCCACCACAGTGCTCCATATAAATCGCCAGTAACAATCCGCACCTTTAAATTTTTAGCCGTAGCATTCGACTCGCTATGAATTCTCTTCAGTACACCCTCATAGCCACTTTCGGACGTACTCTAAAATATCATGATTCGTTTATAAGCCGTACATCTCATTTATGAAATGCCCTGCCAAGCTTTATTTTCTGGTCGTTATACCATAACTTACAAACATTTAAGACCAATGTACAACGGTGCCTCTATTTTCTTCCTCCCTAAATTCCTTACTCCCGCGCTGTGTGCAAACATTTTAAGGGTACTCAAACCCTTGAGCGTGCGCTAATTATAACAAACAGTCATTTTCTTAAAGAATGTCCAGAAACGTTATAGACAACTTAAAACGTAATGATATCACCAAATTTTCATTTTCGATTTTCCGAGTGAAGGCAAAAACTTATTTGAAGAAAGAAAAAAAAAAAACGTTCGAATTTCAAAGCCTTTGTGGCCAAGCCGTTGCTAACGGCTAACATTAAGTGAAAAAGCAAGAAAAGGGTTTCCTTTCCTGTGGACTTTTCTACTGCTATTCAGGCTTTCCAGTCTTGCCATGCTCATTTAATTCTCTGAAAGAACTTTCGAACGTCTGATCTGCAGTAACATCTTCCAATTTCCTCGATTACGCGCTTCTCGTGCCTTTTATTTTCTTTTGTTTTTGTACAGCTCACGATTAGATCTTGTCCTTCGATGTAGCGCAGCTTCATAGATCGAACTGTTTCAAAAAGGATGGTTGGTATCCATTAAAATCCTCTTTAGTTGTTGAAATTGGATCAGAATTGGATTTGGATGAGAGGGCAATCGCTCTAAATATCGTAGTCGTAACTGTCAGGGCTTTGAAGATCAAAATAGTGTTTACGTGTTGGTTTGGCCATCCTAGTTTCTAGATTCTATGAAAAGCTTTATAAATAAATAATTTTGTTTCCCTAAGTCAAGCAGTCATTTGCTTTTAAGTGACACATATTTTTCAAGTAAATTGCAGTTACTACAAACGGTAAGAACGCCAAAGTTCATTAAAAATGGCATGCGTTATGAAAAACGTTGTGATTCCACCTAACGTTCGTATGAAAATAGAAGATGGAAAGGACACATGATTTATTTATGCGGTATACTGACTACCAAAAATTAAGATAGACCGAAATATAAAGTACGAAAAAAAAAAAAGTTTTAGGAGACTCACAAGCTCAGATATATATTGAACAAGTGGCATCTAATGTCATCAGTTACTGTAGACTGTACATTATTAAAGCAAAGCAAGAAAAACAGGAAAAGTCCCATTAGATTTGTGGAAAAGTGAAAAGATATTAGATTTTCGACTACTAACTGTGCAAAACATATGCAATTTCTTTATTTATTTCTCATTTTAATTTTGATCTGTAACATATCCACATCAGGTCAGTAAAATAATAATTTTGGTGCAAAGAATTAAAGTATTAATACGCGGTTTCTGTCATTCGGTTTTTATTAAGAGTCCGTTTAAAGAATGGCTCACATAAGTATGACTCCCGAACAAAGGGGCTGATAGTCGAGGCTTTTCATAATGGTTCGAAGCAAAGATAAATAGCATTGAAAGAAATTTTAACTTCGCTCGTTTAACAGATGAAGAGATCGTTGCAGCCCTACTGTCTCTGATATCAAATGCAAAAGGTTTAGACGAAATTAATTCAAAATTTCTAAAACTTTTTCTCCCCTTTCTTCCAAAATATATGGTAAAACGCATATTTTTAATTCTATTCCAACCACCTGTTTTGTGGAAAAAGGCAAAAATACCACCGCCTCGAATATATGCCGTTTTTGTCGAAAGTTTTTGAGAAGACAATTCTAAAATAGATGCAAGCGCATTTAACCAGCAAGCAATTCTTAAGTCGTTCTCAGTCCGGCTTTCGTGCAAAAAGGAGTTTCAAAACCGCACTTTTACTGTTCGTAGACGATATTTGCACAGATATAGACGCAAACTGTAGTACATTTCAACATTATTGGATTTCTCAATAGTGTTCGACACAGTGGATCACAATTTTTTACGATAAGCTGCCGTATAGTTTCGAATTCTCTTCTCTTGCAGTCAAACTCATGCACTCCTACCTTATAAATCGCGAACAATGTGTGGCAGTAGGAAACAAAATGTCTTCCATTCATGGATCGGCTGCAGGAGTACCACAGGGTTCCATCTTCGGGTCGTTATTGTTCTCACTTTATGTAAGTGAACTCCCTCATTTAGTATAGCATTGCTGTGTCCATGTGTTTGAAGACGATGTCCAACATTATCTTTGCTGTCCGCTAGATAGAGCTAGTTTTGCCATAGGAAATTGAAATGAAGACATGGAAATTATACAGCGGTGGGAACTAAAGCACAAATTGTTCCTTACTCCAGCGAAACCGAAAGTTATATGTATTTATAAACAGAAAACGGATACATCCAGTTTTCTACCAATAAAATTGGGCAATCTTCTATTGAATACGTTCATCTGGCAAAAAACTTGGGGATAGTTTTCAATGATACTCTATCTCGGACCGATCATGCAACTGTCGCAACCGGAAAAGTTTATAATGGTCTCCGTTTGTTATGGCTGAATCAAAGCTTTGCGCCTACAAAAACTAAAATGCTACTTGTTAAGACGCTACTCTTGCCTATATTAGTACGGGTGTGAAGCCTTTTGCTATGTTGGCAAGTTAAGTCTTTAATAAAAGATATTATGACCATATATCTAGATACTCTAATCAGATAATGAATTTCAGTTTTGATAACCTTATTGAGTTCAGGTCATTAATTCTACTGTATGGAATTATGCAGACTCGACAGTTCGAGTATCTACACAGCAGACTTAATTTAGCCACCTCACAAAGAACAGTTACTCTGATTCAGCCCAGATTTAATTGTATACAATCTGAACGTACATTTTTCGTCCACACCACTCGGTTATGGAACTCATGACACTCAGGAGAGTTCCCAGCGTAAACAAATTTAAAACCAATTTTTTAAACAATTATGCAGTGATACCCAGAAACTCTAAATAAAATCAACTTTTGGTTTGTAAAATGTTCCCTCTTTCAAGATTTAAAAATTGTACTTTTTAGATCACACATTTTTTTAAAGTTTTAATCTTTACATTTCACAATTTATGAGATGAGAAATATTGTAATCTTACTGTGAAACTAAACTAAACAAATGAATTCAAATGAATGAATGAATGAAAAGAGAGATAGCCAAACGGTTCAAAATTCACGAATCAAACGTTTCTAGAATAATTGGTAAATATCGTCAAAATTTACCCATTGCAACGTTGCATTCTGGTGATCGTCCCCGAAAAACCGACGAACAAATTGATGAAACAAACTGGCAAACTTTTTTAACGACCTTAAATTGTTAATTGATGCTAGTGCAGTCCGAAGGCGAGCAAAAGAAAGCAATTTGAGGGCATATAGAGCAGTTAAAGAAGCCTCTTTTGACTTTAAAAGGTAAACAGCGTGCTTGGTTACAAACTGTATTATTTAGATTCGCATTTGTTGATTGGTTGCTGAAACAATAGAGAACAATTTTATTTAGTGATGAGAGCAAATTCAACATTTTTTCGTCAGATGGTATTACCTACGTTCGTCGAGAGCCCGGTAATCGCCTCATTGGCGGAAACTTACGGAAAATACGTATTGGATTGGCTACCACAATCCACCGATTTAAGCCCCATAGAGAACCTTTGGAGTTTTTTAAAACAACGCGTAAAGGGACAACGGCTTACCTTCCAAAAGCATCTTTATGAAGTAAAGAATGAGTAGTTTAAAATTTCCAATGAGTTAACAAACTTATTGCTTCCATGCCAAAAAGGTGTGCGAAAGTTATAAGAAACAACGGTTTCTGTACTAAATACTAATAAATTTTAAAAATTATGTTTGTTTTGCACAGCTTCAAATGGAATTAACTAGTTTTATTGTATAATAGTAACAAAAAAACCGCAAATGATATTATTTTGTTCTTTCTTTTATAGTAGGTAACACTTTTGACAGGTTTCTTTAAGATATTTCCACAAGAGCAATTTATAAGAAAGTCACTGTATTTGGGAAAAACTTGCGTTTGTTTAGCGCAATACTATAGGGTTTTCTATAAAACGACTTTACAAATTTTTTTTTAAATAAAAGGCAAAATATTTGAGATATTTCAAAAACTTTATTATTGGCTTGAAGTACAATCAAAACATTTATGAATGGAACTCGACTTTGTTCATATGGACACCGCGGGCACGTTTGCAGCGGTCGATTCGATGGACCCAATTTTCAACCACTCGGCCACACATTTCGGCCGAAACGGGTGTTGCCTCTGAGCTCTTCCAATGTCGTCGGCGTGTTAGCATAAGCCAATGACTTAACGTAGCCCGGCAGAATATAGTCAAGCGGCGTTATATCGCACGAACAAGGCGGCCAATCGACTGGCCCATGTCAGTTATTTCAAAACAGTTATTTTTTGTGGATGAAGTGGTGATTTATGAAGCACATGTGGGTTTTCACCCGACCAATAACGCATATTTTGCTTATTGACGAACCCATTGAGCCAAAAATGAGCTTCGTCACTGAAGATGATTTTGCGATGAAATTCATCATCTTGGCGCATCTGCTCCAGAACCCAATGGGAGAACGTAGCTCGTTAGTGAACTTTACCATGATGAAAATGTTGAGTTTACTGTCAATAAATTGACAGTGACAGTTTGATGATAAATGAGAGTGCGTTCACAAATTAAATTGAAAGTTGTCAAGTCCCTATTGGAAAACCCTATATATATGGCCACAAACGACACGCAAAGCGAAGGTAACTTTCAAAACACATTGACAGCAACTGTACTATGAAAATGATGTTGAGCATCTTTTATTTTTTATTTTTTCGAAAAACCATTCCTAATTATGCACAATCATTAGTTACAATGAACATAAACAGCCGTCAAAACAAACCTTTGGTAACGGCTAAATTATTCCATTATACATTACGATAAATATATTATACACTATTTGGAAAAATAGCCCTAGAAGCAAGTACTATGAAATAGAATAAAAGCCATTCAGAGTTGAACAAAACAGTTCATATCATAAACAGTCCAAAAAATGATCCCAAGAAGATGAACAAAACACTAATGATGGAGAACAAATCTATAGACGAAGTTATTATCAATAACTTTTTCACAACGAGGGGTCAGGAAGCAATAGTCAAGCAATTCGCTAATAAATTTTCAAATCAAACTTTAAAAATTCTACACAGTTAAAATATTTGAAATCAATTATCATTCGCCGATAAAATAACTTTATTGCAAAGCATAGCACTGGAGATGCAACCCGATATGGCTTGTAAAAAGGAAAGAATGCAGCAACACTACTGATAAAAATTATGACGTGTTTGTAATGTTGGTCGACTTAAGTAAGACTTTAGACACAATATGTCATAGTTAACTCCTACAGGGTGTCGATAGGATAGTAACAAGACGGCTGGAAAGTTGCTTAACAGGAAGGACGTTTAATAATAACAATGATGACAAATACTGTTTACATTTTTCAAAAATGAGTTTCTTCACCATAGCCGTAACGTTTACAGATGACGTAGGATCTCTGCTAGACACAAGAACCTATTCAAGAGCAGTTCAATAAGCTTACTAGGCCTTGTGTTAATGCTATCAAACTAAGATTATGTACATTCGTATACAACATCATCATCAACACAATAACTGTCCAATAGCTAGAAAATGTGAATCCACCGGGGATTTGGGGACAACAAAATATCTTAGGATCACGATTGATGAATACTTTCTAGTGTAGGACCATATCAATAAGCACTGTTCCCACCTAAAGGCGCTATGTTTGCTATAGTGTGTTTCCATCCATCCAATCCAGTGCTTATTTAAAAAGTTCTGTTTTTACTTTAACCAAGAGTGTAGACATGGATATTATGTATGGAACACAATATCGGATAAATGGCCGCACACGTTGGTCCTTTTGACGAAATTTTTGATGACATTTTGTCGTTCGTCTTTCAGTTCAGGAATTGTTCCTGGATTATTGGCATAGTCGCGGATAGTTGGGGAAAACGCTTCAATGAAATGTATACTTTTAATATCTTGGAAAACAGCAGGTAGTCTTTAAAAGTTTTGCATAAAAAGGCGTTGATGACACGATTTTACTTCGCTTTTAATACCAATAATCGCTGAAACAATGAAAAAGTGCAAAAAATGCTAAGTAAAAAGAAAATGTGTGAAAGCAAAATATTAACTTTAAAAAACGAAAAACAGAAGCTGAATTCATCAAAAAAGTCAGGTCAACCAGCTTAGTTGAAAGAAAAAGAAGAACGCGGCTCAGTGGAAAAACCACCAAAGCTGAAGATTGTTTGTTAAAACGAATGAGCCTACAGGACCAATTTGAAATACATAACTGAAAATTTAAGGGGAAAAAAAAATTCATGGTGTCAAATCGAATGATTTTGGTGATCAATATAATTCTCCCTTCAAATTTCATCTTCAACAATTCCATTGCTTCGATAGCTATGTGGCAGGTTGCGCCGTCCTGTTGAAGCCACATGTCTGCGAGATCCGTTTCATCACTTTGAGGCCAGAAGAAATTGTTTATCATTTCACGGTAATGAACGTCATTGACAGCATCGCCCGCCGTATTCTTTAAGAAAATCGATCCAATCATTCTGCCAGCCCAAAATGTGCACCAAATAATGCCTTGTGCTGGAAATATGTATTTGATTTAATTTTTTTGATTTGATTTGATATTAAAACTTAAGATAATTTAAGATTAAGATTTGGTGGGAAGCATCAACATTTCGGCATATAGAAAAGTGTTGTAAATTTATAAGTAAGTTTTGGATATCATTGCAGGGAAAAGCTCGTAAAGCAAATCGTAAAAATCTGCTTTGTACAGCTTCTATCCGGAGGATGTGAGTTCTGTAGTAAAGCGACCAAACTTGGCTTGCATATTTAAGAAGAGGCCTATCGAAGTTATGTAAAGAGATTTGTTAACATAAGGTTTGGAAAACTCCTTAGACCAGCGCTTGATGGAGCCAAGAACAGAGTTGGCTTTTTTCATAATATTATCAATGTGAGACGAAAATTGTGTTTCTTTTCACAGATAACACTTTTTTTGTTTTCTTTTTTAAATTTGGCGCTTAAGAAAATCAGAGAGGATGGAAAGAGAGGTGCCGATGAACGTTGGTTTTAAATGTATGAAGGCTATAATGACAAGGAAATAAAGAGCAAGACAGGACATTTCAGAAACGGGTAGTGGGGCTTAGGAACAAATCACTATATTTTTCTAACATCGCTTGACAAATCCTTGTCATTTTGCAGATCCATTCATGGATATAGGCTGGGTGTTTTAATTTCGCTTTAACGACAGCAGACAGCATTGTGTTTTGAAGGCTTTTAATTCTACTCTGTCAGTGGTTCTCCAATTAGTTCTGCTGTTAATATCAGAATCTAATGAGCTTAACATACGCTGCCGTTCCCGTTCTACGGGCGAAGAACAGGGAAGTGAGTCAGGGAATGAATATGAAAAGCAGAGAGTACTGTCGTCAGCAAAGAAACATATTGGATTAGAAGTAGCAGACAATAGATTGTTGATAATAATTAAAAAGAGTGTCGGAGACAGAATGAAGCCCTGGGGCACACTAGCATTTATTTTATGAAGATTAGACTTGAAACCATCCAAAACAACTTGAAATAAATGATCCGAAAGATAATTTCTAATTTTCGAAAAAAGAGCCTAGTGCCAAGCTCTCAAATGCCTTAGAAATATCAAGTGCAGCTCTCTTGCTTTCGCTAGATTGATGTACCTATATCATACACCTCATTTACTAAGGGAACAGGAAGATTAAAGTTTAGATAGCAGCGAAGTGTAGTCTGAACTCGTTTACTGGTATAAGTTATAGCCTTTATTGAAGTTAAGCTCAAGGAAATTCTTCTGTGGTAGACAGTCTGGGTAATTTGATATACATATGTTTAAGGATTTTCATAACTTCTGCATAAATATGTATGTAAAAATTTTCAATGAGGGATGAACGTTGATGGATCACTCTTGGATTCTTAGCTCCCTATATGCGACAAAACTCCTCGGAGAACATGATTTTCTTTCAAAAATTACCATTCGCTTGTTGTTGCTGTAAGACCTATTCTATTCTACTATCTTAAAATGTTGTGTCAACTGAATCTTGAAAACATGCAAACGCAAATCTTTAGTCAAAATTCGATGTAAACTGCTTCATAAAAGTTTCAATTGATGAGAACGCTAGCAAGTCGAGGTGGAAAAATTCTGGTCAACACTCTCACTAATTGCTGAAATGTTTTCATTAGATCAAGCTGCACGTATGCGAACAGGTCGTTCCTGGCTTTGAACTGACCAAATCGCATTAAATTTCTCGCTTAATCGGACCACTATATGACAAGAAAGTACTTTATTGTGACCGAAAAATCCTAGACATTTTCAAAACGTCCACGTCACCCAAAAAAAAAGTAAAATTCAAAATAGGTGGTCCTAATGGGACACCCTTTACGTTCATGTAGGAATCAAATCATTTTAAACAAGTGTTTGTTCAATAAACTTAAATATGTACTAACAAATACTATTTACTAATGTATTTCAATATAAAAAAAAGGAACTGCTACTGAACTTTATGGCTTGACTGCTCAATAAGTACTGATTCTATTCTTCATTGGCAAGTACAAAATTGGTTTTTATTTTTAATGTACCTACATACATATGTATACAACTTAAATTACTAACGATAATATATTCAAGGTTTTAGATGTTTGAAAAGTGACAGCGATTCTCCCGAAATCCGTTCTAACTTCAACGTTTACGGAAGACGAAAACTGAGCCTTACCAACGCAACAATCTGAGATCAAATGTCAGTCAACGCTAAAAACATACTAAGCTTTAAAATAAATAAATTAAAGAAGTTATAATATACAATTAAATTCACCTCTTACTGAATAAATTTAAAACCAATAAGATAACCTTAATTGTAAAGTTTCAAAGATAGTTAATCTTCAATAAATTGAAAATAGAAGAGTAATATTGAAAGATATCACCTCTCCGAGACTAGGGAATAATTTATACCACCTTAACTCCGCTTCTTAATTTGTGTTTTCCCATGTTATTGCTCGCCGATCATCAAAAAGCATAAGCAGACTTTGTGAAAAAGATTAATCGAAAAAAAAAACTACGTAAATCATTTTGAATAATTTTTAAATCTGTTGAAAGGCTTCTTTCTCCATCATAAAGTTAAATCCAATATCAGTTCGAATTTCCTTATGCTGACGGTTGGCAGGGACTGAAGCACCTACGCTCCAGCCTAGTTAAAATATCTGATAGCAACAACAAAATAATAGAAGTATTATTCTCTAAAAATTATGGCGAATCAGTTCGGATATATATACTCGTCTCGTATTATAAACAGTGATACTCCTTACGAAAAAATGTCCAAATCCCTACCCCTTTATTTCCCAGAAGGGTCGGTTTTACCTAAAAAATATATATACATATATATATATATATATATATAAATGCTGCAGATACATATAAAGCCGAGGGAATCTCATTAGAAAATGGATACACGATGCAACCTGCAACCCGGAATTGTTCGTCAAAGCAAAGCTTTCAGAGTTAGAAGAAAAGAGCGAAAAAAACCCACTTTTCATTGAAATGTGATTTAATTATGTAATTCGATATCTCTGATTCCTTTCTAGCGCTTATCCGACGTGCCATCCATTCACGATACATCAACCCTAACTCCATCTACCGTACACAAACACAAACACAAACACGTATGTGTACATACATATGTATATAAAACTAGAAGGTATTGCACATTTCATTTTATATAATTCCCATTCAATTTGATTTTCAATTACATCCCCTTTAAAGTAGTTGGCAGTAGATGATGTGATATCCCACAAGCGTATCCATTCACCTTCGTACATCACAAATATGTATCCTCTCATACGACGTTAAGCCAATTTTCTTCTGCGCTCTTTTTCAGACGATTTGGTAGCATTGAAGACAAGCCACTGCCATCCTTAAGCAATACTACCTATGATAGAAAAAGTAGTAGTGTAATAGTGCATTTTCATATGGTATCTACTCGTACCTACAGTGTGGTTATCAAAACGAGCCTGAGACTTGGGGGAAAAAAATCGCACAAATCTGTATTCTTAACAGGAATCACCAGGATGCTTAGGGTTTGTGTTGCTAGCATACGACTTGTCGTCATTCATTCTGCACCACCAACGACAAGGATATCTAAGAAATGATTTTTCATGTCATGTATCTTTGGCTTGTTGTGGTGTTTGGATATATTTTACTGGGACATGGCATCATTGTTGAAAAGGTGCATCGAAGAATGATACTGATAGCATTTGATGAAGCTAGTGAGTGATATATGGATGATGTAAACGAATGTTCGTTTCCATCTCTATCAGTTATGTGATGCGAAAGCCAACGTAACCGCATATCATCTAAACTATTATTTGACTTTCTATCTGCTTTTAACGAAGACGTGATATTTTTACTTCTACACGTTTTTATTTTTATTATTTTTTTTTTTTTTAACGAGTAGACGAAGGATTCATTAATCGGAAGAAATAATAGTATGTGAAAAGGAGATCTAAAATATTATATTTCATGTACGCCGTTCAACGTCAGACATACTGCAGTCTCTAACAGAGTCGGTCTTAATATTGTACATATTAAAGTAAGGAGGTTCTGTGTCCAATATATTAAATTTAAATTTTTTTTAAAACTACTGTTTAAATGTGAGTTAAGACTTATACTACCATTAAAGCAAATCATGGATATGGTACTAGCAGATCATACCCTCGACTCAACATACTATCAATCCAAGGATTGTTGATGTCTGTAGAACTGTAGTCAATATTCAATACTCCGATTAGGGAGAATATTTCATTCCGACTTGGGTTACATTTTTCACCATTTTGGAGTTTAACTTTATTTTTAGATATAATCACTATACAGGGAATGGTCAGGTAAATATATTTCATTGTCTTTATAATTAGTAGTTATAATCTCAATCAATGCAGCGTAATACGTAACCGTACGATTGTTATATCCCTGGGTTTGAATGACAATGACTACACCTACGCGTGTTAAGCATCAGATATTGTTCTCCTCAAACAGGTCTTAATTTAAAAAGGAAGAAAACAGCAACACTACCATATACTTTCCTGTCGGGAATGACTGGGCTTCAGCAGGAGAACATACAGCGATGCTTTAAAAATAGTATACCTTACATAAAGTTCTTGAACGTATTCCGAGGTAAGTAAAGATTCCAGATTAACTGGTTCTGGAATATCTGGCCCATTTTTTTAATGGGTCATAGAAAGGTTCTGGGACCTCAGTTAATGTGTGGAGTTAACTACGCGACCGGGTTAAAACCAAACAATTTTAAGTGATCAAAAGCATTCGATTATGACTTATCAATCAAACTAATCTGTGCGAAAAAAAAATAAGAACAAACTTGGATCTACACAAAGAATTTTTGGTTATTTAATAGATCACGTGAAGCCGAACAATTAACTGAGGTCATGGAATTCTGCAAAGAAGTTGAAAACCTAAATGCAATCCAAACAAATTGTTGCACATATATACAAAGGTAAATACTAACGACAGGGTCGCTTTTTGTTCTAATCACGGTGCTACCAAAAACCATTCGGAGCTGTTGCATCTGATCAGCTGGCCATAAGATTAAACTTTAGTTGAACGAGGAATGCTGGCAGTCGCATGCAGCGAAACAACAAAAGCTTGACAGGCAAGCGAACATAATGAAAAAACGATATTCGAAATCCCGTTCAAAGGCCAAATAAAGAGTTTATTTGAGACTATAATAAGTAAAAACTCCGAAGTAAACCCTCAGCCCAACAAAGATGATGCTGCTGTAGGTCTACCCGCCGGCCTGCTAAGAGCATAAATCATCTTCAAATTATGTTCGAACGAAAGTATGTCCATTTAGGAGAAACTTATATCTACACATACATAATTTACTTTAAATTGGGGGGAACAATTTTTCTGTATCTGGGCCCTGATATCAGACAAAGAATAACTATTGCCAACGGCATTTTCTTTGTAATACGCTCTTTAGAACAATAACTGACTTTATATTATAGTGACTGTAGGTAATCGGACAGAAAATCGGAACTTAAATACCAACCTTTAGAACGGGAGCTAATAACAGTATTTCATGTGTGATTGTCTTTTGATCTGAACCGCATGCCTTGCTTTTATCTCAAGCAAGACTCTTATTTACAGAATTCTATCTAAACAGCACGAAAATCGAATCAGACTAGTGAAAAAACCGAATGGCATCTATGTGGTCTACGTACCGACGCTTCAGCTATTAGCCGAAATCTATTTCCCAAATTCCGCCACGACATCCATCATCACCGATAATCCTCTCCAGAGAAAGACCAATAGTCTAACCAGGTTGGAAAGGCAAAATAAAATGGGCCATAAGTTCATTCGATCCTTGTGAAGATAGAATCTTACTAGTATTTCTCCAAAAAGGTATTCCGCCAACAATCCCACTTCTGATAAACATATTCAGAATCAGTTTAGCTTGGAGTTTTACACTAAAAAGTTGGAAAGATGTAACAGTTAAGTTTATACCAAATCAAACAGACCAACAAGCCTCACATCGTTTTTCATAAAAACAATGGAAAAATCCATGATGCACATATCAGGGATTATCCACTATATAGGAACCCAATTCATAAAAACCAACATGCCTATCAACCAGGAAAATCAACAACGCATGCTTTTCAGGAACTCAAAACAAAGATTGAGAAACCCCTCAGAGAAAAAGAAATCCTTGACACGAACACGCCCAAATATACGGATGCATCCATAACATAGGTATAAATATCAACGATACGTCAGGCAATGGCATTATCAGCGTTACGTCTGCGATAGGTTGCCCCATGATGGTGTTCTCTCCCCACATGAACTGTAAGACATACCCAGCAACGACATTTCATATGTTCAAGGGTACGCCGAGGACATTATGATCATCATCGTTGGAAAATTCAAAGAAATTATATTGGAACTCCTCCAAAAGGCACTCAGCCTTGTTACTATCTGCAAGAAGTTTGGCCTAACGTCAACCCCAAAAAAAAAGCATAATAGTTGTCTTGACAACGAGAAGAACATTGGGAAAGCTTAAAGATCCAACACTTTTTGGTGAGGTTATAAAGTTTTCAAGCGAAAATAAATTCGTAGGAGTTACCTTGGATCAAAAACTCACTTGGCACTCGCATATTAAAAAAAATTCAGAGTCTTTTTAGGACCAGCTAAAGTTTGGAGTTATTCTTACAGACAACTGTCTGAAAAGTACAATTTTAACCATAACTTCATGGAAACATTCCCTGATAAACAGAACTCTGAATAGAATAAACTCCTTTTTTAAAGAGATTTACTGTGGTACACTGATGGATTCAAAACAGACGAAGATATTGAAGTAGGCATATACAGAAAAACTACAAATACCTCCCTGTAAGCAAGTATGGTTAGTAGCATCTCTGTATTTCAAGCTGAGATACACGCAATAGAGCTCTGCATTAGGGAGAACTTAAGCAGATTTGACATCAACAAGAATATTTATATTCTCTCTGACAGCAAAGCGGCCCTACTCGTTATCAAAACTTTTGAGATGACCTCAAAAATTATCTGAGACTGCATTATTTTTTTCGAAGCACTTGCCAGCAGCAATACGATCGAGTTAATCTGGGTGCCAAGTCATAGTGGTTATAATGGTAATAAATGAACGGACGAAATAGCCAGAAAAGTTTCGGCCTCAACATTTTTATTGACCTGGCTATTGTCTCAGATTCGTCCTCTGTTTTTTATTTTGACCAAGTACCCTTTGACCCCGCTTCGGAACACGATATTATTTTCTGTACCTATAATATCCATTTTTCACACCCTGTTATCCCGCAACAATTTTCTTTGAAAGACTTTTCAGCAAATGATGAAAACAGACTTGAAAGAGCAACACTGGGAAGAGTTGGGAGCTGGGAACTGTGTAAATCAAATTCATTTCCGAATGGAAAAGAAGCTGTATGATGAATATGTGCCCATGATGGTTGCTTCACTCCGAAATATAACATTTTCTTAGTTTACGTCAAGTCAGATGTGGCCGAATCAGTTAAGAATCGTAATAAATTACATAGAAAACGGAGCACAGACCAACCGATAAACAATGAGTTGCATACAAAGCAGCTCGAAACTATGCGACTATGCTTTATCCATAACAGTCTGGTTTCAAAGGTGGTCCTATCTATTCTGCGGCTACGGTAAACCTGCTCGAGTAAATCAGAACTGATTTTGATTTTGGAAATATAACGCTTCTCTGTATACTGGATTTTATAAAATAAATCATAATGCAGTCAAAGCATTTCAAAGAGATAATACTTTACAATTTAGAAATTCAGAAATTCAAAAATTCAGAAACGTAATTTATTCTTCCCTCAAATTTAATTCTGTTTCATCACAATCTCTCTAAACATTTCACTTTTTACTATGCTTAAATTTAATTGTATTTTGAACTTTACTTATACATACTCGTATATATTACTATAAAGTTAAATCAAAGTAACAAAAAGATGTAATCTTAATTAACGTACCAATAAACGAATGAAATGAAAAAAAAAAACAACTTTCATATATTTAGGACCATTTAGTTACCAGTTAGCTCCATAAAAAGCTACATACACATATATGAGGTTTGTTTGATGAGTACCGGGATTGGAAGATAGGTAGCGCTACTGAGCCAACATGAGTGTACCATCATTTAGTATATCCTTTTTAAGTCAGCCTGTCAAAATTTGGTGACAATTTGACCATTGACCATTGAATCCATCGTAATCGGATTCTTGTTTTTGAGCAAGCAAAACTTGCGAGCAAATTATGCCCATTTTCGATGGTGTGTACTGGATCCACCTTCCTTTACAACCGTTTATCATTAGTTCGAAAAGTTTCGCCGTGCCCACACGTCGGTTTTTGATGAACCGTTCCCAGTTGGCCCAAATACAGTTGCCACAGAGAAAACCGTGGAAAAATTCCATGATTTCGTCTACCACCAAGTGAAAATTCGCAGGCATCTCAACTATACGCGTTAAATATATCCTGCACGAAATTTTGGGCATGAGAAAACTGTCTGTGCGATGGATACCACGTTTGCTCATACCGGAAAACAAGCGCAATCGTGAAACCACTTTAAAGACCCGCATGGCCCTTTTTAATCAAAATTCGGAGGAGTTTCTGCAACGTTTCGTGACCGTCGATGAGACATGGATTCATTGGTACACACCAGAGACCAAAGAACAGTCGGAACAATGGGTTTTACCCGGTGAACGTGCTTCAAAAAAGGCGAAGATCGTGTCTTGCGACGGTTTTTTGAGACGCGAGGGGTGTGATCCGTGTTGACTTTTTGGAGAACAGAAAAACAAACACATTATCACTCAGTCGATTTATGGGCCAAATGAACACCAATTTGAAGAAATAGCGACCATATTTGGCGAAAAAAAGTACAGTCTACGGATTTGGCTCCCTGTGACTCATTTTTGTTCCAAAACCTTAAAAGATCGCTCACCGAAAAGAAGTACGGGCCGAATGAGGAAGTCATCGTTGCCGCGAAAGAGTATTTTGCAGGCCAACAAAAGTCGCTCTATACGGAGGGGTTAAAAAAGTTGTACAACCGCTGGGAAAAGGAATTCAGGTACAATCATTTGAAGTACTATTTCTTGGATATTTGTCTATGAATTTGGTGATGATGTTTTAATTGTTTGACGAACCGATCTCAAATGTGGTTGGTGGCTAGTTCAGTAGTCCTACGTCCAATTTCTAGACAAAGTTTAACGCCAAAAACTCTTTTCAGTTTGCTAATAACTGAAAGTTATCACATTATAACGGCTAATAAAATACAATATTAATTATGATTCAGATCTGTAACACTAGATTAAGTCTTAATTTTTATATTCAAAAAGAAATTCAAAATATTTTTTGAATCAAAATTCCTTTTTGGTTCTCCGACCGTTTTTAACCTCATCCATCTGGCCCATCAACCCTCATTAGAAATCAACCCATTCATTCAATACCAGTAGTAAACCCAATTCTATACATCCTTAAAAAGGAAAACGAAGGAAAAAATTTACGGGAGTGTAGTGTACGCCTTTCGATAAATAAATCGTAAAATTCCAAAAGAAGAAAATTTAAGGACGAAAATCCTTTTTTTGAAGGCCGCTACACATGGCATATACGTATTCGTAACAAGAGCAATACCCGCCCGTCAGTTGCTGTTCAAAAAAAAGAAAGGATTTCACAGCAGTCAAACGTATCCCCTGCAACATGTGTCATAAATATCTAAGCAGAGAAATGTCGAGAACAGTCGTCTATCAAGCAATTGTATGCTTTTTATCATCTTTCTCACAACAAGGATCTCATATCTTAGGACGTCAATGTATGCGACGGTCCCACTTTGCTACGAGTACTTTATTCGCTATCCCACGTATTCATCTAGCAACACAACCGCACTGCTCACTTTCAGGATATGCGCGTCTATCTGTAGATACTTTTGAAGTATGTTATAACGCGCTTCAAGGTACTTGGTATCAAGGTTGTGATGTGTCGAATGGGAAGATATGAAACGGAAACGATGTTAGGGGTTGTCGGAATCGAAAATAGTAATACCGTAACCGATGGTGATGTGCTCCCGTATTTTTAGGATGCGTTTTCAATCACCAAGGGATCCGTGCGTGATGGCAATGGGTATTGTTCTCTACTCCCACAGCCCCACTCTCGGTCGATGCTCTGTTTTTTTTTTCCTTCTTCGTTTTTATTTATTTTTCCTTGATTAGATTTCCCATTTGTAAGGGGAGAAAGCAAACCTAAACTGAGTTGACTGTAACCTGAAACGTGAATGAGACGCCGAGGAATCTTAAGCCAAAGGCCGCACAGGAGCATTGGAAAATGAACTCTAATAGACACCTTATTTTTACGATTTATTTACGACACTGAAGAGAGTGTAACAGATTTTCATTACGACCTCAAAAATTGGGAAATGAAAACAAAATGCACATACAGACACAAGCAGACCGACAGACACTCGAACAAGAGTCCTTTTTTACTTTCTTTTTGTTTTTATGCCTGATTTGATAGATATTCGAAAGGCATGTACAGACGTACATAGACCTTTCCCATAGGTCTTTTCGTTTTGTTTTATGATATTAATTGAGTTTAGCCAACACCAGGGGGAAGTGGTGTACTCACCCAGATCTAGAAAGACGAGGATATTGTTTATTTTCTGTTCTTTTTTTTTTTTTCTCTTATAGCTATTTAGAGTTTTTTTTATTTTATTTGGCGTCCTAATTTGATAAAAGCAAACAAATTATTTTATTGCTATCGTAAAAAAAAAAAAAAAAAAAAATCCAAGCGGTAAAGAAAGGCTTGACGAAATTAAATGTACAACAACATGGAATCGAATTTACATGTTTTACTGAAAGAATACCTTTGCTAAGAACTGCTCAAGTTGGTAATTTCCTAATTATAATTTAGTTTTTACTCAGTGATAGCATCAAGAAGAAGGGGATATCGAGTTCGAAAACATTATAACTATCTTTTTTCTTGCACTTCTAGCGAACGTTTACAACAGCTATTCGTAAATTGTGTTCGATAAGAAGTTGAGATGAAGAAGAAAAAAAAACACTACAAGTGAAAAATGGTTGCAGTCTGGTAGCTTTTAGGGCCTCCAAGTTTTAGCACCGGTCTTTGTGTATGCCTTTACCTGATAACTTCTGTTTTCAAAGTAAAGTATTTTGCCTACTTACTCAGATCTCGCTACAAACTGCGATGGACCTAAATCTTAACACTATATCCTGTTCAAAAAAAAATCTGCAGTACAGAGTTTGTTTCGAACACAGTTTCTCAAAATACTACAAATTGCCACTGGTTTACATTGAAATTGTTACTCTAACTCCTCTAACAAGCCGATACAATCATGGTGCGACCAATCTGTCCCGAAGTCGGAAACAGTATGATCAATTGCATGTGTATCCGCCATTAATATCATCTGCATTTTCTAACAGGACCAGAGTTACCAGTATCAATTTTACCAAAGCTATATTGTATTTTCGCTTGTAGTTTCACAAGCCCTTTTGATTTTTGTTGCTTTGGAAAGGTTTTTTTAACCGAAAAGAGCAGTAGGTGTTGCCATATCTAAACTTACCATGGTTTTATATGGATCAATTTTTTTATATGGAAGTCAAAATGCGTAGTATAGAAAACATTATATCATACAGTAATAAGCAAACCCAAAACCCAAACGACTGTTCTACAGAACCGTCGTCATAAGGTATATAGTATTGTAGATATGTGCAATGTTTAATATTTTTAAAACATATTTTAAAATATTGGGTATGTAATTTAATTCGTCCGGTTTTTTTTCAAAATTTGAACGTTTATTTAAGAAAAACATGTACAATAGTATTATTCAAAGTATTGCCCATCTGAAGCTATGACTTTTTCCTATCTTTCTGGCAATTTTTTGATCCCATCCCAAAAGAACTGCGCCGGCTTGGCAGCCAAGAATGAATCAAGCCAATTTTTGATATTCTGCTCTGATGTGAACCGTATTTTAGTGAGGGCGTTCTGCATCGACCGAAACAAATGGTAGTCAGAAGGGGCAAGGTCTGGGCTATAAGGCGGATGGGGTAAGACTTCCCATCTACCGTTTTCCAAATAGTTCTTAACCGGAATAGCAACGTGGGGCCGAACGTTGTCATGATGGAAAATTATTGCCTCGTGTCTGGTCGCATATTCCGGGCGTTTTTCGGCTACTGCTCTCTTCAAACGGATTTATTGTGTTCGGTAGCGTTGTCCATTGATGGTTTTACCCGGTTTTAGCAGCTCATAATACAGCACACCTATCTGATCCCAACAAATACGGAGCATTAACTTCGCGCCATGGATATTCGGCTTTGCCGTTGATTTGGCTGGTTGGCCGGGTTTCACATATGATTTTTTTGCGCTTGCGGTTGTCGAAATGGATCCATTTTTCATCACCAGTAACAATCCGATGCAAAAATGACTTCCTTTTTTGGCGTTCTAGCAGCATTTCGGACATGCAACACCGCCTTTCCTTGCTTTTGAATATATCAAGCTGCTTTTAAACGTTTTGAAATGGCCGCTTGAGTGCGAGCTCGTCTTGTGCTTGGCAACAATCTTCATAGAGTAATGCTTCCAGTTCTTCATCTTCAAACTTTTTTGGCTGCCCAGGACGTTCATCGTGTTCCAAGCCAAAATCATCACTTTTGAATCGTGCAAACCACTTTTGGCACGTTCGCTCAGCTAGCGCATGTTCATCATAAACTTCCACCAAAATACGATGAATTTCGGCAGCAGTTTTCTTCATATTAAAGTAATGAAGAAGAACTCCCCGCAAAAAATTACTGTTGTTTAACACACTTTTCCGAAAGCATGTTATAATCCATGTGTTATGAAATAAATTGAGCACTAATCATTTGGCATCCAAATGAGCCCAGCTTGGTTGCTCTAGATTCACTACACTAGAAGTTATAACCAAATAATTGTTGGTACCACCTTCATAAAAAGAACTTTTTTAAACAACCTATAACTTAGTGGGTGTTGAAGATACACCCCCTCCCATATGATTTTTTTCATAACATGAACAAATGAATCAAAACTAAAAATATCTGTATTCCAAGCTGGAACACCATGCAAGGGGTGGTTCATCGTGAGGTTTGATTTGCAATAAACTTTTTTTACAGATCACGCGTGACTCCTTTCAAACTGCCTTGTTATTTTTGTTCAGTATCGTTTGGTAAGTCATCATGGAAAGACTCACACCACAACAGCGTCCCCAAATTGTTCAGTTGTATTACGAAAATCAGCGCATAATCGACCTACTGAAACCAATTTTGCCAATACCATTGTAAATTTGAGTCCTAGTTTACATTAGTGGAAGATAATCGACCAGTTAGATAACATCCAGCACGTGGTGAAGAGACTATAGCAGCTGTAGCTGAGAGTGTACGCGAAGATCGTGAAGAATCGACTCGACGTCTTTCTCAGAAGCTTGGCTTGGCATATTTCACAAGTTGGCATATTTCACAACTTGGCATATTTTACGTGAGGTTCTAGGCCTAAAAGCGTACAAAATTCAGCTTGTGCAAGAATTGAAGCCAGGCGACTTAAATTTTCGTCATATTTTCAGTGATGAAACCCATTTCTGGCTCCCTGGATACGTTAAAAAAACTAAACTGCCATATTTAGGCTGATGAGCAAGCCGAAGAGTACCAAGAGCTACCATTACATCCATTAAAAACAACGGTATGGTGTGGTTTATGAGCTGGTGAAATCATTGGTCTATATTTCTTCAAAAATTAGGCAAATCAGAATGTTACCATCAGTGGTAACCGTTATAGCGCCATGTTAGCAGACACATAGTCTTCCTGAAATTCAAGCACATGGTCTCGGTGAGCTCTAGTTTCAACAAAACGGCAGCATAGATCATGCGATATCACACCTTTGGACTATTGTCTCTGGGAATATGTAAAATCGCAGATCTTCAGAAATAAGCCAGCTAAGATTGACGCTTTGGAAGCCAACATTACTTGTGTTATCCGCGAGATACCAGTCACTGTGCTCTGAGTAAGGCCATTGTCCGGCGTAGGAGGTTTTAATTTAAAAGGGCATAGTTTTTCAAGAAAAAATGATGATAGGTGAGTTGTTGGATGTTGTCAAACGCCACACGTGCACATGAGGTGCACGTGATAAAAAAAACTTTGATACAGTACTACGATTGCCGTTTTACCACTGAGAGCTTAGTCTTATAGAATTGATATGGGCTCAAGTAAAAGAATTCATAGCAAGTCAAGACAATATTTTTAAAACGAAACACATTCGGCTTATATGAACAGAAGCACTTGAGAAAGTGGACAATGGAAAAGGCTTATTTTCGTTAAATTTGTTGAACTAAAAGTTAAGCCTATGATGTGGGATGTGAATGTTTTCGTTGAAGTAATCACAGAGGAGATTGTTATAAATTTAAATGATGAGAACGACGGCAGCAAAGAATTTTCTACGGATTAGTTTTCTTTTATTATACCATATTATTGTGTAATGTCTTACGCTGTTTGGTACAAAAAATACCAAATTTACCTTCATGCAATGGAGAACATTTGTAACATCATCATCGCAAGGCAGTGTCAACAGGGGGTGTAGGATTTGGTCTTTGAAAGAAACGGACAATGGTTGAGATATCTCTGAAACCTTTAATGCTTTCTGAAGTAAACACATGGGAATTATTTATGGGATAGAACATCTTCCAAACGACAGCCCCGGCTCTGCTTGCAGACCCAAATCCCTTCCTCGAAATTATTAATCACTCTTTCACATAATTGGGGATCTATCTTGGTGTCGGCGGCTTCAATGTTTGCTTTCAGAGTTTAAGTTGCTTACGGATGGTTGCCGCAGACGTTTTGTTTTAACAAAGCCTCAAAGAAATAAGTTTAACGGTGTTAAGTCACACGATCTTGACAGCGTGTTTCCGAATTGCAGGCCAGGAAATTTCGTGCGCAATAATTAGATTGTTTCGCAACTTGTAATGCACGTAGCATCATCGTGTTGAAAGAAGAGTTCGTCCGTATCCATATCTCGAGCTCCGATCACAACAAATTTTCTTATCATGTCTCGGTAGTGCACTCTATTGATCATTATGGCTTTTCCAGTCTCATTTTCGAAAAAGTACGACCCCATTAAACTACCAGGCCATAAACTACACCAGACACTTACTCGTTCTAGATGCATTTGTTACTCCTTAATCATGCGTGTTTTCCAGGACCCAATCCGAGAACATACGACGGCGTTGCGGTAATTTGGAAGATATTGTCTTCCATAAATAAAACCCATGTGTCTACTTTATAAAGCAATAAAAGTTTCAGAGCTATCTCAACATTTGTTTGTTTTATTCGAAAAACAAATTCTACATCCCTGGTTGAAACACCCTATAGTTGAATACATTGATCACCGTGAAATCATAAGCACAACTCGAGGAAGCTGTTGCTGCCGTGTTTGCAAGAACTGTAACAGAAGTGGTTTGGTTATGAATGGGAGAAAAGCCAAGTTCATATAATATTTATATGTTATGCTGTCAGCAAAGGACACACAATATGAAAAAATCGGACAGTATGTTACAATACACAGGTATAACTGTTATTCAAACGATTTCATCTATCTCGGTGCAGCCATTAGTTCTATAAATGAAACCTCATCAGAAATCAAACAAAGAGTTACACTTGACAGCCGCTTTTTCTTTGACATAAGGCGGCAATTGAGTAGAAAATTCTTGGCGTGATACATGATAAGGATATTTCGTATAAGACCCTTATCAATTTATTCATGCTCTGAATCCCAAAAACATGAACATCAGCCCAGGTGAATGAAGCTATCTTTAAGCGTTTGAAAGATGAGATATAACAGCGATGACGACTTCGCCAGGAAAATGCGATTTGGTCGCTAAAGATGTCCTTGCGGTCTAGTAGTCTGAACAAAAACGGTGATTAAGCTTTTAGCCAAAAAATGCAGTTCCCCTCTTTGTGTAAATAATAACCTTAATCAAAAATAAAACATAAATAACGAAACTTTTCTTTAAATGACATAAGCTTTGCCATTAATCGGGGATTCTCAAAATTGAAGCACAATGTTGTCGTTGGATCGCAAAAAGGGTTAAATGTTTGTATATGTGTTAAGAATTAAACGAGAATACAAAAACTCGAACCAAACAAAAAAGAAAATTAAATAAATAGATCATGAATCCCAGCCAATTCACTAGGATAATTTCAGCTTGAACTCACCGTTTAAAAATCAGTTGCTTGGGGATGTTAGAAGACTCGGTTTCGCGTCAGTACACCTTCATAGTAGCTGACTCAATAAAAAAGTAACTGATCAGCAAAAAAGAATCTACGCGGCAATTTATTGGAAAACTGATGACTGCCCTAAAACTTGGATTGGGGTAGCGTCGCAACAATTAAATTCGTACCGTAGTGCTTTCTTTACTTCCCAGCGATGGTTTCTGTAAAAGCATAAAGCCCTTACTTATGCAGGTTCTCGACTAGTAGCACAATAATACGCAGCTTACATGGAAGAGATAATGGGTAATGTTACAGACAACTGGCGCGACACTTAATCGTATACTGATCTACCGTCGGAGGAAAACTATGGGAACAAGTATTGAACTTCAGTTATGTAAGTGAATGCCTGACACGATTTTTATATATACTTACATCCCGAGGGAGGAAAAGGACGACCATTCCAACAACTATTTTTACGAGCTCCTCGACTTGAAATTTTAATTGGTGTTGCAAACAAGGTTTGTGACAGCCAAGGCATCATTTTGAGGGAGTTCAACGCCAAACGGCTACAATCCCAGGAGACCTCCAGGGATTTTTCGGATCAAGTTTTCCTTAACCTCTCGAAGAGTCTGATGCCGCGAGCATCAAACATACAAGAACAGTGGTATAACTGCCGAAGCGCAATTATCGCAGCCGCCTCTGATATATTGGATTTCAACCCGCCCCAATAAAGAAACCTTTGGTTCGATGACGAGTGCAAACAAGCAAATCTAATAAAACTGCTGATGAGAACAAGAGAGGCTAGCAAGCTCTAAAAAGAATATAGGTTTTTCAGAAGAAAAGAGAAAGAGCACGAGAAGCGCCCGATTGAGGCTACCAGTAGATTAAAGTTCGGAAGATCGGTTAAACGCGGATAACAAAATGTTTGAAAACGGAAGGAAAATTTGATTGATGGGACAAAAAAACTACCTAATTTAAAAAAAAAACATTACAAAACCGATGAAGTTGCAAAAATATGTGAAGAATTCATATCCGTTCTCAAGAAGTTCTTGAAATCTCTTAGTTCTACTTCTCTCATCACATTTGTGTTGGATGTCGATAGTGCTAGCTTTTTTATTTGATAACAGCGATATGACGACCTATTCGAATGAAATCCTAGATTGTGGGATGTGTGTAGAGTCGAAAACCATTTCTCAACACTCAAATTTCCTAGAAATTGTGTGTATGAATTACCTTGTGTGCAGGCACTTTAAGCCTCCTTATAAACAGTTCCTAAATGCTCAGAAATCCTTAAAAACTCTTATAACTTCAATATTAGATCAAACTTAAATTGTCTTTATTCAATTGCTATAAAGTAATAGATCCGTATCTCGGATTTTAATTAACACAAAACAATAATTATAAAATCTGCTCCTCTCAAAGGCATTTCCGAATCGAAATTCGTAAGATGACTCTCATATTTCTAATTGTCTCACTGTTAATATATAATTAAGTTGGCATTCTGCTTTCGTCAATTCCGACGAATGACAAATGAGCTTTTTCATTACAAAGCAAATTGTTTCTTCAAACAATTGGCTAAGAAATTCGGATAAGTACCTTTTCCTTATCTGTACTCTATCCACTTGGATACGTACCTTCCTCTACCAATTCTAATTTCTGAGGATTTCATTCAATTATTCTGATTGGACTTAGAGCAAAAACAACACAACGCAACTATGAAATACACACGGATTCCAACGACACAGTATACTCGTATTGTTCGAAAGGACTTCAAATCCAACTTCAACGACGATAACATGATGATGATGAGGGCCGTAGATTCCAAATCTCAAAGGACAATGATGAACGTAATTAATTTCCCAATCAAAAACTTTTGCATTTATTTAAAATCCAAACTCCGTCACGGACTATGTCTACGTTACTCTTGCTCTCTCTTCCCGGTTTTTGTTTTTTTCTCCTCTTTTAGCCGAAAGTTGTTTGCTCATTTATTTTTCGCGCAAGTTTTCACTTTTGAAAAATGGCAACATTAATCAAAATACAAGGACGACGATGAGAAATTCAATTTGAATGATTGGCGCGCCAGGACTTTTCCAGAAATAGCAATGTAAATTCGAAAACTAATTGCAGACAAACGTTTTGAAATGCATTCCATAGAACTGAGTGCAAACAGCAGTTGCAGTTGCAACTGAGTTCGGAAGTTACGCTTGTTTCAAGTGAAATATTGGCAAAAGTATTAGTCAATTAACAAACTCATTACGGAAGAACTATTGGCTCTGGCGAAAGTAAAGTCTCAGCGAAAAAAGTCATAAACTCGCAACACGAAAAGACTTACAAAGGTGAACGGAGAACTTTCTCGTAGTTGGACTTAAAGTTCCGTGACTTTATTATTGACCCTAGTACCAGAAGTCGTTGTACGAAGATTATTAAGCTAAAAAGGAAAGTTCTTTAATTTAAGTTGAGTTATTTGTACTTCAGATTGCAGAGGGATTTTGATTATTTTCAAGAAGTGGGAAAAGGTAAATTAGGGCGAATGAGTAAAATGTTTAGTACTGAACATAATCTTTGTTTGACTTAGCACAACAAAACTAGCTCGTGAGTGAGAATGGTGCTAATTTATTCCAAAAAAATAATCAATGCTAATTATTCAACTTCCAGTTGTCATAGATGGCCTATACACTTAAACCTTTACAAACATTGAAAGCCTAAAACAAGCTGATTGGTGCAAAACCATGATTACAGATGTTTTCGACGCCCAAGAACAAACAAGATAATATTTAAGTAGTGATTACGGAAGTTGAATTTGAGGCAACAAAGTCAATTCGACAGTTATGAATCTTAAGTATTGTAATTAAGAGTTCATCAATTGGGTCTATAACTTAATTCGGTTTGCTAACAGATGGCGTAACTTGTATTATTCCATTGTTATTATTCCATTGGAAAATGCGTTAGAAAGCTACTGTCATTGTACGTAATTTCAGTATATGTCATTCATTTGAAGCATAAAATATGTCGAACTTTGTGCCTGGAAAAGTGTTTTTGCGGGCAGTTCTTCATTACTTTAATATGAAGAAAACTGCTGCCGAAAGTCATCGTATGTTGTTGAAAGTTTATGGTGAACATGCGCTAGCTGAGCGAACGTGCCAAAAGTGGTTTGCACGATTCAAAAGTGATGATTTTGTCTTGGAACACGATGAACGTCCTGGGCAGCCAAAAAAGTTTGAAGATGAAGAACTGGAAGCATTACTCTATGAAGATTGTTGCCAAGCACAAGAAGAGCTCGCAGAATCGTTGGGTGTCACTCAAGCGGCCATTTCAAAACGTTTAAAAGCAGCTGGATATATTCAAAAGCAAGGAAATTGGGTTCCACATGAACTCAAGCCGAGAGACGTCGAAAGGCGGTTTTGCATGTCCGAAATGCTGCTGGAACGCCATAAAAGGAAGTCATTTTTGCATCGGATTGTTACTGGTGATGAAAAATGGATCCATTACAACAACCCCAAGCGCAAAAAATCATATGTGAAACCCGGCCAACCAGCCAAATCAACGGCAAAGTCGAATATACATGGCGCGAAGGTAATGCTCTGTATTTGGGATCAGATGGGTGTATGCTGTATTATGAGCTGCTAAAATCGGGTGAAACCATCAACGGACAACGCTACCGAACACAATAAATCCGTTTGAAGAGAGCAGTAGCCGAAAAACGCTCGGTATATGCAACCAGACACGAGGCAATAATTTTCCATCATAACAACGCTCGGACCCACGTTGCTATTCCGGTTAAGAACTATTTGGAAAACAGTTGATGGGAAGTCTTACCCCACCCGCCCTATAGCCCAGATCTTGCCCCCTACCATTTGTTCCGGTCGATGCAAAACGCCCTCACTGAAATACGGTTCACATCAGAGCAGAATATCAAAAATTGGCTTGAATCATTCTTGGCGGCCAAGCCGGCGCAGTTCTTTTGGGATGGGATCCACAAATTGCCAGAAGGATGGGAAAAAGTCATACCTTCAGATGGGCAATACTTTGAATGATACTATTGTACATGTTTTTCTTAAATAAACGTTCAAATTTTTAAAATATATACCCAATATACCCAATAAGTGAATATACTTTAGTTCAACCACATCGAGCGTTTGAACGCCGCTGGTGCTCCAACAAAGACGGTTTTCAAATATTTGTCCCCTGGTTCGGGATGTAAAGGAACGCCGAATCTCCGGTTCAATGACCAGTCGATAACTATAAAATGCAAGATGTAAACGGAAAGGGGTCTAGCAAAGCCCAAGGCCACTATTGTGTTAGGTTGAATTCATCCACGGTTGGGAGCATGTTAAGTACCTTAAAAAAAGTAAGTAATAGTCGACAAACAACAGCTCTTCTAGTCAGAGAAACGATTATCGGATTACTCTACTTCAATAAAAGGGTTCTTATTTTAAAAAGCAGAACATTAGCCTTGCAGTTTGAGTTTAACAAGGGCAGAGTTAGGAAGGTATGACGAAAGTCGGCTTCTTTGTAACCAGATCTGTCAACTGGCCACCAATCCAAATATGGCATCTTCAGACTCTATTACCTTTTTTGGTGATGATCTAGGAATTGTAAGAACTTCTCACCTAGATGCCTGCTAAAATAATTTAATTTATTCTTGTTGAGGGCTGAAGCCCCTATCTTAAAAAAAAACTAGGACTGAGAAACTAACACAAATTAAGGGTTAGAAACTAGGGGAATGGTGGAGCAGATCAAGTTTGAGATGAGAGGTACTCAGGATAAAATCAATAACGAGGAGGTTTGAATTGACCTAACGGAGCATGCGGAAGATTGGTTCATTGAAACCATTAGAGGTGCAGAGACGAGGATATCGTCAATTTTGGGGGTTAGTGTTGAAGGAAATAGTGTTGTAAAGAGAGGCGCAATCCTTAGAATCAGAGAACAGTCGATGAATGAAGAGAATGTCTGCATTTTTCGAGGGTGTTTAGGTTAAAAAGTTGGAGGCGGTCACGATAGGGAGGTAAGGTTCATCTCAACGTAGTCTTTGAAGGGCAAATCGGAGGAAACGATGTTGAATGTTTTCGATTCATGATATATGAAGTTTCTGAAGGAGACAACACATGGCTGACACATTCGAGAAGCGGCCGGACAATTCGTCAAGTGATGAGTTGGCCTTAGGAATTATCTCATCAATATGCGAACAGTAGTTTAACTCCCTATCGTACAGTATTCCAAGGTCGCGAAAGGACTAAGCCAGGGGTATAGCTTGGCCACGCAGAAAATAAAGTCGAGGAGGACATTGATTGTCGTGGAAAGGTTATAGATTAACATTTGGAGACATTATGCTCTAAGCATTTTAGATACCAAGAGGTCTTTTTGAAGGAAAATAGAGTCTTGGGGTGAAGAAATAGTTTTAGAAAACTTAGTGTCTGCATTGGCAGTTTTTAATAATCCTCTCAAGATCGTTTATAGTGAAAATGAAAGAGAGGGGACCTAAATGGCTGTCTTGTGGGACACCTGAATTGGCTAAAAATGGGGTTGAAAAGGCTATAATAATGGTTCACCAGGTAAGAAAATATCCATTTTCGTCGGTCAAAACCGAGGGAAGTAAATTGGAAAAAGATCATTTGGTGTGATATTTTATCGAAGGCTTTAGCAAAATTTTAGCATTAACAACGACTTCGTTGCCAGGATACGAATTCAACTAAGTTCAGAAATCCATGCTGACTGGGTGGTATAAACGACTTGCACTGAATGTTTAGAACAATATTTTAGGTATGTGGAAAGCTTAGCAAAAGGACGGTAGTTAGCTACTTCATTCTTTGATCCCTCTTGTGAATCGGGATTATGGAAGAGGGATAGATGAAATAGGGAAAAATTTGGAGGCACAGTTTTTCAAATATATTGCATGGGGCAGGTCTGGCTTGGGTAAAAACTAATTATTGAGATTTGGTAATTTTACTTCGAGAACAGTATAATCAAAAGATTGAAAGAAAGAGGGGCCAATGGAGAAACTTGCAAGGTACTGGAAGTATATGGGGCCAGGTAAGAAGTTGTCGGCAAATGATTTTTTAAAAAAGTTTGAAAAATAGTTGGTTCGCTAGATAATTTAATTATTGAACGAGAAAGAGTTGTAGTTGATAAAAAGTAGACAAAAAGTAGTAGATAAAAACTCATAGGATCGTTGATAAGGTTGGTCTGCACTGTATCAAGAATAGAATAGAATAGAATAGAGCTAATAGAGACAGTTATAGAGCTTCATTCCTTTTATTTTGTATAGAGCTAAGTCGTCTGTTATACCATTGTGGGAAAGTAGATGATCTTTTATGCCGAGAAAAGGGAACGTAAAGAGAAAAAAAAATTAAATATTTCACTGTAAAAAATGAAGACAGCATCAGTTAAAGATAGGCTTGTAAAATCCAGGAAGATTTGCTGAGATAGAAATCAATTTTGCGAAAATTCACTTTACGGAATTTGTAAGAAAAGTGACTGGTTGAAGAAGTGGAATGTGTTGGGGAGTTATGAACAAATGAGAGAAGAAGGGGGTGAAAGTTATATACAGTTGATAGCGTTAAGGGACAAAACGTTACTGTGGTGTTAATACGATCGCTAGTGAAACTAAAGTCTAGATAAGGATATCGAATCACTTATGTTTAAAAGCACAATACATAACGTATTGTGCCCTATTGCGGAGTGTTATTTTAATTGGAAAAATAAATTGAGTTTAACAGAAGAAGAGATAGCGTTGAGAGATGAGTTAAGGCTATTGTAAATGCCTTGTAGGACGCCTCATCATGGTAAATCAACTGTAGGAAAGACAGGATTGTTAAGCATAGGGAAAGAGTGATCGTCTTATCGGAAAAAATTATAAGAAGATGGGAATAACTCCTGACTCTTTATCTCGGGGATCAGATTGGTTTCTCTAAGAGTATAGACGCCGAAAGAAAGGCCATGAGATTTAGGCAAAATATTACGAGTTTTAGAGTGCAAGTCTCTAACGTTTTGGTAGTAAAATGTAAAAACCTGGCAGTTGACCCCGACAAAATCGAACCAATGGGGAATTACTTTTTGCTATCGTTGATCAAGTTAAGGGCAATCGAGAGCTAAACGTAAGAAGCTCATGATCTCAATTCTTTTTTACAGTGTAAAAGCATGCACTTTTATCTAGGTGGGTGAAAGCATAAATTTGTATGTGATACATATTCCTGATTGATTGTTTAAAGTTTATTATTTAACAATTTCTGTAAACTGAAGTGCCAATTGTCAACTCTTATAGAATATCACGAAAAGAACATGAGGCATTATTTCAAAAATCGAAAAATGATCGCCATATGACTTTTGTGGAAACAAAGTAACATTTATTGAAAGCAGAAGATTAGTTTAAATTTACTAGAAGAATTTACAAAACAAACATGTGTCCATGTACATTCGCTAGGTGCTCAGATCAAAATCGGTCACATAACACATGGGTTGCGCCGTTTATAGGAGGGGGCACCATTTGAATTAAATCCATACCACTTTCAGTGTAACAACCTTCAAAAGATACGTGTATAAATTTGACAGCTGTCGGAAGATTAGTTCTCGAGATATAGCGTTGTGAGTGAAGCAACTTTTGTTATTGTGAAAAAAATGGATTCAAAGCAATTTCGTGTGTTGATTTATCATTGCTTTTTAATGGGAAAAAATGCAGCCGATGCAAAGAAATGGATTGATAAGTGTTACCCGGACTCTGCACCATCCGAACGAACCATTCGCAAGTGGATTGAAAAATTTAAAAGTGGTCATACAAGCACCGAAGATGATGCACGCAGTGGACGTCCAAAAGAGGCTATTTCAGATGAAAACATCAAAAAAGTCCACAAAATGATTATGAATGACCGTAAAGTGAAGTTGATCGAGATAGCTGAGGCTCTGAAGTTATCAAAAGAGCGTGTTGGATATATCATACACGAATATTTGGATATGCGAAGGACTTGTTCAAAGTAGGTGCCGCGTTTGCTCACAGTCGACCAAAAACAACAACATGTTGATGATCCAGAGGAGTGTTTAAAACTGTTCAACCGCAATAAAGCCAAATTTTTGCGTCGGTATGTGACAATGGATGAAACTTGGCTCCATCACTTCACACCAGAGTCAAGTCGGCAGTCAGCTGAGTGGCGAGCAGGCCTAGAACCTCGTCCAAAACGACCAAAAACTCAACAGTCGGCTGGCAAGATTATGGCATCCGTATTTTGGGATACACATGGAATAATTTTCATCGACTATATCCAAAAGGGGCAGACTATCAACAGCGACTATTTTATTGCGCTGTTGGAGCCTTTGAAGTGCTGTTTCATCAAGACAATGCACCGTGTCACAAGTCGATGAAAACGATAGCAAAATTGAATGAATTCGGCTACGAATTGCTTCCCCACCCACCGTATTCTCAAGATTTGGCCCCCCAGCGACTCTTTCCTGTTCGCAGACCTCAAAAGAATGCTCGCCAGAAAGAAATTTAAGACCGATGAAGTAGTAATCGCTGAAACAGAGGCCTATTTTGAGGCTAAACCGAAATCGTACTACAAAACTGGTATCGAAAGATTGAAAAATCGTTTCAATCAGTGTATCGCCTGTTTGTGTTTTTACTATTAAACGGCACTGACTTTTCAGCCCATGTGTTATACGTCAGACTAATAACATTAAGAACTATTTGGTATTACGAGTACAGAATGATTTAGTTAAATCCTTTAACAAAGCTATGTTCTTAAGTATATATTGATTAATAAAAAACAGGATCGCATTCAAGGTTAACTCCGTCGACGCAAATCAGATGTTGTTTGCCTTTCTTTAATTTTTTAAAATAAGAATTATATAACATACATGCTAGCAATGTATGTAAGTCGAACCGTAGTTCGTACCTGTCATCGGTTATAATGACGGGTACGCCCAATAAACACGCTGTTGCACCTACCTGACATTAACATGCTTTTATCAAAACGATTTCCGGTGACAGCATCTGGCAAAATGGTGTAAAAACAACAAACTCATTTATATATTTATTTTTCGAGAATAAGGCAATAATTTTTTTGACCACACTCGAATCCTGCTTGCAGGAGTATATAACTCCTCTTAACTCTGCAGTGCCCCAAATTGGTGGAATGTATACCTAACACATACTCAGGCATTAGCAGATGATCTAGCATAACTGGCCGATAATAAGAAGGATTTGGATAATTCTAATGAAAACATTGCAAACAAAATCTAAGTTTGCTGCACCAAAAATGGGCTTTCAGAAAAGTGTCTCTTTATGAGAAGGACGACGTAAATTGCCATTATGCTAAAAGACATAACCATACGCTTCTGTCTGGATAGCAAACATCTTTGGACTGAATTTGATGATACTTCCAACGTGTTTTCTGTTTTCTGGCGTTGTGAATAAAATTTGACAAATTATAGGTCGTCATTGCATAGGGCTAGAAAAAATTCTATCATTCGCGTCAGTAATCTGTAGAATAAGTTTTCATGCAAAATACTAAGTGGGGTGAAAAAAATGGAATAGGAATCAAAAAAAAATTTTCTTTTAAATTTTTTTTTTTATTTTTGTTGGATACACTTATTCTAGCGATTTTCAAACTTCATGATCCCGTCCGAAAAGTAATTTCCGGAAGGTGAGTGAGCTGAATTTTTTTTATTGATGAGCCATCTTTTGAGGTTAGGGAAGAGATAATAGTCCGAGGGAGCCAAATCGGGCGAATACGGTGGATGCGACAGCAATTGGAGGCGTAAGTCATTAATTTTAGTTGTGTTTGCGATGCTCTTGTGCGCCGGTGCATTACCTTGTAATAACAAGATATCGCTTCATGTGAGCGATTTCGGCCTTCAATCGCTCCAATAATGCACAGTAATACTCGCTGTTGACGGTTTTTCCTTTTTCGAGGTTGGCCCACGAAGAGTATGCCATGACAATCAGAAATCATGTCAGAAATCCGACGCCATAACCTTTCCGACCCATCGAGCCTCCCTCGGCCACTTCGGAGCACTCTTGCCGGCTTCAGTCCACTGCCGGGCACTCATTATGTTCTCTGGTATGGAATAGTGGATCCAAGTTTCATCAACAGTTACTAATCGACGCCAAAAGTCCGCCCGATTCCGCATCATCGAAAACAATATTTGACGGTGCAATCTGACGGAGCATTAGCCCCAACTTTTCTTTTGTTCTTTCTCCGTTTTGCATCTCAAAAAATAATGTTTTATTAGAGAACGAAAATCGTTTTTGTCTATACTCAACATGATGCCAAACACGTCAACAACAATCAGCTGTCAAAACAAAACCAAAGACGGTATTGCACTGAAATTTGGCATGTCTGCCTAAGCATGAACGGACTTCAAGGCACATTAAAGTTTCGACGCCGGCTGTCATTTGACGTCGATTTTAAGAGCATATATGACATATTTTATTTGGCTATCCGTTCCTATAATATTGTATTAATCCAGGAGATTAAGCCAAATTACCATAGTGCAAGTCGAACATACGCTTATATAGGGTTTTCTAATAACGACTTGACAATCTTTTTTTAAATTAAAGGCAAACCATTTGAGATATTTCAAAAACTTTATTATTGGCTTGAAGTACAATCAAAACATTTATGAATGGAACTCGACTTCGTTCGACCCAATTTTCAACGACTCGGGCACACTTTTCGGCCGAAACGGCCGCTATTTCGCGTTCAATGTTGGCTCTGAGCTCTTCCAACGTCGTTGGCGTGTTGGAATAAACCAATGACTTAACGTAGCCGCACAGAAAATAGTCAAGCGGCGTTAAATCGCACGAACGAGGGGGCCATACATGCTCACCATATTTGCTCTTCAATAAATCGATTGTAGCGTCTGCTGTGTGGCTTGTGGCACCATTCTGTAGAAACCACATGTCGTCCAAGTCCATATCTTCCAATTCGGGCCAAAAATAATCGGTGATCATGGCACGATAAAGCTGACCATTCACAGTAACGTGACGATCGTTATCGTCGAAAAATATGGCCCAATAACGCCGCCGGCATGCAAACCGCACCAAACAGTTATATTTTGTTGATGAAGTGGTGATTCATGAAGCACATGTGGGTTTTCACCCGACCAATAACGCATATTTTGCTTATTGACAAACCCATTGAGCCATTGAAGATGATTTTGCGATGAATATTTGTAGAAAATTTTAAGAAAACTCGATTCGTGTGATTTGCTAGGAGATGGCGTAATTTGTATTATTACATTGTTATTATTCCATTGGAACTTGCGTTGGAAAGCTTCTGTCATTGTACGTAATTTCAGTATATGTCATTCATTTGAAGCGTAAAATATGTCGAACTTTGTGTCTGGAAAAGTGTTTCTCCGGGCAGTTCTTCATTACTTTAATATGAAGAAAACTGCTGCCAAAAGTCATCGTATTTTGGTGGAAGTTTATGGTGAACATGCGCTAGCTGAGCGAACGTGGCAAAAGTGGTTTGCACGATTTAAAAGTGGTGATTTTAGCTTGGAAGACGATGAACGTCCTGGGCAGCCTAAAAAGTTTGAAGATGAAGAACTGAAAGCATTACTTTATGAAGATTGTTGCCAAACATAAAAAGAGCTCGCAGAATCTTTTGGTGTCACTCAAGCAGCCATTTCAAAACGTTTAAAAGCAGCTGGATATATTCAAAAGCAAGGAAATTGGGTTCCACATGTCGAAAGGCGCTTTTGCATGTCCGAAATGCTGCTGGAACGCCGCAAAAGGAAGTCATTGTTACTGGTGATGAAAAGTGGATCCTTTACGACAACCCCAATCGCGAAAACTCATATGTGAAACCCGGCCAACCACCTAAATCAACGGCAGTGCCGAATATCCATGCTGCGAAGGTAATGCTTTGTATTTGGTGGGATCAGATGGGTGTGCTGTATTATGAGCTGCTAAAACTGGGTGAAACCATCAATGGACAACGCTATTGAACACAATTAATCCGTTTGAAGAGAGCAGCAGCCGAAAAACGCCCGAAATATGCGACCAGACACGAGGCAATAATTTTCCATCATGACAACGCTTGGCCCCACGTTGCTATTCCGGTTAAGAACTATTTAAAAAACAGTGGATAGGAAGTCTTACCACACCCGCTTTATAGCCCAGACGTTGCCCCTTCTGACTACCATTTGTTCCGGTCGATACAGAACGCCCTCACTGAAATACGGTTCACATCAAAGCAGAATATCAAAAATTGGCTTGATTCATTCTTAGCTGCCAAGCCGGCGCAGTTCTTTTGAGATGGGATCTACAAATTGCCAGAAAGATGGGAAAAAGTCATAGATGGGCAATATTTTGAATAATACTATTGTACATGTTTTTCGTAAATAAACTTTCAAATTTTGAAAAAAAAAACCGCACGAATTAAAATATATACCCAATAATTTGCAGACGTTGCTCGTTAGTGTACTTCAAATTAAATAAATTGACAGTGACAGTTTGATGATTAGTGAAAGAGTGTGTTCACAAATTAAATTCAAATTCAATTTGATTGAATAATATTGGGACACCTGAAGATGACAGAAGTCATTTTATACGAAAAAAGTTACTTTCTGTAAGATGCCCTCCACGATGATGAGGGCGATTCGGTTACAGTTAACAAATTTACATCGTTATCGCTCTATGTAAACAAATTATTTTTGGAATAAATTGGAACTGGAAAGCTTGGAGTTCATGTGCCACTTATCACAAAGCGCGTCCAACAACCGGCTTATGGGAATGGAAGTTCGGTGATCGTTTTATCGCCAGAAATGGCACTCTCAATTGTACCTCCCATAAAAGAAGAATAAAGAGAATAAAAAGGCAATAGAAAGTGGGATAGCTAGGCATCTATGACACCATGTGTTATCCAATCTAGTTTTAACAAAAACAAAAATTAGTTTGTTTTTAGTAATGGTTTAAGGACCTCATATGTATATATGTATACAATAAAATACTATGACACATGCGTAAGTCCTTTTGAAATTGTATAACTGATACAATTTTGCAAATATCTTTAAATTTGCTTAAATTACACGCTTTCCTATTTCAAAATATGTAAACAAAAAATTCCACAAATTTACCTCCTAATTCTACGCCACTCCTTCTCGAAATTTCCTTCCAATAACACACACAAGTCTTCATTTAAAATTCTCCGAATGAATAAGCGTAAAATGAAAACTTTAACCCAAAACGACTCGAATGGAAAATTCAAATTTATTTCTAACCCAAACAGAAAAAAAAAAACAAACAAAAAACAACCTCAAAGCAAAGAAGTCAAATCTCAGAACTTTTCTCTGGCAAATTGCGCCCGAGCTCCATTCACCAGGATGTGAAATAACAACTAAATGAAAAAAAAAAGAAGAGGAGTCCCAAAACATGCAAACCAACCGATGATAGTCTCTCCACACGTTTACACAACTCAGCTTTATTAGTCACAAGGAAACAAATCCGAAAATAATTCCCCAAGGCGAAATGAAAATGAAATTATTTTAATCGCAGCCATAACAGATACTAGATACGCATCGATGAGATACGTACATATACACCCAAAATCGCCAATGTTGCAATCTTAAGCTTTAGCTGTTGGTTCCGAAAGGTAGCTTTTGGTATCGGAAAGGTGACTCCTTAAGGGGTTTTGATAGATCCTCATTTGACTAGGATATCTCCATGGTTTTGTCTCCTCTGTACTTTATGTCGTTCTCAGTATTCGTATCCAGCAGAGGCGTGTCTGTAGGACAACGAAGTGAAAAAAGAAAAAAAAAAAAAAAAAAAATTGACATCATGGTCTGTTGCTTTTTAAAAAATGTTATCAAAAAAAAAGTTTTATATATGTAAGTATATACCTCAGGGAAAAACAAGGAGAAATTCCATCACAGCCCAGACTCCAGAATACCGCCCCACTATGTGTCGTCGTCGTCATAGGTCCTATCTAATTCACCAGTGACAGTAAATTTAAAGTCGCTCTCGTTTTAATGTCTATTATGCAAATTGCATTGTATCCCTGTATCTTTGTTGGATTTTTCTTCGCCATCGTGTTGTATTTCCAGCGCTTTTCCTTTGATTTCCAAGCGCTGTGCCGTTGTTGCTTCTTTAATATTGCCACACACCGTCGTGGAGGGAAGAGAAAGCGAAATCATTTGACATTTGATATTTTCTTTAGTTTAACATTATACTCTCGTTTGCCTTTTATTTTCATTTTTTCCCCCCATTTGTTTCGTTCGTAAAAGGAGAAAATCAATAAGGATGCGCGGATCCTGCGGGTGTACAAAAAGAAGAAAAAAATACATAAATAAATAAAATTGAATACAAAGTCTTAGGGGTACCAATCCACGAAAGTAGATACACACAAATGTGAGTCTGTGAGTCTGACTGGTGCACAACTGAGAATCATTTCACTTTGATGGCAAGGAAATTATGTTTCTTCCAATTCAAGGGCCAGAGAAAGAAAATACTTCTACTTCCTGAGAAGTTGTCATCAAAGATATTTGCTAAATGAAAATGGTGAGTGACTGATGGGATATGTCTGACAGTCGGAAATGGTGAAGCCCATATCATTGCATACAATATATCAGGATATTATTTATTTTGTCATGTCGTTAGACAAATTGTAGAGCAAGCCTTGGAAATGCAGAATCGCTTTGGATGTCAGATTATGTGTGTCATATAACGCCAAATGGACTCTTTCAAAAAGTAGACTAAAAACAAAAAAAAAGGGGATACCTCAGACATTCAAAATTTTCTCCAATCGAAAGCGGATGGGTTGTCGCTTGATCGTTAGTGCACCAGGGCCTAGGTTAACATGTATTTCCAGTCAGAGCGGTATTTTGTTGGCTGAATCCAGTTGCGCACACAAACTTGCTTGAGATTCGTTTGCATCTGAGTGCGGCATTTTAGATAAGGTCTTCTTCGCATGATTTTCCCGTTGGTGTTCTTGTCGGGGAAATTTAGGTATCACACAATTCTTTCAAAAACGATGTTGATTACTGCCCTTGAAGGAGCGTACATTCTTTATTGTCACTTTGTATAGGCTTTTAAGCTTCGCAGAGATGCCAAAACTAGACATAGCTCTGGATAGTTCGTTTTACAAGATGATGCCATATGCAGAAATTTTGATATATGTTGGACTTTCCTGCCCTAAAAGCACACTGATAGAACCTGATTCTTAGCACTGGCTCTGGTTCTACTATGAGGTTTCCTTCTCCATCCTTGCAGCTTTTTTCTTTTTTACAACTTTTTTACAGCTTAGTCATGTTGGTTTTATTTTTTGTAAAACGTGCGAACTTCCTTCTTCTGGTAGCAGCTCTCTAAGGTCCCGGTCATGCGCTTCTTGTGCTTTCTTTTTTTTTTCTGAGGAGCCTGGAGTTTTGTTCTTTCCACTTTTTCTACATTTTTTCGTCTTGTGGGTTGAAAATCATTACATCACAATCAGCCTCTCTGATTGCCCTTGAGTTTGCACTGCTTGCGATCAAGACCTAAAATCTTGATTTCCCTAAGCACTGCATATAGCAGAGGTAAACGGAGAACTGATAGTACTATACATATAGGGTTTTCAAATAGGGACTTGACAACTTTGAATTTAATTTGTGAACGCACTCTTTCACTAATCATCAAACTGTCACTGTCGATTTATTCAGTAAATTCAAAATTTTCATCATGGTAAAGTAAACTAACGAGCAACGTCTGCAAATTATAAAAACTTTCTATAGATATTCGGAGTCTACATATTCGTTGTGTGATGTTGCCGTGTCAGTGAGACAACAGGTTTTTTCGAAGTGTTGAAAAAATCTCTTCCGTTCAGACGTCCGTAACAAACGAACCAAATCAGTCAATTCCACGATGTTCTCAAGAATTAGGCATCGCTCAGACCACATTATGGCGTATTTTGCGTAAGGATCTTGGTTTAAATCCATACAAGATCAAGCTGAATCAAGAATTGAAGCCGATGGACCATTTGAAGCGACGTACGTTCTCCGATTGGGTTCTGGAGAAGATGCGCCAAGATGATGAATTTCATTGCAAAATCATCTTCAGTGACGAAGCTCATTTTTGGCTCAATGTGTTCGTCAATAAGCAAAATATGCGATCTTGGTCAGATGAAAACCCACATGTGCTTCATGAATCACCACTTCATCCACAAAAAATAACTGTTTGGTGCGGTTTTCATGCCGGCGGCGTTATAGGGCCATATTTTTTCGTCGATGATAACGATCGTCACGTTACTATGAACGCGCTATGATCACCGATTATTTTTGGCCCGAATTGGAAAATATGGACTTGGACGACATGTGGTTTCAACAGGATGGTTCCACAAGCCACACAGCATACGCTCCAATCGATTTATTGAATGTATGTATGGTGAGCGTGTTATCTCAAGACATGGGCCAGTCGATTGGGCGAATCGTTCGTGCGATTTAACGCCGCTTGACTATTTTCTGTGGGGCTACGTTAAGTCATTGGTTTATGCCAACACGCCGACGACGTTGGGATAGCTCAGAGTCAACATTGAACGTGAAATAGCGGCCGTTTCAGTAGAAAAATGTGGCTGAGTCGTTGAAAATTGGGTCCAACGAATCGACCGCTGCAAACGTCATTCATAAATGTTCTGATTGCACTTCAAGTCAATAATAAAGTTTTTGTAATATCTCAAATGGTTTGCCTTTTATTTAATAAAAAAAGTTGTCAAGTCGTTATTAGAAAACCCTATATTAAACGACCAAAAATAGGATAAGTGTCCAATAGGACTAATCCAACTCACAACAGAACGCCGGACACAGACGGATATTTTGTCGATGAATTTTAGCTGTTTTAGATAGACAATGACCGGATTATTGAGCGTAGGAACTCGCTTAAATGCAGAAAAAAAAGTACCTCAGACTGCCAGATTTATACAACTAGGGAGAGTGTGTGTGTGTGTGTGTGTGAGAGAGAGAGAGATGGAGAGAGAGAGTTAATGTAGTACAAGTGGGTACCTTGGAGCTGAGGTTTTCGTATGTCGGTAAGTCCTCTTCAGCAACCAGAAATAGTTTAGCAAGCCAGCTGTGAATAAGTTCGGCGTATAGTAAAGGCAGAACGAAATACCTTAAGACGTAAAAATCGGGCAATTTGAAACACCAGATCTGGTTAAAAAAATCAGTCTGATCATATGTTATAGGAAGCAAATATCGAAAGGGATAGACCACATTGCGAGTAGTCACTGGTTACCTTTTTAAGAAATAAAACGGACGTGGAGCCGAAACGTGAATATTACCTTATGGTAAATAAACCTAATGGTTTCGGACTAGTACTTCAACAATTGAGGGACCTCTTTAGCTTAAAAGGCCAAGGTACAAGAACATCTGCAAGAAGCGATGAATGCCGAAAGAGCGTATCTTACTCAATATTCAAATTGTACGAGAGCTGTTTTATGAATGCCGGGATTAGAAATGACAATGCGACTTTTTTAGGTTTTGACAATTGATTTCTCAGTATAATCCCCTTTCAACTCAATACACCTTTCCCAGTGATGCTACAACTTTTTTAACCTCTCCGCATAGTACGACTTTTGTTGGCCTGCAAAATACTCCTCCACTGCGACGATGACTTCATCGACCCGTACTTCTTTCTGGAGAGCGATCTTTTAAGATTTGGGAAGAAAAAGAAGTCGCAGGAAGCCAAATACTTTTTTTTTATAATTCTTCGCGCGCACCAAGGGGATATGAATACCCTTTTACTGCCTTTTTTTTCACTAGAGCGCGGGCGGGTGGTGTAGTAGTTTTGAAACTCAGGTGTATTAGGTTTCGATATTTTTCCCAGAGGTGGTTGTCAAACTGGAGCCAGTGTATCCTCAACCAGTGGGTCTTAGTACGTGCTAGTTGTTAGTTCGTTACATTTAGCCCAGCCAGCAACTACTCCAACATCAGTGTTATACCTTCATGTCAGAGTTGACGCCGACTTTTTCAAAGAATTACCTCGTACGGGATTCGAACCCGTGACCCTCTGCTTGAGGAGTCTATGCATATACCACTACACCACGGCCACCATACGGTAGATTCGGAAGATGGGGGAGAAAAATATGGTCATTTTCTCTTCAAATTGGCGTTGAATCAGCCCAATTAATCGACGTAGTAGCTCATGTGATTGTTTTTCCCTTCTCCAAATAGTCGCGCGTCCCAAAACACGGTGGCAATCACCTTTCCGGCCGAAGGCACGGTTTTCTTATTCTTTGGAGCACGTTCATCGGGTAAAACCCATTTCTTCGATTATTCTTTGGTCTCTGATATGCACCAATGAAGCCATGTCTCATCGACAGTCACGCAACAATGCGCTTGTTCTCCGGTGTGACACTCATCGCACGGACAGCTTTTTTATGCCCAAAATCTCGTGCAGGATATGGTTAACGTGTTCAGTTGATGTGACTGCTATCACAGCCAACTCGAGAATTTTTACTCGGCGGTCAGCCAATACGAGATCATGGATTTTGTTCAGGGTTTCCTCTGTGGTAACTGTTTTTGGGCCACCTGGGCGAGGTTCATTAAAAAACTGACGTGCGGCCACGGAGAAACTTTGCAAACTAATGGTAAACGGTTGTACAGGAAGATGAATGAGTCCCATGTACACCATCGAGAATGGGCTTGATTTTCTCGTAAACTAACACGATGTTTCGAAATAAGTGTCAGAACAAAATTAAGGCGCCGCCTATCTTCCAATCTGGGTACTCATCAAACAGCCCTCGTAGCACTCGCTGCAGTAGAGAGATCTAGACCATAAGCTTAGTGCCGTGTGAAGAAAAGAAAAATCAGAACATTACTTTAGTTACATAAGTCAAAGATGCAGCTTTATCGGATCACCTAATTAAAAACAACATTCTGTGAAACCATAGAGAATCAGCTTAAGAGATGGAAAGAGTCCCGATATCGAAGTGCACATTTATGAACGTAGACGTCAGCTGCGTTCCGAAGCAGCAAATTTCTAAATACAATACATACAGACCCTTTAGCAACACAGAGATCGAAAACACAAGAAAAGTAAATCCGTGTGGATTAACGACATACCTAAGAGGCTTATTTCAATCCACTCTAGGTATCATACACCGGAAGATCTATTTAAACTAGTATAGAGCATTATTAAAGCTGAAAACTAAAAAGTATCTACAGTTGCTTTCAAACAATATCCAAAGACCTAATAACAATCAAACGATCAACCACTTGATATTAAACAGAACGATCAAATCAGAGCTATAGTCCAAGAGGTCGTTGCCAGGCGGTAAACCGCTAGGAGAACTTTTTTCACCAAAATTGTGGCTATTGGTTCTTATAGAGGTACTTTTCTCATACGTGCGAAAGTTGGCTTCAGGGTTTACTGATGAGCATTAAAAGCGGGTGTTATGGTAAAAGGTTAGAAGGGCCGGAATACTGCTGCCAATTCCAATGAAGCACTGGTGGTGAAAATAGTGATAGAACATTACGCCGATGTTCAAGAGTGTCAATTGACTGATTGATATAAACACCACCTATGAGCCTTATCGCACGGTTTTGAATCCTGTATAGCATGTGCAGAGATGTTATAGGAGCACCTGACCAGATGTGGTCATTGTGTTCCAATTATGTGTCAAATAATGTCTTATAGATAGAGGCCAGATCAGAGAGGGTAAAATATTGTATTTATTACAACGCTTCAGGAAACCTTGACTTTTTGCAGCATTTTTGGTGACATCAAAGATAGGATCATCGTAACATAGATTGTCATTGACACGCATACCTCGAACGGAAAGTTTTTCGGTTTCGAAAATGCAAGTGCCGTTCATGGATAATGTCTGGGTGTTTAAATTTAGTTTTAACGACAGCAGACAGGATTGTGTTTCAGAAGCATTTAATTCATCTCGGACCTTTGTTTCCCATTTAGTAATGCTGTTTATATCGGAATTTAATGAGCTTAGCATACCCTACCGTTTCCGTTCTACATTATATATATTGGATTAGAAAATACAACAATAACATAGCGATTTAGGCTAAGTCAATTTAAATTCGCTATATATTCAGCGGACAGAAAGCAATGCTTGTTTAATAAATACTTTTTCCTTTGTCATGAATCGTTGCAATGAATTTTCAAAAATGTCAGACATTTGACATATCCCGCCAATAACTGATTCTGAGCGAGTCCTACTGAATTTGTTCGAAACCTCTCTAACATATCATGATGGATCTTTAAAACCCTTGGACTCAAGACCGCTTCTACTCCACACTTTTATTTAATCAACTACAAACCAATAAACTCACCATTTAACCACAAAACATACAATCAACCTAAGTAAACCTAATTTTTCATGCACAAAAGAAGGGTTCGAGAAGAAATTCGCCGCACTATTTCTACATTTTTGCACCCCTACTAACTTTGGCAGCATTCACTTAATCTTACATCATTTAGTGCATGCCTCCTTTTTTTAACCGACAAAACTTGAAGGGTAAAATTACTTGATTCACTGCACCACATTTGTAAGGGTTGTTTTGGTTGTTTGCTTATTTTCGCCTCGGGGATAAATCGGTTGATTTATTTCTAACGACAAAAAAAAAAATGTTAAGACTTATTTATTTAATTGAATTATCGATCATAATGAGGTTGGTTAAGTGAATGAATTTTCCTTATTTTGGTAATGGGGTTCAAAGTTTCGGTAAATTTTGGAGTAATGGTAGAAAGCCTCAAATTACCCGCAACGAATAGCTCGGCAAGTTCTGTTAGCTATGTTTCTTTCTGCAACGAGGAGATTCGATAGAAGCCAAGAGCGACTATAGCAGATCTACCTCATCGGCGTACGGTGTGGTATCTGAGAACAGCAATGAAGACGAGCTCCAACATTCTATTACAGCATATATTGAACTGTGCACAAACATGCCAGACAGTTGATAACTTAATATCGAGCGAGATACTTCAGGTGTATTGTGCAGCCTGGACCTCATCAACTAACACGATCACTCGTCAATTGCGCGCAGTTGGAATTACGAAAATAAGCTCAGTTGCTGCATAACCTCCCGTGCACAAAAAAAAACAGCGATTGGCAAGAGTAATTCTGTGAGAGGTTTTTGCGCTGAAGCGGAGACGAAGGTAGACGAAGTCCTTAACTACCTCGAAGCAACAACTCCTTCATCTCTGACGGCCCATTTTGGCACTGACGGCTAGCTGTGTTTGTGCAATCACATCAATATGATCAGAGTACACAGGTAATTGTGCGGACATAAAAAAACCACCCTAGAATTCTTGTGTGCCAGTTAGTTTTGCACTTGAGAAAAAATTCAGCTTATCTAAAATGTCAAGAATAGACACAACGTTGTGTAGCTCGTCCTAAAGAACGCTGTCATATGCGGCTTAAAAGTCGACAAATAAATGTTTATGATAAGTATCGATCTGAAATTCCAGGGTCTTTTTGAAGATGGTGGACTTTCTTGTAAGAAAAGTCTGATTGCAGTAAAATCAACTACTCTGTTTATTACCTTCTTAAATATATCAATTTGAACAAAACAAAACAAAACTCTGGAAGCAGAATTTTTAGGGTGCACATCAAGAAGCAGGCTACCAAAATGCATCCTGATTCATTAATTTCATTTTTAATTTTTGATGATGACGCTGCAACAACTACAAGGATCTAGGATGCTAGGATGATTGTTAGCAACGTGAATCAGAATAATCATAAGTTCAGCATCTTCTCGGACAATTGGAAGCTCCTCAAGCCGAAAATACTTCTGAGTAACCATTGCCCGCGAAACACCACCTAAAGAAAACTAATGAATCGATATCAAATAATTTATTTGTTGTGGCCAGCACTTGGTCAGAGGAGGAAACCTTGGATCACCGGCGCAGCATTTAAGATTTTTGGGTATAATGTTCAAAGATTTCTTCCAGTAGCATTGAATCTTTGCAGACGCAATGTAAATATGCGAGACCAGAAATGACCAGAATCAGCGTAATGAAACTCTACACACCAGCAACTATCGAAAGCCAAGTTCATAGTAGATCAAACATTATCAGCCATGATGATTGAAATTTGTACCACTGAAACTTAAGTAACATCCGTCCAACCGAAGCAAGTACGATACTTAAACGTTCTTAATAGTAATTCCTAATTGAGAGCCCTTATAAGTTTCGTCTTCGAAGATTTAAAAGGTGTTTCAGCGTGAGGTTTGATTTATAATGTAAAATAAAACACATAAATTTGAAAGTGAACCTACAATTTTTATTATCAGTTAAAAGAACAATTCATGGCATTTATCTTTTAAAAATGATATCATATTGGCCAGGACTACGTCTGAGGTGGTCCATTCGGAAGGTCTAATTTTGGGCGAATCGTTCGAGCATAGCGGCTGATATCTCACGGATAACACGAGTAACGTTGGTTTCCAAAGCATCAATCGAAGCTGGCTTATTCCTGAAGACCTGAGACTTTAAATATCCCCAGAGAAAATAGTGCAAAGGTGTGCTCGTGAAATTAAGTGTTAAACAAAATGATTTCTCATTGTTTCAAGCGCTGTATGGCTCATAGTGCCATCTTGTTGAAACCAGAGCTCACCGAGACCGTGTGCTTGAATATCAGGAAGCACATAGTCCGTTAACTTGGCGCGATAGCAGTTACCATTGACGGTAACATTCTGATTTGCCTCATTTTTCAAGAAATATGGACCAATGATTTCACCATAAACCACACCATACCGTTGTTTTTAATGGATGTAATGGTAGCTCTTGGTACTCTTCGGGTTGCTCATCAGCCCAAATATGGCAATTTTGTTAATTAACGTATCCATTGAGCTAGAAATGGGATTCATCACTTAACAAAATTTCACGATAAAACACCGGATTTTCATTGAGTTTTTCCAGAGCCCATTCACTGAAAATATGACACAAATTTAAGCCGCCTGGCTTCAATTCTTGCACAAGTTGAATTTTGTACGCTTTTGGAACGAAATCCTCATGTAAAATATACCAAGTTGTCGAATACGCCAAGCCAAGCGTATGACGAATCGGTTCGTCACGGTCTTCGCGTACACTCTTAGCTACAGCTGCTATAGTTTCTTCACTACTTGCTGAATGTGGTCTAACCGGTCGAGTATCATCTACTAATGTAAACTGGGACTCAAATTTGCGAATGATATTGGCAATAGTAGTTTCAGTAGGTCGATTATGCTCGAATCAGCTGAACAATTTGGAGACGTTGTTGTGGTATGAGTCTTTTCGTGATGATTTGCCAAACGATACTGAATAGCAGTTTGATAGGAGTCACGCGTGATCTGTCAAAAAAATCCTATTGAAAATCAAACCTCACGATGAATCACCCCCTATAAACATTGCCGATAGCGATAATCAAGGATCATTATCGCCGTTGCACTCTTAGAAGATCATCGAGAAATGTTAAACCGCCTCAACGATTGAGATGCTGAGAAGCTGATTTAAGAATCAGAAGTATAGGAGCTGGTGTTTTAATGACGACAATTCTATTGCTAAATGTGTTTTATGCACGAATGTATCAACATTCTTCTTCTCATAGATATTTCGAAGGACATCTAACCAAATTTGAGTTGGATGGATTTCATAGAAGGAGATTCTGCGACGATCAATATGACCGATACAACTACCTCGCTAAAGTTAAACCATTGCATATCAAATGGCAAGGATGGCAAGAACTGTGGCCAAGTAATAAGTGCATGTGACATCAGCGCGTCGGTATGAAGTGCATTAGATTCCAAACAAACCCAGGGACTAATCTGAATGAATACCTCACTTAGATAATACGTTTAAGACAAAAGACGTCCAGTTGGGGTCCCCAGTGGGAGCAAATTAGATAAATACTGGGCTAACTGCTGAGGTAAGTTAGTAGGTTCATATTGAAAGTGTGATAAGTACTCTGACCTTTACTCCTTCCATTGCATGGAGAAAGAGATACTATATCTACTACAAAATAAATATTGTATGCACCTAGAAAATTGATTCAAATCAAATCAAATTAGAACGATCTCAACTTCAACATCCAAATAACTAAACTTCAACATTAAAATAAAAATATTGACAAATACAATTCTGTCGGCTCATATAAAAGCACGTCCTTCACAGACGTCTGAAGTAGTTAATCATTTATCCTCTTGATTTCTAAGCCAAACCCTGAGTAATCTCAATCTCTTTCACCTTTTGCATTGCGTTGGATTCGTAAAACTGGGAAAATATCACCACAAGTGCAATGCGCACTAATAAATCCCCAAAAGTGGATTAAATCTGACAGAAATGCAATAAAAATCCAACTCGGCAGTGGTTTTTCGCCCACTTATTTCCCTATTACGTATTAATATTTATAACGGAACACCGTTGTCCCAGTCCGCTGGTCGTTCTCTGGCTCAGTGCCTAAATAAAGGACACGAACACGTTCCGTTTGGAAGCCCACAACAACAACAACATGAAAAAAAAACTTGTTCACCATTGGCGCACGACACCTCTACACTTCTTTTTCAAATCTTGGTCTGCCCTCCACCCTTGTTTTGTGTCTCATCCCTTTTTTTTCTGGTCTCGTCCAAGGGAGGATGGGAGCGGTTTAGCATTTTGGCAATGGCATTGATAGTGGCACAGGACGACAGGACAACAACATAAAAGCCATTGATGTTGAAGGCTACTGTGAGGCTAATTCCATGGGGCCGCATCTTCGCAAAGCACGAAAACGAGACTATGAATAAAGTATGGCCATGGAAATGAAAACAGATACGGGAACGGGATGAAGTGGCTAGGCTTCGTACTGCCTGAAATGGAGTCTTTCTCGACTCGAGCGATGAACATCTGTCTGTGTTTGTGAGACTATGGGTCCATGTGTCCACTGTCCATGTGTCTGGCGCGAGTGTGTGTTCGCCTGTTTTGGGGCGAACTCGACTCAATAAAAATCCTGTGTACTCCAATCAAATTTGGTTTCTCGTGCACGTAAAACTATTTTGCCAGACTCCCAATTCTAGGATGAAGATTCGCTCACTTTCAGTGTTTTGCACAACGAACGTGCGTCTTTTTTTTTCAAAGGGGGATGAAATGATTGGTTATGGGGGTGATAGTTGTTGTTTTTTTTTTTTTGCGTTACTCGTTTCTCGTTGCCCGTCCATCTATCCATTTCAAGGACCTGCAGGCAATTACCCATCCTCATGGTGGGGGAGGATAGAGCATTGAATCTTTTCACATGCAGCACCAGGCTCATATTCGAACCGTAATGGTAAGGTGCGGTCAGGGCACGCTCAGCGAGGACATGTGATATGTCGGGAATACTGGGTGTGGAAGCTGCCTAAGAGTTGTACCACAAGATAAACAACAGGGTGGAAAAGGGAAAAATACTCACACTCAATTTAGCAGCATTCAGTTAAATTGGTAGTATGGTACACATACGAGTATATGATCAAATTGGATTGCAGGAGGGTGGCGTAACATTGGCGACGGTGGCGGAATCATCGTCTCTAGATACTGGTGCGGGCATCGTCTCTTTTCCTGTGAGAAGGGCTGATCGACGCTGAAGGAGGACGTAAAAATAAAATGCAATGGGGTGATTATTGGACGATTTGTATCAATTTGAAATCACTTGCAAAATGATAATTTTTTTTTTTTATTTCATCTCATGAGAGGTGGAGGCGACTTTATGGGTTGCTTGGTGGGTTGGTCGAGTGATTTGGCTACGTTATGCAATGAGTTTAGTCGCGTTTGTTTTCAAAAGTTTGTTACAAATGAAATTGAGGGAAAAATCATAATATATTCATGAAAACACACAATGCAGCTAGAAAGGATTAGGCTACAGTAATTTACTTCGTTTTGGCATTTGGCTATGGTTTTAGAGTTTCACTATTAATTCCGATAATATGGTTAAAACGTGTTATAAAGAAAAAGATGATACCATCTATATCGGGTCTACCCCGCAAAGAATTTTAGTATTTTTGTCAAAAAGCCAATCCATTATTTAATTTATAATGTATAGAGTACATGTAGTTCGCTTTCATTATAAAATCGACAGCAAACGGATGACGATGGTTTGTTATGCAAAGAGTAATCATTAATAGTAGACAAATAGTCAACTACTTCCTACGGGCAATTCTGAGCTGACAAATGCATACATCAGCACTTGGATTCACAAAAAATTGGTTAGCAGAAGCTATGATATGTTGTCGGTCCGAATCGGGGCGACATAAAATCGAAAAATATACACAACAGTGAGTTCAATAGACTTAACTGATATGAAGGATGCCAGATACCGTATTCCGTATGGGTGGTTGTATTATTCGGCTTGTTTGCAGCTTCAGTGATACTAGCTGATTTTATCCTGATTTTGATCTGGTTTTCAGCTTATTAATTTTGTCATGGGACAGACAGATACTCATAGGTGTCTTTCCTAGCTAAACACATTCATTTGAAATATTTTATTAAGGGAACTATTCATGTTTGAACAGTTTCTGTAATAAAGGAGGAGAAGAAACTGCTAGGTAAAAACAAGGATTCTCACAGCTCAAAAATATTAAAGGCTCCAGTGATAGAAATGAAAGAAGAAGCTTTAAAGTATGCAGGCTAAGAACTCATGTTATACGTAAATATGGCAACAATTTTGTGATGCAAAACAGCAATCCGCAGGGAATTGTATCATAGAAAAATTTCGGCCAATAAAAATAGTGTAAATAATCTGTTATTTCCGTCCAACACAAGGTTGTGGTAGACAGTATGTACCATATAATTTGTTTTATCTGCAAAATAGACCATCCTTTTTTTGCAACATACAATAGAAGTATTTCCATATTAAACATCTCAAAAAGGCACTTTTGCAGCACAATAATCGGCCAATATCAATGTGGTCTGTATTTGAGTGCTTTTCATGGCAAGGTTTTCGAAACCCAGATAAAAATTGCCAGATCAGTCATGACAGATCGGCAGGCAAAATGGAAGTAGTCGCCACGAAAGAATTATTTTCAAAATCCCTCGAAAAGCATGGAGTTGTGTATACCAATTACGTTGGGGATAGCGAATCTAAAACGTACACGAGATTACCGAATGCGAAACCGTATGTTGATGAGATTGAAAGTGCAAGAATGCGTGGGACACGTTCAAAAGCAAATGGGAACCCGTCCTGGAATCGGCGGCAAAAACATATTGAAGGCAACATTTATAGATAAACTGAGCATTTGCTATGGCTTAACTGTTCGCAGAAACTGAAACTCCAGGGATGACATGAAAAAAGAGGTATGGGCAACATTCTACCATAACGAATCAACAGACAGCAACCCCAAATCTTGGTGCAAGTAGAAACAAGCGAAAACTAAAAGAGAACTAAGAAATTTCCGTCAGGATTATTCAGCATTGCCAAAAATGGTGTTAGATGTCATCAATCAAATATTCGAAGACCTCAGCAATGACAAATTGTTGAAGCGCTGTGTTGGCGGATATACCCAAAACAGCAATGAGATCTTCAACCAACTTATTTGGAAGATAGCTCCAAAAATAGTGAACAGCGGGGCCAAAATCGTTAACATTGCTGTATTTCTTGAAACATGCACGTTCAACAATGGTGTCACCCCATTGTTGGAATTCATGAACGTGTTAGGAATATCGGTCGAATGGGAAGCGCAGAAGACGAAACTCGCATAGCGAAAACTGAGTTGCAAATCCAAGAACAGACGAAATAAGGTTGAATACGGCGCCGACAACAAAATATAGAAACTATGAGCATTATGTCGACCGTAGAAGATTTTTACTATGGGCATGGTACCGATGATTCCATGTAAGTCGACAAATTTCGCGATTTACTCATCCCCAAAATTTCAAACGCGTTTTTCTCAAAACCACGTACCTAACCAAATCGGTACCTAAAATTACTCGAAAACCAATGAACCGATTGCCTTGAATTTTTTTGTTACCAATATCATTACTATTGTCACCATTATCTAGTACATTTCATAGGATTTCTTTTTTTCCTTATTTAGTTGGGTCATATAATCAGCGAAAAACTTGGCCAAGTGATTTTCAGGGGCTCTTCGGTCGGCGAACTTTTTACCATCAATAGAGTTTTCCAAAGGCCAAAACAAATGGTAGTCAGAGGGTGCAAGGTCCGGGCTATACGGTGGATGCATTCAAACTTCCTAACCAAGCTCCGTCAATTTGTTCCGGGTCATCAAAGATGTGTGTGGCTTAGCATTGTCATGATGGAAGACAACTCCTTTTCTGTTGGCCAATTCTTGTCGCTCTTTCTTGAAAGCTTCATTCAAACAGTCGAGTTATGCACAGAAATTGACCATTTCTCCACGTTCTAGTAGCTCATAATAGAGCTACTAATAATAACTAATTTTTGGTTCAAAAAATCACTATTTGTGTTCAAACGTCCGCCATTTTGTCATTAATCAATATTTTCAAAATCGGCTATGACAAGTAGGTACTACATGATAGTATCTAATTTAATAATCTTTTTGGTTTTTTTTATTTCAAATGAATTTTGAAGAAACGCCATTAGGTACCGTTTACGCAGACTTTTTACGATGCTCCAAGAATCACACAATATCCATGTATTTGTATACTTTTAGACAGTTAAACTCTCAATCCGAAATTTCAAATAGTTTTCCTTAAAAAATTACACAAAAATGTCCTTTTTTTCCGGTTCCTAGGTGTATATATCCCCTTAATGATTCTCCGACCACTTTTAAACCACTTTTCTTTTTTTTATATGCAACGTATTAGAAATAATCTTTTTCGAGATATTTTATTATATTGCGTACGCTAGTTGTTAAAATTTGGAAAGCATTGTTCTTCGACTAAATTGTTTTGAAACAATTTTCGAGATCTAATAAAAATCATTCATTCATTTACAAAGGAACAGCAAATTTAAAAATCGGTGACTGACTTTAAGACTCATGAGTTTTAAAACAAAAAGTATGGCGGTAAGGCATCTACATAGTATCTATATATTTTTAGCAAACTAGTCCAGCTTCTGATTAAAGAGCAGGTCAAAGAAGTGATTCTTAAAGCATATGAGAATAAAATGAAGTACATGTTGTTGACAAAAATTAATTTTTCACATACTTTCCTTGATGAAACGCTAGATCGTTTGTTAACTTCTGTTAATTTAAATTCCAAAATTTCAATTTTAAAAACGATACACTGATGGAAATTTCCTGGAGAATACGCCATGTCAGCAATTGCTACTTGAGGCCGTCCAAAGAACTGGGATAAACACACCTAATTCCAAGGACAAAGATCTTGCTCTGCAAATATACAGGCTGGTTCCTTTGATGGTTTGTTTTAAATAAAGTGGTATTTTGACACTGACAGCTTTTTCCCGCTCGCAATTCTAACTCTTTTTTTTTTGTGGCCAGGCCTTAAAGATCGATGTTAGGCGGGCAATCCAGAAACGATCCAAGCGAATATCGTCCGAGCTCTTCGTGAGATAGAGCTAGAAACAGTCAACAAGTTCTTGGAAAATCGAGTTGACAGGAAGCCAGCCGAGACAACCACATGAATGGAATCCTAGAATTCTTCCCAGTCTTACTATATTTAGCTATATTCTGGAACGAAAAGTAAGGCATTTGAGCTTATTTAAGAAAAGTATTTCGTCTCATATATATTCTTGTCTGCGAAGGGGACTTTTAGATTAAAAGGCAACTGCAAGCTCAAGAAGCTTTACAGAAATGTGGCTATTGTCAAAAAAGAAAAAATCCGTCCACTGCACTTTCTTGGACACATCTAGAGGACGGTAAGTATGGCTCCAGTCTAGAGGATTTTTGCCCTATATCCGAGAAGGATCAAGTTTTGCATAAGCCCAATTGATGCCAGAGGCCGGATAGCCCGAATTAAAATATGGAAAACAGATTACGTACTTCAAAAAATGGAAGATGGCTCAAACGCAGGCCTTAAAGCACCCATGTGTCGGTAGCCGGATAAGAATCTAATATAATTGAAGTACTAAAGATTAAATAGCAAAATACATATAAAAATGAAAAATAAACTTTGTTTGGCTTTGGCAATGCCAACTTTTTTCAGCCCAAACTTCCAAACATGTCGCAGATAAACTTGGTGTTCTGAAATTCGGTTTGAGATTGGCATTCAAGACTTACAGGAGGCGACTCCCTCGGATTTGGAATTAATTTTTGTCGCATCAAAGGTAATTTAAATTAACTGGATTTATTAATTTATTTATTTATTTATTTTTTTTTTTTAAAGAAACAACGAAACAGTGTCAGCTTTCACAAAACTCATCTTGCAATGGTGCAATAGGATTTTTCAATAAATTCCCATAAACCTTTGTATGTTATATCCCCAGCCATTAGAAACTTATTGCTAAATACACTAGTCTCGTTTCTTCAAATTCAAGAAAGCCTTGAACTTTGTAGGTATTGTCACAATTCCATCTGCCCTCGATCGTGTAAATATTTCGTCCTCCAACCAAACTGTTGTTTCAATAAAGTGAGCTTCAAAACCACTACTCATTGACTTGAACTATATTGTCCTTACTTTTCCCAACAACCACTTTATCATCAAAGTTTCTTATGTTTTTTATTTTTTAAGTTGCCACTACCAGTTGTCTTGTGTCTACTTACTTTTGGTAAAAATCAATTACATTCCAGTCACATGAGGTGACAGCCCTGCTGCTCCTCCTTTTCAATGTTTTCTTTTATGCGCTTTTTGTACTGTGTCCTTATTCTAACATTTTTTTTTTTCATTCCATTAGGTTGGAGTGTACTTGTATTGTAAAATTGAAACCCCTATCCTACCGAGGCAACATTTTTATGAATACAAAAAAAAAAAAAAAAAAAAAAAATCAACTTAAATTCTTTCTATTAAAGAGACAATTTTAAGGATATTAGCAAAACCGTTCGCCTTTATATAATACATATACAGCTTTTGTGTAGGGAAAACTATAGAAAATATTGTGAATGTTGCCGGAAGTAAAGTTGACATGAGAATGATGTTTAACTTTATTTTGCTCTTAATCGTTTTCTTTTTTGTAACAAAAACTACGCTGCCATTAACGAAGATGCTTCAGAGGGTAATATTGATTCGCAAGGAGATACATGAGTTTAAACTTTTAACGTGCATTTATATGCACACCGTAGTGGGGAAAAAAAACTTTCAGCAAGGACTACATGGACTTTGTTTTTGTAAATTTGTACGTACTACGAGTATGAAGTTTAAAAAAGGAACCAGTACAGTACATGTGGAGAAACATGTAGTTATGAACTAGTTGATATTAAAGTGACGAAAGAATATGAGAAAATAAGTTAAACTCTATCAAAGCTAGAATCAACGAACGAAAATTGAAGCAAATACTCACGTCTTTGTAGCTGTCAAAAATTCGAAACATCGAAGCAAATAAGTGTTATTAAGTCCTATCTTCGGATCCTGGATAAGTTTTCGGTGAGAAAACGGGCACTGAAAATCTATAGACAGCCAAAGTGGGTGAAATCTAAACTGAATTTATTACTACAACTACTAAAAAAAATCTTATAGTTTCCAGCTAACCACATCTTGTAAAGCCAAAAATATTAAGACCAATACTCTAAAAACCCAATAAGAAGACGAGAAGAAGTATGTCAGTGGACGTAGTCAGCTACGCCTCATAAAGATAGAGCTCCATCAATGAGCTATCCAACGCAAAATAAAAGTTAAAAGATGATTAAAACCTTTGTAGATCTTTTCTGAAGCGGTTCATAGTTGCGGTTCTCGACATGTCAAATCTTGGTAAACAAAAACTACTAAATAGTTCTATTTATTACAGTACAGTACAGCAGCCACCGACGGTCTTGGTGACTTTTACCCAGAAGCTAACCAACAGGATTAAATCCGTTATTCACCCCGTCTGAGCCTTCTGATAACAAATGAACTTCCTGTCAATGACTGATATTTTCTCTAAGACGTCTACACCGCAAAATACGGCAATACCCCCGGCGGAAAGAAGATAAGCATGGGTCAACAAATGATTCATTCCTTAAAAGCTGAACCCATTCCTTGTTTTGAGAAATTAATTTCACATTAAAGGTGTAGTAGTGTTGAAGAAAGAAAAAGATCTTGTGGCTGAGCCATCGCACATACTCCCACACTTCTTCACAATTAAGCCTCACTAAGAGCCGTGAGTACACCACCCTTTTAAAGGAGCCACGGCTTGTTCGTAGCACCGACTACGTAGTATATTACTTATCTCCAGGATAAGGGCACCAAATTAAATAATCGACCTACAATATTTTTTATCTTACAAAAAAAAAAAAAAAAAAAAAACACTCAGATGTATCAATTTTTGCCAGGTCATAATATAATTTCTTCTTCTCTCAATACAGCACAGATGATTTCGTAGTAACACTGCAAAATACCACTATTTGCATCTGGGTATTTGTCTTATGACGACTATGAACTTGTAGCCTCCAGGTACATGAGGAAGCAGATATTGTAATATCCTAATATCTTTGAGACACAACTGGACATTTTTGGAGGAGTCATGCTGCTGAATACATCGAACCTCCCGTCATCGTCTATCGCAATCCTCCGAAAAGGAAGAAACACAACACCAACCTTCACGCCAAACTGTCTGGATGCAGAAATAATATTGTAGACTAGAGATCTCAAAGAGCTGCGCCGCATCGGGCTTCTTTAATAAAGTGCAAATGAAATGTAGGTCCTGCCAGAGTTTGAGCAAAAAGATCAAAACCACATGTGAATCTTCAACTTTAATGTTCATATATCGTATATACGATATAAATATATTCAACAATGTTGAACTGGACATAATTAAAACTGTCAACAGTAGAGTCATTACGCACGTAGAGGGTGGAAACTGGTTAATCCCACCAAAATTGAGACCTGAGAAATCCACAGGAGTCTAAGTAAAATATTTGGTATGGAGCAACAGCTTATATGCTAAATCTTATCTGAATATATGTACATGCCCATGCAGCGTTAGTAATCGCACACTCCTGCAGATCTAATAGAAGATGCAAAAACACAAAATGGAATAAAGTTGAAATTGTCATACTTATGACATATTTGCGTTTATAGCGACAAGCAGATACAGACTGATAGCTAATTTTGACATCTCTGCCTATGCCTAAAAGTGTTGATTTAGAAAACTTATAATGCAAGAAGGAAAAATAAGGTCTTAAGCAGAAAAAAAAAAAAAACGCTAATGACAGCCTTTAGCTAAGAGTTCTTATGTATAAAAACAAATCACGCCAATAATAACTTATTAAAGCCAAGCAACTGACAATTGATCTCACCGTCTCTCGAAAAGGCGAATCTTCTACTCACTTCTCCTACAGAAACATTGCAGTTACATACCTTCTTTTCAAAGTGATAAGCCGTCAGTTCATGAAATATTTCGAAACAAGAAAATTTCTCAATACCCACATCTGATCAGGTGCCGCTAAGAACTCCTTACACACAAACAATAGACATCCAGGAACAACGACGTAATGTTCGATGTCTCACTTTGTTTTATTGCTGCTTACACCACCACGGATATCCAAATAAACAGAAAATGCATCACTGGTGTCTCAACAACCCTAGAGAATGTCATCAAAAATATTTGCATTTTCTAAAAATGGCTGGGTGGCCTAGGTGGGTAACTAGCGAGAAACAGTGAATGCTAAAGTGTAGCTGATTGATCAATGAATTTCTGTTGCCAGTACTAAAGCTGTTTTCCGCTATTCCTCAAGCGGCTCAGGCCGTATAAGAGGATATAAGCTGTGAAGTTACGGCCATTACATCTATGCTTATTTTGTTTCATATTTGCAAATGTAAGATTCCAGGTGAAAGAATATCTTGAAACAGAAACAGTCATCATTTAGATGACATTGTTACACTCTAATTCTAACTTGAAATGAGTCACCAAAAATCAGTTTAAAGGGAGAAACTATAAGTTTGCGAGCATAACTGGGCTTAAGAGCTCCTTGGAGAAAATGTATGCAGATCTATTTTATGTAGTTGCGTGTTCTAATTTACCACAGAAGAAGCGACACCAATGGTACTGAAAAAATTCTGCTCTTGAATATTTCTTCATTGGCTTGATTAGGTCCCAGTAAGTAAGTGGATAGCATGTCAAAACTGGTGAATGTACATGAACTTCTAAAGCTAAAAGGCATCCTTACATTTTATTAACAGTGATTTAACTGCGACTAAAAAGCAAGGCCAACAGAAAATTCAATTTTAAAGACGTTTGTGATGATTTGACGAGTGTTAAAAATTTAAATAGTAGCAACAGAATATTCTTACTAATCACCAAATAAACGTACGGTGGAAGCTTTACTGCTCTGCTCTCATTACTAAAAGCGTAACTTTTTCAATGGTCAGATAAAAATCTGAACGATAATGGGACTGTCTTATGAGTAACCTCCAAAATAAGGACTCTGATAACGTAACAAGACATCGGAAACTGTGTTGCTGAAGTCGCATATTTAACATTGTTCATCTAGAACTCTACCAGACAATATCGCCCCGAATGGAAGACCCCTGTAAAAAAAAAAAAAACTCATCTCAGAAGTTAGTCTTTAAAAATGAACTTCGTAGGGCGAGCTATAAATGTTTGCTTGTATTATACTCAATAATTGAATTTAACTTACCTAATTTGCAATTCTGTACTAATGAAGCTTCTCTACATCGGTGTGGATTTTTTTTTTTTTTGTGGTAACTCCTTATCCCACTGCCAATTATTCCACTTAAATAATTGCTTTCCGTTGAATTGTTTACAACATTTTCCAAATAAATTTTAACCCAAAATTGACACATGACAACCATACGTCTAGTATAAAGCACTTAACAAAGTACGGTGTTTCCCTTATTATTATTTTTTTTTTCACTTAACCAACCATGAACCAATTTGGCAGCCTCTTCCCTTTATGTCCCTGTTTCATTCGATTTTCTCTCGTTGCACAAAATAAGTTAATGGATGGGGAGTCAAAAAAAAGTAAGAAGGGGAAAGGGCAAGTAGAATATTTAACTGGAGGGAGGGAGAGACGGACAGTAGATTTATTAACTGACAATTATTTGATAGTAAGTGTATAAATGAAATCACTACCTGTGCTATAACCAAAATCGTTACATCTAAACACTACACAAAACTAAGGGCAGATGCTTAAACATTTAAAAATAAGAAAACGCTAACTGTCGCATGTTTGCTTTATCATTCGTTTCGCATTTTCGTGACGATTTGAGATTCAGTGCTCTTGATAGGGAATAAGTTAAGAAAAGAATGTCTTTGAAGTAGAAAGGACTACGGAACGCAAGGAAGAAACGTTAGATAAAATACCTACGAATGCTCATTCTTGTTGTTCAAACTTCATATACCACACACGATATGAAACCAATAAACAACAACTCCTTCATTTGCTCACCAAATTTGGAGTTCTGCTGTCATCCCAACTGCCAGACTATGCAGAACTACCTTTTATTAAACGTCTTGGCTAAGAAAATGTTATCGGCCACTAAGGAACGTAGCCACCTATAATATTTGATAGCACGTACAGCCGAATAACAACCAGAGGTCTGGGAATAATCCAAAAAGGAAAAAGTATCATAAAATTGTACACGTAAACATAAATATAGGAGTCTCTGAAATTTACTTGGGAAACTCATATCGATGAAGGTCTACAGTGATTAAGTCGAACGTCTGCTACGTCATAGATTTGTGTTCTATTCCAAGCAGGATCTTACATCTTCTGGAGAGGACAATAGCCCAGTAACCACGATCTTAAAATAACTTTTTGCTTTTTATGAAAGCTTTCAAAAGAGGGTATCTTTGGAACCAAGTAATGAACCCAAATTTATCGGCTTCGCAGCGTGTAGAACTGGTATAGTGGTGCTACCTGCTTGTTTTCTCGTCTCAATCCATTAAAGCAATCGACAATTTTTTAGCTGAACCATTGCCAGCCGAATAAATAATGCCAGGATCGATTGAGCAAATACCGGCTTGTAACATTTATTAGTTCGAACCAAGAAATGGATGCGGATATCCCAAAATGGAATACCATATCAGTGGCTCTAACAAAACAAAGAATACGGCTGCAAATATATTACCACAACGGATACCTTTCTTTTTTTATGTAAAATTAACTTCCGTTAAACACCTCTTCGACCAAGGTAATTGAAAAAGTCAAGTCTATTGAGATAGGGCGCCTGTAGCGACGACCAAGGCAATTAAATAGTTAAATCCAAACCGAAATAGAAGATTTGTAAAAATAACTTTCGCAAACTACTAAATGGCTACGGCAAAGAAAATACTGATTTCAAGTAGACTAAACTACACAACAATATAAACAACTATGGGCAAAGTAGCAGTTTACCCAAGCTGCATGAAGACATTTCGGTTTCACATGAATCTATTTTTTTATTTCACATTTTTAATGTAGACCCAGGAGAAAGACGACGATACCAAAGATAGCTTCTACGAGTCCTTGGACAATACTTACGAGCAGTACCCTAACTATGACACTAGATTGACCACATTGCGGATCGATGCAAGGCATTGCTCCAGTATAATGTATGACCGTAAACAGGCACTTCATTGACCAGAGCTGGTCAAGAATTTTACGAGCAAAAGAGAAGAGGCGAACACTGGCTTCTCAGGAGGAAAACAAAGAAACATGAGAACCGCTCGGTCGATAAACTTGTGCTCCAGAAATAAGATTCAGAAGTTTTACCAAAATGTAAAAAATAACCCGTACCACGGAAACAAACTCCGAACCGAAGCCTTTACACAAGAGCAACAAAATATATCATAATAGTAAAGTCGCAGTCGATGACGAGCATTTTGAAATAGCATTTCTGTAGACTGTATAGCGGCGATGTCGAACCAAATAGCGCTATGAGGCAGAATGAAAATTTCAGCCAAGCTCCTGAAGCGGACAGCCTGACTTCCAAGTTCTTTAACGCGACAGGCGATGTCTTGCTAAAGACTATACACCAATTCAACTGAAAAATATGGTCGGATGAAAGTATTCCCGATGAATGGAACTTCAGTATTGTTTGTCCGATCCTCAAGAAAGCAGACCCAGTGAAGGAAATGCAGTGGCATCAGTCTAGTTAACATCGCCAACAATATAATATCTGACGTATTGTGAACACCTTAAGCTGATTGATACATATCAGTGTAGATTTTGGGCAGAAAAATCTACCATTGACCAAATAATTCTCATTACGGTAGATCTTGGAAAAAAAACTTAATCATCGATTTTAAGGTCGCATATAACAGCATCTATAGAGAACTATACAGAGTAATGTCTAGTTGTGGCATCCCTGCTAAACTTGTCCGTTTGTGCAGAATAATTATGATGTCCTATGGTGTAGAGGTATGGACTTTATCAAATATGGATGAGGATACCCTTGGTCACTTTGAGAGAAAAATTCTTCGGGTTATTCAGTGATTGATTCGGGAGGAGGTACCGATCCATATGGACTGTACAGCGACATCGAGTTAGCCAGAAGAGCTAAAGGACACTACTGCTCCGGTCCGAAAAATCTTCGATTCTATGAATTGAACGATTTTATTTGTTAATTTTGTCAAATATATCCGAATGGAGGTTACTGATACTACTCCTGTTTTCTACAACTTAAAATTTTAGTGTAAATCTCCGTTCTTCTATCTAGCTTATGCTCTTACCTGTAATGGGGATTTTTACCAGCGGGTGGTCATAAAAAAGGCCTCAAAAATATGTTTTCCTTTAATACAGTCCGAAACCTTCTATGGACTGCCACGGTTTAGGATTTAAAAAGGACAACTGTTTAACAGAGTTGAAGCTACAAAGTAGCTATTAACTTGCATATGGAATTACTTAAAGGACTTAGAAAAGACATGTGAAGCTACCAGACACCGTGTTCTTATCTTCAATCTGATCACTTCTGGTAATGTCAAACCAGTCAGTTACTATGTGAACTTCATTAAAAAAGAACTGAACTAAATATTAAAACTAATATTCAAACCAATATCTTCTTTTGCAAAGTCAACATTGCAGTTGGAATCAGTGGCAAACACTCCAAGAGATTAAGTCCAAAGAACTTTACAAACAGGACGTAAAAGTTGGGGTTTATTGCCAACTGGAGTATAAGCACGGGTATATCCGCCAGAACAATAGAATCTTATCTTATCAGGAGCCCATGAATAATGCCTAGGTGGTTCTATTCACATGAAAATAAGCCATTGGGAACTTATTGGGTGTAAAATGGTTAAACTTGCCATATATTGGTGTATGTTGTAGCAGTATGAGAGCCGACAGAGTACAGACAAACTATATACTGCCTGACTCGAACTGCAAATGCTATAATTTTTATATTTTTTGATAAATTTTGATGCCACGGTCCAAAAACACGAGCGGAGAGCGACTATCGTCGGTTATGGCGACCCAAACCATCGGTGCTGCTGCTTTCTGATGGCCGTCCGAAGGTGTAAATTTTCGAAGGACCACTCTGGCAAGTAAACTCGGTCATTTTGTTTGTTGACGTATTCGGCAACTCACCACTTTCGTGCAAGCGTAGCAACTCCTTCGCTCTTTCGACTCTAACTTTTTTCTGTTGCGGTGTAAGATCGTGTGCTTTTTGGAATTGAGCCCAAGCTCATTTTTCAGTATGTGTTGCATCCGTTCCAAAGATATGTTGAGCTCACGAGCCATTTTTCTTCCACTTCGACACGGTTTTCGCGTATTCAAGCCTTCACTTTCCGAAACATTTCTGCCGATGTTGCTGTTTTTTTATGACCATCTCCATGGCGTTTTGCAACGCTGCCATTATCACGGTAAAAAGCTATGGTTCGAGACACAAATGATTTATTCACGTTGAGATACTGAAGGGCTCTAACAATAGCTACTTGTGGTTTTCCAGCCAATATAAAGCAATCACACTAACACCTTTGAATTCCATCGCGGATAAAAATTTTTCAACACAACTGAGACAAATCGTTTAAAAGGCTTGTAAATGATATAAATATACAATTATCTGTCATTAGTCAAAATTTGAGCTAACAGTAATGAACGGTTTGGAAATTATAGCAGTCTGAAGTTGGTTGCAGTTTGAGTCAGTCAGGGTAAATATATATATACTTATTTGAAAGGTTACTATTTATCACTTAACAATTAGATATGATAACGGTCATATGACTACTGCGACCAGCAATTGAAAAGGGATAAAATACGTAAAATTTTTGAGCATCGGGGGCTGTACAATCTTCCAAATCTTCAATCGTTGCTGGTTTATTCATGTAAAGAAAATAATCCAGCGGTGTTAGATCGCCAGATCTTGATGGCCAATATACAAAACTACGAACAAAAAAAAAAAAAAACTATCACAAAACTAATAATATACATCGATTTCTCATCTCGGTTCCCATGATTGTAACGCAAGCTGGTGACTCAGTATTAAAAATAAGAAGTCTCGATCATGCCACCGGAGTGCAAACTACATCAAAGTCAAGGATCACTTGCGGATTATACCATACTTACTCCATCGCATAACATCATTCTGTAATTGGGTTTGAGTCCGTTCAGCGAAGGTTCGATGCATAGCATGATGTAACGGCCAAGATCCTTTCGCAAAATGTGGTAAGCTGTGTACAGATAAATCCAAAATATCTCATGTGGATGACTGCGAACTGGAAAAATTCGGGTCTCCATTTACACTGGTCTCAACTGTACCGATATTAACTTATGAACGCCCCGGTCCCATTCTTGCTGTTGGCAAATGGTAAAGTATACTTTTTATTTGACAAAATGGCCAATATGTGCATTCATGCTGAAATTGATGGTCAACTGGCAAAAATGGACAATGAGTCTTTTATCATTAACAATTTCAAACTTTAGCGCTTAAGTGAGCATTAGAACAATCCACTTTATAAAATCCTATCTATTGGGTATGTAATTTAACTCGTCCGGTTTTTTTTTTTTTTCAAAGTTTGAACGTTTATTTAAGAAAAACATGTACAATAGTATTATTCAAAGTATTGCCCATCTGAAGCTATGACTTTTTCCTATCTTTCTGGCAATTTTTTGATCCCATCCCAAAAGAACTGCGCAGGCTTGGCAGCTAAGAATGAATCAAGCCAACTTTTGATATTCTGCTCTGATGTGAACCGTATTTCAGTGAGGGCGTTCTGCATCGACCGGAACAAATGGTAGTCAGAAGGGGCAACGTCTAGGCTATAAAGCGGGTGTGGTAAGACTTCCCATCCGCTGTTTTCTAAATAGTTCTTAACTGGAATAGCAACGAGGCAAAATTATTGCCTCGTGTCTGGTCGCATATTTCGGGCGTTTTTCAGCTGCTGCTCTCTTCAAACGGATTAATTGTGTTCGATAGCGTTGTCCATTGATGGTTTCACCCGGTTTTAGCAGCTCATAATACAGCACACCCATCTGATCCCACCAAATACAAAGCCTTACCTTCGCGCCATGGATATTCGGCTTTGCCGTTGATTTGTGTGGTTGGCCGGGTTTCACATATGATTTTTTGCGCTTAGAGTTGTCGTAATGGATCCATTTCTCATCAACAGTAACATTCCGATGCAAAAATGATTTCCTTTTGTGGCGTTCCAGCAGCATTTCGGACATGCAAAACCGCCTTTCGACGTCTCTCGGCTTGAGTTCATGTGGAGCCCAATTTCCTTGCTTTTGAATATATCCAGCTGCTCTTAAACGTTTTGAAATGGCTGATTGAGTGACACCCAAAGATTTTGCGAGCTCTTTTTGTATTCGGCAACATTTTTCATAGAGGAATGCTTCCAGTTCTTCATCTTCAAACTTTTTTGGCTGCCCAGGACGTTCATCGTCTTCCAAGCCAAAATCACCACTTTTAAATCGTGCAAACCACTTTTGGCACGTTCGCTCAGCTTGCGCATGTTCACCATAAACTTCCATCAAAATACGATGACTTTCGGGAGCAGGTTTCAGTAATGAAGAAGAACTCCCCGCAAAACCACTTTTTCAGGCACAAAGTTCGACATATTTGAGTGAAAAAAAATTATTGTTGTTTACGCTTTAAATGAATGACATATACTGAAATGACGTACAATGACAGTAGCTTTCCAACGCTTGTTCCAATGGAATAATAACAATGGAATAATACAAGTTACGCCATCTCTTAGCAAACCGCATGAATTAAGTTATAGACCCAATAATTTAATCAAAAGGCAAATCCGCATGACCTTCAGGTTTCCAGACATGGTGTCGACCAATTGAGATCCTGTGCTTCTGAACATGCTTGGAGATTAAGTGAAAAAAGCATGAGTAATATTCTACTGTCGAGAGAATGGTTTGATTATATTTGCTACGAGTATTCCGAAAACAAATCTTGAACCGTATGCTCTGCATATGAGTGTATTCAATGCTCATTTTCATATTATTTACGAATCTTATTCATATTCATTTTTATATTCATCGTTGTATTCTATTTCGCTTATCTTGCAATGCATGCACAAAAAAGAATATTCTCAATCTTGGTCAAGTGTTTTATTGTGAGTTTATGTGCATGAGTACAGGTTTTCTTTTGAATCCCTTAGTGGATTGAACAATCCTCAACCCACATTTGACAGACAGCAGCAATTTGAATCTGATGAAAATTTTCAGACTTCTCATTCCATAATGAGTAGCATTGGTATTGCTGGAAGAGGTCCATTATCATAGTAAACCCACAGGATATCGTCAGACACTTACTCCGAATCCAATTGAACGCCCATTTGTTGAAGGTATTCAGAATTTAGTCTGACATCAAATATTTAATTCTTCCTCTCAAAAATGAGATCGAGGACAGAAAAGAGGACAGAAATGAACAGAGAAGGAATGTTCAAATAATGGAAGCACTAATATAAATGTCATACCCGCTAAACTCCCTTCTCTTCGTATTCCATTTATATTTGATCCAGACAAACATTATACCGACCGGATGATGCTGTTCACTTCGCTTTTCATACCTTATCCGTTTTTTTTTTTTTTTTTTTTTTCTGGATGTCCTCAGGGTTCGCAGTGTTATTCCTTTCTACTTTTCGTTAGTCTCCTCTCTTCATTCGGTGACTTTCATACTTTCGAATACAAGAGAAGGAAAGAGTGGATATGTAGGACTATGACGAACTACGAATAAAGGGCACCTTGTTCCTCTTTCTCTGGCTGAAAAATGATAAAATTGAGTTTTCATTGGGTGCATGCGAAATTGTGCCCGGCGGCAATTTAAAATCCAATTCATTGATAAATTGCAAGAAGAGACGACAACGAAACCCAGAACAAATATCTATCCAAACCAAGCCAAGCCTCAACCTTCATTTTCATTTTCCATTGTAGTCGTATTCTATCCGACCCATATGCTATGGAGAGTGCCGGTATCCGTACGTGGTGTCTGCGCTCGGTTGCAAAAAGGAGTTTTTAACTTAACGCGTTATCGCCCCCTAGAAAATATCTCCAGGTACGTTGTTTACTGTATGAGTATACTGAAAAAGTTTTTCTCTTCAGTCAGTCAGAGTGATGAAGGAGAACTTGTCGAAGGGGATGAGTTAAAAAATGAAAAGAAGAAGAATCATATAAACAACGCATTTCCGTTTAGTATCACCAAATGACAGAAAGGGTGTTTTCCGGGGATGGAATTGGGGATGACCGTCATCAGAAGAATACAATTGTCGGTCGTTCCCGCAACAAAAAAAAGTTGTTCATTTGTTTGCATTGTTATTTTTGTGGTTTCGTCCTTTTGCCGGAACAAGGGAGTAACTTTTCATCGAGGGATTGAATACGCGTGCCGATTCCAGAGCGCCAGAGCTGCTCAACGTGTATACATTTTATTAAAGGTAGACGTTTAGGTTATTTGCTCTTGATAAAAGGGTGGCTTCTAGGTCTGGTCGTGGTTCTATAGTGAATATGGGTTCATGACATTAATTCAAAAGTTTTCCTCGTTTGTAAGGAGCTGCAAGTTTTCATTTAACATAGATATGATTTAAAAGGTAAGAAGAAAACCCCCTTTTTTAATTTAAACACACAATGATCAGGATTTGATTTTGTGGGCTATACAAACCAGATTCTTGGGGGTTGTTGAAGGTCTAATTGAAATTTCATTCTTCTACTTTTCTTGCACTCGTATCCATACATACCTGAAACGAAAGGGGAGAAATGTAAATCATTAGAATAGCAAATATACACTAAACATACATATTTGTTTATACAATAGAATCGATTTTAACGATAGATAGTTAATGATTATTTCAATGGAAAATCAATCAGTGTGGATAAGTCTCAATAAATTTGGCAATTTGGAGGTTTATGTACGAGTAGACTACAAGAATGTGTATTAGGCGGCGTATGTGGGCAGCACAGACAGAATACACAACTTGAGGGGATATTCGCGCTTGGTACAACACATACTCATATGGACATGTACTCGATACAACTTATCCAGCGAATGACAAGTAAATTAGTTTAATTAATTTATTATCGGTTTGGTTAATTGGTTGATTTTGCCCGACAGTAGTGTGTGCGTTGCAATTGAACATCACAATGTTGGATATTATTATTTGTCAAACGAATTAATAGCAACTGCGTCATACGACGAAGGTGAGGCAATGTGTTTGCTTGTGCTTATCGAGTTAACAATTAGAACATTTTCGTATCTGAGAGATTTGCCGCCGGATAATGCATTCGCATACTGATAGTTTACCCCCCAAAATATGGACAACATCAAACATGTATTTAATGACTTGGTGAGACAGCCTTAAGTCTAATAGATACCCCCTGGATAGTTATCTAACGAAGTGAACCAACAAAGGGAGCATTGAATTTGAGTGTATTCGCCAATTTGAATACTCAAGTTTCCAAAGGCACACCCCAGTGAACACCATTCCACATATTAAAAACAAAATAATGACGTATTTAATTTTGGAATGATTTGCTGAGATATACCAATTCAAAAGGAAGACGGAATCGAATCGGTAATTGATGATGAGAAGGAGGAGAGAAAGTCTATAAACTTTTTCAAAATTGAGTCAACATTTCTGGAAAGGAGTTCGTGGCGAATAAGCTATTGTTTGTGAAAAATAGCAACGACTATGATACATTACGACGTTACCGGTTGGTACATGGAAAATGGCCAGCCTCTAATCGTAGATAAAGCAGAGATTAATGAACATTCAGTAGATTACGACAAGACGAAAATGATAAACAGAAACAATCCAAAACTGATTTGAAATAAGAATTTAATGAGGCATTTGAATTAGGCTTAACAATGGGAAGAGGTATTGCTATTTGCAACATTTTCTAAAAAAGGAAAAGAAATTCCTAAAATTCCATACGAAGCATTGCACTGTGAAGCAGCATAAGAAATTTGAGAATGCCTTGAGAAAAAAACAAGCATAAAAAACGTCAGTTAATATTAATCGAGCAATATTACGAGAGGGTTGTAAGGACCCTTTCAAGAGCGTGAATATAACCTTGACTACCGCCAAGGAAACGAAAGTTATTCGCATGAAATAAAAGCACTATTATCTTTTGGAAAAATATCCTCTGACGTGACATATCTAGGTTCAACAGGTTTGGCTTTGATAGGAAAAACTTACTTTCATTGACCAAAAGACCAATAGTATAACCCTTAGTATACTATGAAGACTATAAAATATAATGGCGAAAATGTTATGGTATGGTCTTCAGAGCAGATCAGCTCCAGGACAGGGAAATCTTAGAAAACCATATGGAGCCTTTTGGTTCCGAAAATTTGCCCCTAACATGGAAATTCGTACAAGACATCGATCCGGATCTAAATCCATCGAAAACCTTTGGAACGATGTATCATAGATAAAATGTTAAAATGGGAAAAAGTTGGGAGTTTGGAGGATTTATGGACCTCAGATATTTTTCCATATACATATATCTTATAAGGCATTTTTTGTGCTATTTATATTTCTCACCTACTTTTAACTTTAAATTTATATTCCTTTATCTTTACGTTTGGTATAATTTTTAAATGCATTATTGAAATATTGAAATACGTATTTGAGTTTGAAAATAAAGTTTACAAGTACAAATATATAAAAACCGTTCAGTTTTTTTTTGTTTTTTTTTTTTTTTTTCAAATGAAAGCTGGAGCCCACAACTTATATATGTACAACATAAAAATAATAAGAGAAAACGGTTACTAAGAAGAATTAAATGTTTTATACATCATTTTTTGAAACTGTTTTAGTTTATAATTAATTTTCCATATTTTTTCTTTATTATACGAGGGCTGAAGATAGATAGAAGATAGGTAGTAGCGCCAAAATGTGTACCAAATGAGTGTACCATCATTTAGTATAACCTCTTTTAGCCCGCCTGTCAAAAATTTATAGACAATCCGACGCTTAGTTTTATTTTGACACCCATTTCAAAACATTGTGTTAGTGTTTTTGCGACCATGGAAAAAGAGCAGTATCACTCCGTGATCCGATTCTTGTTTTTAGGTGGAAAAACATGCGAGAAAATCAAACCCATTCTCGATGGTGTGTATGAGATCTATTTATCTTCCCCTACAATTGTTTTCCATTGGTTCGCAGAATTTCGCCGTGGCCGCACTTCGGTTTTTGTTGAACCGAGCCCAGATGGCCCAAAAATGGTTAACACAGAGGAAACCGTGGACGAAATCTATGATCTCGTACTGACGAACCGTCGAATGAGATAGGTTGAGATAGCAGACATCTCAACTGAACGCGTAAGCCATATCCTACAATAGATTTTGGGCATGAGAAAGCTGTCCGCGCGATGGATGCAGCGTGCATGCAATCGTGAGACCACTTTAAATACGTGATTGGCCCTGTTTTATCCAAATCCGGAGGAGTTTCTGCATTGTTTCGTAACCATCGATGAGACATGGATTCATTGGTATACATCAATGACCAAAGAACAATCGAAGCAATGCGTTTTAATTAGTGAACGTGCCCCAAAGAAGGCGAAGACCGCGGCTTCGGCCGGAAACTTGATGGCCACAATTTTCTGGGACGCGCGAGTTGTGATCCACGTTGACAATTTGGAAAAGGGAAAAAAATCACAGGAGCATGCTACGTCTACTTATTAGGCCGATTCAACGCCGGTTTGAAGAAATAAGCGACCAAATTTGGCAAAGAAAAAAGTGCCATTTCACCACTACAACGCCGGCTCACACCTCCACAGTCGCCACAGTCAAATTGCGACTTCTTTTCTGATCCAAAACTTTAAAAGATAGCTCGCCGGAAAGAAGTATGGGTCGAGCGAAGGAGTCATTGCCGCCGCGGAGGAGTATTTTGCAGGCCAACAATAGTCGTTGGTAATGTCCGGTAGCAAAGAATTTTTCTTTGTTGAAAGCTCTGACTACTATCAGAACTGTCTTATTGGCTGTGCGTACGTCCCACACCGCGATTTTGTTCTTAGTGAACTCGATGGTAAGGTGTCTTATCAAAATATTATACTAAAGGAAGATTTCAATAAAATCTTAATAAATAATGATCCAAGTGCATTTCTGTCAACTGTGGCCATATAAGAATATCAAACACTCTCCCAAAAAGGATTAGTTCCGAAGTTTTCAAGATATGTAACTACATTCTTTTCATAGCGAGGCCTCTACTTGCTCGTGAGACTTGTGCTGAAATTTCAGATGTTGATAATAAGGTGGCTTTATTTGAGTCAATGGTTAGGGAGCTCTTCCATAAATATGTTTCACTCAAAAACAAGAAAAAAGTCATAAAAGATCCTAGGTGAACTTGGTTTACTTCAAATATAAGAAAGCTAACGTGGCTTCGAGACAAAGATTGTCGTAGATCGAAAACCTGTCCGACGTCTTTAAACAAAACTAGTTTTGTCAAGTTGAGAAACAACAGCACTACAGAAATTAGAAAAAGTAAACGATACTACTGTAGTACTAAGCTTGATGTTAACTACAATTCCCGCGATCTTTAGAAAAATTTGCGCGAACTCGTGATTGTCAATAAGAAGTTAAATTAATTACTTTCCTACATTTATACCAGGCACGACTCTTTTTTTTTGACGCATCTGAGAGTTTTTACAGCAAACTTTGCCGGAAACTTTATACTAGGTTCAGATTAAATAAGAGACCCGTTGAACTGATTTGGAACTACCTCAGCGATATATTTCAAAAAGTTTCCTTAAACAGAAATGTTTCTACAGAGATGTTTTCTCAGACCACTGCTCTTCATTTTATATGGGGTGATTCATCATGAGGTTTGAGTTATAATGTTAAATAAAACACATAAATTTGAAAGCGAACTTAAAATGTTTATTATCAGTTAAAAGGACAATTCATGGCATTTACTTTTTGAAAATGATATCTTGTAAATATTGGCTACGACTATGCTAAGGTGGTCCATTCGGAAGGTCCAATTCTGCGCGACTCGTTCGTGCATACGAGTAACGTTGGTTCCCAAAGCGTCAATCGTAGCTGGCTTATTCCTGAAGACCTGAGACTTTACATATCCCCAAAGAAAATAGTCCAAAGGTGCGATATCGTAAGATTTAGGCGGTCAAAACGTAGCAAAACGTAAAATTAACTGCTCACCAAAATGATTTCTCAACAAGTCCATTGTTTCACGAGCTGTATGGCTCGTATCACCGTCTTCTTGAAAACAGAGCTTACTTATCCATGTGCTTGAATTTCAGGAAGCACATAGTCCATTACCATGACGCGATAAGGGTTACAATTGATGGTAACATTCTGATTTGCCTCATTTTTGAAGAAATATGGACAAATGATTCTACATGGTGGTTTATTACCATACTGTTGTTTTTAATGAATGTAATAGTAGCTTTTGGTACTCTTCGGGTTGCTCATCAGCCCAAGCACGGCAATTTTGTTTATTAACGTATTCATTGAGTCAGAAATAGGCTTCATCGCTGAACAAAATTCCACGATAAAACACCGGATTTTCATTGAGTTTTTCCAGAGCCCTTTCACTGAATATATGACGCAAATTCAAGTCGTCTGGCTTCAATTCTTGCATAAGTTGAATTTTGTACGTTTTTAGGCCGAGATCTTCACGTCAAATACGCCAAGTTGTCGAACACGCCAAGCCAAGCTGCTGAGAACAACGACGAATCGATCCGTCACGGTCTTCACGTACACTTTCAGTTGCAGCTGCTATACTCCCTTCATTACGTGCTGGATGTAGTCTAACCGGTCTACGCAAATGTAAACTTGGACTCAAATTTGCGAATGGTATTGGCAATAGTGGTTTCAGTAGGTCGATTATGTGCACCGTAAGTTTCTCGAATCGCACGAAAAACATTTCTCCCAGAACGCTGATTTTCGTAATACAGTTAAACAATTTGGAGACGTTGTTGTGGTGTGAGTCTTTCCATGATGACTTGCCAAACGATACTGAACAAAAATGATAAAGCAGTTTGATAGGAGTCACGCGTGACCTGTCAAAAAAAGCCTACTGAAAAATCAATCATCGCGATTAATCACCCTATACATTAATGACCTCCCCAAGTTTGTAAGGATGATATCCAAATATACTTGTCATCTTCGCGGTCACACACTGAGAATTGTGTCAGCAAATTTATTGAGGACTTAAAGGCAATAAATAGCTTTGCAGAACAAATGGTGTACATCTTAATCCCGAAAGTCCCTATGCTTACCGATTGGCAAACACATTAGGATTTTTGACGAATACCGTAATGATTACACATTTAGAAAGGATTTTTTCTTTGAAATAGTAAAAAGCGCTCCCATTGTTCCGATTTGAGTTCTTTTTTTTTGGTACATGTTGTTGGTACATCTGTTGTCGACATTCTCTCTAAATCTTAGCGTCATAGCTTGACATTTGCAAAAGTTACGTAGCCAAGAGTACATCTATCTCTGTGTGTGTGTTGGCGATTTTTTTCAATTTTAGAAATGGATTTATATTTGCAACAACGAACTTATATTAAATTTTTCATAAAAAAATAGATCTTATGGTGCGCGAAAAATGTTGGAGAAGTGTTTCGGCAAAGATCCTCTAAAGAAAATGATCGTTTACCAGTGGCATGAACCGTTCAAAAGTGGTCATGAGACAATCGAAGAAGATGAACGCAGTGGCAGACCATCGACATTGAAAACCGACGAAAACATGTGATGAAGTAAAAGAAATGTTAGTCAATAACCGCAAATTAGCCATCAGAGAGATAGCGGAGGACTTGAACATTGCCTATGGATCCGTCCAAGACATTTTGGTTAATGATTTGGGTTTCCGTTGTGTAGCATCAAAGTTGGTGCAAAACAGAGACCGTGTTGATGTCGCAAAAGAGATGGTTTGCGAGGCTGAATCCGATCCTACAATTTTCAAAAGGATCATTACTGGAGACAAGACGTGGGTTTGTGAGTACGACACGCAATCCAGACATCAGTCAAGTGAATGGCGTTCACCAAATGGATTACAAAGGTATAGTGCATCATGCATTTTTGCCAGAAGGCCAGACAGTAAACAAAGAGTATTATTTGGGCGTTATGAGACGTTTGCGTGAAGCAATTCGCCGAAAGAAACCAGAATTGTGAGCAGAAAACTCGTGGATTTTGGAACATGATAACGAAAAGTGCAACAAATACCATCCAAAAGTCACGGAATTCACCTGATTTATTCCATGTGACTTCTTTCTGTTCAATCGAGTTAAAAAAACCACTACAGGGAACGTGTTTCAACAGCCGAGAGGAAGTAATAGAAAAATCGCAGGAAACACTGGACATGGACATGATGGACCTACCGAAAACCGAATATAAAAAATGTTTCGAGGATTGGATCAAGCATCAAGTCGATGGGGATTACTTTGAAGGGGCAATATGTAGATTGAAATGAATAAACTTGTATTTTTAAATTTCTGAATAAATTCCGGGAACTTTGATGGTATTTAGAAACTAGCCGTCTGTTATGTGTTCACGTTGTTAGGCTTTGGAACTTGTTGCTATACAAAATCAGGTGTACTCTTCAACCATTTTAAGAATCCATGAGGTAAAATCATATTTATATTTATTTTTATATTTTGTTTCCAACTTTACAATTTTTACCCTCAACTTATCGTGAAGTATGTACTTGTAAAAGTTCCTAATTGTACAATCAGCTAATTCGAAATAAACGTGAACTCTTTAGTTCGGTGTGCTATGGTATATGTAGCACGTTCTTCATCAACAACAAAGGCAGCAAACGTAAATAAAAGTGGCATAACAATCTCAACAAAGTCCTACGACTTCAAGAACCAAAAAGGGAAAAAACCACAGAACTACAAGTGAACAAGTAAAAAGGAGCTACTAGATACAAGTAAGAAACTACATCGCAGACTAGGAGATAAAGATTCCTTTAGCAGCACAGTCGAAAATTCTTACTCCAAAACTGTAACGACTCTGCTGCAATTATTGTTAAAATAGCTACCATAGAGCTATTTGCTAGATCTAAGGGGTCCTGGTAGTCTGCACTATACTTTGTAAGCAACCATTCATTCAGTATCTAATGCTGATGTCACCCACAACATCGTTTTAACTAAGAATATGAATATTCTAAGCTCTCTGAACACTTAATTCAAAAGTAACAGATTTCTAACTTCTTCGATCACAGGCACGTTTCTGTCAATAATCCGGACTAAGCGTTCTGATATCCACGATAGTTGGATACTTGAAACATGTTATATATAGGTGAGGTTTTACTCCTCCTTATGACTTATCATACATTGTTGCCGAAGCAATATCCCTTTTTTTATAGCTTTCAAAGTTATAGAAAATTTTTGCATATATGTTAGTATTAAGACATTGTGAAGCTTGCCAGACTAAGTAACTCTTTTTTATGTTTAGTCTGATGTCTTGACAGTGGATTGATGTTACTTTGATGTTTAGTTACATTAAGCCGTTCTTCTTCTCCGGATGCGGAGAAGGACACGATACATGGTTTGATGCAGGAGTGTCTATTAAAACGATAAACAGAGAATGCATGCCGACTTAAAATTCGTTGATTTGTGAGTAGTATGTAATATGTATGTTGGATAGAATTTTATAATAAAGGATTTTTCAATAAGGATATAACAATTTTGTATTTTGATACAAACACACCCTTAAACCTTTTTTATGATATTTCGATGTCAAATGTCAGTCAGGGTTTACATTTCTATCATGGTGAAGTTCACGAGCGCCTAATGTTTGGAAATTATTAAAAAATTGCTATCGAAACTCTGAGTCAGTGGTAGCAACTTTAAGAGCGCTTACTCCAAATTTAGGTCGTAATAATCGTTTTCATGCAGTCAATATATTCACTATTGAATATTCCTGTGCCGGTCGAAGTACCGAAAATATCGTAGCAGTAAGTGCTACAGTTCAAAATGAGCAAAATTAATCCAATTCACGCCGTTTACATGAATTCGGAATTTCTCTGTGAATTTTGAGTGAAAATCTTAGCCTAAGCTCTTACAGGATCAAACTTACTCAAGAACTGAAGCTTCTTCTTCATTTGAAGTGCCAAAACTTATTCGACTGGACTCTGCAAAAGTTTGTAGAAAATTATGAATCTAATCGAAAAATCATCTTATGCTCATTTTTGGCTTAATGTTTCTGTCAATAATCAAAATATACATTAATGGACAGCAATAAAGTCCTATGTGCTTCAAGAGACTCCATTACATACACAAAAAGTGACCATTTGGTGACGATTTTATGCCAGAGGTGTGATTGGATCGTATTTTTTCGTCGATGAAAATGAACACTATCTTATGGTCAATGGAGTTAACTATCGTGCAATGTTGGAAGACTATTTTTGGCCAGAATTGGAGGAACTTGACATCAGTGATATGAAGATCCAACAAGATGGTGCTACATGCCACACAACTGGTCAAACAATTGATCTATTGAAGGGGAAGTTCGGTAATCGTGTAGTGTCGAGAAATAGTCCGGTCGAATGGCCACTTTGTTCAGCGATTAAACGCCGTTGATTTCTTTTTATGGGGTTGGGTTAAGCTGTTTGTTTCTGCTCCACAAGCTAAGGAGCTCAGGAGCAATATCAAACGCGAAATTGCCAACGTTCTGGCCGATATGTGTGGAAGTGTGGTGGAAAATTGACCCCATGTGTACTTCACCTGGAACAAATTTCATTTTGATATCTCAATTATTTTGTGTTTTATTTGGAAACAAAAATTCTTATGAAATTGAAAAACCTGATATTTTTGAATGATTTGATAGAACGCTGCGGGAAAATCACGTCCCAAAACTCCTGCACCCCATTTTTTTTTGCCTGTCTATTTTCATCCCTATTTTCTGGTATTGTCGCGTCTTTTATTTCTCCTCGTCACACTCTAGTAGCCAAGGCACAGGCCGGATTTACTGGAGACTTGGACCTGTGTTAAACCGGTAGTTCGGAATTTTTGATATAATAAAGGCCAAGGAAATGTACTTTCGCTTTTTTTCTTTTTTTTTTTTAATAAAGAAAAGCTTATAACATATATTGAGGCATAGGGATTGTGGCGAATTTTTGGCGACATAAACATATACATATCTATCCAGTTTGTCATTGACACATACACAGGTATATGAGATTTTCGACAGCGGTGAATATTGTCGTCTGTAGATATGCTGGATTACAATTAACACAAGAGATCATTGACAAAAATTAAAAAAAAAAGTGTTGCAGACAGAACGGAGGCCTGTGGATATAAGACTTGTAACCGTCCAAAATAACTTGAATAAGACTTCCGAATGGTAATTTCTTATCCACTGAGGAAGAGATTTTCGACAAAACAACCTAATGACAAACTCGGTACAAAATTTTTAAAATATCAAGCGCCATTATCATTCTTTCACCAGATCAACACCAATTGGATTAATCAAAAGTGAAAAAATCAGCAAACTCTTGACCTGACAAACTAGGTGATACGAAAATGAGTGGTCTTAAGAATGGGTCTAAGGTCCGCAAATTTAACCAACTTTACAACTGAAACAGTAACAATGCAGATACTCGTGAAAAACATATTTCAACGGTTAATAGTATAAAAGAAAAAGAAGGAAAGGCACGTATAGCACCTCTTTTTAGCTTGGGTCATAATACCCATTTTCTTTCATCCGATGATAGATCTAGGATTTCATAGTGCTTATGATACAAGGTATCTACGTTGTTTTCGAGTTAAAATTGCTAAGAAACCTGTTAAATCAGCTCCAAAAGAATTCCTCTAATTGACGTACGGTTCTATTAGGAATCTTTTCTTTAACTGTTTGACCAGTGTATAAGAAATAAGTTGCTACATACTATATGCTGACGAGTCTAGAAGCTAGTGAACAACGAAAGTTTAACATACCTATCAGGGTGAGAATTTGAAAGCTAATCCAGTGCGTTGGCGGCATGGTTAACAGAGGTAGGTATTCGTTTAAACTAATTTACAAGTTTGGTTAAATTGTTTCTCGCAACGCTGTCCACAGTGTCGATGCCATGCAGAATTGCTGTATATATGGGGATAACGATTTCAGTATGAGGATGTAGGGATACAATTCTTTTTATTATCTTCTAACTCATTAGAGGTCGAATTGCTATCGTTTGAGGTTTTTGTAAATAAAGTAGTAGTGAGTTATAGAAGTATGCTTACGGAGATAAAATTTTAGCCACACAAAGTTGAATTTAAGATTGGAATAGAGACCACATTGTGGTGGAGTATAGTTAGCTTCATCACTACGAACATAAGCATCGCAACTGCTCCTCGCTATCTTCTTCATATAAGATTGTCAAACGTCTTAAACCTTGGATAACTTTCCACCTGACTAACAAAGTTAATTACAAGAATAACCTTAGACAGAAATGTTATAGTTTTCCAAATAATATTGATCTAAAAAGTAAATATAAAAAAATATTTTCTGAACTTAAAAGGGAGATTCCATTCTGTCGTGACAATTACTACCGCTTTTGTCTCAATTCAGCAAAAGGAAATTTGAAAAATGAATGGCGAATTGTTAATAATATGCTTGAAAAAAAAAAAAACCATTAATTCGATAATCACTAACAGGTTAAGAATTGCTAATGCATTTAATGAATATTACAAAAGTGTAGCCAGTGATTTACAATCATCTCTAGAATTCTAAAGAATTCGAACTCTAGTGGTGGTGATGGTATCTCTAGTACAGTTCTTAAAAGGGTTGCATACTATATTGTGGATGTTTGCCCAAAGCTTCAATACTGTCTCTAAGACAGTTTCAAGGTATACGATCGCATTAATTTTGACACCACGGTCCAAAAATACGAGCGGAGAGTGACCATCGGCGGTTATGGCGGCCCAAACTATAACCGTCGGTGCTGCCTGCTTTCTGGTGGCCGTCCGAAGGTGTAAATTTTTGAAGGAACTCTCTGGCAGGTAAACTCGGTCATTTTGTTTGTTGACATATTGCTCTATACAAATAGCGACTCATCGGAAATTAACAAATTCGTAACTCCTTCGCTCTTTCGACTCCAACTTTTTTCTGTTGCGGTGTAAGATCGTGTGCTTTTTGGAACTTCAATGGCTTGAGCCCAAGCTCATTTTTCAGTACTTTCTGCATCCGTTCCAACGATATGTTGAGCTCACGAGCCATTTTTCTTCCACTTCGACGCGGATTTCGCTCAGTTCGAGCCTTCACATTCCGAACCATTTCTGCCGATGTTGCTGTTTTTCATGACCGCCTCCATAGCGTTTTGCAACGCTGCCAGGATCACGGTAACGAGCTATGGTTCGAGACACAAATGATTTATTCACGTTGAGGTGCTGGAGGGCTCTCTAATCACACTATCACGTTTGAATTCCATCGCAGATATAAATTTTTCAACACAACTGAGACGCAAGTCGTAAAAAAATTATCTGTCATGTATCAAAATTTGAGCTCACTGTCATGAACGGTTTAGAAATTATAGCAGTCTGAAATTGGTTGCAGTTCGAGTCAGTCAGGGTGTATATTAGTAATAATCTTTAATTGTTGTGTTTTTTTCAGGGGTTTTTTCTGATTAATTGAAACGTGCTGAAGTTATGCCCTTATATAAAAAAGGTTCTGTTTTTAAATTGTGCAATTATAGACATATTTCAATGCTTTCAGTTGTGAGTAAAATTTTCAAGAAACTCATAGAGCTTAGATTTGTTGACTTTCTCGATAAAACTGACTATTTAAGCCCACTCCAATTTGGCTTTCGGAAAGGTAAATCAACAGGAGATGCGTTGCTTCAATTTTGTTCTAATATAACGTTTAACCTTGATAAAAAAAAGCATACAGTTGTTCTATTTGTTGACATTACTTAAGCGTTCGACATAGTTAAGCACAATATTCTTTTGAATAAATTAGAAAAAGCAGGTTTTCGTGGCTTTGTGCTTGATTGGTTTAAAATTAGATGATGTAACAAGCGAAGTAAAATTCTTTGATGTGAATGTTCCTCAAGGATCTATGTGGGGCCCCATACTGTTTCTGGTTTACATAAATTCGTTGTTCTCAATCGAGTTCAAAGGGAATCATATTGTTTTTGCTGATGATATAGGCTTTTCTTATGGTGCGAACAACCCTTTGGATCTTGTCGCTGATGTCAATTGTGACTAAGACTTGTTGAGAAGCTGGTTTGCAATGCATTAATAACATAATTATAATCTCCAAGACCAAAATTAGGTTTTTTAATTTGGCAGCAGTGCAAAATTTTTTCTACTTTCATGCACCAGAGTGTCAAAAATACTTACTGAATAATATCGACTGCGTCCATAGAAGTTCTTCAACGTTTGATAGTATTCGGAGCTGCAGCAATGACTGCTTTCTTATAGAGAAAGTAGATAATTTTCTTTATTTAATATTTTTCGTATATTTAATAAGCTCCCGTACTTTATCAGAACAAATTCATCACCCGGAATTTTCACAAGATATGTTAAAAATTGGCTTTTTAACTACAATTATGTATGCTGGCGCAGAAGCAATTACTTCAGGCATTCTGATTTAAATTTTTTTTTATTTTTTTTTTTTATTTATATACATATTTTTACATAGTTTTCATCTACTATTTTTATCTTGAAACTTATTATTTTTCTATTTAAATAATGTTTGATACTGCATTTTCTTTCCTTATTTTTGAAATAAATTTCATTATGAGAAATGAAAGGGAATTAATCGTTTTAGGTGATGCGAATATTAACTTAAAAAAAATACAAGACCCCCAAGTTAGTAAGTATTTAGAAATAATGGCATCAAAGGGCTTAATGAATGTTATAAAACAACCAACTCGGGTTAACATAACAGCCAATACTTCGACAATAGTTGATCATATTTTTGTTAGCATTATGAAACAAGATATTGTATCGGCCGTTATTGAAACCGATATATCAGATCACTACGCAACATTGTATGCTACAATAAGCGACAAATTATAGAAGAAATCCCTGTAAAAATCAAGCTAATCAACTAATTAGGGAAACAAACTGGCAAAGATCAAGTGAAGCAAATGACGTTGAGCGACTATACAATATATTTGTAAACAAAATGAATAATTTATACACGCAAGCAACAAAAATAGCAAATACGAAAAATCGCAAACAAAATGTTGTGAATAAAAATATTGTAATAACTAAGACTAACTTCTACAAAGAAAGATTTTCGAAAGCCAAAAATGATCCGAGAAAAATATGGAATGTGCTAAATGAACTTATGGGGCGAAAAAAAGAGTTCGATAGATGAGATAGTTATGAACAATTTTCCGATGAATACGAAACCAACGAACTTAATAGAGAAATTTGCGGAACAATTCTCTAGTCAAGCATCCAAGATAGTGCATAGATGCTCTCCAAAATCTCTTCCCATGAAAATATACATCTCGCACAATCAATCTATGTGGAGGAAGCCAGCGAAGCAGAAGTTTATAGAATGTTGTGCTGCTTAAAAATCGACAAGGGACTAGAAGCAGATAATATTAGATCGATCGATCTCAAACTAAATGCTTATACTTTGTCAACCAAAGTATAAGTCAATCTTGTGTTCCGAAGTTATTAAAAACGTCGATAATACGTCCTATATATGTTACAAGGGGGGAGTGAAAAACCAGATAGAGAACTAAAGGCCCATCGCAGTTCCGCCTGTTGTAGAAAAATGCCTGGAGGAAATAATAGTACGAAGACTAACAAATTTCACAGAAAAACATGGAGTTTTACATCCAAACCAAAATATGGTTTCCAAAAAAAATAAGAGCACTGGTTTACTACTGGGAGATCTCGCAAATGTGATTAACGCAAGTCTAAACAAAAAAGACCATGTTCTAGTAATGTTCTTAGATTTCAGGAAGGCCTTTGATACATTAAGCCATAAGAAAATCATCGAAAGCCTCAACCGAATTGGCGTAAAAAGGACCTTGGCAAAGTGGGTAGAGAATTACCTATCGGGAAGAAAAATAAGGGTAAAAGCAAAGTCTTTATGGTGCACCACAAGTTGCAAAACTAGGACCAATCCTCTTCATCTTGTATACTAACGAGCTTCTTCGTGTGCTTAACAAAAATACAATCTTTGCATACGCCGATGACCTACCAATAATTGTTAAACATTAATACTGCGACCTCGATAATACAAGGTAAATTTAAAAGCGTCTCAATATGGTGTCACGATCAAGGACTTGTGATTAATGCTAGAAAAACGAAACTGATGCACATACGTATGCAACACCAGCCCAAAGTTTCCATCAGCATATATCAACAAAACGAAGACTGCCCAACGACAACGAAAAGTGATGCTTTTGAAGTAGTTAAGACTATAAAGTATCTGGGAGTTGTATGATCACTTCTTATGGCATGAACAAGTCAATAAGATACGGGTGCAACTTAAAAATGCGATTTTTGCGATGGTGTTCCTCAAAATAGACACAAGCGTAGAGGTGCAGAAGCATATGTACCTTTCACTTGCAGAATCCCGTTTAAGATACGGACAATGCTGTTATGCTATTATGACGATCAACGCTACCAACAATGAATACGTCATCAGAATACAAGAAGACGAGCTCAGGAACTTCTGGAAATTCCTGATGAATGACCTACCAGCAAATATAAAAAACATAGTGAATTTCAAAAAACGTAGAAAAGTATTAAAACTTTATTTCCTTAATCTGTGTTGTGTCACTTAAAATACTAAAAAAATTAACTTTGCTGAATCGTAATTATTTGTTCTTCTTTTTAATTTTTTTCAAAATTTGAATTATTTAAATAAGTTTCACAACCGATAACTTTTTAAAAACTTTTGTAAAAGATCAATCACCTGCAGATAAGCAACATGCTTTTCGGGTAGCTTAAATTATTGTAACATTTTTAAAGAAAATAAAGAAAGAGAATAAAAAAAAATAAAAATAAAAATAAAGAAAGAGAATATTGTTAACTTTAATCTTATAATTTGGCCACCCCACCTTATACTTGTAATCTTTATACATCCTACAATCGAAGTGACTTTCAAAACTAATTGTTATAGGTTATACCGGGTGAGTTTTTTTAACTTGAGACATCCAAATTACTAGAAAAGTAAGAAATATCGCGAAAAATGTTTCAGACAAAAGTCACAAAGTTCTGAAGGGGACGTAAGATGGTGACCACAAGTTTGACCTTGATACCCTTCTTCAAGGTCAAGCGGAGGTCACTTTTGATTTTCAAATGATAATTCCTGATTTTCATTGCTCAATCGTATTGCTCGTAGGCTTAGCATTTATTTTTACATACTGCGTTTAGCACAACTCAGAAACAACGACGTGGACGTAGCAGTAATTTGTTTCCTTCGGGGTGATTAATTAGAGTGGGTCCCCTTGCCTCCCACTGTTGAATCATTGAATTCTTCTTATTTCGATGTTTATTTCCCGAGACCATTTCAACAAATGCTCGAAAATGTGACCATTCACTTCAATTCATTTGTCTATCCGTACTCTAAATGAACCAACAGAACTGAGAAGTATTTCTGGCGTAATCTTCCGGTAAGCTTCAGTTATTCGTCTTTTCATGTCCTCACGTGCTACTTGGGAATAATGGGCTGGACAACCATCATGTTGAAACCACATTGTTTGTCGCAACTCCAATGGCATTTCTTCTAGTAATACTGGAAGATGGTCCCGCAAGAAGTTTGCATACCTTTCGCTATTCAAGTTGCCTTTAATAAAATAAGGGCCTACTAATTTATCCCCAATAATTCCCACCCAAACTTTAACTATCCAAGGGCGCTGGCGTTCAACTTGTCGCAACCAAAAAGGGTTTTCGGTAGCCCAGTAATGCATATTATGTTGATTGACCGTACCGTGGTTGGTAAAAGTCGACTCATTAAAGAATAAAAGGGGAAGCGAAGAAAAGGGGGTCTCGTTCAATTTGCTAAAGTGCCCATTGACAAAAGGAAACCCGGTTGCGAAAATCCTTACTAGAAAGTTCTTGACGCATTGAAACATGATAAGGATGGTATTTATGCCGATGTAATATCTTACAGACAGTCGTTTAAGAAATTCCTGATTCACGACTTATTTGGCGAGTGCTAATGTGAGGATCGTGTACCACGGCAGCTTACACTGCTATTTCATTGTAATCAACAGCCACCTTGACCGATTCCGTTTCTTTGGTTGTACACTTCCTTCACCAGTGAATTGTTGGATGACCCGATAAAAGGAAGCGCACGATCGTATCTGGTCTGGGAACGTTGGGCGTAAAGAGCAACAGCACCATCGATGTACCTTCCACTTTCTCCATAAATCAATATCACTTCAATTTTCTCTTGAACAGAAATAGCCTGCTTTATTAATTTGGAAAACGTTACTAATAATAATCATTTCCTCAAAACAAATATCGACCTTCTAACACCCTTACAAAGTTGGAAACCGATTAATGATTTAGGCCTGCCAGTGCAGTGGTATCTAGCACTGAATGAATAAGACCTTTGAGTCAAAGTCGTGTGCCTAATTGAGGAATACGACTGAACAATGAAAATCAGGAATTATCATTTGAAAAATCAAGAGTGACCTTCGTTTGACCTTTAAAATGGGGCTCAAGGTCAAACTCGTGGTCACCATCTTATGTCCCCTTCAGAACCTTGTGACTTTTGTCTGAAACATTTTTTGCAATATCGCGTATTTTTCGAGTAATTTGGATGTCTCAAGTTAAAAAACTCACCCTGTAGAATGTCACCACACTATAGTTCTTATAATATCTTTGTATCTATTAATATCATGTATGTGATCTTATCAATATTGTATTCATTTAAGAAATAATAAAATAAATAAATAATATCCAGGCAGTTCCAGATTTGAGTGATCCGATAGGTATGGATGGGGATATACAATTTTAGTTTTGTGAACATATGTACGCATATATATGCTCTGAATTTCCAAGTCATTATAAAAAAAAAAAAACAGACACAAAAAAATACAAACTCTGACTACGCTAATCAAAGTTGTGAAGTGGTATTCTATTGCTTGTTCATCGAATCGAATTGTTTCAGGTATTACGTCCTTACAACTATAAACAAAAGTGCACCAGCCATATTTATACACTTAATTACGAAAGTACTCGTAAGTAACTAATTACTTGTAAGTACCTTTTGACATCTTCTGGAAGATCTAAGTTGTCGTACTTTCTTAATCAGTACTTGTAAATGCTGTTTTAAGTAAGGAACATCGACTTTAAGGACACCAAATGAATCAAAATCACCATGGAGTCACCTGGGGATTGGAAAATCAATCAGAAGTAAATAACAAGTATGAATTTGTCAATCATTACAAATAGAAGTTAAACCCAAAAGATGTCGTCTTTTACCATTAGGGAGCACTAGCTTTACCAGTTCTACAAGAGATTACATTTTTCAACAAGATAAAATTGTAGGTTAAATCTGAATTAATTCCTAACAATCCCATCAAATTATTTTCAAAAGCATCAATAAAAGGTAACTCTAAACTTCTTCGAGAATTCTCGCCTTTTTCAATAAACCAAATTATTCCCGACGCATTAGTCTTCTTTCACTGCATCTCCTCCTCTCAGAGATCTCAATTTAAAACTTTCTTTTTTCGCACACTTAACTTTAACAAATTTTCATCTCTTCTAACGAAATCATATTTTCTTCGTCGGAAGACGAAGCAGAGGGGGATTGCAAGGAAAAGTTAAAAAGAAACTTTTCACCCCTCCATTCCACGAAAGACCAGTGTAATCAGTTTAGATATGTATGTATGTACTCACACCACCAGAGGCCGATACAAACGCAAAACGTGTCTAAGAAGTGAGTTTCGAGAAAGACCACTTCACGAATAGGTGCTCAGAATTGGGGGTCTCTGACAAGGCTAGGGTGGATATTCAAAAATCATAAAATTTGACAAAAAATGGCATTTTTACTGCTGCACGCAAACGGATTCGTGGGTTATGCAAAGGAAATAGCCAAAAAGGATTTTGCACGAATTTGAAAAAAAAAAAAAAAAAAATGTATTTGCGGTGTTGAAACTTTACCGCTGCTGACTACCGCACCAAAACTTTATCGTTCAAATGGGGATTTTGAAAGAATAATGCACACAAGGATTTTCCCCGAACCAAGCCCCACATCACATCATTCTACGTCCATATTCTTATACACATAACGCACGCAGAGTTTAAGAACAAATTGCTATGAGCATTCCATTCGCACACCACTACCCTTGACGGAGATAAAGTTCACTTTTTTTTCACTTCATGATGATGCGACAATTTCGAGACTTTGATTGAAGTTTGTGTATGAATGGGGGTTTGCTGGGTGGAAACTGCTTTATACGATTTTTTTATTTATTTTATTTTTTGACGAGACTTGATGTATTTGCGTCGGTATAAAGCCAACGGTGTGTTGTAGATACATAGATTCAGTCTTCAAGCAGACAAGTAACATCCAAAGGAAGAGCGCCGGAAAATTCCCACTTAACACCTCCATTCCCCGCCAAGCATAAAGATAAACTCCATCATACGAAAACGTATACGCTCTACCAAAAAAAAAAAGGAAAAGATCGACTTGGTATCTTTTTTTTTTTTAAAAAAGATAACAACAACAACAGCATCAAAAGATTGGCAAAAGATGGATGGTATGAATCTTTGAGGCCCATCATGCTGCCATTCCAGCCCCATTTAATTTCCATTCAGAGACCATTCTCTTGTCCCGAAGAAATTGGAGCATGCAAATGTCAGCCAGCACAAACGATTGATGATACCGCCACATGGTGTTGTACCTACGTTTAAACAAAATATGGCACTGAGCTCCGTAAAAGTAGATTAATGCCATTTTTTTTCCTCTTTTTTTATGTATTTAATTAATTTTATGGATTCCTCGTTGACAAGATACATTAAAGGTTGCGGTTTACTTTTTTTTTAACGATTTCCATTATATCTGTGTTAAAAGTAAAAAAGGACTTCTCATCTGAATTTGCAGAAGCTAATGCATATACGATAATGCGACTTTGTGGAAAGTTTTCGAACGTTCTGCACCCTAACACTGTGACACAGACCCAATGTAGAAATGAATTTATCAGACGTCATCGTCATATTTTTTGACGACTCCTCTGGCTCCTTCGAACGCAGTTCTATCCAAATGTACAATCGTTTGGATATTATCTTATAAACGGTCTATGGGAAGAAGAGCTTACTCTGTGGTATGTACGGCGATAAACAATTTTATATCGAACTGTAAACGAAAGCACGCAGTAAAGAATGGAAGTTTTAATTGTTTTTGAGCCATTTGGAAGAGCTCTTTGAAACACTTTCGCCCTAATGATAGATTTTAAAAAGCTTTTAAAAATGCTGAACAAAATTGAAAAGAAGACTGTATTTTATGAGACAACTCGCAAGCTTCTGTTGCACAACATTTGGCAGAAGTTAATTATTTAATTTTTAAACATAGAATTATGGTAAAGATAAATAGATATAGCACTTGCATAATATCACAATAATTCGGTCATCCCGAGTATATCTTTGTTAAGTCGCTGAATAAATCTTAGGAGATCTCACTCATACGTTTCCTCTTAACAGTCAGTTTAGAGCATTCTTACTACATACTGCCAAAAAGTTTTTAAAAAGCAACGTTCCTTCATAATCGATTTCCCCTCTTTTGATCACTTTGAAGGCAAACATGAAATCTTTGGAAATATTGTTCACTTGCAACGACTAAGTGTATCCTTATTCAATTGTATAGTATTTGTGACTTTGCATTAAAAAACAAAACGATGTGATTCTACTAATGCTTCAACGAAATTGTAGTTTTGGTTGTCCTAGACTTTGTCAGAGTCGGGGTGGACAAAAGAACACCCAGACAATCTGCTAAGGACAAAATACTTACAAGATCAGCCCCCTAAAATCAATATCTAAGAACAAAAGCCATACAACCATTTACAGAAACTGATGGCCCTGCTTAGGAGTGTAAAAATTCACAAAATGAGAAACACAAATGAGTGCGAGAATCTAGACCTTGGCCCACACCGGGCTGTCGCGCCACTTATTTGTTTATTTATTTAAACGGCAAGAGCATGAACGACTTTTTGATAGCCTGCTAAAAACCGGTCGATTCATTTTTTTGCATTTTTGGTTTCTGGCCTTAAAATCAAACATAAGCATTCTGACGAACTTAAACACTGTGCCGTGCCTCCCCCGAGAGCAAGAATGCATTTAAAGGACTTGACAAAATTTTTGCTTTCGGATAAAGCTTGCAAAAAGCTGTTCATATCTCTAAGCCTTGTTAAGCCAGATCGTACATTTTACTGTGAAGTTGAGTGTAAACAAGACTACAGTTTTTAAAAAGAGTTTATATCTAAGACCAGTTTAAAAATGATTAAAGTGTTAAGTTAGAGCTTGAGTACAGATTAGCTGTCGCTATGGGCGCAAATGCATAATAATGTTTATTTACATACATAATGTCTGTGTATGTCTTCTCTTGAAAAGCAGATGCATGCTTAATTAACGAGAAGCGAAATCTATTTTTGGCCCTCCATGAGAAAGCCAGCCTCGCATTATTGATATGACTTGAATTCCCGTGGATATTCCACTGCATTATTTTTCCATCCCAAACTCTGTCCAAGCTAAGTTGTGAGTACAGAAAATGCAGACTCCGCTTGTTCCTCATGTGCAGCTTGAAGGTTAAGCCTCAATGCTGCCAAAACCACCCGTAGTTGCAATGGTGAAATGCGACAGCGATTCACTTAAATTTGGAATTTTGAATTTGATACAAGTGTGATATTACCCGTTAATGGCAGTCGAATGGTGATAGCTGACTAATTGCTAAAACTTTTTAAATAACTTTACTAGGAAAATCTGCGACTTCAGCAAGACTATTTTATTAATAACGCAGCTTGTGAAACAATCATTTTCTAAGGGCAGAATTCAAAATCGAACAACCATTAGCCAGAAATATCATGCGCTGTATTTTACACAATGTCTATGCCAACCACACTCAACAACCACATTATTCATCAATCTATGACGCAGTGTTTAATAATAAAAGCAGCAAACCAAAAAAAATTTATTTTTATAGGATTTTCTAATAACGACTCGACAACTTTTTTTTTTAAATAAAAGGCAAACATTTTGAGATATTTCAAAAACTTTATTATTGGCTTGAAGTACAATCAAAACATTTATGAATGAAACTCGACCTCGTTTATATGGCCACCGCGGGCACGTTTGCAGCGGTCGATTCGTTGGACCCAATTCTCAACGACTCGGCCGTACATTTCGGCCGAGACGAGCTCTTCCAACGTCGTCGGCGTGTTGGCATGAATCAATGACTTAACGTAGCCCCACAGAAAATAGTCAAGTGGAGTTAAATCGCACGAACGAGGCGGCCAATCGACTGGCCCATGTCTTGAGATAACACGCTCACCATACTTACTCTTCAATAAACCAATTGTAGCGCGTGCTGTGTGGCTTGTGGAATCATCCTGTTGAAACCACATGTCGTCCAAGTCTATATCCCAAAAAATGGCCACGCTTTCCGACCGAAGGCACGTTCTTCGGCTTCTTTGGAGTACGTTCACCGAGTAAAACCCATTATTTCAATTGTTTTTTCATCTCTGGTGTGTACTAATGAATCCATGTCTCATCGACTCTTCTGGATTTCAGGTTCATCAAAAACCGACATGCGGCCACGGCAAAACTCTGCGAACCAATGGTAAACGGTTGTACGGGAAGATGAATGGGTCCCATACACATTATCGAGAATGGGCTTGATTTTCTCGCAGGTTTTGACACTCAAAAACAAGAATCGAGTCACGGAGCGATACTACTCCTTCTCCATGGTCGCAAAAAACACTTACACGATATTTTGGAATGGGTGTCAAAACAAAACTAAGCGTCATATTATCACCAAATTTTGACAGCCGGGCTAAAACTCATCAAACAGCCCTCGCATGGGTCCTATTTTTCCAGCTTCTTATATTATATTTTTATCTAAGAACTTTAACTGTTATTGATTAGAAAGTAACCGAATGCCAGAGGTAAGCATTAAAGTATAGGGTTTTCTAATAACGACTTGACAACTTTTTTTTTTTTAAATAAAAGGCAAACCATTTGAGATATTTCAAAAACTTTATTATTGGCTCGAAATACAATCAAAACATTTATGAATGAAACTCGACCTCGTTTATATGGCCACCGCGGGCACGTTTGCAGCGGTCGATTCGTTGGACCCAATTCTCAACGACTCGGTCACACATTTCGGTCGAAACGAGCTCTTCCAAAGTCGTCGGCGTGTTGGCATAAACCAATGACTTAACGTAACCCCACAGAAAATAGTCAAGCGGCGTTAAATCGCACGAACGAGGCGGCCAATCGACTGGCCCATGTCTTGAGATAACACGCTCACCATACTTACCCTTCAATAAATCGATTGTAGCGTGTGCTGTGTGGCTTGTGGCACCATTCTGTTGAAACCACATGTCGTCCAAGTCCATATCTTCCAATTCAGCCCAAAAATAATTAGTGATCATGGCGCGATAACGCTGAACATTCATAGTAACGTGACGATCGTTATCGCCGACGAAAAAATATGGCCCAATAACGCCGCCGGCATGCAAACCGCACCAAACAGTTATTTTTTGTGGATGAAGTGGTGATTCATGAAGCACATGTGGGTTTTCACCCACCCAATAACGCATATTTTGCTTATTGACGAACCCATTGAGCCAAAAATGAGCTTCGTCACTGAAGATGATTTTGCGACTCCGAATATCTGTAGAAAATTTTTATAATTTGCAAACGTTGCTCGTTAGTGCAGTTAGACAGTGACAGACTCACGGCACAACGGCGTCTCCGAATTGTTCAACTGTATTACGAAAATCAGCGTTCTGTGAAAAATGTTTTTCGTGCGATTCGAGGAACTTACGGTGAGCATAATCGACCTACTGAAACCACTATTGTCAATATCTTTCGCAAATTTGAGTCCCAGTTTACATTAGTGGATGATCCTCGACAGGTTAGACCACGTACTGAAGAGACTATAGCAGCTGTAGCTGAGAGTGTACGCGAAGACCGTGACGAATCGATTCAACTTGTCCAAGAATTGAAGTAAGACGACTTGAATTTGCGTCATATTTTCAGTGAATGGGCACTGCAAAAAGTCAATGAAAATCCGGTGTTTTATCGTGTTCAGTGATGAAGCCAATTTCTTGCTTAATGGATATGTTAATAAACAAAATTGCCGTATTTGGGCTGGTGAGCAACCCGAAGAGTACCAAGAGCTACCATTACATCCATTAAAGATGACGGTATGGTGTGGTTTATGGGCTGGTGGAATCATTGATTAATATTTCTTCAAAAATGAGGCAAATCAGAATGTTACCGTCAATGCTAATCGTTATCGCGCCATATTCACGGACTATGTGCTTTCTGAAAGCACATGGCCTCGGTGAGCTCTGGTTTCCACAAGACGGCGCTTCGAGCAATACAGCGCGTGAAGTGACCTTCCGAAGTGACCACGTAAGACGCAGTCGTGGCCAATATTTACATGACATCACTTTCGAAGAGTAAATGCCATAAATTGTTCTTTTAACCAATAATAAAAATTTTAAGTTCGCTTTTAAATTTATGTACCAGCCGACTGTTGAGTTTTTGGTCGTTTTGGACGAGGTTCGTCGCCTGCTCGCCACTCAGCTTACTGCCGACTTGACTCTGGTGTGAACTGATGGAGCCAAGTTTCATCCATTGTCATATACCGATGCAAAAATTCGGCTTCATTGCGGTTGAACAGCTTTAAACACTCCTCTGAATCATCAACACTTTGTTGGTTTTGGCCGACTGTGAGCAAACTCGGCACCCACCCCCACCCAGAGCTTTCGCATGTCCAAATATTCGTGTATGATATATCCAACACGCTCTTTTGATATCTTCAGAGTCTCAGCTATCTCGATCAACTTCACTTTACGGTCATTCGTAGTCATTTTGTGGACTTTTTTGATGTTTTTATCTGAAACAGCCTCTTTTGGACGTCCAATGCGTGCATCATCTTCGGTGCTTGTATGACCACTTTTAAATTTTTCAATCCACTTGCGAATGGTTCGTTCGGCTGGTGCAGAGTCCGGGTAACACTTATCAAGCCATTTCTTTGCATCGATAAATCAACACACGAAATTGCTTTGAATCCATTTTTTTCACAATAACAAAAGTTGCTTCACTCACAACGCTATATCTCGAAAACTAATCGTCCGACAGCTATCAAATTTATACACGTATCTTTTGAAGGTTGGTACTAACTGAAAATGGTGTAATTCAAGTGGTGCCCTCTCTTAGAAACGGCCCATGCATTATATATATATATATACTTACAGATTTGTATCAATTTGCATCTTGACATAATTTATTTTTATATGTTTATAATATATAACAGTTTTGTATGAAATTTAATTAACAAGAATCTTATGTCAGTTTTTCGTCCATTTCGATCTCAACGCAGAAGAGAGTAACATTTAAGACAATTATACAATATTAAAACGTTTTTCGATTCTTGTTCCCTTGAATATAATCGTATACTTATATTAAAAAACACAAAGTTTGTAAGGACTTTGTTGAAACACTGTTTCCTATTGTTGTAAAAGAATAACACCGGCAGCAATTTGATTCGGTAAATCAACTTCAGGAATTTTCACTTTGCAATATTGTTCAGAATCGTTGGTGTTTGTTTTTTTGTTTATTATAATCACACGGGTATCTAGAGTGGGCATTTCTTGCATACGTCCACGTCTATAAAACAGACCAGCTGTTTTGGTACTTAGTAAAACACAACTAGATCCCCGCGCATCGCTCTGATCTGAAGCTACCTGGCAAAGAACTAGTGCCACTATTTTTCTCTTTCCGCGGTCTCGATATTTACGTGCGTAGTGACACAGCTTACCAAACTCCACCACAATGTGGCTTAAATTCCATCTTCGTAAGCAGTATCCTCATACTGAATTCGTTACGACATTTTGGACAGATAACACCCGAAAGACGGTGTGTTGGGATCTTCGCTGTAGAAAGCAACTTGACCCCGTTTGTATATATAGCCCACGTGAATACAAGAAGTTGATAGTCGTGCCACTAACACCCTGGACTCATTTTTAGCTTCTCACCCTGATAAGTACAGTGTTGATGTGCTCTCCCCTCCAGTCACGACGAACCATTGTGCCATATCAGCAAATCTTTCATACACCCACCACACAATTAGAGAAAATATTCCTAAAAGAACCTACCACAAAGACAATTTTAGTGGAACAAACAGCTTCTTTAGGAATTTTAACTGGTCGTTATGTTTACTTGATAACGACGTGGATGCCGCTGTTGATATGATCACATACCCTCTTCTCTTTGGAATAAGATTTTATATCCCTCGTCGGCTCAAACAAGGTATACATCTATCAATACTTGAATTTAAATGCTACCGTAAAGATAGAGTCAATAAGGCTGGGAACGGTGTTGCGATTTTTATCAGAAGATCAATTCAACATTCGCTTTTACCTATTGTCAAAACGAGTTATGTTGACAACGTGGGAATTGAAATAAAATTAAGGAATCAAAGGTCAGTTAAGGTTTTTTGTGTATATTTTCCTTGTAAAACTGCATCAGACGAGAAAAGAACTAGTTTTAAAAATGATTTGAGAAGACTTTTCACCTTAAACGGTGAATTGGATATCTAAATTCCAGACATAGGAATTGGGGTTTTGTTAGAGCGAATACATTAAAAATTACTTTCTGATTTTCTTGTTATGTTGCCAATCTCTTTTCTGTTTCCTCCTAGTCCAACCTATGTCCCCGCTAGTTCTCGTGCCTTCTTATATAACAAACCCAGTGTCTTAAAATGAACTTAGTTTGGATCATAATCCGGTTTTCTGTCAAGATTTAAAAAACGCCAATTGGACGCGATTTAGTTCAATAGTTAAATCTAAACTTAGTAATATTCCCATAACTATTGATGGCATATCAATTAAGCAAGACGTCGATTGTCTTGTAAACAACTTTCCAGAACATGTTCTCAGGTCGGTCGAAGAAAGTATACCAAAAGTTCAAAAAAAGAACCACTGCTTACCTATATTCAGGCACAAAATGACATACCTGAATAAACAAATAAGCACAATTTTTGTTACCGAAGAAGATATACAATTTATATTTAATAACCTTGGGCCTAAAAAATCAGGAGGACTTGATATGTTAACAAAAATTTATTTAAAACAATTGCCCAAATCAGGTATAAACTACATAGCATTCATTATAAACGCTTGCCTAAAAATTCAATATTTTCCTGATATATGGAAACTTGCAAAAGTGGTACCCATATTAAAGGCTGGTAAACCTCCAGAAAGTCCAGAAAGTTAAAGACCTATCAGTCTACTAAGCAACCTTAGTAAGGTATATAAAAAGATAATAAAGGAGAAAATCTTAAAGTTCACAGATGATCATAAATTTTTTCCTAACGAAAAGTTTGGTCTTAGGCGTTATCACAGTACATCCCATCAGGCACTAAGAATATGCAATTGCATTTGTAGAAATCGGTCAGAAGGAAAATCTACTGGCATAGTCTTATTAGACATTGTAAAGACATATGATTTTGTTTGGTACATTTGAACTTTCCTCCATATCTCTGTAAAATAGACCAAAGTTTCCTGTCCAGTCGTCGTTTCAACTTTCATTCGGGTGTACCACAAGGCTCAGTTCTTGGAATAATCCTATACAACATTTATACACCTGATATACCAAAGTTACCACACTGTGATATAGCCACATTTGCAATATTTTCATCTTATGAATTCGCCCTTAATATTGAGAGGAATCTCAAAAATGGAATGGATATATTATTACAATATTACCACAAATAGAAAATCAAGCTAAACGAAGTAAAAACTCAGGCTATTTTTTTTTTACTCGGGAAAGAAAGTCATGTTTTCTTACCAGCTCCCAACTTCAACTGAAGGGAAGCTTTATAAATTGGGAACCTCAGTTAGATATCTAGGTTACCATATCACTAAAATTATAAAGAAAATAGGAAAAGCAATAAAGATGCTGTATCCATTTATTAATAAAAAAATCACTACTCTCCACTGACAATAAAATTATATTGCACAAAGTGATCTTCCAGGCGATTCTGCTCTATGGATGCCAAGTATTGACCCAAAAGAATATAGACACCACGGAATGCCGTTACGCACTCTCTAGGCTAAGGGATAAAAAGATATACGCAGATATCCATCTCTTTTTCGCATATCTTTAGGACAAATCCGACTCTGTTTGCTTTGAGGGAAAAACAATAACGAGTGTCATGGCCTTCATCCAACAGGATGAACTAGTCTCAGAAAGCTTAACAACAGGTACCACGAATTCTTCGACACACCTCCTCAAAAGGTTACGGATGACCTCGCTGCTTTCCGCAGCTATGTTCACTCTAAAAGAGTTTCTCACCTTCAGCGCAGCCCAGCTGACCATGATAAATTTTTCATTCCTAATTTGCCTTTTTTGCCTGCATCTCATCTACACTCCCCTACTCCTCCACGCAACAAACTACCTCTTACATTTTACTACCAAAACGTAAAAGGCTTGCGCTCCAAAACTCGGGCTGTATTGTCTAAATCACACAGTCTTTCTTTCGACGTCTATGCTCTTACAGAAACCAATCTGATCCCAGACATAAAGAGCCAGAAGTCATTCCCATCTTCATTTAATGTCTTCCGAGATGACGATCACTCTCTCCCTATGGTTAATGATCCTGCTATTCCTAAAGTTGATTCTCCATGTAGAGGTGTCCTACTTGCTATTCACAATAATCTCAACTCTCTCTCATTGCTATCTCTTCTTCTGCAAAAATTGACATAGTCTCAATTAAAATAACACTTCCCAATAGGTCCTTGTACGTTGTGCTGCTATATTCTCCCAGCTCAACCTATCGAATCCTACATCCGTGCTATTAAAGCAATTGACCAACTAATTGACCTAAGTGATTCCATCGACGATATTCCCCTGCTGAAGTGGATTCCATCGGATGATCACTTATTTTTTACCGCGTCAAATGCCAGTTCATCCAAGGAATGTCTTTTCATTGATAGCGTAACTGACTCAAGCTTGTGCCAAGTAAGTGCCGTCCCTAACTTTATCGGTGTGGGCAACTAGACCTTATCTTCAATAGTGCTCTTATAAACTCCACAGTAACGTTTGTCCTTTTATCCTATCAACTGTCGACAACTTTCACCCCCCCCCCCCCCCCTCTTCTTCTATCAAAATCAATACCTATCTTAGCAAATGTTCTTTTGATTTTACTAACCTATCCTTATCTGATGCTGTCTCCATTTTCTACAGCGAAATATTTAATTCTATTTCTCTCTACGTCCCCTTTTCACGGCATAAAACATCATCTATTTCCCCTCCATGGTACAATAAAAGACTTCGCTCTTTACGTAATAAAAGAAACAAATTATGGGCAGCTTTACTTCGCACCAATTCTTATTAAGACCACTCTAACTATCTTGGAACTTACCTGCAATTCACCCAGCTCTATAACTGCCACTATCAGCGCTTTCTCGACACAGCGCAGACCAACCTTATTAATAATCCTAAGACATTTTATCAATTCATCAACTACAAAAGAAAATCAGACGGATATCCACCATCTCTCTCGTTCGATAACATATCATCGACCGACCCACATTTTATTGCCAACTATTTTGCAAACTTTTTTAAGCAGTCATTTGCAGGCAAGCCCTTCGTTCCCGACCGCATGAATTGGGTCTATAACTTAATTCGTGCGGTTTGCTAAGTGATTTCAAACCTCTCTCAAACTTTTGATCCCACCCTTATCGAAGAAAAGTTACAAAATCTCAATGATGAATTTTTATCCGGTCCAGATGGGCTCCTAGCAATATCCAATTTTTCGCACCCACTTTCCTCCCTATTTCATCTGTCCCTCACACGAGGGAAATTCCCCCAAATTTGGAAGACCTCTTTTATAACCCCGGTTCACAAAAAAGGATCAAAGAATGAAGTAACCAACTACCGTCCCATTGCTAAGCTTTCTTATATACCTAAAATGTTCGAAAGTTTTTGGTATGATGTTCTAAGCTTTCAGTGCAAGTCACTTATATCATCCAGTCAGCACGGATTTCTAAAAGGTAGATCAACTACTACAAACTGAGTTGAATTCGTGTCCTTTGCGCTTTCAGCCCTAGAAAATGACAACGAAATTGATATTATTGCTACAGATTTCGCTAAGGCCTTCGATAAAATATCACATCAACTGATCCATTTCAAATTGTCATCCCTCGGTTTTGACCCCGTTTTGTTAAAATGGATATCTTCTTATCTGGAGAACCGTTACTATAGCGTTCGCTTTAGGTCAGCCTTCTCAACCCCGTTTTTAGCCACTTCTGGTGTCCCACAAGGCAGCCGTCTTGGTCCCCTCCTTTTCATTCTTACTATAAACGATCTTGAGAGGATATCAAACACTGCTCCGTATTCATTTACGCCGATGACACTAAGTTCTCCAAAACTATTTCTTCACCACAAGACTCTACACTCATTCAAGAAGACCTCGATAGGTTTTCCACCTGGTGTCTAAAAAATTGCTTTGAGCTTAACGTGTCCAAATGCCAATCTATGGGTTTGTCTCGTAAGTCCTATCAATCCCCCTCTAGACTTCATTTTCTGCATGACCAACCTGTTCCCCTGAGAGTTAAACTTCCGTTCGCATATTGATGAGATAATCTTTAAAGCCAACTCATCGCTCGGTTTTATCAAACGTTGGTCTCAAGAATTTAGCAACTCTTATATGACAAGGTCACTTTACATTACGCTTGTCCGCCCCCTTTTTGAATATGCCAGCCAAGTGTGGTCCCCCTTTAAGCGAACTCATATATCCCGAATCAAAAACATTCAACGTCGTTTTCTTCGTTTTTCTCTTCGTGGACTACCCTGGAGTGACCCATTTATCTTACCTCCTATCGCGACCGCCTCAAACTTCTTAACCTGAGTACCCTCGAAAAACGCAGAGACGTAGCTGACATTCTCTTTATTCATCGACTGCTCTCCAGTTCTGTGGAGTGCGCTTCCCTTTACATCTCTATTTCCTTCAACACTAATCCTCGTAAATTACGCTGTCTTCGTCCCATCGCACCTCTCATGGCTCTAACGAACCAATCTCGCTCTTGCTCCGTAAGGTCAACTCAAACCTCCCCCTTTTTGATTTTAACCTGAGCACTTCTCGCCATAAACTTGATCTCCTCCACCACTCCCTTATTCCCTTACCCTTAAGTTAGTCTTAGTTTTTAAGTTAGCTTTTTAAGTCCTAGTTTTTAAGTTAGTTTAAGCTTGCATTAAGCGAAATATAAAATCGAAAAAAAAAAAAAAAAAATGGGGCGACGCTTCAACTTGCCACATAAACAAATTGCAAGTCCTGCAAAATAAGATCTTAAAAAGTATGCTAGCTTTACCTTGGCAAAACTCAACTCGTGATACTCATGTAAGAGCGAATGTTGAATTAATTGTTCATAGAATCCTTAAACTTAATAATACGTTTAAAAGGTGCAGTTTTCCTGATAATCCGCGCTTGATTTTTTTTTTTTTTGTAAAGAGAATTTAGTCATTTTCGCTTCTTTTTTATTTATTAATTTATTAATTAATTAATTTATTTATTTATTTATTTATTATTTATTACTTATGTATTATTGGGTATATATTTTAATTCGTGCTTTTTTTTTCAAAATTTGAACGTTTATTTAAGAAAAACATGTACAGTAGTATTATTCAAGTATTGCCCATTTGAAGCTATGACTTTTTCCCATCTTTCTGGCAATTTGTGGATCCCATCCCAAAAGATCTACAACGGCTTGGCAACCAAGAATGAATCAAGGCAATTTTTGATGTTCTGCTCTGATGTGAACCGTATTTCAGTGAGGGCGTTCTGCATCGACCGGAACAAATGGTAGTCAGAAGGGGCAAGGTCTGGGCTATAAGGCGGGTGGGGTAAGACTTTCCATCCACTGTTTTCCAAATAGTTCTTAACCGGAATAGCAACGTGGGTCCGAGCGTTGTCATGATGGAAAATTATTTCCTCGTGTCTGGTCGCATATTCCGGGCGTTTTTCGGCTACTGCTCTCTTCAAACGGATTAATTTTGTTCGGTATCGTTGTCCATTGATGGTTTTACCCGGTTTTAGCAGATCATAATACAGCACACCCATCTGATATCACCAAATACAGAGCATTACCTTCGCGCCCTGGATATTCGGCTTTGCCGTTGATTTGGCTGGTTGGCCGGGTTTCACATATTATTTTTTTGGGGCTGTAAAAGATCCATTTTTCATCACCAGTAACAATACGATGCAAAAATGACTTCCTTTTGTGGCGTTCCAGCAGAATTTCGGACATGCAAAACCGCCTTTCGACGTCTCTCGGCTCGAGTTCATGTGGAACCCAATTTCCTTGCTTTTGAATATATCCAGCTGCTTTTAAACGTTTTGAAATGGCTGCGAGGCTTCTTGTGTTTGCCAACAATCTTTATAGAGTAATGCTTCTAGTTCTTCATCTTCAAACTTTTTTGGCTGCCCAGGACGTCCATCGTCTTCCAAGCCAAAATCACTACTTTTAAATCGTGCAAACCACTTTTGGCACGTTCGCTCAGCTACCGCATGTTCACCATAAACTTCCACCAAAATACGTTGACTTTCGGCATCAGTTTTCTTCATATTAAAGTAATGAAGAAGAACTCCCCACAAAAACACTTTTTCAGGCACAAAGTTCGACATATTTGAGTGAAAAAGAATTATTGTTGTTTACTCTTCAAATGAATGACATATACTGAAATGACGTACAATGACAGTAGCTTTCCAACGCATATTCCAATGGAATAATAGCAAACCGCATTAAGTTATTACCTAATTAAGTTATAGACCCTTACACATATCTCACACTTATTTATGTGTTTATTCATCGTTTTATGTACACACATATACGTAAGTTTATCCCGATATGTATTTCTCTATATGCATATCCTTTTTTGTTTTTGTTTTTGTTTTTTTTTTTTTATTGAAGGTTTTGTTTCCGTTTTTCCTTCAATTTTTTTTTTTTTTTTGACCTATTTTTTCTCCACGCATTCTTAATAGAACTAAAAATAATGCTTTAGTAGAAAGATAAAATATAAAATCATCACATCTCTGTAGAATGTGCAATAACAATATTTCTGTAATATATTTGAGTACGAAATAAAAAAATCGATCTATCTATCTATCCCTCATCGGATAAAGAGTATCAAACCAGAAGAGAAGGCGTGGTACGACTCAAGCGACGGCTGTCAGGATTAAAGAAATGATTTTTCGTATCCTACAAGACTAACCCGACAGAGAAAAACCGAAAAAAGTTCAACCGAGCCGGAAATGACTACAACGTCTTTCTCAAGCGTGTGAGATTCTAATATGACCAAAAACTAAGATAAAAATACTACAATCTTCCAAGGGTAGTAAAAGATTTTGATCGTATGTCAAAAGCATTAGAAATTCTGCCTAATCCTCCATCATTTACGATAATATTCCAGCTGTCAGCTCATTAGACAAGGCAAAACTGGTTGTGCTTCCAGGTTGTGCTTTGTCTCTCTCTACACGTGAGTTCTTCGAATCTTTAATGGGACGAATCCACTTTCGCACTCGTGTAGTAGCAAGATTACTTAAAGATCTTAAAATACATAAGTCCGCTAGTCCAGATGGTATATTTCCCCTTTTTCTGGAGAGGCGTTCTTGCACGCTTGCAAAACCACTGTGTAAGCTTTTCATTTTTGTTATCCTACTCTTTCCGAGCAAATGAAAAGCTGCATTTGTCCAGCCCATTCCTAAAAAATGGCAAATCTTCTGTTTCCTCCTACAGACCCATTGCACTTAGGTCCCTTCTTTCTAAGGTCATAGAAATGCTGATAAACCATCACCTGATTAAATATCTCGAAACACGAGAGCTCCTAAATGACAGGCAAATCGGTTTTCGTACCAACAGGTCCACTAGTTTGATGAAATGTTTTACCGAAAAGTCAAACCAAAGCGTACACCAATCTGGTGAAAACAAGATAGTTGCGCTTGATATCTCTTTTGTCAAAAATGCGTGCTTTTGGGATCAATGACTGTCTACCTCAATGGATTAGAAATTACCTTTGGGAACGTTTAATTCAAGGTATTTTGAATGATATCTGATATCTGATATCCGCAAAATAAATGCTGGTGTACTTTAGGGCTCCGTTCTGTCTCCAATACCGTTTTTAGGCTACATTAATGATCACTTGTCTGCTACTTCAAATCCAATATATTTCTTTGCTGACGACAGTTCTCTCTGCTTTTCATATTCGTTACCGGACTCAAGTCCCTGTTCTTTGGCTGTAGAACGGGAACGATAGAGTATGCTAAGCTCATTAAATTCCGATATAAACAGCACCACTAAATCGGGAACCTCTAACAGAGTGAAACTTAGTTATGTATCCCATGGCCTTTATCCTTTGAGCTAGGAGTTTGACTGTTCAGCTGTTTTAATAATCTTAAGTAGCAATCCCTGCCCAAGGTTATTCTCCGTAGAATTTCTATGAATTTTTTAAATTTTATATACTCGTTTGTAGGACTAAGTTTAGGTGTCCTCTTAGAAGTACAAAGGGATTTGTTTTTTTTTTTTTTTTTTATTTAATTCCGCGCGTGCACCAAGGGGATATGAATAGCCTTTTACTGGCTTTTCACCAGCGCGAGGGCGGGTAGTGTAGTAGTTTTGAAACTCAGGAGTTAGGTTTCGATATTTTTACAAGAGGTGGTTGTCAAACTGGAGCCAGTGCATCCTCAACAAGTGGGTCTTAGTACGTGCTAGTTGTTAGTTCGTTACATTTTGCCCAGCCAGCAACCACTCCAACATCAGTGTTATGCCTTCATGTCAGAGTTGACGCCGACAGGATTTACATATAACTCATAAAAACTCCATGAAAAGACTTTTTCAGAGAATTATCTCGCACGGGATTCGAACCCGCGATCCACTGCTTAAGGAGTCTATGCATATACCACTTCACCACGGCCACCCCGAAATACTAAATCATACGAGTATATTGACAAGGGAAGCTGGTTTTTTTCTTTTCTCATGAACAGACTTATCGGATAAACAGTGTTTATTTGTAGAAAAAAGTTTAAGATCCACTTCTTATGTCAAAAGTGGGATTGAGAAGTATTTTTCTCGTATGAACATTGAAATGAAAAATTAGAGAGAAAAAAAAGAGAGGTACCGATGTGTGTTGGTTTTAAATGTCTGAATGTTACAATGAATAGGAAATCCAGAGCTCGGCACGCATTCCATAAACGTGTTGTTTGGCTTAGCAACGAATCACAATATTTCCATGTACGTCCGAATTTACGTCCGGAATACTACTGGCGATTTCTGTGGAGCACTGGTGGTGAAAATATGAACTTTTCTTTGTGAACTAGATACTAAAGTATTTTAGATCGACAGTTATCCAATTAGTACAAAGAAAGAAAGATGTTTGGGTTCAGTGATTATTTCGCTCCTTAAGTGGCATCCAACATTTAATGGTGAGACTAAATTCTTATTGGAGGTTGGCTTGTTGCTGATTTCTAGTCAACTAGTTATTTTACTTGAATTTTGTTGACTCATATGAGAGTATGAGATGGTCAGATTTGGTCACACTGATATTCTCAAGGAGGCTACTAGATGGACGAGCGAAATTAGATCTAGCTTTCCTCATAGAAGAATTCGCTCAACATGTGCAAGCAGTAGGCATCTATAAAAAGGTGTGCATGCGGATAACCGATGCATCATTTACAATATGTAATCGACGGCGTGGATGGTGAAGCTAATGCAGCCATACAAGAATTTCGCGAAAAGCTGAGGGAATAATTAAATAATTAAATTATAGCCGCAGGCTATATAATTAAAGAAGGATATAATACGTGAGTCAAACTCTCCATATATTTCGCCTATAGTTCTGGTTCAAAAGAATAATGAAGAACTCAGAATTTGTGTTGATTTCCGGGATTTAAACAAAATCATCGTCTTAGAAACAAAAAGTATTTTAGTACGTTGGATGCTTTTTGGCTATATCTTCACAGATTTGATCTCAAAAGGAAAGATATTAAAGTATTTGGATGATATTCTTATCGCGACGTCATCTCTTGAAGAACACTTGGAGGTTTCAAAATCAGTCATTTAAAAGATGGTTGAGCACGGATTGCTATTAAGACTCGTCAAGTGTAAGTTCTTGCAACTAAAAATTCTGTACTTGGGATATAAAGTTACAGAAAATGGAATAAGGCCAAATGAGAGTAACTTTAATCCTATAAAAGATTTTCCGACAATATCAAGTACCAAAGACTAACATACAATGAATCTCCTGTTTTGGCTATATATAGCCCACACGGTGCAACCTAACTTCACTGTGAAGCCAGCACAATTGAATTGTAAGAAGTCTTGCTGCAAAAGCAGTTAGATGAAAAATTCCAACATATATTTTGTTTTTCGAAACGGGCAAAAGAAACTGAAAGTAGATATCACAGATAAGAGATTGAAACGCTTTCTATAATCTATGCGCTTCGAAGATTTAATAGGAATATCACTCAAAATCGTAACTGATTGTCAAGCTCTTACTTTGACCATTAGGAAGAAATTGTTGAATCCGCGAATATCTCGATGGGCCTTGGAGCTACAGACTTTCGATTATGTGGTCGAACATAGGAAAAATGAAAAAATTACTCATGTCGATACGTTGAGTCGATCATTTATTTGATCATCATTTGATGATGATTTAAATTGTTTCTGACTTAAAAAAGAATGAAAGTAATTTGTATGAAATGATAGACGGACTAATCTATCGGAAAAATAAGAACAAGGTACTCTGTTTTATTCCATCCCGGATGGAGGAACAGGTCATACGTACAAACCACGAAGCCATGTGCCACTTAGGTGTTGAAAAATGTTTACGATATTTGTCTGAACGCTTCTAGTTTCCGAAAACGAAAAGCAAGATCAAAAGATTACATTAAGAAATGTTTGAAGTGTATATATGTATTTTTCCCATACGCCTGTAAAACGGAAGCGACTTTGGTCCTTTGCTGAATTCTAATGTAAAAAGAAGCATTTTTTTTTTTTTGCCGACGGGTTAACCAAGTTTGTAAATTATTCTTTTTGAAAATTATTCTCGACCTGATCAAATCATATTGGATCGTTTCTAACATCTAAGCTTATTTTTCTTATGTATTCCATGAAATTATCAGTTAAATTACCTGTAACATACTAATTTTGAAAAATGTGTATCTGTAAATGACCTGTGTATATTTAAATAAATTGTAATCGGGGCGATTACGTGGTCAGGATGGTCGAACTGTAGGGCAATTTGAGATGAGCACTTTTCTGGACCACTGTTTTGAACATGGGAGACATATTTTATTTCCGATGTGACGGGTTCAAAAAATCGATTTTTTTTTACATTTTTCGAAAGAAAAAAATTTCAGAATGAAATTTTAAATATTTTGAAAGTTATAGCTAAAAGAAAAGAGCGCGCCGTAGTGTGTATAATAATATATTGACGCGCCAGCGGCAGCATCTCTGACCGTTTCCTCTTTTATTGTCGTTCCGTCTTTTATTATTCTAGGGTATGCAGGTATGCGTATTATAGCAAACCTTTTTAATTGACAAAGATGAAATATAAGAGTTTTGTACATCGTACAAGAAAGATCTTCGAGCAGTTCTTCAGTAACTGTTTTTCGCTCGGCTAGTGCACACTACTCTTAAATGTGAAACAGCGTTTTAGCCGAGGTCGTCACGAAAATAAAGGTGGTAGAAAAAGATCATTTCATGGGAATCTACATACTGCAGAAGCTGATATTAATTTTGTGTGTACAAGTGCAGAAAAACTGAAAGATAGCAGTGACTTTGAAGTAAGCCATGACATTTATTTCGATAGTAACAGCCACAATAGGTCAAACAGCCAGGGACTACGCTGACACTATTACAATGCACGAATTTCAAGTGCAGAGAAAACTACAGAAGCCAACTGTAAAGAGGCCAGAACTTTAAGCAGGTCTCTCTTTTTCTTCGAGGATTCTACTTTTTTTTCGAGGAGCTACTAGATTGAATTGTACAAGTATCAAAGACTTACATATTATTGAACAGAAAACAACGTGGAATATTCTAAGGTGAACTTAGGCGAACAACAGGAAATTCAGTACCGACATTTGCTAACAGGATTTTTCATGAAAAAACCAGAGAACAACCAACAAAAACCGGCATCTGTAGACCAAATAAACTGGCACAATTCAAACAAGGAAAAAGGCCAGCTCTGGGTGCTAAATTTGCGAAATTTGCCATTAATCAAAAAGAAGAACTGAGCGCAAAAGGTACTAGTTGGGGTGAAAAGTAACCTCCTTGGGAATGAAAAATAAAAAACATTTTTTAAATCATCTTTTGAGGTTTGGAAAGAGATAATAGTCCGAGGGAGCCAAATCAGGCGAATACGCTGGATGCGACAGCAATTGGAGCCGTAAGTCATTGATTTTAGCCGTGGTTGCGATGCTCTTTTGCGCCGGTGCATTGTCTTGCAACAATAACATTTTTTTTGCGCTTCATGTGAGGCCGTTTTGCAGCGATTTCGGCCTTCAATCGCTCCAATAATGTCCAGTAACACTCGCTGTTAATAGTTTTTCTTTTTTCGAGGTAATTCACGAAGAGTATGCAATGACAATCCCAGAAAACTGACACCATAACCTTTCCGACCCATCGAGCCCCCCTCGGCCGCCTCGGAGCACTCGTGCCGGCTTCAGTCCATTGCCATTTCTGTTCTCTGGTGTGTAAATTTCATCAACAGTTACCAATCGAAGCCAAAAGTCCGCCCGATTCCGCATCAGCAAGTATAAACACTCTTTCGAAGTGCTCTCGCGTTGGTGTTTTTGGTCAGCACGGCACCCAGCGGCAGGATAACTTTTTCATATGTAATATATTGCCCAAAATATGGCGTGTGCGCTCAGTACTAATCTTTGTGGTATCTTCTAGCTCGCGCATCTTCGCCAACACTATTTCATGTATTTTTTGACATTGTCCTCTGTAACCGCATCGGAGGGCCTACCGCTGCGGACTTGATAGGTAGTGAAGTTTCGGCCACCACGAAACTCTCGAAACCAATATTTATCCAACTTTTCTTTTGTTTCCTTCGCCGTTTTGCCTCTCGTTTTTGCCCATACTCAACATGATGCCAAACACGTCAACAACAATCAGCTGTCACCCCACCTTGTATGTAAGGGATGGGCTGGTGGAATCATTAGTCCATATTTCTTCAAAAATGAGGCAGGTCAGAATGTGACCGTCAATGGTACCCGTTATCGCGCCATTTTAACGGAATATGTGCTTCCTGAAATTCAAGCACATGGTGTCGGTGAGCGCTGGTTTCAACAAGACGGCGCTACGAGCCATACAGCGCGTGAAACAATGGACAATGAAAAATCATTTTGGTGAGCACTTAATTTCACGTTTTGCTACGGTAAATTGGATGCCTAGATCGTGCGATATCACACCTTTGGACTATTTTCTCTGGGGATATGTAAAGTCTGAGGTCTTCAGGAATAAGCCAACTACGGTCGTGTTATCCGCGAGATACCAGTCGCTATGCTCGAACGAGTCGCTATGCTCGAAGGAGTCGCCTAAAATCGGACCTTCCGAATGGACCACCTGAGACGTAGTCGTGGCAAACATTTACATGATATAATTTTCAAAAAGTAAATGCCATGAATTGTTCTTTTAACCGATAATAAATATTTTAAGTTCACTTTCAAATTTATGTATTTTATTTTACCTTATAAATCAAACTTCACGATGAATCAGCCTTTAGATAAGCTTCAAAAAAATAAAAATAAATAAATAAATATTACAAAAACTCTGCGCGCTACATTAAAAAGCCACCTCCACGTATTATAAATAAAGAAACGTGGTGTTGGAACCGTGAGACGAAAATGGCGGCAAAGGGCCAAAAGTAATCCTCTGAAACGTGGACTTAGTGTAGCGGAAATAGCGAAACCGATAAAGTGTTTTCTGAGTTGGTCTGTGAACGCTACAAAAAGAAGTGAGAAAAGCGGTAGCAATAGCAGTAGATACATGGCATTGGGAATAAGAAGAAGTAGCTTCAAAATTTAAAAGCTTTAGTTAGGCAAGCTTAAGTTGATACAAACTCTGCACTGATCAACTAGATGGTGTATGTATTGCAAGTTACCTCGGAAAAAAACTCAACTTCGAAATTGAATGCCCTGGTTACGTATTGAATTAAAATATGTTTTTGTACAAATTGAAAATCCCAAAGAATACATTACGTTTCATGTTTTTTCAAACCCAAGTCTAATAGAGATATATTTTCAGCGATTTCCGGACATTCAAAGTACCAAATACTGAAATTTAATTAAAACACAACAAAGAGCATAAAAATATGTGTCTAGCCACTGCCCACACCAAACATAAATTTCAAAATATTCATCGCCTTCCATTCACATGCACGCACCATTTTCTCAATCCATAAATTGTATGCCTACCACGCCCTTACTACACCAAAAAAAAAAAGATACACAAAATAAGAATCAAACAATAGCGCAGACGGTGTTCTTGTTTTTTTTTTTTTTAAATCAGAAGTTTGCTTTCCAGTTATCGGCCGGGGTGTCATTTTAGGACGGGGCCAATTTGCCGAACAGTACTTTCGGTCACAATTTAATCAGCGAAATACAAAGTACCTTTAACTGATCCCTGAAAGAGCTTCATATTTGAAGTTTGAATTTAATCCTTTATCAGAGCTCAGATGCTTCACTGCCCTCTGTTTCACAACCCTCTGACGAACCCAGTTCGTCGCCGTCCTTCACAACTCATTATCCTTTCACCGAAGAGTGATTAAAAAGTAAGTATACGCTGCCAGCACCTGGTGCACATTGTGTGTAAATGTATACATCAACCTTCTGCTGGAATTTCAATAATTTTCGACAGTCCAACAGAGTTCCTGATGGTGATGTTGATGGCTACAGACCTGGGTGGGGAATAGGGGAAGCCCATTATTCATCATCATCACCCAGTAGGGTGTTGGGATTTGTGTTTATATAGAATGTATTATACACCATGGTACCGCTACCAGGTATCTGTAGCAAGTATGCGTATCTGTACTTTGCAAATCATATAGACGGGTGTTATCGCTCGTTAACCTAACCAGCAGGTACACCAAAGTAAAGAAAAACTTCAACTTTATCTTAAAAATGAAATTTTTATATCCTCGCGGAGTGAAGTAACCGTAATTATGATCATCGTCATCCCATCAACCAACATCAGCCCAAGGACTAACATAGCGGAAGCTATATCAAGCAACAACCAACCACCAACCATACCACAAATTCTAGAGGAGAGCGTTGTATATAGTGCTTCCTGGCGAGTAACTTACATTACAGAATATTCAGGATGTAAATATTTTTATAGCCCATGCTGGAATGTTTACTACCTCAAACTGCGGGACAGTAGCGCTTGTACCGAACACTAAATACCAGGTTTATATAGGAATTGGAAGCTCACTTTCTGGGCTTGGTAGGGCGGCCGATGAGCGCCTTAGGAGCTATATGTAGCCTGACGGCTTCCCTCATTCATATCTTGGCCAACGAAACCAGTTATCGTATAAAATTGCTCCATTGTCATCATCTCTCAGCGAACGACTCATTCTTATCCCGCAGTTAACTCGTCGTCATCGTTGTCGTTGTCGTTGAAAAGTTGTGTTAACCCTCCATGTAGCCTGTTGCGAAACTCGTTCTACTCTCTGACTTTTTAGCTCCTCTCCTGCTCGGGCATTATTAAAATATCCGTGCCGCATGAATCTTTAAGTTGCATTACTTATTACAAAGTTCTGCGGTACATTACGTTTACATAGCCCGACGGCAGTGGCAGTGGTAGTGGCGATGGCAAGCACCGGGTTTCCGTTTCCTTTTCCATTTGCGTTTTTTACTTGTCGTAGTTGTCGTCTTCCATAATACTACCTGGTAGTCCTTCTTCCTTAGTGTGCTAGGAGCACTAACGCCACAGCTATTGGGGACCATTATGTGTAACTGCAAAATTACCCTTTGTGCCAGGATCCAGGCATCCGTATATTTTACTTCGCCAGGAAGTCTGTTAATAATCTTAAACTATTCGCTCCCTTTGCCACATATCCTTGTGATGGTTTTCACCCACCTCCGTCACCATCTGCTCAAACAAAACGATGTGTTGAGCGAGCGAAAGTTACATACGCTGACTATTGACCGGATAAGTCTGCATACATACATAAGTGTGCAAAGTTTAAGGATCCAATTTTTCCGGATAGAAAGTGAACATGGTCACTTTTTGGATTCTTGAACAGTATTGTTGATCATGGAAAAATGTTTGCGTTCCGCATCTTGTTGAAAGAAAGTCAAAAGATGAGAATTCTCCTATGGGGACAAAATAGGATCGATTTTTTAATATGTCCTTCCAAACAATTCCAAACGGAAGGATGAAGAGAAAATTTTCAATTTTATTGCCAAACATTTTCGCATATGTGCCATTGCCATTGTTACAAAGAGTTGCGAGCTGTTTTCTTTCCCTTGGGGGGTAGATATTGCAATGCAAGCAAAAAGTTGGAGAAAATTGCATTTTGACTGTGTCACGATGAGGGCATAGTATCCACGTTTGGGGAACGGAACTTTGCAATATTTAATTTTACGGCAATTTTTTTTTCCGAAAAAGAAAAATAAAATAACTTCCGTTTGGAGGAAAACTTTTCAGGGAGATCTTTTAATACCTTAAATTTTGTAATATGCCATTGATGTACTTCCGCTTTTGAATTGTATAACGTAATGGCGGCAATCAGTTCTGAAACGCCAAGACAGAATCTGTGTCAGTTGACGTCTTACTGTGTAAAATTGCCATAGAAGCTAATTTCAGCTCCCGCATACCTATGTTCGAGTATTAACTACTTCTTCCAATTGAAAGTTCTGTTTTTTGCGACAGATTTTGAAGTTGGAAGACATATTCGTACAGTCTATGTGTATGTTCATGGTACTACCTCTCGGGTAACACACGGATACAGGGCAAAAAAGACCAATTTGTTGGAAACTCTTCAACGAGTTTCCTTCCCAATCTTCTAATTTCCTCCTTTACCGTCAACGATTTGATGAATGGATTCCTTTGCATGGAACCCTTTGGTATTAAAACATTCTCGCGACATAGTGTGACCAATCCATCGCTATTTCCGCCGTTCTGAAGTTCTCAAGTTTGTTGAATAGATTTCCGACAGAATTGTTTAGCATTGAAGTTGGTTACAGAGTTTGTTTTCGTTCAGTTTCACATTAACATTGTCTGCTTTTCTTTGAAAACGTTGCACCATTTGGAAAAGATCAGGAATTTGTATAGTAAACTGAGAAGCACCATTCCCATAGTTAATATAGGTTAGGTATTTCAGGCCTCCATATCTTCAACGTTAAGTTTGAACATGCATGCATATGTCAGTGATGAATACCATAAGCCATGAAGAACTGCATTTTGAACCTCAAAATCCTTTGAGATGTCTCCGTTGTGCAACCCACAACGAAATACGAATACTTGAATACACACGTATTGGTACATAACATCAAATAAAAAAGTTTTTTCTCGTGGTATTTGAGTTGAAACTGTCGAAGGAGTTTTAAAACTCCATCATCACTAGATGCAGTGTAGACAAATACTTGACGAATTGTTCACTAATAATCTGGTAAAGTGTGTGGGCATATTATTCAAATTTTCGGTACCACTCTTATTATATGATATCTAACATAGCAATATCGTCTGATCTGCCAGAATGCCTCCACTCTCCTTGAGTCAGTCATTTTATTATTTACTTTCTAAGCGCAGAATTGTTACAAGTTAAAAGAATCAATACAGTGAGTTTACAAATCCATGCATGAACATTAAGATGTTCTCAAACACGTCCACGAGTATGAGGACGTTTATTTCGAAAACGTCCACGTTAATTTCGAAAATCTTATTAAAAAAAAAAATTAAAAATACATTCCGCCAATGAAGAGCACCGTAAACTTATGATTAGATCAACAGCATGACAAATTAACTTTGCAAACTTTGTTGCCGCCTACGATTTAAAGCTAAGACAAAATATCGTAATGCAGACCGGTCTTACTTCTTCTTGAATGTTGTAAATATTGGTGGAGTGGCAATAATTAAAGAACCTTCTTATTCCCTTATTCTTTTTCTTAGTGTTCTGTACAAATGACCTAGATATCTATTGGAAATATTTGACCATTGTTTTTGTAAATGAAGCTTAGAGTACAATGGATACATCTGGTCAGGTGCTTCTTAAACTTCTCTGCACCTGCTAGATAGGATTCAAAAACGTGCGATAGGACGGTCAATTGTCAACTTCGAACACTGACGAAATGTTTCCTGTTTCACCTTGCTCTATCGCTAGTTTTACCATTAGTGCCCATTGAAATTGTCAGTAGTATTCCGTTCGTTTAAACCTTTAGCCGTAACACACATCTCGCTACAAATGCTCAACAGTTTACTCTCAATTACAAGTTTACAACTTTTAGGCCTACTCTGAAACATCGTGATTCGTTCGTAAGCCGTACAACTCGCTTAGCCAAGCTATGTATTTATTTCCTGGTCATTATAACCATTAACCATTCAAAACCTATGTAAATCGGTACCTCTCTTTCTTTCCTTCTTAACTTCCTTCACCCGCGCTGTGTGCAAATATTTTAGGGGTACCTTGAAAAAAAGAGGCCTGTAAAAAGTGTAAAAACCGTTGAGCATGAGAGTCATAGTTAGTTAAAGAATCAGCGGTAGGAAGAAACACGCTTAAATTTATTATGAAAATATGATTGCAGACTGATAAAATGGATTACTCTAGATAATACACATCGTCCTTTTCGATGGCATTATCAACAAAAACCATTAAATCACAACCGGGCAATTGAAACTCAAGAGATTAAATAAGTTATAAACTTATATTGTAGGATATGTGTACTAAGTGTTGCACCAGAAGAGATTTTCAAAATTGGAAAAATACCTCATGTTTGCTGCCGAGGAACAAGTGGCGTTGGTTTTACTTTAAGGTAGATTTCTGTACGGGCTTAAGGTTCTAGTTTGCTGCTGATGATGCAACGAGTATATTATAAACTTTTAATCAAATTGATCTCAAGTAAGCAGCCCCATATGAGAACAGCACATAAACGCGCTGAACTATGGATGACCTAGGCACAAATAACACGGAACAACTAAAGGTTAAGACTTCACATAAGGTTCGAGAAGACAGTCGACTCGTTCGAGCATAGCGACTGGTATCTCGCGGATAACACGAGTAATGTTGGCTTCCAAAGTCAGTCGTAGCTGGCTTATTTCAGAAGACCTAGAGAAAATAGTCCAAAGGTGTAATATCGTACGATATAGGCGGCCAATTTATCGTACCAAACGTGAAATTAAGTGCTCACTAAAATGATTTCTCAACAAGTCCATTGTTTCATGCGCTGTATGGCTCGTAGCGCCGTCTTATTGAAACCAGAGCTCACCGACACCATGTGCTTGAATTTCAGGAAGCACATAGTCCGTTAACATGGCGCTATAACGGTTAACATTGACGGTAACATTCTGATTTGACCTATTTTTGAAGAAATATGGACCAATGATTCCACCAGCCCATAAACCACGCCATATCGTTGTTTTTAATAAATGTAATGCTAGCTTTTGACACTCTTCGGATTGCTCATCAGCCCAAAAACGTAAATTTTGTTTATTAACGTATCCATTGAGCCAGAAATGGGCTTCATCACTGAACAAATTTCACGATAAAACACCGGATTTTCATTGAGTTTTCCCAGAGCCCATTTACTGAAAATATGACGCAAATTCAATTCGCCTGGCTTCAATTCTTGTACAAGTTTTTCGGCTTTTAGGCCGAGATTCTCACGTAAAATACGCCAAGTTGTTGAATACGCCAAGCCAAGCTGCTGAGAACGACGACGAATCGATTCGTCACGGTCTTCGCGTACACTCTCACCTACAGCTGCTATAGTCTCCATAGTCGAGTATCATCCACTAATGTAAACTGGGACTCAAATTTGCGAATGGTATTTGCAATAGTGGTTTCAGTAGGTCGATTATGTGCACCGTAAGTTCCTCAAATCGTACGAAAAACATTTCTAACATAACGCTGATATTCGTAATACAGCTGAACAATTTAGGGACGCTATTGTGGTGTCATGATGACTTGCCAAACGATACTGAACAAAAATAACAAAGCAGTTTGATCGGAGTCATGCGTGATCTGTCAAAAAACGCCTATTGAAAATCAAACTTCACGATGAAGTTAGAACCAATTGGACTCCCGCACTATGAAAGCAATGAAACGTGGGCTTTTGCAAATTGCAAGTTTTGCAGTCCTCGGCGGTGGCAAAAATATTACCACATCCCCTGGATAAGTCGTTTGTGCTTATCTTGATTTGATTTAGTTTGATGACGGGGTGAACCCTGGGCTTATTACATTCTCAAAACTAACAATTTCGCTTAAAACTAAAGTGTGGGAGCGGTTATATTAAGTTATAATGTTGGGCATAGGTGGAAAGGATGTTCTTGAGGAACAGTTTGTTGAGGTGGTAGTCGAAGAGAGGCAGAATGCCATTTATTTCATTAAGCATTCTAGACATTGGCTTAAGGTGTCCGTAACTCGGAAGATTGAGCCGGAAAACTGGGACAAGAGATAAGTTGTAGTTATAAAGGACAATCAATATTACCAGCTAAGCTCTTATCAATTAAGGGATTATCGGGAATATTTTGGCGTATAAAAAGGGGTTGTAAATTTATAAGTTTAAGCCGATCAGTGTATGGTGGTAAGTTTTGGCTATCATCCCATGGAAGTATACGTAAAGTAAATTGTAAAAACCTGGGTTGAACACCTTATTAGGATGTGAGTTCTGTAATAGGGTGAACACATTTGAGTTGCATAGTTAAGAAGAGGCCTAACATCAGTTATGTCAAGAGATTTGGAACATAAGGATTGTGAAACTCCTTACACCAGCGCTTGATGAAACCAAGAGAACTAATAGGACAGGCGGATGAAAGATCACATAGCAGCAAGGTGCAGTAGGAGGGCGCTTACGGGTATAAGTTACAGCCTAACACTTATTGACGTTAAATTCAAGGAAATTCTTCTGACACCAAATACCAAATCAACATCATTTAGAGTTTGAAAAAAATAATAAGGGAACAAATTGGCTACCTTGAGAGGGGGATTTAATTGATTTTGAAACCATGGACCTAAATAGAACACGGTAAAGTTGTTCGTTTTATTGCGATTGAACCTACGTTATGAAGCTTTTTTGAAAAAACCAAGAGCATTTAGTTTTAGAAGGATTATGGTATATCATGAGAAGCTCTATCAAAGGCTGAAATCGGTTTCAGTCACGTCAACTTCATTTCCAGATTCTAGTGCACACGATGTGCCCAATACGAATTGCAGTTGTTTTAGATCTATCTCTGAGAAATCCGTCCTGGTTTTGGGAAACAATAGATTATGATGGAAAACCATTATGTCATAATGAATTTCGTCAGAAATAATACTCTGAAAAAGCTTAGGTATGCTGGACATTTTAGCAATTAGTCGATAGTTGCAAACATTGTCTTTACGAACTTTTTTATGTAGGGCAATAATATTAGGTGTGCAACTAAGTTATCGCTGTTTTTTTTTATGAAAATGCAACTTTATTGTTAAAAAAAGGTTACAAGTGAATCATTCAAAGTATTGCCAATCGCTAACTACAACTTTTCCCCATCTTTCTGGCAGAGGACGAATACCGTTACGGTAAAAGTGTTTATCTTTTGAGGCTACGAATCAAGCCATTTTTGATGTCTTTATATGAGCGGAACTTCTGATCAGTCAGACCATGTGCAATCCAACGGAACAATTAATAATCGCTTTTCGCAATATCTAGATAATAAGGTGGATGGGGTAGGACTTTCAATTTGAGCGTTTCCAAATAGGTTTTCACGGGTTTGATGACGTGAGACCAAGCGCTGCCATGCCGTAGAATCACTTTTTCGTGTCTTTGCTCGTATTGTGGCCATTTTTCGCGCAGTGATCGGCTCAATCGCATCAATTAACGTCGATACCGTCACGGGGTTTTGTTGGGTTTCAACAGGTTATAATAAATAACACCGATCTTGGTCCCACCAAATACACACCATAACCTTCGTAGCGAGAATATTCGGCCGGGAAGATGATGTAAAATCATAAACGGGCAATCCCCATGACTTTCTTCTCTTTGAGTTGCTGTAAAAAATCCATTTTTCATCACCCGTAACGATGCGATGAAGAAAGATCTTTTCTAGGTTGAGGGAAATTTTCCCTGGGTGATAGAAAGCTGTAAAAAGTTGGGCTAGGCGCATTTCGACTTTCTTTTAAAATATATTGAAAAGATCATTAGGCCCAGCATAATACTCATCTTTGACGTTTACTATTTTATTTTTAACTTGCTCATCAGTTATGGTATAGACATTGATTCCAAAGTTGTTTGTGGCAGGCAGGCAAGTAAAAAAAGTAAGAGTGGTTTGGCTCTTGGGTATAGATGACGAATGCTTAATTAAAAAAAATTGCGAAGAATTTTTCAACAATTTGGGGATCGCCTAAGGACTCATTCGATTATCGGGTTATTTTTCCGATTTGCTTTTAGTTTTAATAAACTGAAAGAATCGTTTGGGGTCGGAAGTGAGTGTGTAGTCCATTCAGTTTAAATAGTTGTCATAGAGAGCTTGGCAAAGTGTAGAGAAATTTACTTACGCTGTATTCTGGTAGTAGAATAATCGGCGTCGGAACACATTGTCCATGGTATCAGAGCACGTGATATCTGACACTGCAAAAGTACTTACAAAAAAGGATACTTTCATAGTTTCGACCACATTTCTTGAATCATTTGTAGCTGCTGGTGTTTTTAAAGGCTATATTTCTATCATAACCAATCTATTAAGATAACACCTCGGAAAAAATTTGCTGTAAGGAAACCTGATGAAACTAAATACTCCGTTCGTTGGTTAGTGATTAGTCCTCATTTCGTTTAGATTAGAAGTGACGAATAGTCTTCCAAAATATAGATTAGCTACACAGCTTTTACATAAGCCATAAAGTTAGTTATCTAGCATAGCTTTTTTCGCCTCCTTCTGGCCTGTCAAACTGAGTTTCTAGTTTCTAGTTAGTCGAAATTTGCGGTGCACTTAAAGTGCACTTTCTTAAAATTTTAACTTAATAAATTTTCTGAAACTTTATAAATATTTTATCCCTACAAAATTTTCTAAAAATTATGTTTACTACAGACTTTGCAGTAAAAACCATTTTTTGTCAGAAAAAAATGGCCAAAAACAAATGTACTGGTTGACTTCTATCTGAGGTGTAACCATTTTAAGCGCTATAACTTCTAGACGCTGCTAGGCCTTTTCGAAACAATAAATCTTATACGTGCGTAAAAAAAGCAACCGTGGTTTGACTGGGAGTGTCAGGCGGCCAGGAAGAAATCTTTTGCTTATTTGCGATTGTTAAGAGAAACCGGTAGCAGTTGTTCGAAGAGCCTTTACAAACATGCCAATCAAGAATATAGAAAAATATGCTCAGAAAAACAAATAAGGTTTTCGAATCAACTCGCCAAAACTTTTTCGGAAATTACCGACAGTCGCTCTTTGTGGAAACATGTAAGACTTCTCAATGGCACGTCATTCGCGCGAGGTATCCACGTTGAGGTGGGTATCCTAGCAGAACATTTTAAGCAATTGTTTAATCCTCCTTTTTAAACTCTATAATGAAATATTTCAGGGAAGTTATTCTGCATCGATTGGTTGAAGCAAACAACATTCTGAGCGAATTTCAAGCGGGCTTTCGGAGTAAATATTCAACGGTAGACAATGTATTCTCGCGCATTTGTATCGCGGGGTACTTCGTGGAAAAAGGAAAAAAGCTGTACGCGTTTTTTGTGGACTTTCGGCGGAGGCTTTCGACTTCGTTGATAGAAGATCGCTGTTCTACAAATTAAGCAACTTAGGTGTGTCAACAAAAATCCTCAAAGTCCTACAAAGTCTGTACAGTGAAAATTTAACACCAGTATGGGATGGAAAAAATGTTTCACAATGGTTTGAGTCACACATGGTTGTAAAGCAAGGTTGCCCCTTAAGTCCTCTTCTGTTCCCTCTGTTCATCGATGGCTTGCCATCTTTTTTACCAGGAGGAATTGAGTTTGCGGGAGTTTAAATAAAACTTTTAGTCTACGCGGATGATATCGTATTGCTAGCAGAAACACCGACAATGATGCAATTGATGATAAATAAATTACAGCATTATTGCAGTATGTGGAATCTACAGGTGAATTCAAGTAAGTCCCAAATAATGGTATTTCGAAATGGAACTAGAAGTTATGTAAGGGGTGAAAAATGGACGTGGCAAAATGAAGAAATTGAGAGAGTTAAGGAATACAAGTACCTTGGAGTTACAGTAACACCAAAACTCTCCTTTAAGAAGCGAAAGGAGAAAAATTAAGAGAAGCAAAAAAGGCCATAAACTGCAGTTGGAAAGGAGTACTTAGTAAAAAAGATATTGCATTGAGTACGAAGTATAAAGTTTTCGAAGCGGTAGTCAGATCTATTATGTGTTACGCAGCGCAAGTTTATGGTAACAATCAATATGAAGAAGTAAATAAATTACTGAGATATTTCATAAAGAAAATATTTAGACTACCAGTGAACACGCCGAACTACAATACATGCTTCACCTAGAAACCGGTTTATCGCCTTTGTACTTATTCACCATGAAAATGCACTTTATGTACGTCCTAAAAGCACTTTCACTCTCCGATTATAGATTACCACATGTTGTCGCAAAATATCTTCTTACCCGAAAGTTACAGTTACAGCTAGAAAATGGGATAATCTATGCCACGAACATGGCGTTACGCTCCCTGTAGATAATGTCGCCTCACTAAAGCGATCTTTACAGGAACTTATAATAAAAATAGATCTCTCTTTGAGCAGAAAGCACGACAAAGCCTGTCTAGATGCACGTATAGCACCCTTACCTATGACCTAGGAGACGGAAACTACTTTAAAGATCAACACAGTGCAAATACAATTTCCCTAATATTCAAGGCGCGGGGAGAGCTGCTATATTTAAATGCAAGGCCTCATAGAGCAAGAGAAGACATTCACCACTTCTTGGGTGTATGTCACATTCTAAATCAATCACGGAGAGCAATTTGGGGAAAGAACACGCTGTCGTTTACAGAAGTCCTCGCTGTACTTAATGGAAACAACTGGAGGGCATTTTATCTTTTTCTGAGAATAGCTTTGAAGTATAGGCAACAAATTTTGAATGAAGCCTTTTAATGATATGTTTATTTTTAATGGTATTATTTAATATGGGAATAAATACGAAAGAAGAAATCAAATCTCTTTTCTGGCTGACGGCAAATGCCAATGTTAATATAAATTTTGTAAATTTTGTAAATAAAGATTATTACTACTATTACTACTACTAATTCTTTGTTCTTTTTTTCAATTTGACATCGCGTGTGTGGTAAAAATTATGAGCTAATAATTATCACAGCTTTGTAAACGTACCGCAATTTTATTTCAACTAATTTACAATCGACATTTTGTTCTGTTAGTGAACAGCCGATTGATAAGTTGATCTCCACAAAATGTATTCAAAGCGTGAATTTGCGAAAGTAATGTTCGTATGCGGGTTCTGCAATGGAAACATTTCATTGCCAAGATTTGAGTACAAATGACGATACCCAAATCGTAGAACACGGTGTATCCGGCTATTCGCTGAAACGTATCAGCGCCTCGTTGATACTGGGTCAACTGCCGACCCCAACTGGCGGAACTTGAGGATGAGATTTTGCGTGATGTGGGAGTTTAGCCTTTAGTCAGCGTCCGCAGACTAGCTATGCAGTTGGAACTTCCGGGAACCAGAATTCACAGGACTATACAGAGTAAAAGATTACACCATTTCCATTTGACACCGGTACAGGATTTACTACCAGGTGATGCGCAAAGAGAAGTGAAATTCTGCCAATGGCTACTGCGCAAACATGCAGAGGACGGGCTTTCTCAAGAACATTCTGTTGACTGATGAAGCGCAGTTCACAAGAGATGGGATTACAAACCACCAAAATTTTCCCCATTGGTCAGACTTTAGTCCCCATTTATTATGCACAACATCCTTTCAAAGGTAAGAATTTTATTATTGTAAGCAACTTCTCATTCCAAATGTGTTGTTTTTTTTAAAGGAGGTTTAGAGTAAATATTTGGGCTGGATTAATAGGAAACACTTTAGTAGGCCCGCACGTTCTTCCAAAAACAGTTAATTCCCATTACTACATGGAATTTCGTAGAGAACAATTGCCGAAGCTCCTTGAAGATGTTCATCCTGTTCAGGAAGGGCGATATTCTTTCAACAAAATGGAACACCTTGTCACAATAGCAGCGAGGTAACTTCGTTCCTCAACCATACTTGTAACGAATGGTGGATCGGTCGATTCGGCCCCAACCCTTGGCCACCCAGATCTCCTAACCTAACACCCATGGATTTTTTCTTCTGGGGTGCTATGAAAGAAAATGTTTATTTTAGACAAATGTCGATTCTGGTAGAGTTCCAAGTAAATATTAGTGTCACTTCAAAAGTGATGAGAAGAATTTTGCTGCCTTTTAATCTGCCATTCGAAATGGTTAAACGTGCCTAAAATGGAAGGAAGGCACTTCGAACAATTGCTATAAACATTCCGTAAACTGTTCCAAAAAGGTCCTTCACAGGACCACAACAGAATATTTGAGTAATTTAATAGGTATACTTCTTTTTGACCATTTTTTTCTGACAAAAAAATGGCTTTTACTACAAAACCTGTTGATCGTACGTAAAAAAGTTTCTAAACATAATTTTTAGGAAATTTTGCAAGGATAAAAATTTTTAGTATTAAGTAAAAATTTTAAGAAAAGTGCATTTTAAGTAAAAAAATGGAACATCAAATTTTCATCATTTGAGTTTAACGAGCCATAACTTTTTTGTTGCTTCACATATGTACCCAAAGTATTTAAGACTTGTATTCACTACTAAATTATCTTTTCGAAATGTCTAAAACTATTTTTGTACCTGTACTAGTTTAGAAGTTATAGCGTTTAAAGTAATTACACCTCAAAATTAGAGGTCACCCATTTTGGTGGGCTGTAACTTGAAATGGACTGAGGATAGAACCCCACTGCCATAAATTTTTTTGTTCGGCGGAACTTCAGGAATATGCCCTTAAGGGATTATGCTGATAAACAGGAACACCCTGTATGTACATATTGATAAGATAAATAAATGAATTTCATTCTCTATGTCAGTTAGGGAGGCAAGCAATTTGTTAACAAATAAACGTCCTCCCCAATCAACACTTCTTTCGGGTAGAAGTCTCTATAAAGTGTCTGACAATCATACTGAATCAACGTTTTATAGTTCATTGAATCTCTTTCTCTTTATAAAATATCTAGAACCGGTTCCATTTAGTTTCTGATGGAAATAAAATCTTCCTTTTATTCAATACTACGGAGACCAAAGGAAACTGATATAAACGATTAAATCCACTTTGTCATTTGGGAAAAGGAAATTTCCTACATCACTAACTCATTCTTGTCATCACAAGAACAAACGAACAAAGCGAGCAAATAGCAAAAAAAAAAAAAAAAACCAAAAAGGGAACAAAACTATTATGGCAGAGGACATCCGCCTCCTAATTGCACACAATTACAGCCTAAATCAACACCCTGAAAACTCCTCATTCCTTTCCATGCCCGAAACCATATTTCACTTCTGTACTAAAACACACAGTACGCACTTTGCTCCACCAGGAGAAGATAGATTCCATAAAGCTCATTTAATTAGTTTCATCATTTTCACCATGTTCCCGCATCCCCATTTGGGTAATTCCATTCATACACCCACCCTTCCCCCATGCGAGTTCGGTAAATGGTAAGATAACCGCACGTACAACTATTCAACCGAAAAGGACACACTCTTCTTCTTTCATGCCGCCTATCTCTTAACCCGTATCAACCAATATATGGTATACCCATCCAGAATGATCTTAGGGCGACCGACGTCGCAAAACACAGACGGAGAGATAAAGAATATAAAAGTAGAACGGAAAAAGGACAAACGAGGAAGTGTCCTATTACCGTACAATGTATTTCACACAAAATTTCATGAATTTTTGATCGAAAGTACTCTGAGAAAGAGTAGTGTACTTAGTCAAGGCAATCAACAAGGCCCTCTAAGGCCTCTTACTTTTCTCAGTCCTCCCAGCCCACGGAAGGTTCTAAATTTCTTATAGGGATGAATTCAAGTTACATAGAAATGATGTCTTGGAGAGTGTGTGGTTGCCATTGCTTTATGGCAGAATAAATTTTGCGGTTTTTCATTTCGACAATCTTCTTCTTCGAACAAATGTTGAAAGGACACTTCAGATAAACTAGTCTCCTTGCAATAGGCAATGAGATAATCTCTAAGTTTAGCAGACAATGAACCAGCAAGAAATGAGGGTCACGTTTATATAAAATGCAAATTTAGTTGAACGGTACTATGCTACGTCAGCTTAAATAGCACTGTAACTATGGCCAGATTTTATTTTTTAAATTTCCATACTTCATCAGAAACAAGAGAGGGTCTGTAAAAATAAGTTTTGAAATACCTGAGATAAACGAGGTACCGTACCATAACTCATCACTAGGATGACGCAATCAACAAATTACATACAATTTTAAAATGGTACTTTGAAGTATTGGTTCAGTAAATAAAAGAGCCCCATTGACGAACATCTTTCTGCTTTGTAAGTAAAGGCCTATTATATAATGTAAAATAAAAAGGACATATGGGGACACCAGATATTTTAAATGGCAGCTGACTGTAATTCAGTGACCCGTACCGACAAAAAAAAAAAAAAAAAAAAAAAAAAAACAATTTCTCCAAAAGCCAACTTGCGAAAGTGCGAAAGAGGTCATTAAGTACGAGTAGAACATTTTGGGGCTTAGTTAAACAAAAGGGTTGAATCCTGGTGTGTGCCATTCGTCGTCCAAGAGCCCTGCTCAAACTCGAATGTGCCATGACAGCTAAAAGTGTGCGTGATTCCGGAGTATTGCTTCTGCCTTACATTAATCTTTATGCTTGTACCATAGAAACAATGCAGTGACCGAGTAGACTATAAAGTAAAAAGTTCACCATAATCCAGAGTCACGCACCGACAGGAGCTTGGATTGATTGATCTTAATCATGATGGGAGAATCATGGATGGGATATTGCATTCAAACACAAGATGGGTGTGCACGGTTCATGGCTAATTTCACAACGATGAGCCAGTTTTTACACCGTATAACGCATAAAGTTAGCTGAGTTGCATCTGTTAAGCAAAGAAATTCGAACCAGATAGCCGATAGACTACATTGCGATAAGCAAACGATTTACGTGTTGTTCTTTTGACATTAAAAATAGGAGAGAACCTGATATCGGAAAGAAACGTTACCACCCTTTCATAGTAACTTAAATGTAATTTCGAGAATCATCCACTCCCAAACTACGTATTTTAGAACTCCGCAGTTGGCCAAAAATTCAAAAAATCCTGCTGAGAACCGTAAACAAGCAACAAATCGGGACTCTGGCGCTCACCAGGTACAGTTACGGTGGTGCCGTCGATGCCTTTAAACAAAAAAATAAGGCCCCATTACTTTTTCACCTTAAAAGCCTCACTAAACCGTCACTTTGAAGGGATACAATGGGTTTGCAATTTATAAGGCGACATCTTCAGATCTATTATCAAAATTCGACGCAACGAACGTCTGCTGATGCCAAATTGTGTGCATAGTTGTCTCTTTAACGTTTATAGATTATCTCGGATGTTCTCGGCCACAGCAGTTATATTCTCGCTCGAACGAGTAATACGGAGTCGGCCACTTCTTGCGGAATCTCTAGTACATCCAGTTTGCCAGCTGAACGTTTCATTATAACACATTCACATTATGACACTACTTTTACCTACCTTGTATAAAACAAATCTTTTGAATGCGAACCTACACGGATATAACAGCTTTTTAGGAATATTTGTAAATTAATAACCCACGTTTACTTAAGTAATCATTTGGGGAACAGATTTTTTTTCTATTTTCCAAAAAAAAAAAAAAAAAATATTAATAAATATTTTGAAAAAAATTAATACAATGTGAAGCTCTCATGTGAGTTAAAAATAATTACAGCTACGTAAACACTCGCGAATTGAACTCCAGATGCCAGCGCGGCATCTTTATGTTTTTGGGGCGTAGAAGCTTGGACACCTACGAAAGTGTGTGCTTCGAGCGAAAAGTTCTTCAAGTAATTGTAGGTCCCCTTTGCATCAAAGTAGAATGGAGCAGAAGTTTTAACAGCGAACTGTACAGTCATTCCGACGGCGTTCGAAGAGCTCGGATAACTCGCTTAAGATGGCTAAGTCACCTTGAAAGCATGGATACCAGTCAACGGGCAGAAAAGTTATCGACTTCAAGAGACAACACAATAGAGGATGACCTCATATTAGTTAGCGCGTGCAAGTGAAAGGGGATTTTAATATACTTCGTGTCTGCAACTGCAGGCAGAGTGCAAAAGACCGTGCAAGCTGGGAAACTATGTTAGCGGAAGCTCCTAAGTACCCCTAAGTACACCCCGGACTGTTGCCCCATCTCATTAACTAAGTTGGATAAGTACTAGCAAGGAAGGTGTTGTGTCCGATGCAATTGATATTCTACAATTTCTGGATTTTTCCTTAATAGTTTTTTTTTTATTTTTTTTATTTTTCACTGTGCGCTGCGATTCAGTGGTTCTAGGACCCTAGAGTTGATTCACCTTAAAAGGCGTAGTCAGTAAAAGAGAAATCAAAAATAACTAAAAGATGTAAACGGCATCCTAGCAATAGTTTTATTAGATCATGTTGTTTAAAAAGCTGGGCACAGTTGTTTACCGCAGTTAACATCGTAACACACGTTTTGTGGAGTGTTGTTTGTCCAAAATGCTAGTCACACGCAAAAGCGATCTCAACATAGGGTTAGAGGCCTCCTTGATGATTGCGATTCTCCCTCTCTATCACTTCGCATACTGGCATTCCAAGTCTTGAAGGTTAATAGGTAATTTTGCCTTTTACTAGGGAAGCGTATTGAATTAAAAATAGAAAATCAAGTCAACGTTTTCCCGGCTACACTGCATTAGACTTAACACGTTCAATAAGAGCACTTTATGTACATCATTTATTTGTTTAAGAAGATATTTGACAGAATAGAAAATCCTTTTACAGCAAAAGGATCACATACTTTGAGAATTTGGAAAGTTCAAAAATATTCTTAGACGTTTGTTAAACGGTAACCGAATCATGTTATCCCATCTTTAGCACGTGTTCGTGCATTGCAGATATGGATAAGGTCCAACAACACGGTTGCTAGTCACCTCACTTGAACCTACAATTCCTATTCCAATAAAAAATTTATTTTTGTCGACGTTTTGTTGCCACAGAAACTACTGTCAATGGATACGGATACATGGCTTACCGCAGCACATAACCGAAAAATAACGAAACTAAGACCGCTTCCACAACCAATAGGGGAGGGAGAAAAAAAAAAACTAAAAACAAAATTTACGAAATAAAATACCTGAAGTCTGCCATTAACCCAAATTCTGTTGAAAAACAACACAAAACACGGCTAACCTTTTTCGTGATACAACCTACAACCTACAACCAACAACCTTTCGTCCGTATGCTGTTGTTTCAGTGGTTGTACAGTCTACCAAACTACACAGCCCCCAGCCTACAGTCACACTAAAAAATTGCCTCATATGCAAATGGGTGGCGAGGAGTTGGGATTGCCGTCACATAATAATATATGTAATACCGTCGCGTATGCTTTTCGGTCCCTTGTTGTTACAGACCTTGCTGTTGTTGTTGTTGATAGTTGTGTTGATGTTTAGTTATGTGTCTACAGAGACTTAACTCTAGAGTTCATTATCGCTACCCCCAATAGGCTGTTGTTGTTAACCGGGCTCTTAACCACCTCCACTACCACCAGAAGTACCATCACAACCTCCTCTTAGCGAGATGGTAAGGACGTGTGCTGATGGCTTATGTTTTGTAATATGCTACCCTATCCTTTTAAAGCCCATTTTTGGTCTACCACCACACCCCACTAAATGGAGGAAGGAATTCGTAGTTTCGTTGTAATTTTTTTCCTAGAGTATGTTTGCAGTTCAGAACTAACTACGAATAGGAGTAATAGTGTGTACTGCTGTCAGTTGTCAAAAAACTGTGAGCACACTGTACATAAGTACCGCTTATAGTGGCCCTTTAAATCGAAAACCCTAACGTAGAAGACTTTCTGATGTTCATGATGAATTTGGGAAGTTTTTGAAGAAACAATTACAGGCGTGGCAGGCTAAGTATGTATGGTCATGCACTGTCGAGCCACAAAGTTTCCAATTAGTCGGTATATAAATATCCTGCTCAGGTGTAGAATCTCATAAGGTTTTTCGCCTTGTTGTGGTTAGCAAACTTAGACTAAATATAGGTTTGATTATCTAGCTACTGAATTGCTATGAATGAGAATTTGAATGAGTTGAAAACTGAAAGCAGTTTAGAACTTAGGGCATATCTCCATGCGATATTAGAGGATAATTTACCACATGTGATGAGGAGTAATTGGTGGTGAAACCAGCGATACCCTGACTAGGAATCTTTGGCACATTTCGTGATAGATGTAGTAGAATCTGAATCTGAGTTGACTGTAGTATGTACAAATTTTCGATAGATAAGAACTATTTGAACAATAACTATAAAAGATAATAGACTGCATGAGGTAATAGACTCCATAAACTGATATTGAGAGTATGTAGTGATTTCATCCACGTGTAACATGAATGCCTAAAAAAAGTACGTTGTAATTAAAAAATAATTGTTTTTCGCCACGCAATTCCTAAAACTTCGTTGCTGCATTTTCAGATTTTCCAAACATGTGTTTCTATAAGTACAGACTAGTACTAAAAAAAAATTTCAAAATGCACAAGCCTTTATATAATAGAATTTTATATGATGAAGACAACAACAGTCTCGGAAAAAATTGATTTTATTGTGGACAGCGCTAACAAAAGTGATAACGCCATATGACGGTCTGTCAGACTCATCAGTATTGTAGACGCCCGCACATCATGAATGGCTAAAGTATAATTGCATACATCAAGATCGTAACAGCGACGAAAAAATACTGTGAGAAGGATTGACTCCTGACTGCTATAATAGCCAGACGTCCTACAACCATTTTCTTTTAATATCTCTTAAAATCCTGCTCCATCATCGTCAAGCCTAAATCGTGATGCTTCAAGTGTCGGTTTCATAAAAGGTTAAGATGAATGACGGCGGCACTTGACTGGTAGGAGAGGACTGATATCAGGATTGCAGTTCAGATATGCCAGCAGAGAAGAAAAGCGGAAAACAAACCTCCAGATGCAAAAAACGCAAGTAGAAAAAAAAAGTGAGGTCAGGTCTGTCGAAAGACGCCACTGTAGGAATAGATTTCAGTTTTTTCACCAAATGGTAAAAAACCCGAATCGAAGCTTGTAAAGAACAGAAACCGATGAGTACCTAGTAGAGAATAAGTCTGTAGAGAATTACGTCTGCTTACTATTATACGGACAATAATGCTGCACCTTTTTTAACCACTCCGTATAGTACGACTTTTGTTGGCTTGCAAAAAACTCTTCGGCGGCGAGGATGACTTATCCGTTCGATTCGTACCCCTAACCAGTGAGCGGTTTTTTAGAGTTTGAGAAGAAAGAGAAGTCTCAGGGAGCCAAATCTATAGAATACGGGGATAGGGGACAATTCGTAGTGCAATTCGACCAATTGGGCTTTGGTGACTGCGGAGGTGTGAGCCGGTATGTTATCGTGGTGGAAAAGCACTTTTTTTTCTTCACATCGGAGTTGAATCGGCCCAATAAATCGACGAAGTATGCTCCTGTGATTGTTTTTCCCTTCTTCAAATAGTCAACGTGGATTACACCTCGTACGTCCCAAAAAAACGGTGGCCATCACTTTTCCGTCAGAAGGCAAGTTCTTCGCTTTCTTTATAGTCACGCTCACTGGGTGAAACAAATTGTTTCGATTGTTCTTTGGTCTCTGGTGTGTAACAATGAATCCATTTCTCATCAACGATCACGAAACGATGCAGGTGGCCATCACCTTTCCGTCCCAGAGGGACAAACGGTGAATAAGGAAAATTATTTAGGCATTTAAGTGAGATTACACGCCGAAAACGTCCATATTCATGGAACGATAATTCATGGTTATTTGCACCATGATAATGCACCTTCTCACAAAGGCATCATTGTGCGCGAGTTTTAAGCGCAACACTAGACAAATGTCAATGGCGTCAATGGTCAATGGTTTAATCGGTTAACATTTTGTGAGACGAATAGTTCTTTAGTCAAAGATATAGCAAGTTAAAGGGGCGACTCGATAATTATAAAATCGTTCATAAGCTGTGGTCCGGACTGAGAACTCTATTTTACAAATCACCAAAACTATAGAAAAATGCCTTAAAACTTTGAGTAAGATGACATTAAGAAAGAATTTTCAGATCGTTAAATAATGTAGGACTCGAAAATAAGGAAATTTTCTCGCATATTTTTTTATAATATATTTTTGCAACACGAAAAGTGGTTAGATTTTGTTCAGATAGACTCTGCCTCATCAGGTAATGCCATATTGAAGTTTGGAATTGAAGATTCCATAATAAATTATTTTAAAGTGGTTTTCTGAGCAGATGTTCCTAAAATAAAATCCATAAGAGTTACGCGAAAATATTGCCTAGAATCAATAATAAGTCCAAGGTATTTCAATTTTTTAACGTTTTCAATTTAAAAACATTTTTTGCTGCAGATAAGATTTTTCCAAAAAGTTATATTGGAAGAGCTTTGAGAGCAGAAGCAGCTCAACAGCACATGAAAGCATGTGCGTGCATCAAAATCATATTTCGCTGAAAGAGTGAAAAACGTTATTCTTATTTTGGAAATAACTATAACTTTATGCACCGCACCGCAAAACCATGTTCTAACCAGGTCCAAATCTGAATTCACATCAGCAATCACATGGTAGATTAAGCCTCCATTATCTGTAAAAGCAGTGAAACGGCCCTTGAAAGCTCAAATATTGAGTATAAATCAGAAATAGAGCCGCATGGAGCCGGTGAATATGGATGCTGAGGCATGATTGTCTTGTTGCTATTGGCCAGAAAATCTCTCACAAGCAACGATGAATGAGCATGTGCATAAACGTGATAAAAAACTTTAACATCTGATCGAATTAGGCGTGCTATTTGGTCTTGGCTCTAAAGGGTGCTTCCATTCAGACGATTGAGCTTTGGTTTCGACGTCATAACCATAAACCAATGATTCGTCACCAGTTATGACCCTGTTGAGCAGGTCAGGATAATAATTGAAGTCATTCAGGAGCTCCTGAGCGATGCTGATGCGATAGTTCTTCTAATCAAAATTAGGAAGTTTCGGAACCAATTTCGATGAAAAATATCTCATACCCAAAACATCCGAAAAAATTGCATGAGACGAGCCGACCGATATGTCAACATACTCAGCAACATCTCTTATGGCAATTCGACGATTTTCCAAAACAATTTTCTTCACATCTTCGACGTTATCATCATTTGTTGATGTGCTGCGGCGTCCAGAGCGAGGTCCGCCATTGGCATTTTTTTCGGCCATCTTTGAAGAGCTTGTACCACTTGTAAACATTTTTTTTACTTAGAGCACACTGACTGTATGCCACTGGCAACATTTGAAGGATTTAAGAACACTTAATTCCATTTTTTACACAAAATTTTTTTATAATAATTGAAAATCGCCGCGCACACCAAAACACGTCTAACCTTTCTATCTGTCAAAAACAAATTAAGTATGCTATAACATATGTATATCGGTATTCGAATGTAACATACGTTGCCCCCAAAATTTTAAAAATTAGCCTCCTTTTTGAACACACCTCACTTAAGTGTTAAATTCTTAAAAAAAAAAAAAAAAAAAAAAAAAAAAAAAAAAAAAAAAAAAAAAAAAAAAAAATGCTAACAAATGCTTTGAACACTTTCGTACTGAGTTCTTAGGGTATTGGAATTTCGGCAGGACTATGCAGATGAAATCGATTGGGCAAAGCAGGCAAATTTATTGTTGAAAATTTCAGCAACTCCAAGTTTATCATAAGCGATACGATAATTAAAGCGAATCGTTGTAGGTTTATTCGAGAAAAGAGGCCCGTTGAGAATGCAATTGACTAGTTTCCATTCATCTTTTAGTTTCCCTTTTGTTTCGTTAAATTTATTTTTGTAAAAGTTACTAACGCGTTTTGGAACTTTATCATATATTTTATTTCAAGCAAAGCCTTTTGTATTTATATTTCATAATAATATTCATATACTATAATTTCTGATACATTTCAATCGGAGTTAATTGTTTTCCCCGGATTAGGAGCATTAGCTTCAAAGCAATAAATAGATTTTAGTTTAGGAAAGTCAACTTTGGTGATTACATTAATTACACTAATAAACGACATATTGAATAGACAGTTATTGTAATGTCCAAGATACATTTTTCACAAGATTCAACGTAAAAGTGACCTTAAATATAGTATAAACACCTACTAGATGCCAGACTTGTAGGTTCATTTATACACGATTCAAACTCATGTGATGCCAACAATGCCAAAATTTTCGAGATTGTTTAAATTACATTTATCCAGAATAACAGGTTGGCTGAAAATTTCGTAGGCTAACATAGTAAAACATATGTTTTTGTTAAAATTCGATTTTATCGTTCAAATAGTTGCCTTCGACGGATTGTAGCGGACATGTAATTCTTCGATACCATTTTTATAGTACGATTTCTCTTCAGCCTTAAAATAAGACTCAGTTTCAGCGACTTCTTCATCAGTGCTGCATTTTTTTCCAGTGAGCATTTCTTTGCCAGATCTGGAAAATACGATGGATGGGGAAACAATTCGTAGTCTAATTCATGCAATTTTGCCATCGTTTTCATTGACTTGTGACACGGTGCATTATCTTGATGAAACAGCACTTTTTTTTTTTTAATTGGGGCCGTTCAAATTTCCAAGCACAATACACGCTCTATTGATATCTTCAGAGTCTCAGCTAAATCAATTAACTTCACTTTATAGTTATTTATAATTATTTTGTTAACTTTTTTCACGTTTTCGCCCGTAACAGCCTGTTTCGCTCTGGTGCAGGTTCCGAATAATGTTTATCAAGCCAAGCTTTGATTTCAACAGTTTTTTTTTTTTTCATCATAAAGCAACGCTCCATTAACACACAAAACTCCTTTTTTCCCATTTTTTTTTTTTTTTTAACAAAAGTTGCTTAACTCACAATGCTATCTTTTACGAACCAATTGTACTATAAGTCATATGGATTTAATTCTAGTGACACCATCTATGTGTTAGCCGATGAACTTTTCAGCGGATCTATTATCTAATTAAATTTTTAGATTTTATATCATTCAATAGATTTGAAAATTTGTACAAAAACACCGAAAAATGATATTTATAGAGGCAGAAGCTACTACCTACTCTTATTTTATATTTTTTCGTTTTAATTTCTGTGCTAGTGTCATAATGGCAGCTAGGTTTGGAGACTAATAAGACAATAATGTTTACTACAATATTAATGGGACGTTTTGTCCGATGAAGTTAGTATCTGTACACATAAATTATAGGACTGCTACTCAAAGAGTAGTACCAGCTATTTGTTGAGTTGTTTTCGATGTGCATATACCATGGACGAGGTTATCATATTCGTATTGTTAAGAAGACTGCTGTTAATGAAGGTGCAGCAGTTCATGCTATCGACATACTTAGTTATTAAGCATTTGATGTTTATTTTCGGTGAGAGAATACATACTTTTTTTTAACAAAAGTGATGGGTACGTCATTCTTTCTTACTGGATTACTAATATTGGGTCTATAACTTTTTTATATATAATTATAACTATTCGTGCGGTTTGCTAAGAGATGGCGTAACTTGTATTATTCAATTGGAACATGCGTTGGAAAGCTACTGTCATTGTACGTCATTTCAGTATATGTCATTCATTTGAAAGGCGGTTTTGCTTTTCCGAAATGCTGCTGGAACGCCACAAAAGGAAGTCATTTTTGCATCGGATTGTTACTGGTGATGAAAAATGGATCCATTACGACAACCCCAAGCGCAAAAAATCATATGTAAAACCCGGCCAACCAGCCAAAACAACGGCAAGGCCGAATATCCATGGCGCGAAGGTAATACTCTGTATTTGGTGGGATCAGATGGGTGTGCTGTATTATGAGCTGCTAAAACCGGGTAAAACTATCAATGGACAACGCTATTGAACATAATTAATCCGTTTGAAGAGAGCAGTAGCCGAAAAACGCCCGGAATATGCGACCAGACACGAGGCAATATTTTTCCATCATGACAGCTCTCTGCCACACGTTGCTATTCCGGTTAAGAACTATTTGGAAAACATCGGATGGGAAGTCTTACCCCACCCGCCTTATAGCCCAGACCTTACCCCTTCTGACTTCCATTTGTTCCGGTCGATGCAGAACGCCCTCACTGAAATACGGTTCATATCAGAGCAGAATATCAAAAATTGGCTTGATTCATTCTTGGCCATTTGGCCAAATTGCCAAATTGCCAAAAAGATGGGAAAAAGTCATAGCTTCGGATGGGCAATAGAATATTTAAATATTGAAGTTCTTCTGCTTTAGAGTAGTTCATCAATTTTTTTTTTTTTTTTTTTTAGAATAAGATTAGTCCAATGCACTCCTGAATGTTTCTATTACTTAAGTGTTTCTGCCTTTCTTAGAAAGATAACTTCAGAAATAAAGTGCCTACAGCACTCACAAAATCAGAGTCGATACCGACAACAAGGATGAGTGGTTTATACTGCATTTCAACTTATTTTTGACTATAAGCGGCATTCTGCTACGATTAATTACTGAACTATTCTCCTTAGATGCAGATAGCCCACTGATATTTTACAGCCATCTTTCTGTGTTCTGTCACACTTGTTTTTATCCTGCGATTTAAATTTAGAATATCTCTTCAATAGTATTGTAGCATTTCTTAGAAGGTTTCAGAGCGCATTTCTTGTTTCCTTTTCTTTTTTTAATACAAACAGAAAACCTGGTAAGCCACAAAGAGATGCTTACTATTCAGAATTATTGTTAGGGCATTTAAGGCTTGCTCCGCAGCACTACAGCTATAAAGATCTGTGCGAAAACACGAAACTCAATACATTAAAGGAAAACATAGTTCTAAGCGATCCAGACATTATAGAAAGGTCCGAAACTATAATAATATTCTTTTCAACATGAAGTATTCAAAAAACTTTATCCTACTCAATCTCTATGTAGTAGAAGTAGTAGTACGTCGAGATTTTTAATCAAAATTTTGATTAATTTAAATAATTGCAGCATGCACATCTTATCGTAGAAAAGCAAAGGTAATGGTTTTTATTTTTTATTTATTTATTTATTTTTTTTTTGTTTTGAAATAGGGACATCCAATAAAAAGTTGTATACGACCGTGTGTGGTACATAGAACTTTGTGATGAAATACGCGCGTAGTATACAGAAACTACAAGATATACCATACACAAAAAACTGCTGCGTATATTATAATATTTTCACGGCACTATAACCTTTGAACTATGGTGAACCCACAGGTAAACACAAAGTTTTGTTTAATTTCATTCAATTGTTTTGAATTGTTCATGCGTTGAATAAATAATTGCGTGCAAATATGAGAGGGTGAAAACTGCGGAACTACTTTAATGACTCTATTGATTGTTTTAACAATAGTTTCTAACTACATACAGTGTCGGGCAAAACTAAACCACAGAACGGTGCGTATAGACATTTTGCTCAATAGCTTGCTTTGTACTGCAGGTATTTCAATAATTTTAGTTTTATTCAAATAGAAATAGATAAAATAATCAGTGCAAAAAAAATAATAAACATTAATATCAGATAAAAATCGAAAAGCCAGGTAAGAAATTGCTTGGATTTCGGCCGGACTGTTGCTAAATGGAGAACACTGCTTTTCTAGATGCGCCGAAGTTTAACATGACAGGCTCAAATGCATAGCCGTTGCCATGCGATTGGGCTAATTTAAATAATCGACGGCAAAATGGATTGTTTTGTGTACAAGGATATACTCTAAAACGTGATGCTCTTCCATAGAAAAGAGAAAATGCCATAAAAATGGATCTTTCAACAAGGCAACAATCCGAAGCACACTTCCAAGGCTATAAAAGAGTGGTCTTGAGTTGCCCTCAAGATCTAAATTCCATAGATAATTTATGAGAAATTGTAAATCGTAGAATTAAGGGCGATACCTGCCGAAATAAAGACTCTCTTTTCGTCCAAACTGAAATAGTCCGGAAAAGCATTTCTATGAACATTGTAAACAATTAAATCGATTCTAGCCTCGGATATATGCAGCTATTATTAAAAATAATGTATGTTCAACGAATATATCTACAACAATTTTTTTAAATTCCTAGTTCTTATTATATGTGCTTTAGTTTTGTCACGGCAATTTTTGTATTAGCAACAACTTAAACGCGTTTTTCTCAAAAGCACTTTTGTAAATTGGTGAGAGTGATTACAAAAGAACTACACAACCAATTAACTTTTTTTTTTTTAAATCTGTTTGGTAACATAAAACACTGCCGATAAACCTTAATTATTTAAAAAATAAATAATAAAAATATTTAAAGTACAGGCATGAGGGTGAAATTCCGATAAAATGTTTGTATGTTTATTTTTCTTTTTAAATTCAACTTTTGTTATTTTCAGGTTATAATAGGTTCGTCGATGACAAATAAATATTTTAATTATAAATTGTTTTTTTTGCACCGTTTCAGATCAATACCCGGCCTGACTTCCAGCTCTTTTTAAATGTATAAATCATTTAAAAAAAAAATATATATATATATATATATATTCTCTAGGATGTTTTGTATCGATAAAATATAACTATTTCTCGTAAAAAATTCATAAAAATTCGTCTTGTTAATAGTGTGCCCCCTAAATCTAACATTACTTACACATCTTGTTCAAACGTGGGGGTTGCAGACAGAAAATGTTGTCACAAACAAAGGTGGTAGAAATAAGCACGATACGTGCATTTAACAGTTTTTAATTGAAAATTATCAGAAAACGTTTAAACAAGCAATTAGTAACGCAGTACATAAATTCATATGCATATACATATATACCACCTTATTATCACACGTTATTTTTAGGGCTGCTTGGTGAGCTGCTCAGAGCTATAAATATGATTATCAGTGATGACGACCCTATTCCCGTGCCATGCAGAATGGACTATTCTAATTAGAATAAAGTGAAGATAGATATATCTTACCTTAAAGCTGAGCTATGTACTTAAGGCAGTTGAAGATGATTCTCAAATGAGATTCAACTCCAAGATTTGCTTAGATGAAAGTAATATTTTCTACACTCCCTAAACTATGCCGACTATGAGCCATTTTTAACATTGAGTACAAAGTCTTCTCTTATGTCTTTTGTTTAAGACTGATACTGTTAGTCGATATGTTGATTGACGCACATTAGTGTGATTTTATTTTTTTGTTAATTATTAATATTATAATACAAATTCTATACAAAATTAAGTGATTGGGTTGCATTCTATAACCTCAAAGACTAGCGGCGAATGGCTCATTAATTTAAATAAACATACAATAGTTGTGTGGTAGTTGCAAAATACAATAAGAAAAAAAGAGAAACAAAATAATTATTAATTTATTTAAAACCTTATACAAAAATTAAAGATTTACGTGACTATAATAAATATGAAAGACATGCTTAACAATTCTCATAAACAAATGCTTGACTTGCGAAATATCCATTGTAAATAGCCATAATTTGATTCTGTTTAAAAATAGATTTTGTATATTAATGATTCTAATTTCGTACAGCAATCGATTAAATAATGTAGGTGCTGACACTGTACACTGTCGGTACCTTAACTAATTGCCGAAAGTTCACTCTTAACCTGTATATATTGGAATTTCTTGGTATTACACTGTATCTGCTACTTTGAGAACTTTGTAAATACATATATAAATGTTTTATTGGTAAAATTTTGAAGGAGGAAAAATAAAGGCCAACTATTTTTTAATCTACTTTTTTTATACATATAATTCTGACTATGTTCTTTTGTGCAATTTGCAGTGGTTCAATCGTATTATTATAAGTTCCTCCCCAACTTGTTAAACCATACTGTAGCTTTGAGTTAACAAGACCATAAAAAATGACTGTAAGGAGCTTTTTGGAACAATGAGGTTGTAGCAGAAACATTTTACGCGTCGTACACATCATATACTTTTTTAAGTCAGCTACAAGGCTTTTCCAACTCAAGTATCTGTCTATTGTTACTCTCAGATTTTTAAAAGATTCAACAGATTCTATTTTAAAACAATTAGAACAACATGAGACATTAGCACGAAATCGACCTTACCGCAGCTATGAACATACATTGAAAGTTTTGGACATGCGTTAAAAATGACATTACTTTCGAGCAGACTTGATTTTCTTAAGTTTAAAAATATGAGTTTTGTTCTTTTGCTCACAATTAATTCATGTTTTGCAAGCCATTGCCTTAACAGCTGTAAGTCAATCTCTAATTTTACCAGTGAATCGAATAAAGAATTGCTTACATATGTAAAGGCCATATCATCAGCAAAAGCAGTTACATTACTACTAAGATTTTGCTTGAATATGGAGTTAACATAAATAAGAAACAGGATGGGGCCTAAAACCGAGCCTTGCGGAACACTTACCCATAATGGCAGCTTAGTACTAAAAACCCCGTTTATCTTTACTCTTTGAGTTTTTTCCTTTAGATAAGACTTAAACCAATTGAACACTGAGTACCCTGAATCCAGCCTTGTACAGTTTGTCAGAAAGAATCGTGTGGCTAACCATATCAAAGGCCTTTGTCATATCGATAAATAATGCTATTGGACAAATATTACTATTAAAACAACTTTTTAAGGACCAAGCAAACTATTGACCAAATATTTACACAAAAGCAGATCATAAAGAAATCCCAGATTGATGACCATCACTGGTTGGTAAGCTTTAACCCCTTAATAACACCATTTATAGAGATGAGCTATACAGAATCATATCTAATTTTGCAAAACTCTACTTAACTTTGTAAAGGGAGGGAAACTCACCAATAACTTTGATTTCAAAAAAGAGTTTAAAAAGGTGATGTTCGGTCGACCTAAGAAACACAATTGTTCGAAAGTCTGTGGAACTACTTGCATACGCTGGCGGCATTGACATTATTTGTATGTAGAACATAGCGAGCCAGGTTAAGTTGTAAGTGAGGCTCTTGAGTCAAAATAGGACTAGCTAATCCATTTTTCTTTGACCTAAGAAGGCAGCTGAGTAATAAGACATCTGCATAAAACACATCCTTTATGTTATAGATAACCTAAAAAACCCTCAATAACCTAGTCCTGTTCTATGGGGAAGAAGCATTGATGTTGGCGAATATAGAAGGGAATGTTCCTGATTAAATTAAATGAATGTCCGTTTGCTTACTAGAAGGGATTTAACTGCGATCTGTACGATTTGTACAGCAACTTTAACGGCTCAGAAAAGTTTGCAATAGCCGCCTAATTATTCTTTGACTGCACATAATTTATTCACTCAAGCATTTTCTTTAAGTTCTGGCGACCATGTTTTGTTAAGACTCCGAATGTAAAATTGGATAACTTCCTCGAAGTAACTAATACGTTACAAACAGGCCTAAGTGGGTTGGTTTTCCCACCGCCACTCTAGCCTAACCTAAACAAATACTTTGCCGCAAGTCAGCTTTTAGTGTACCATATACTGAGTCTACCAAATCTCACGGTGTACTATACTTAATATTTGAATAAATATTTGTGGGCTGGCCAGAACCTGAATGATTACCATCGATACTGGAATAACGCGAAACAGCGAATAAACATTTTTAAAGGAATTGCTGACAAATCAGCACCTCTGTTTGTTGAGAAAATAAACTGGCAACATCTACGCAAGAAAAAAAGCCAATTCTGGGTGTTAAATTTGAGCGAGCGGATCCAAAAAAAAAAATCTCGAAGAAGAGCTATGTACGTGCGCATGTTATGCAGCTTCTTAGTAAATTGTAAGACTGATGTGCAAAAACTTTGCTTGGAGTTTCGAAAAGTGAGCGGCACATAAATAAGCAAACAGGGTGGTGCAACAATAAAACGAAAATGGAGGCAAGAAACAAATGGCCAGTATTTGGATTGATGAGAGGCGATTAAATGCTTAACCGGATGAACTTTCTTGTTCCACTCTGTGCAGATAAAGGCGACACGAACCGATGAAACTAATGTCGCATACAATACATGGGCTGAAAAGTCAGTGCCGTTTCTAAGAGAGGCTTGATAAGTGTTAACTGGTCTCTGCACCAGCCGAACGAACCATTCGCAAGCGGATTGAAAAATTTAAAAGTGGTCATACAAGCACCGAAGATGATGCAGTGGACGTCCAAAAGAGGTTGTTTCAGATGAAAACATCAAAAAAGTCCACAAAATGATTACGAATGACCGTAAAGTGAAGTTGATCGAGATAGCTGAGGCTCTGAAGATATTAAAAGAGCGTGTTGGACATATCATACACGAATATTTGGACAGGCGAAAGCTCTGTTCAAAGTGGGTGCCGCGTTTGCTCACGGTCGACCAAAAACAACAACGTGTTGATGATTCAGAGAAGTGTTTAAAGCTGTTTAATCGCAATGAAGCCGAATTTTTGCGTCGGTATGTGACAATGGATGAAACCTGGCTCCATCACTTCACACCAGAGTCAAGTCGGCAGTCAGCTGAGTGGCGAGCAGGCGACCAACCTCGTCCAAAACGACCAAAAACTCAACAGTCGGCTGGCAAGGTTATGGCATCCGTATTTTGGGATACACATGGAATAATTTTCATCGAATATCTCCAAAAGGGGCAGACTATCAACAGCGACTATTACATTGCGTTGTTGGAGCGTTTGAAGGAAAAAATCACAGAAAAACGGCCGCATTTGAAGAAAAAGAAAGTGCTGTTTCATTAAGACAATGCACCGTGTCACACGTCGATAAAAACGATGGCAAAATTGAATGAATTCGGCTACGAATTGCTTCCCCACCCACCGTATTCTCCAGATTTGGCCCCCAGCGACTATTTCCTGTTCTAAGACCACAAAAGAATGCTCGCCGGAAAGAGATACCGATGAAGAAGTAATCGCCGAAACAGAGACCTATTTTGAGCCTAAACCGAAATCGTACTACAAAACTGGTATCGAAAAATTGAAAAATCGTTTCAATCAGTGTATCGCACTCGAAGGCAACTATATTGATAAACAAAGTTGAATTTTGCAAAAATGTTGTGTTTTACTATAAAACGGCTCGGGCTTTTCAGCCCATGTGCTAGTATGCGTATATAGTATATACGAGAGAGTTCCAGACAGTCGATAGAGTAGTGTAAATTAACTCCATGGCAGTCAATCCGGATTTTTGGGAGGCAGGTTGAGAAACTTCGAAAGATCTGCGTATTATCTTCATCGATTTGAAAAAAAGGATTCAACAGAGTTCTCAGACATTCTGGCTTTACTAACTACGAGATCTAAAATAGAGTGGCCTAAAGAATGGTTTTAAGGTCCGCAGATTTCGCCTACCCCACAGGTGATGCGTAAAGTAAAGTGCCTTTGAGTTTTTTTTTTTTATTTTACTGCGCTTTCTTCGCGCGGTTTGAATGTTTTGAATGTTTGTAGGTTATAATGACTAAGGCATAAGACGATATTTAAAGTACATCCGAAAGTGGGCTTGAGGGTAAATTGATGACCATTCAAAGCGAGACGGGTGTATCGGTTGAAGATTTGGAGCAACGGGATGCTTTTGTCAACTTCGATGAAGGACTGGCGGTGAAAAAACCGATAGAGCACGATGGGACAAGAGCCATCACGTCGGCATTAAATGGTGTCAATTGACTGCGCGATAGTGACGCCACCTATGAGTTTTATCGGACGCTTTAACACCTTATCCAGCAAGAGCAAAGAAGTCTCGAGGGTAGATGTGTACTCAAGTTTTCGGCGGATATAATATACATACGATTATATTAAAGAGGGAAAATTTAACACATCGCAATTTCGCAGCATTTTTGGTGATATAAGAGGACTCATGTTCCCTTCTTGATGTCTTCTTTGCTGACATCTCTAACCTGATTTTACGACTAAATTTCTGCTCCAGGGTTTTCTAAGCACAACTTCATATACATATCACTTAATAAAGAGTTACCTAGCAGCAACTTTATCAAGTCTTTCAAAAAATAGACTATATTATACTGCTTTCTGACATTACTAGAATATGCTTGGATATCATTTTGTACGTACTTCAAAATTCCCTCAACGGTTGACACTTCACATGCAGAAACTAATAGTCAAACGTGACACTGCCTATCAGTGCTCAGTCCTGATCCTCCTGAGTCTGACATTGCAAATGACCATCATTGATATTGATATTGATATGATATATCGAAGTTGATATTGCTGAAGCACTCCTCTAGCTAAAATTCAATGCTACTGGTCTCGACTGCCTAAATTCAAAGTTAATAACGCTGCTCCTACTTTATATACAACCTCACATCATTCATTTTTTAAACAGTACAATATATTCTTCACTATTTCTATTTTCCCATCCGAATGGAAAAGAGTTACAATAGTCCTGGTCTTTAAGAAAGATATTATTACTTGTCAAAGGCCTTTAAAATATTAGCATTAAAAGAAATTCGTTATTACTTTAATAACAAGGCTCTCCTATGTAAACATCAGTCTGATTTTCTACCCAAAAGAAGCTGCAACGCTGCGCTGGTATTAGTAGTAGAAGAGATACTTAATGCAATAGATAAGAATCATCCGATGCTCTTATCACTACTAGACTTCATTTGACACAGTCAATCATGGATCACTTGAGTAAACTTAAAGACTGTCTTTCTTTCTCTACAATAATCGTACTTTGTCTGGAGCTCTTAATAGGTCTTATTTAATCGAAAGGGAACAATGTGTTTACATTGGTGGTACAGTTACAATTATTAAAGTGTACGGAGTGGAGTGCCACAGCAATCATTCTTGTACCTACGCTATTCTCCTTATACGTTGATAACCTGCCAAACATTGTAAAACACTGCAAAATCCATATGTTTTTAGATGATGCGCTACTTATGATAAGTTGCCCAAGAACTGAAACAAACTCTGCTATAGAGCTCCTTAGTGAAGATCTTGCTGACAAATAGAAAATAACATACTTTAAATACATACACCGAGGTACTTGTGATCTCTGAAGCCTTCACCCTGTTCACATAAATCAAGTGCCAATATGTAGAGTGGACTGCCTACGTTAAAAATCTTGGTGTGATTCATATTAATTCTCTCCTCGGCAAAGTCTATATATAAGACTACCAGACGCAAGCAGTGTCTTCCAATCAGAGGTTCTGGCAATCCTCAGGACACAGGGTATCCAAGGCAACTCTTTGGGGGCAAAAGAATAAGGGAGTTAATAAAATCAAACAAGTATAAGCTTAGGACAATAATAGGAATCCTGATAGAAGACTATCTCCTGCGCAAACACGCAAAGAAACTAAAATTTTCAGATGCGGATATTTGCAGATTCTGCGGTAATCTGCAAGCTTTTAAGGACATTATACACATACTGTGTAAATGCGAGGCAATACTCCGTAATCGAAGAAATACTATTTCGAAAAGATAGAGGAAATAGATGGCACGAACTTTCAAGGCTTTTGCAAAAAAAATTGGATGCTTCACCAGAGAGATTTTATACATCAAGCTAGCTACAATCTAATATAATTTTGAACTTTTTTCTTCTCTTCTTTTTAACTTTCTTTTTAGTTTTATTGAACTTATGTCGAACTTATCTCTTTCTCTTTTCTATTTAATTTTTACTTTGTTTAACTTACTTTGTAAGTTTTATTTTTGTAACTTCTAATATGTTAAAGTTAAGGCTTACAATTATTTTTATAAGATTATTTAATTTTCCTTTGAAAGTGTAATACTTATATATTGAATAAATTGCGCCGTCAGCAAAGGGATATTCTGGATTAGAAGTGGCATACAAGAAATCATTAATGAAAATGAAAACCCTGAAGTAGGCCAGCATTTATTTTGTGAATATCAAACTTGAAACTATCTAAGACAACTTGAATTTAACATTCCGAAAGGTTATTTCTATTCCATTGATTCTATACGCACGCAATTTTTGACAAAAGAGCCCAATCCCAAACTCTGTCAAATGCTTTTGAAAAATCAAGTGGAACCTTGCTTTCGTCAGATTGGTGTGAAATATCGTTTCACTTTTCGGTGAGGCATGTTATAAAATCACAAGAGGACCTATTGCTACGAAAATCGTACTGCCGGTCAATAAGATGTTTTCGGGCCTCAAGATATTTCATGACCTGACGGTTTATCAAGGTTTTCATACCCTTGGAAAGAATGGACATAAGTGCAATGGGTTTATAGAAAAAGATTCGCCTTTTTTAGGGACGGGATGGACAAATATGTTTTTTATCCTACAGAATTAGTGGAAGAATACCTCTTCAGGTGAAGGTAGATATACCAGCTGGACCAGCGGATTGTTTAAATTTGTATATTAAGATCTTTAAGTATTCTTGCTACTAAACGAGTGTGAAAGTGGATTCGTCCCATTGAAGATTCGACACGCCGTACTATATGCGGGGATAAAACGCATCTAGAAGCGTTAACCTGACTGCGAAGTACGCAGCAAAATTTCTGATAGTTTTTGAAGAGCGACCAAAAGTTGTTGATACCTCTGAGACATTGTAGTATTTTTTGCCTCAGTTTCTCGTCGATTATGAGTTTCTCATCTCATGACTTACAAAGGCGTTGCAGTCATTCTTTCTTTGTTCGAATTTTTTTTTCTATTTTCCTCTGTAAGTAAAGACCGAAAAAAAACAGTTCTATAACAGCTTTGCTTTAGGTTTGATAATGTTTAACTGATGAGGGATAAGGGATCCTTTCATAGAGAATAGATAGATAGAGAATATTTGTGATCAAGAAAGAAAATTGTGGTCACTAGCGGCAGCGTCCACATTCTAAATGCATCAAACTTGCTAAAGGTCAAGTTGCTGTCTAGTTTAGACCTTATGTAAATAAAGTAGTAGTGAATAGTACTTAACGGAAGTTAATTTCGAGAGTGGAACAGAAATTTCACTTCGATGGAGTTCGGTACTTCGGTACATTAATAAGTAGCTCGGTTTCAGATCTAAAAGGTGCAGGTAGGAATCTACATGTGTTTCACTAAGTGCCAAAACAACTGGCCTACATTTGCTCAAATTTCCAAGCAAAAAAAAAAAAAAAAATAAAATAAAAAATATATGTCGAAACAGAATGAGTACAGAAATTGTATTGCCAGGACATTGACTGTAATGCTACAAATTAACTAAGAACACGTTTCTCTTTCTCATCTGATAAAGCTAAGGTAGAGGTTGAATGTACTGAAGGTCTGTGCGATTTTTTTTCCAGTTTTTTCTATCACCATACATATGGTATTATCCTGTAAAAGCGGGTCTGTATTACACTATACCGTTCACGTTCCCAAAACACTTTTTTTTTTCCTCCTTTTGATATCCTAATGAATCCCATTGTGTCTCTATTTGTGCTGGCCATCTTATCATCTCTGCCAGATACAAACAAACACACATGGGTACATATTACCAACCGATAACCATCAACAATGTATCTTGGGGATTCAGCCTAATTGAAGTGAAATCCCCGATGGGCAGAAACCCTTTTTCTCTTTACTCGTTATTGTTCCTTTCATAGAAGGAGAGTAGGGAGGTCTATTTTTGCTTAATGTCAAAACATCAAAAAGTCGAAACGTAAAACGCGCATATTAAAGCCAACATTACTCTCTGGCAGTGTTAGCCAAATATAAATGGAAAAGCTAGCGCCTAACACATATAACAGCCAATAATAAAACAAAAGCAAACGAAGAGAAAAAATAAAAAAAAAAAAAAAAAAAAAAACTGCCGTTGTTTTTTATCCTTTGCAATTTTTTATTTTATTTTTGTATGAGAAAGTACAACCTAAACCCATTTTCCCATGCAACAAAACAAAGAATGTGGCACAAAAGTCTCAAAGTTCTGATGTCAATGTCCAAAGGTACCAAAAAGGCGGCAAATAAAGAGCATGAGCTAGCTGGAAAGTGCAGGCGAAGGCGAAGGCGAAGGCAGAAGGCGAAATGTAGGAAGAGAATTTTAAATTTAATCTCACTTGGGAAATTTGCGTAGAACAGGAGCGAGGATCGAGAAGGAGCATATGGTGTGAGATGGTGAAATTTCTAGTTGGTGGTGTGCTGGATAGGTCTGGAAAAGGAAATGGAAAAGGAAAGCTAGAGGCTTTTCATATCTGGTTTTTTTTTTTTTTTCTTTTCTGGTTTTTGTTGCTTTTAGTGTATGTATGTACATATGTAGCTTGGTGTTTGGCTTAAAGTTTTGACGACAAGGACAATGAAAACAACGACGAGAAAAATTGAATCCACAGAGGAGCAAAAGTAAAAGCTGTTCAACTGTTATTCCCCGTTGAGATTTCAGTTGACTTTCACCAGGATATTTGAGTTCTGAAAAGGAAAATGCCTGTACCACACCACCGTTGGAAACAGGATAAAAGACACTGAGCGTCGAAAGGGCAAGGGAATGGAATGTAGAATTCACAGCAGAATTTATTGCGTCAGGCAAATGCAAAGAGACACCTGATGGCCAACAGTTTGAAATTTGATTTATTGCTTGCGGTTTTACCTGCCATCTTAGACAATGGAGTTTGAAAAAAAGTAAAAGATACAAGTAAAAAGGAAAACGTGCGTGTTAGCAGGAGCTTCGAAAGCATAAAACATAAATCTTCTAAAGTTACGAAACACGGTTATGGGTTTTTGACATGACATATACACCTAGAAAAGAGAAATCCTTAAAATCTATAAAGCTTTAAATGCTTAGAGACACTATAAAAAATTAACAAAAACTCAGTATGCAATCTATGCATGTGTACAATATGTATGTGAGTATAAGAATCCAGCACTCAAAAATCAAAATTTTGTCCCAAGTTCAGTCAAATCTTAGTGTTTTGTTGTTTTGTCCTCACACCAAAACTATTCAATGCTTAAGTTTAGAGCCAGATCAAATATCCTATAATACAATATGAAACTAAATAACTTAGACGGCTGGACTATCATGCTTCCGTAACATAAAGAACCAGTTTCCATTTCGCAACTGCCTTGGCCATCTAAAAGCTTACAAGTGGAAGGACATTGGAGATATGGTTCAAGGAGTTGGCCGATACTGAGAAGAGTATTCTTTTTCTATTATTAGTCATTGCAATATGTAGCGTGTATATTTACCGACACTGAGAAGAATAAGCTTCAATAGAGTAGTGACAAGGTTGCACCTTCTAATAACAGAATATTAATATTTTATGGTGAATTGTGAAAGAAATTTACATTGATATACTTCAAAAACTAAGTTCTATTGAACAAATTAGATGGCCTTCTCCATTTTTTACGGAGAAATCAAATCCATTTCCCTTCATGTGCAATATTCTTCTACATCCCATTCTTGGCATAATCGTAATTCTCTACAAAACAAAAAAAAAAAAAAAAAAAAAAAAAACATGTTACGAGCTGAATTCCTTTGCAACTACGAGTACTCTCCTTCCGAATATTCAAGCTATCTAGGTATATACCTTCATATCTTTGACCTCTTCAACTCTCTCTGTCACGGCTTCCTAAATAGTGCGCAAACCAGTCTCAAAAACGACACCAAGTCCTTTTTTGTATGTGACCCCCCACAAAAAAAAACTTTTTCATTCAACGCCAACTTTTTTACTACATTTTTCAAACAATCATTTACCAAGAATTCCTTCTTACCAGACCCCTCCTACTTCAACCTACAACTTCGTCCCTCACTAAAAATTTCGATCCTACTGTTATTGAAGAAAAGTTACAAAAAATTTAAGAATTTTTTTTTATAATTAGCGCGCGCTTAAGCGATTTGTATATTCTTAAAAGGTTTGAACACAGCGCGGGCTAGGAAAATTTAGGGGTGGGGGGGGGAGAAATACCGATGTACATTGGTCTTAAATGTCTGCAAGTTATAACGACCAGGAAATAAAGAACTTGGCAAGGTATGCCATAAGTGAGTTGAGTGATTTAGGAACGAATTACGATATTTTAGAAAACATCCGAAAGTGAGCTTAAGGGTATACTGATGAGCATTCATAGCGAGGTTTAAAAGTACGAAATGGTACTGGCGATTCCAATGGAGAACTTGTTTTCGAAACAGCGATAAAATAATGTAAGACAAGAGACATTGCGTCGCTGATGACTGATATTAGTATCACCTATGAGTTTTATTGCAAGTCTTGAATTATATCTGTTGATAGTTAACCAATTGGTTATCGTGTTAATATCGGAATCTAATGAGCTTAATATACGCTGCCATCCCCGTTCTACAGCTGAAGCGCATGGACTTGAGTCCGGAAACGAATATAAAAAATAGAATACTGACATCAGCAAAAGAATAGATAGGATAACAAGTAGCAGACAAGAGATACCGATACACAAAAAGGGACCAAAGAATGAAGTTACTAATTGTTGCAATATTGCTAACTCTTACCAAACTCCTTCGAAAAATTTCATTCGAACCCTTAAGGGGTTATAAACAGTTAGAATTTCCGAAAAATCGATTTTATTATTTCACTTTCGTAATGTATAGATATATGTACATACATTTAAGTATATATGTATTTTAAGTCGATCCGACGATTATTCTGGAAGTTACAGGAATATTTGTAAAGACATCAGAGCGCTTGAAAAGAGGAGGCGGGAGCACAGCGCGTGACGATCTCCGAACAAAAAGTGCATGAAAGCACAAGAGGGGGAGAGTGGCCGCAGCTAACACCAACCTGAATTACTAGAAGCCGCCGAAGCTGCGGAGGGTTTATTATATGGCCCTGGAATAGACGACTCGATATAAGTTGAAAAAAACATTTTTTTACTCTATGTAAAGTGCTTTTCAAACTTAGACCGCATTTTTCTCAAAACCATGTGACGATTTCCTTTTTTTTTTTCATTTTAAAAAATCCAGTATAGAGATATCGCGGTCCCCGCAAGACTACTTTTTTAAGAGGAGCACCTGAAGATCAGCTGTAGTAGCCTTCAAAACTATTATTTTTACAACAAAAAAAAAATTGAAATATAGATAAAAGTTACTAGAATATGTGTAAAAAATTTGACAATAACAAATTTAAAAGTTTTCTCAGAAAAAATTCTTTAAAAAAATCTATTTCCTAACTTTCCTAACTATATATAACCTTTTAATCTGCACTTAAAGCTTAAAGTTTTTCATTTCGCCTAAACAACATGGTTTTCTGAAAATTATATCAACTATCACAAACCTAGTCGAATTCGTGTTTTTTGCTCTCGCAACCTTCGAAAATGACAAAGAAATCGATGTCGTCGCAACCGATTTCAATACAGTTTTTGATAAAATATCTCATCAGTTGGTCCTCTTCAAATTGTCTGCTCTAGGTTTTGAATCGTCTTTATTTAAATGGATATCTTCCTACCTGGTTAATCTATGTATATTACAGTGTCCGGTTTAGATCTGCTCTCTCCTGACCTCCTCTGGAGTTCCACAAGGTAGTCATCTTGGTCCACTTCTCTTCATTTTTACTATTTACGATCTTGAGAGGTTTATTAAACACTTCTCCCTCTCTCTTTAAGCTGACGACACAATTTTTTTTTTAAAAATAGTTTTCTTCCCATGACTTCGCCCTTCTTTAAGAAAATCTCTATCACTTTTCAGTCTGGTTCCTCAAAACCGCTTAGAACTTATTACCGCCAAATGTCAATCTACTTACTTGCTCACGTAAATGCAACCCATCTCCTCCCCGATTTTGGTTTCTCCTAAACCTAAATCTACTCCCCTGATTTAATCTTTTGAAGACCTTGCCATACTCGAATTATTGGACGGAGAGCTTAATTTCAGTTTGCATGTCGATAGGATGATCTTTAAAGCCAACTCATCAATTGGATTTATTAAATGGTGGTCCAAGGAATTTTAAAACCCTTAAACATATTTCTCTACATTATCTTTGTTCGCCCCCTGCGAGCATATGCCAGTCAAGCTTGGTCTCCCTTTCACCAAGTTCATGTTTCATGAGTCAAGGGTATTCAACGTCAATTTCTCCGTGGTCTGCCCTGGAGAGACCCTTTTGTGTTACCTCGCAATCAGGATGGTCTCGAGCTCATTAATATAAATTAGTTAGAAGAACGTAGGAATATAGCACACATTTTTTTCATTCATTGATGCCTTCAGTTTCCATCGACTTCGAAACCCTATACAATTCTATTGCCTTCAACACCAACCCACGTAATTTAGCTTGTCCCCGTCTCTTCTATCTACCGGTTCTCCGTATTTCTTATGGCTCCAACGAACAAATTTCCCGTATGCTCCGAAAGGTCAACTCAAACCTCTCCGTTTTTGATTTAAACCTGATCACTCCTCGTCACAAAGTTGATCTCCTCCATCATTCCTTTGTTTCCTAACTCTTAAATCTTTTTGTTAGTTTTTAACATAAGTCCCAGTATTAAGCTTGTATTAAGCCTAATAAATAGGGGCCTCAGCTCCACCAAAATTAAAATATAGAAATTACTTCGCACTGGCCCTGGAAGGTTTGGTACAAGAAAGTATTACCAGCACCAACTCAAGAAATAAATCATGAAAAGGTGGTGAAGGACTTATTCGAAAGTTCTGTAACCATGCATCAATCAGGATGTAATCAGTCTCACTCCATGAATTACCAAAAGGCAAGCTGAGTTTGCTGAAGGCTTTTAAATAAGGTTAAGTGGTAGCCTGCAACGAGCAGCTTTAAAAGACGCTTTTTAAACTTAGCACTCAAGAGCATACAAGTATTCCAAAAATCCCGAAGTTTTTCAGAAAATTAGACAGAGACAGAGAAAGATACATATTTGGGCCCAGTGGTTATTTCGCTCCATGGGTGGCATCTAACATTTAATGAGCAGACTTAATTATTTGTACAATATAAATTGACTTGCTTCTGTATTGTAGGCAACCATTTATCTCATGTGATTTAAGTTGCCTGAAAAAAGATTGTCTTTCGGGCGTAATTTTGATTGAACGTCAAGGCGTCCAATTGGGAAGCCAATTCACCATCACCTGAGCCATGGCCACCCAAAGCGATTGTTTATGTCATTTATTGGCGTAAACTAGCGACTTCACACTTTCCTACAGAAAATAATCCAAAAGTGTTACATCATACAACCTAGGAGGTCAATTCACACGTTCATTACGTGCAATTATGTGGTCATAAAATATTTCAGCAACAAACTCCGATTTTTCCACATTAATGTCATTAAATTGGAGATCTATAGTATTCTTCATTGTCTGTAAAGTTCTGGTCGCCATTATTTTTGAAGAAATATGGATCGACAATTCCGACAACATAACCACTGAAGACTTTTTTAATGCCTTAGCAATAAAGTATAAAATAAGGATAATGAAAAAATGGAAGCTGATGTAACCAAGGCAGACACTGCCGGAAGTCCACTGCGAGTCAAAGGAATGAAAGAAGCCATTTCTTATCCGCAAAAGGACCCTATCAAGTATTATAGGGTGAAAGCATTGACTTTGTTTACGGAACTGTGTCTGTTAAAAAATACAAAAAACATTTTAAATAGTTTCAATTTATAACAATATCTTCTTAAATGTATATTAAAATAAATATCTTTTATAGTACTCATAGTTCATATATTAAGCAATTGATTAAATTTCATAAAATACAATATTTTAAAAGGTAAAATTGTAATGATAGCTTTATCTAACAATTTTACAGATCTTAGAATTAGAACTATAAATAGTTTGTTTGGAGAAGATAGAAAAAAGCAAGAAGTGGCAAAAAAAAAAATGTGTGAAATATGTTCATACATGCGTAATACATGAACATATCTTACGAAATCATTTAATGCTATTTGCTACTGCAATAATGATATTGCAGTATACAACTTCAGCATAGGTAATTAAAGGCAAAATAAGACTTATTACAAGCTTTCGTCTGGTGCTGACCGGAGTAAAGCTCGCAGTTACCCACAACTTGCGAAGACATCCATTAGTTCTTCTTATTGTAGTGTTTGTATGGTCATATCCTGATAAGTTTGTATTACTCATAATAAAAAAACCCAAACTAGTTACAGTAGGAACCACAGTTAATTTATTATTTAGTATAATATATATATAGTACGAGGGTTGTCTGAAAAGTTTCCGACCAAACAATCATACAAGACAATTTTTCTGAAATTTTTTTTTTTATTTTTCTACATAGTCTTGTAACTCTATACACTTCTCCCAGCGATGCTCCCATCTCTCTAAAAATTCTAAATATTAATTTGCATTTTTCTCTGCAAAATAATTGCCTCCTCATTTGATGAAAATCTCTATCCTCCGAGCGCAGTTTTTAGATGAGGGAACAAAAAGAAGTCGCTTGGGGCTAGATCTGGTGAATAAGGCGGATGGTCAAGCAGTTCAAACCGTAATCCATGGATTTTCGTCATGGCAACCGCTGACAACTGCGCGTTGTCTTGGTGAAACAGGATTTTCTTTTTCTGCAAACGTGGCCGTTTTTCCGCAATTTCTGGCTTCTGCTTGGCAAGTAAAGATGCGTAGTATGCTCCTGTAATGATTTGTCCTTTTTGATGATAATCGATTAAAATAACTCCTGTACTATCCCAAAAAACAGTCGCCATCATTTTCCCAACTGAAAAAAACATTTTTTGTTCGCCCTTTGCAGTCCACTGTTTTGACTGAATTTTAATTCAAGTAATTAATCGGCGCCAAAATTCGGATTCATTGCGCCTAAACTGCGCCAACAGAGCGTTGGAAATGTTCATTCGAACACGTTTTTGGTCTAACGTAAGCAAACGCGGCACCTAACGCGCGGTCATTTTTTCTCATGCCTAAATCTTAATTTAATATGTAGCAAACACGTTCTTTGGACATTTTCATAACCTCTACTATCACTCTCACTTCAATTCGGCGGTTTTCTAACACCATTTGGTGAACTTTAGCAATGTTATCGTCAGTGGTTGCAGTTTTTGGACGTCCCGAACGTTCATCATCTCCCAAGCTCTTACGGCCACGTTTAAATTCAGCTGTCCAAAATTTCATTGTGGTAAATGATGGTGCAGAGTCATATATAAACTCATTTTTGATTTGCGTAGGCGTATTGCCTTTCAATAACAAAAAACACTCACCTCGACTCACGACTGTCAACTAAAAACTGTATGTCCAAAATGACTCAAACTTCGGTAAGTAACTGTTAAAAGATGCACAACTAGCATTCACTAGCTTTTATTGACGAGTGCCGCTATCTTTACGTTGCGGTCGGAAACTTTTCAGACAACCCTCGTAAGACATCAGGTAAGGTATTAATGGCTGGTTTTTTGTTCGAAATTGGAATAACTTGCGACTTATAAGGATTTCCGTAAAAATAATCCATTAGCTTTAGATGAAGAATGAATACTGCAGGGGTCCTCATTTAAATAGTTAACGTCATATATTAGACAAATATAGCTGGATGTCATCAGCATATATGTATGTACATGTACACAGGTATGAAAGCAGACAGATAGCAAGTCATTTATGAACAAAGAAAATATTAAAATATTAAAGGGCTAAGGATTGACCCTACACCCTGCTTCACCGGTAGAAGAGCTGAATAAGAATCATGTATCGTAACTTTTTGAAATCTATCAGAAAGAAAGTTTTCAAAAAGTCACACTGCACCATTCTCAAAACGGAAGAGATGTTTTAATTTCCAGCAAAGGATATTGTAGTTCACCTTGTCGAAAATCTTCGAGAAATCAAGCAAGCAAAGAAGAGTAACACTTCCCTTATCGAACGCTTGTCTTATGTCCTCCAAAATATTAACCATTGCATTAGAGCAACTGTGGTTGGATCTAAACCCGTATTGTCCCCCATACAAAAGGCCATTAAGAGATGAGTAATCCAGAAGCTGTCCTGCGTTTGAGTCTTATGAGTTTCTCGTAGACCTTTGACAAGCGTGGTACTTATACTATAGGCCTAAAATCAGCTGCAGGTACAAGTACAACCCGAGCTATTTTACAGGACTTGGGTAAAGTGGACGTTGTTATGCAGTGGTTTATTGTATGGTTTATATGGGATAGAATGTAAGGCAAAGGCAAAGTTTTATAAAACGAAGTGGTATCCCATCTTCATCCGTAGCATTTGATTTGACTGCTGTAACAAATTTTGAAACTTCATTCTCACTTACGCATCGCAGCTCAAAACGATGGGACAAATTTTCTGAAAAATTGAAATGTAACTCTTCAGTACTGTTATCAAGAAAACATTCGTTTACTATAGAACATCAGGGTCAATTTGACATTTTGTATCACTTTTAGCAATAGAAATTTCAATTTGTCGCAAATTACACAAAAGTTTTATTCAGGTTAGAGGCGTAGTAATTTCCTTTAGAGTTTCGTACTATTACAGTTGAATGGTTACGCATAGCTTTGTAGGCAGTCCAGTTAGAAGGAGAAGGACTTAGCTTCCACTTCCTATAAAGCTTGTTTCGATTAGAACTGTCGATCGATTACCACTGTCGTATACCAAGGGCAACTTTTGTTTCGCCCATAAACCGTTTTAACTGGCACATGGAAATTGTACAACTCAGTGACCAATTTCTCAAACAGTGTAGTTTTGCGTCAGGATCAGAGAATAAGCGACAACTGCTCCAAAAGGGCCGCATTTTGAAGATCATTAATATTTTTTGACCTAAAATCCTTAAAAGAAGAAGACATCAATGGGTCAGCGGAGTGAGTAAAGTTAACAATGTAAGTACAATCAATTGAGAGTTGGTCGAAAAGACGAACAGATGAAAGATCGGATACGATAAACAGATCAAGAATGCTAGGAGTACAATCTTTAGCAAACCAAGTTGGGTAGGTTTTATTACATATCTGGAGTCCCAAGGAGGAAACAGAGTCTTTAATTTAAGAGGAGCGGGAATCAATTTCAAATAAGTCTGCATTAAAATCTCCACAAACAATAACATGCTCATAAAGAGGCGATAATTGCAACAGGGCAGAAAAAAATGGTTGAGGAAAACAACTCCGATCTGGAATGTAAACACAGGCCACCAAACATTTAGAACAACCATCGTGAATTTCAACAATAAAAAACTCTATATATAAATCAGAGGATTTGCAAATAATTTTACATTTCAAGGAGTCCCTGCAGTAAATTGCTATTCCTCTTCCCCATGGAAAGAGTTCCAGGAAATAACGAAATCACGAAGATATTAGTTACTCTGGAACTGCAAGACATGATGGATTACTAGGTGGGGTGAAAAGTAACAACCTTGACCGCCAGAATGCGCTCCTGCCACAAAAAAGGTTATGGTGCTTTAAAGTCCGTTCATTTTTAGGCAGACATGCCAAATTTCAGTGCGATACTTTAGTTTTGTTTTGACAGCTGATTGTTGTTGACGTCTTTGGCATCATGTTAAGTATGGACAAAAACGGCTAAGGCTAAGACAAAACGGCTAAGGAAACAAAAGAAAAGTTGGATAAATATTATGGGGCTAATGCTCCGTCAGATGACACCGCCAAATATTGGCGGTTACAGAGGACAATGTCAAAACAATACATGAAATGGTGTTGGCTGACCTGAAAGTGAATGTGCGCGAGCTAGCAGATACCACAAAAATTAGTATGCACACGCCACATCTTGGGCAATATTCTGCATATGAAAAAGTTATCCTGCCGCTGAGTGCCGCGCATACTCACTCCTGACCAAAAACACGAACGCGAGAGCACTTCAAAATAGTGTTTAAACTTGCTAATGCGGAATCGTGCAGAAATTTGGCGTCGATTGGTAACTGTTGAACACCAGAGAACAGAATGCCCGGCAATGGACTGAAGCCGGCACGAGTGCTGCGAAGCGGCCGAGAGAGGCTCGATGGGTCGGAAAGGTTATGGCTTTGGTTTTCTGGGAATGTCATGCCATACTCTTCGTGGACTACGTCGAAAAAGGTAGCGAGTATTACTCTGCACTATTGGAGCGATTGAAGGCCGAAATCGCTGCAAAACGGCCTCACATGAAGCGAAAAAAAATTTTGTTTTTGCAAGAGCGCACAAGAGCAAAGCAACAATGGCTAAAATCAATGACTTACGGCTCCAATTGCTGTCTCATACAACGTATTCGCCCAATTTGGCTTCCTCGGACTATTATCTCTTCCCAAACCTCAAAAGATGGCTAATTAATAAAAAATTCAGCTCACGCGAGGAAATCATCGACGCCACTGAGGAGTATTTTGCAGACCTTCTGGAAAATTACTTTTTGGACGGGATCAAAAACTTGAAAAATCGCTAGAATAAGTGTATCAAACTAAAAGGGGACTGACTATATTAAATGAAATAAAAAAATTTTTTTTTTGTATTCCCAAGGAGGTTACTTTTCACCCCATCTAGTATACTCTAAGGCGGCATTGAGAAAGCAAGAGTAAGAGGGAATTAATTACACTTCCAAGAATTCTTAGTTTACAAAGTATGAGGGGCAGTGACGGATCGTCTGCACAAACTGAATACAAACAAAACCAGATGATGAAATGTGTTATTGTAGATGTAAACATGTTTATGTTTAATATTTAAGTTGTTCCATTGAAGTTTGAGAGTTGAAATTTTAAACATTGAAGGAACTCTCGTCCATCATCAGTTCATTTCTGCCGATCCAGAATGTTCCAATATGCAAGTGAAACTGGAAAACTTAAAAAAAAGTATAGTCGAAGATATCATAAAAAAACAAATTGCTAATCTTCAGCTGTATACAAAGTTAATGACAAAACAGGGATAGTTGCCAAACTATGATTGACGGACGATTTCTGGATGAAATGACAGATTCAAAGTCAACAATGAAATGATAACGAACATATCTAGTATGGAATCTCTCTATTACTATTACTGAAACTTGCATATACAATTTCGTAAGTGGGAGAGGATACTGGTGAATCCATTGGAATCAAGGGACGAAAAAAAAAATAAAAACCAGAGATCCAAAAGCATTTCCGAAATAAGATTGGGCTCCACATCGAGCCCAAAACTAGGATTTGGAAATATCAATGTGGACATACTTCGAGGAGATTTTTTCAAGAATCAGAAGCAGTTCTCTCGTACCAATAGGGTTAATATAGACGTAATAATGAGGCTTCAAGTAATACTTAATGTTTTGAATTGCAGGCAAAAGGTTAACACTGTGAAGTTTGGGAAGTATGCCAAGAAAATCGCAGAGTTATTAAAGCAGAAATATTCTGAAAAAAAAACTCACATTTACTCTTCATAAAATGTTGGCTCTTGGTCAAAATATAATCGAGTAATCGAGTATCAATCGTTACCACTTGGAGAATTGTCAGAAGAAGCTCAGGAACTCAAAACTATAAACTACAACAAATATAGCATGGTGCTTTTAACTTTTAGACACTCTGTCATTACTTCAATCATGGACTTTCGAATATTTTTAGGTACAACATTACGTTTACCAATGTGGTGGGACTGTACTAATTCAGCAAAAGATTCAGAAGCACTTTTTTATGCATTTTCTCCAAAGTTCACTAATTCCATATCCTTTAAGCAGAAAAAAAAACTGCTGGTTTTTGCAAGCGAAAATGAGCCACAGTACGACGTCTCAACAATAGCTTCTGGATTTTCGTCACTTCAAATGCAGCAGTTTTGTAGAGGCCGTTCAACCAAAAACAAACAGGATCAATAGCGACGTGTTTTTGCTCCCAATCACCGAACGTACAAGCGGTCATATTTTTCCAAAAGTTTGGTGTGGCAAGCAAGATCTTTCCCCAAAATCTTCTAATAAGTAGATGGACAGAGTTCCAATTGCTGTGCACGATGGCGACTAAAGTCACTCGCGTTCTCCTCAATACTAAGCTCCGCAGCAGCAACAACTTCCTCAGTGCGTACTAATCAACGGACTGCAGATGCGTATTATTAGAGTATGCTTTATACGAAAACTATCCATCGACCGTAAAATGGACGAAGCTTACAAAAGTTTCGCGAACTGAGGGGGAAGCAAGAATGATACAATTAATATTTTTGTTAATATTCCCCTTTGGACAAGTCGTCTGTTTACAGCTGCACTTGCACCTCTGCAACAGCCGATCCGTAGCTTAATGCAATAGGGGATAGTAAATAGTAGATCTATTTACCGTGGTGTAGTGGTGCATGCATAGACTCCTCAAGCAGAGGGTCGCAGGTTCGAATCCCGTGCGAGGCAATTCTCTGAAAAAGACTTTTCATAGAATTTGTATTTAGTTATATGAAAATCCCGTCGACATCAACTCTGACATGAAGGCATAACAACTGATGTTGGAGTAATTGCTGTCTCTGCTAAATGTAACGAACTAACAACTAGCACGTTCTATTGGTTGAGGATGCACTGGCTCCAGTTTTACAACCACCTCTGGAAAAATACCGAAACCTAATACATCTGAGTTTCAAACTACTATACCACCCATCTGCGCCCTGGAGAAAAGCCAGTAAAGGGTATTCATATCCCCTTGGTGCGCCCGCGGGATTATAACAAAAATCTTAGAGCACCCATGAGACTTATTGCCTTTGCTCTGACACTTTTGAACACACTCTCAATATGGAGGAAAGTCATTGTAGTACATTCCTTCAGTTTGTACGAAACTATTCAAAACAGCAGCAGTCTGAATTGGATCATCACGTCATCATCGCCTGGTTACGCCAAAACAGCAGTTCAATGACGATACTTTTCGATACCCGAAACAAGAACAATTTTTATATCGATGTGAATTCCTCATTAGGAGCAGACCTAAGCAAATATTCACGAATGTTTGATATTTGAACGAACGTCTTAAACTATCTCTATGAAGTAGGACGGCAGCACTAATAAATGTTTCTTGAGCTCCTGGAAAAGACTAACCACCGTCACTGCCGCTGTATCGACTTTAATGCAAAGCTGAGTGAGGGGACACATTACCAGTTTTCTTTATGACCAAAATTTCTGCGGCGCAACATAGTTTCGGACTATTAACTCATTATAACCAGGAAAAGCATGCGAAAAGCCCAAACACCGTCAAAGCAACAGAATACTGGAAAAAAGTATAGGGTGATTCATCGTGAGGTTTGATTTTCAATAGAAAGATCAAATTGCTTTGTCATTTATGTTCAGTATCGTTTGGCAAGTCATCATGAAAAGACTCGCCCTAAAACAGCGTCTCTAAATTGTTCAGCTGTATTACGAAAATCAGCGTTCTGTGAAAAATGTTTTTCGTGCGATTCGAGGAACTTACGGTGCGCATAATCGACCTACTGAAACCACTATTTCCAATACCATTCGCAAATTTGAGTCCCAGTTTACATAAGTGGATGATACTC